>JBCNJP010000025.1:8887070-9047259 GCA_039602395.1 Deinandra increscens subsp. villosa | reverse complement strand
CAGAATAAGACTTTTCACAACTTTAATAATAAAAAAAAGAGGCATGTGCTTAAGAGCCCGTCTCTTGATACAAAAAAAAAGAAAATGAAAATCTCTCGTGTTAATTAGACAACATTTCAGTTCATAGTCAGTAACTGCTGTTAAAACTATGAAAAATTAACACAAATTTAAAAAAACTCATGTGTTTTGGATTTCCGGTTCAAGTTCAGATTCAACCTGAGAAAACAACTTTTGAAATTCACCGGGTGAACTTCAAACGGAAAATGCTTTAAATGTGATGTGGAAATTTATTTTGAAAACAATTCTTCCAAGCGGAAAATCTGTCCGCTTGATGTTCAGACGGAAGAAATTTAGTTTTAAAATAAAGGAGAAAATGGGTTCCGCTTGAACTTCCGGGTCAACGAAGTCAAAGTCCCATTTAATTACCTGGAAGGCACAATTTTCTAAGCGGATATACATTTACTTACCCAATAAGTTTTTAATTGATTAAAATCCGAGGTTTCAGTAAATTTACTTTTGGATAAGGACATGCTTTAACCAGCTGTACCGTATAACCCATAAAGCATCTGTCCCATCAGTTACTGAACCGTCTGTTTTAATTCTCTCTCCTCCACGTCATCACCAAAAAGGTAAAAAACCCTAATTTACCACCACTTTCCCCATTTCTCTCAACCCCACTCAGCACTTACTCCCAAATTTCTCTCAAACTCTCTCCGATAAACCTCCGTTTAACTGTCAATCTTCTCAAAATCCTGTATCAACAATGGCTCCAAAATCGAAGGCGAGTGGCAAGAAGCCAATCGATGATTCCAAGTTCCCCGTAGAACATAACCTGGTGGCATACCTAGAACAACCAAGCAAAACTGACATCTACAAAGACATGATAGACTTCATCAAAAGATCTCATCTTCATCATGCGCTCACTGTTGAAGCCGAAATTTTCAAAGAAGTGATGGAAGACTTTTGGTTTCATGCTAGGGTTACCGAAGGCGAAAATGGTAGTGACAAGATCGTGTCAACCGTTCAAGGGAAAGAAGTGGAAATTGATGAAGCAAAAGTGCGAAAACTGTTGAAGTTAAGGGATGAAGGTGGATATGAAGTGGTTAATCACATGAAGTATCTCCTCTTGTTCAGAGATATTGGATACGGTGGTTCCCTGCAAAGCAAAACTATCAAGAAAGGGCAATTACCCTACAAATGGAGGTTCTTGGCCCATACAATTCTAGTGTGCCTATCTCCAAAGAAAGGTGGATTTGACGAGCTTGCCAGTGAACAGACTTCCGCCTTCTGTGCGGTGGTAAAAGGTGAAAACTTCAATTTTTCCAAACTGATTTTTCAAGCCCTAAAATCCAACATTCATTCTGAATATATCTACCTGTACCCTAGATTTCTGACATACATTCTCAAAGAAGAGTACCCCCAAATCGTCTGGCTTGGTACAATTTTGCACCAAAAACTTCTTAATGAGAAAACTTTTTCAAACCTTGCTTTAAACAAGACTGTATTTCTTGGAAGGGACACTGACTATCCCTTACCAATTCCAAGGCAGTTTCCAGATGAACCTGCTACTGCTGAGGTTCAACCGGAAACTGTAACAGCAACTGAGCCCCAAGCTCAAGATGACAGAGCTATAGACCCAATAGCCTCTGATCCCACATCTGTCCCAGCTTCCTCTACTATCAAAACTTATCAATCCAAAAAGAGGAAAGCTCCCACAAACACTACCACTGCCACCTCCTCATCAAACTCACCTCCTGTCATATTCAAAAGACAGAGAAATGTGGTCACTAGGTCTCCTCCACCTAGCACCACCAGCCAACCCGAAGCTTCTAACCCCGTCCAAGGCAAAAAGCCTAAATGGAAACTGGTCAAATTGGGATTTTCTCTTAGGGATGAACCTTCATTTGAGGGGGAGTCATTAGAAGCAGATGTACCTTCCTCATCTGAACATTTTTCACCCCTACAACCCTGTCACCTAGGAGTGACAGCATCAGCTTAGGGGGAGATTGTAAGGAATATTGCGCTTGGAAGATTTCCGGCTGAATGCCAATTTTGTATAGTTCCGGCTGAAGTTGAAGTTGAAGCGGAATTCTCACTTCAAGCAGAACTGGCAGTTCAAGCGGAAAGAAGCAGTTTTGTCCTTTAGCGAATATTCCGGGTGAACTCAATTATCCACCAGATAATGAGTTCAACCGGACTTTTCCTGAGATGTCTTTTCAGCAAGTCTAATCCTGCAAAAGCTTCTCGTATGCTTCTATATCTGATTCAAGCCGCTCTCCTAAAGTAGTATGTTGCTGCAAACACGCAAGATATTCCAATTGTCGATGTTTATTCTTTTGGTAGCTTGTATTTTACTTTCTAGTTTACGGTCTAGATTAGATCGCATGAGATCAATGGCTGTCATTGATCTCATCAGCACTATATATAGCATAGTTAGCTCTTAGTTTACACATCATCGTTGTTATCATCTGTTCTTGAACAACTTGTAATAGTGTAGCTTTGAGTTAATGCAAATAGTGCCGAGTATTTGATACTTTGTTGTTACTATCTTTCTGCAAATCAAACTTTTACATTATACACAAGAACTAGATATCTCTTAAGTAAAGTGAAATATAACTTTAATTTCGCAGGGTTATATTTGCAGGTACGTGTTAAGTCTATCAATCTCACAAACTCGTACGTTCAATCTAGTCCACCTGGACAAACATGTCATTACCTACACTCTCTAGAGTTTCGTCTCTAATCTTCTTTTGACATGTTTCAATGGTTCATGGTAAATATTCACATGGAGTATCACATTACTCCTAATCACCAATCCATTTTCTCTAACAAACGCATGTCATAGCCGTCAACACTAGCTCACACCTTTCTACAATGGAATTCACAACCACTAAAGGTCTCTACATTCCATATGTACAGAGTCTATGCCAATGAGTCTTCATCCTGAATGCATGGTTCAATCCATTATAGGATATTCAAACCTTCCACGTATTCAACCACACACTTAGTTAAATGACCACATCTTCATAGCTATAATCAATCAAATTTCTCATTAAGTGATTCCATCGATCTATCTTTAGATCGTGTTCATAAACATCGCGTTAATACTTAATCACATCAATCTTGATGATGTATTCTTGCCATACTAGTGGTAACTTTCCCACCTTTACTTGGCAGCTCAATCTATATATTATATCTCAGAATTGACATAAACGGGAGCATGCCAATCATCATAAACATGTGGTCTCCATGCCTAACCTCCATACTTTCTGATTCAGGTGCCATAAACCATTATGCCTAAGGTGTTTATATATATAGGGCTTACCGCAGCTATTCCACCACACCTCGGACATAATGATAAATGCACCATTACCTAATATGTGCACGTTCTCATACACAAGTTGCAACCTTTGGGTCGCTGCCCTTTGGTAGCATACAATCAATACTCGCGTATTTTAAACACATGGCTATTCTCGTATATTTTAGTATGTCCGCCGTTCTTACCTGGCATTATATAACTCTATACATCGCCACCAACATATGGTTACAGCAAAAACCTGTCTTTACCATTCCTGGTAATGTTCAAAACATCTGCCATCCTTAGGTCACACTTTGTAGTAATTTTACTACTAGACCTTGTTATCTCGCACCACGACTCCTTCTCGAAATCATTGAACGAACCGACATCAAAATGTCTTTCATAGAATTAATCTATCATGACAGTCATTGTCAAGTTCCTTAAACCCTTATTGGTTTAAACAATAGATTTAAAAAGAAGAATTATAATTACGGACAATCCACGTCTCCGTCGGGAAGACTAGCCGTATGGTTCTTTGCTAACCAATTAGCTCCAGGATTATCATCCGAATTTAGAATACAAGCATAAATATCAGAAAAATGCACGAATATAACATCACATCTCAACGCCTGAGATTTACGTGACAGTTACTTGTGTGATAATTCTCCACGTTAATCGAGACACTTACTTGTCTCAGCTTCCAAGCCTGTGCACTTCAACTATTACTCACACAAGTATGGAGACGGTATGAATCAAAATACCGTACATTAGGATAAAAGCAGGGTGCTCTCACCGATGGTGTCACCTCTGCCGAATCAAATTAATAAGGTCATCCACAAATGGTCATGCGATTACTGGAAATCCCATTAGCTACACAAGGCTGATGGCACAAAGTGATCAGATCACGAGTCGGATATGATCTGAAGTAACAACTTTACACAAGAGAGATTTTAAAATGATCATTAGATACATATAATGTCGACCGCGTCGTAAGGAGAGGTAAGGAAGAAATAAAGGAATTCGTCGTCATCTACTGTTGCTTCATATATCTTGTCGTCGTTTGAATGAATTGTTGTCTCCTTTGCTTCACCATGTTGAATAGAGTTAATCAGCATCGTCGTGTCGTCGTTGGTAGTTGTCGTCCGTTGAGCTCCGCTTTGTCTTGAAAATCTTCATTATGTCTACTTTAATCGTTTTGGTCTTCAGTTGCAATCCACTTCATCTAACTACTCCTAGTCCATTCCGCCCAGAGTTCCTAGTTAGATAATTCCAGTCATATGAGTGTTTTCACTCCTTTGTCTACAGTCTTGCTGGCAACAATTTTCGATATCGATTGAAGAGATAACCGAAACACTACATTAGCAATTTACATGTAATATTGGATAGGCAATAAAATATGCATCTATGACGTGGAACCAGTTTCAGTTTCCTTTTACGTTTCACGACGTCTCAAGGAACACGTTTATCAGAGTTGGGGTACTCTTCAGGTCTCCCGGAATATCACATCGGGAGCACACAGAATCAGAATCAGTGCAGTATTATGACTACGAGTAGAAATCGAAAACACACGGAATCCTAAACGAATCCTATCCTGTAGGCAAATGCTTAGACTCCTAAGTTTCCTCGATCTAGGTACATCATAAAAATCCGTACACAAATAAACATGGAAAACGATATGACAAAGGGAAGAAATCCAAGAGAAATGAAATCAACACAAATCACATGAACGGACATATCAAGATGAAGAATTGGCATAGAATTCAAACAAAGTAATACCGATGCACACTTAGGGTACCGTACCCTAATTCACACAAAGGACGATGTGTCCTATTACACTTTTGCATACAAAAGAAAACTGGAATACTTAGACACCAAATGGGAAGACTATCAGCATCCATGTGTCTGCTAGGGTTCGTCAAGTCTCGGTGTACCTGTGGGTAGCAATGGCAGTCTGCAGTCTGTAACTACTACCGACCTTACACTTTACCTTTGATATCTCCCTAACACACAAACTTCCGCCTAAGCCAGACACTTAAACAAAATGAGATGACTATCAGCATTCATATGCCTACTAGGGTTCGCCGAGTCTTAGTGCACCTGTGGGTAGAAATGTCAGTTTGCAAGGCTGAAACTACCACCGACCTTACACTAAACCTCGACTACTCCCTAATACACAGACTTCCGCCTAAGTCCCAAACTTAGCACCGTGCTTAGTCCCAGAGTCCTTACAGGCTCAAGCTTAGGGGTTCTAAGAGACTCCAATCTGCTGGAACCTTTGGCTCTGATACCAACCTGTAACACCCCCCTCCGCCGCCCCCTGCCAGGTGCGGGGGAGGGTGTGGGACCGGCTGTCCGTATCAGTTCACTAGGCACCAACAACAGAATAAAACATACAACAAACACGGACGTACAGTCCACACAGAGAAACCTTAGATCGACTCTGACCGAGGATGCACTAAGCATCTCATAGACGACCTAATGGAATCGGTAGTCCCGGATAGACCTGGGACTGAACAAACAAATGATACATATATCAAGGTATTGTAGTCATAACATGCACTGAACAACAGACGTACATCAGTTAAATTGTACAAGCTCTAACAGATAGCCACAACTAGTACCCCCAACGTTCCTGTACAAATACATCATCACCTGCACACACTTACCTGCAACATAAGTCAACACAGAGTCAACAACAAACGTTGTTGGTGAGTCTTAACTACCATCATCACATTAACAGTTTTCAAATACATATGCATGTTATGAATTATCAGATCGCACCCAAGGTCAACACTCAGATACTCTACGGGCACGTTGCGCGTAGCCGTACACCCTCTGCGAGTATATTTTTAAGTTTAACATATAAGTACATATTCCCCCTAGTAAATTAATACTAGAGGATCCAGGTGAATATGGATCGTTCAACTATAACGGCCGCTATAATCCCTTATATGCCTAGTGGTCTCAACCTTAATGACCAGAAAGTCTCTAATGACCCACACAGGGCATTCTGACTCACAGTGTTCGACAAGATATTCATAACACATAACAGATACATCAGAACAGAAGTATTATATCAAACAGTTAAATAACATGAGGGAAGTCAGAGGACTCACAGATCTTCGAAGTACCAAGTCATACGGATAGGATTGCGTACAATCCACAGATGTCATATATGCAATGCCTAGACAAAGCTTAACGTCACGTTAAGTTTGGAGAATCCACTGACCTAAACAAGTATAGGTACACTTAAATTTAACACAGTAATATTACTGGTTAGGCTCGGTTGTGCTCCGTGCCTTAAACGATACGATACGTCCGTAGGTTGAGGTCCCAATACAACCGGATGTCCCAATACAGTCGTATGGCCTAAACCCGGTTACGATCGTAATTTATCTGTCAATCTCTAATTTAACAGTTACTGCCGAACACGGTCGTCTGCCTTTAGTGACAGATTATCTAAATTAAACGATATCACTCGAGTCTCGATCGGGTTATGTTTTATAATACTTCAAGGGTTATATAAAATCATAACTTATGTATATATCAATCTATTTATGATTTACATAAAATCATAGCTTTTAGATATAGATTTATCTATTTACGTTTCACATAAAATCAGAGTTTTTATGCATGAGTTTACTCGTTCATATTTCACATAAAATCATGATATTATTTATATGAAATCATAGATTTTATATATATATATATATATATATATATATATATATATATATATATATATCCATCTTATAGTTCACATGAAATCATAAGTTTTATTAACAAAAACCCATACTTTTATTTTATATGAACACACATAAAATGTAGGTTATATCTTAAATGAAATCATGATATTATTTACATGAAATCATAGATTTTACAATATCATACATTTTATTGGATATTCTTATGAACTTTTATTATCATAAAAACCATAGTTTTCGATATTTGAAATGATAACTTTATTAATCTTAATCCTATGGTTTTATCAGCTTAAAATATATTCCAAAACTATATATATATTTTATCAATTCACCATAACCGGAAGATATATCTTTATAAGGCTTGTATCCTTGTTTGGTCTTATATTTATAAAACATTTTAGAGTTTTCATAATATTATGTTTCACATGTATATATACGATTATATATATATGTTTGTATGTCCACGTTTTTACTAAAAGCCATAGTATTATGTTACATAAAATTGTCATAATCTTTAATTATATATTTTGGTTATTATTATAATTTTAATAACAATGATACTTTCATATACAGTATTCGTTCCTCACATATCGATTACACAATACTACTAAAACAATTACAAGATATCGAATATGGTTATACCTTCCGGTCGGTACGCAGACTCGAATCCGGTTAACCGTAACGCTAAACATCTCCGAGTTCGACGAGCGGATAGTCCATTCCATGTAGAATTTCGCCACGAACAATAATCCATGCTTGGTTTTTTTATTTGACTTTGTTTGACCCTTCGAAATCGTTGACCAGCTTTGACTAGAAACTTTGACCGAGTCGACTCAGTTGACTCGAAACCGAGTTGACTCATCTATGCTTAAATCTCAACAATCCATGTCCCAAACACTTCTATGGGCCACAACAAGCCACCATCAACCCTTTACCATCATCCTTCACGGTTGTCCGGCGGCGGAGTGCCGCCGCAGCCCCAGTTTCGGTCCGCCAAACTCACCAATTCACTACCCGGATAATAACAAAGCATCCAAACACTTCCAACATAACAAATCGGTTTCTAGTTTTCTTAGATAAACAAAAATGGAACCAAAATAGACCATCACCACCACCAATCGGATTCTGCTCGGAGGCCGGAGGCCATGGCCGCCGCCGGCCGGCCTTCCAACACTGTGAACCGCCACCACCATCATCCAAACATCATCATACAGTTTTATTTAGTCCAAATCTGTTCGTGCATGATAAAATCGGGGGTTTTAGGATGGTTATAAACTGAAAAATCAAAAGAATGGTGGGCTAAAACCCTTACCGTCGCCGGAGAGGGCAGAGAGAGGGGCGCTGCCGCCGCCGCTGATGCGGCGGAACCCTAGTCGCGGCTGTCGCCGCTTCTGCTGGCGTTCGGACCAGAAAACAACTCGGGAACCGAGGTCGTGGAAGGAGGAAGGGAGGAGAACGACCGAAGGTCGCCGGAGCGTTCGAACACGGCATCGCCGCCGCCGCCCTTGCGGCTGCCACTGCTTCTGAAGTCGATCGGGAAAAGAAACGAACTCGGGAGGCACGGGAGTAGAACCAGGGAAGAAAAGGGAACAAGGAAGAAGGTCGTTGCTGCGAAACCGTCGCCTGCCACCGCCGGACCGCCGCCGTGGTCGGCCGGAACCGGCTGAGAAGAAGGAAGGCGGAGAGAGCAAGGCTCTCTCTCTCGATTTCTCTTTTAACACACAGATGTGTGTGTTGTGGTGTACTAAAGGCTAAAGAGTAAAGAACAGTAACAAGATTTAAAAATTAAAATGTGTAGTACACTTTAATGCAGTACATTTTCCAAGTAAATTAGTATTATACCGCGATCTCCGAACACGTTAAATACTGATTGTCAGGTAATAATTCCTGATAAATCCTGACATGTCTGAAATATTATAAATGCCTCGTAATTATTCCCGGAATGCTTAAAATGTCAGATTATATATAATCTGTTAATTATTCGGTCAACAGGCGGTATAAAACGCGTATCCGACGTGATTCTCGTGATTCTCCGTTTTACGAACCGAACACATTCCCATGACTGTAATTCACTGAGAACACTTAGAAAAATATTTATAACTTTACAGGGTCGATAAAACTATCTCAAATAATTAAATAAGTTCTTCTCGGTTAATATCGTGTAATAATTCCGTTCACCGGTTTCACCATTTCTTGTACCGTTTCCTACGGTTACCCTTTCTAACCGATATTAACATTTATATCTTTATAACTCGTTGAATCAACATATTCATGATAACGTCCGGTTATCTGACATAGATAAATTAAACAACGTAATTTATCCGTTCCACCCAAACTCAGCTTTTATCGATTTGTAATACAACAAATTATTACAATACCTTTAACAACTCATCCGGATATCAGGTATATGAATTGGGCCTTTAATGGGCCACAATTCTCTTAATGGGCCTAACGGGTCTAACTAGGCTTACCAAGTCCAGTTCTTTATTCGCAAAAATTTCCTCCCGATTTACCGGATTTAACTAGGTGTTACATATGTCTCAATTCATATTGTTTAGGCTGTTATGTTTCGCGAATGTCTAATTCAAATTGTATATTTAAACTATTATTAAATGCAAAAGTGATCTGTGGATGGACAAGTGCTTAACCATGAATATGCAATTATGGTCAAGCTTTTGCAGATCCGTTTATTGCAGATCACAAGACAGGAAACATTGTTCTCATGTAAGTCTTCTTCTCAATGTTTGTATAATAAGTCTCTTAGATCCTGATTTATAACTCCTAATGGTTGGTTATTGGTCATACAAATTTTTATGTTTTTAATATATAAGACCCTACCCCACTTTAAACTTTTTTATTGATACAAAGTTATTCATTTTGTAGATTATGAACAGTGAAACGTTTGAAGCTACAGACGGTAACGTTAGAACTTGATACATTATTGAACACAAATGGGTAGGTTTTGTATTCAAGCAGGTGCTAAGGATAGTTTTCGACGAATCTGCCGATCACATAGATGGAGTGTTGCAATGGGCAAGTAATTGACACCCCACTTTCCCATAAGTCATCTTTGTGATGAAAATCATAGTTGAGTGTTCTAACTGGTTATGAACTCTTTGATTATTTTTTAAATTGATCAACTTATCTATTTTTTAAAAGTAATTTTCTTTCACTTCTGTGAAAAGAAGAATTCTTTCATGGTACGTGTGGCTTTTTACATGGGTATTTATTTTAATGTGGCTTTTTACATGGGTATTCATTATAAGTAAACAAGTAAGGGAAACAAATGAATTGGTATGTGAAAGATGAATGAGACTGAACAATAGAAACATTTTTGTCACTTGGTAAGTACGAATAAAAATCTTAAAGTGTGATATCTCTAACATAACTTCATGTTAGGAATCAGTTAAAATGATTTAAAATATATATATCAATAGTTTGATGGTACACAAAAGGATTAGCTGTAATTGCCAATCCAATACTATGAATTTCAATGGTTGTATGTACCCCCCCCCCCAAAAAAAAAAGATTAGTTGTATGGATTAAACATTTAAGGTAATTTAATTTATGGATTCATCAGTTTAGGTGTTTTTGGAATTGGGTTGTGCAACTAATTACTATGTACTATTTTCAATGTCATGTAGATTGATCGGTTTATTGTGATGGGTAATTAAAATAATGGTTTATAATGATCCTTAAATGATTATAACCTGACAAGCACTCAAACAGTCATACCATATATGATATTTGTGGGTGTTGTAGTTTTTTTTTTACAAATAATGAAGTAGTTTTTTTCTACTTTTATAACATGTTATTTATGTGTGTTGTCATCCTGATAAGCAAACTTGATGAGGGTTGTTTGTGTAGGGAGAAGCATGTATTATTTAGAGAGCATTGCGTTCTCCAAGGGTCACTGTTCATTGATATGATAAGCCAAGTATGTACGCAGAAGTGTGTGTGCGTATGTGTATATTCACACATACTGTTGATCAAACACATTATTCTTCTACTTTAGGCTCACAATCCACCATTTTTTTTTCAATTTTCTCCAAAGAGGCAGCATTAACATGTTCCATTTCATCTATCGAACACATAGTTTAAATTTTAACTAAGGGTTGTTGCCATTATTGTTTGATATAATTTATTCATCAAAGTTTATTGATTTAATATTGCTTCAACAACCAACTTTGTAAGGTAGGAATTATCCTAAAGAATGCAAAATAAAATTTGCATACCTTTGCAGGCATATTTGAATAGATGAGACTAAAACCCTCAAATATTTCACATGGTTTAGTAATTTATTTATTTGTTTTTTTTTATGTGTGCAGAGGCATAAGATATTTGGAAAAGTTGGAGTTCAAGATGGTACTCACTCTTTGGACATGTTTAAACGATAAGTAAGATTAACATAATTTAAAATGGAATTTTATTTTATTCTCACAAGTAGCATCTCTTTCGTATATGTTCTGATTATTTCATATCAACTAATTACTTCATTGCTATGTTTAATAATGGGAAATATTCATGAAAGTTTATGAATGAAAGTATGAGTCAATCAAACTTTAAGAACTATGTGCTAATAAAAACATATGAGATGATTAGTGAATATGATCATATCTTGAAGAAAGCATGGTTTCATGAATCAGTTTATCTCAATCTCCTTTTATCTCATGGAAGTTGGAACTTACATTGATGTTTTCGCGTTGGGTTGAACTTATCTCTTATGGGTTTAACATACATTTATCTTTCTCAGAATTCAATTTGTATTCGGAAGGGATTTATTTTTCTGCATTATGTTGACTCTGCTATACTTTGTACTCGGTGTTACAGGTTGTGAAGGGAACAAACCGACCTTATGACAAGGACCTCCAAGAGTTTTTGAACTACTTAAATCATCTCAAGTTGTTGTAACTGTAGGTGAGAGGATTTATGTTTCCCATGATTTTATTAGTTGGGTTTACTAGATTATCTGTACATTCATATCAATCATTTACATAGCCAATATGCGAGACATGATATTGAACTATAAGTATGTGTCAACAGTAGGTGTTTCTCTTTAGTTCATGGTTTTATAAACTGTTGGGTGTTTTCGTCCTGAAAGCCAAGACGAAAGCTTAATTTATGTGAGGTTTTGTTTCAGTTAATATTTTAGCTTTTATGATAGTTTAATATATATATTTATATTATTTTAGTGTTTTTTTAAACCCCAGCCCCTACGATGATGTACGGGTATCAAAAACTATAACATAATACTTGCGCAATAATTATATTTTAGTATTTTAGCGCAAGTATTTTGTTTGAAATGTTGTTTTTCTTTAATTCTAGTTATCGAATTACACTTATTATAATATGATATTATAAATATTAATTTTATTAAAATCCGCGGTATAAAAAATTAGTATTATATATATTTAGGTTTTAAAGAAAAAAACAAAATTGTGAATTAATTCAGACCAATTAAATTAAAATCCAGAATATATGATCCCGTAATATACATACATACCAAAGCCTGTTCCTGTTCCTGCTGTATGTTTCGTCAACGGTGTCGCTTTTCCGCCACGAAGCCACAACCACCGTCGACCGTTGTAACCGTCGGTGCTGAAACCGAAAAAATCCTCCAGATTTTATTTTGTATTTAGGTCAGGTGTATGACGACGTTATTTATCTAAGAAAAACTTGAATACCGATGAATAATTGGGCGTAGGGTTATTAATTAACATGTTGATGATTTTTGTTTGATTTTGATTTTGATTTTGATTTTCAGTTTTCAAATCAAATGATCTGTTACCGGCGAAACCGATCAGAAGAATGCCGTCATTTGCCGTAACTCCCAGAAGCTCTGCCTATCTCTCTGCGCTCAGACAAGAGATCGATAAAAAGCTTCAAAAGGTTTGCCTACTTCTTCAATTTGAATCGTCATTGGCGTTGTTGATCACGGGCCAATGAAGTTATTGTGAATACAACCCACCCCCCTTTTCTGTCGTGATTTCTACAGGCAATCGCTTCACCCAATCAGAGACGCGACTTATTACAAGCGCTGTTTGCCGACATAGCTTTAGAGGTTGATGATCGAGCTAGAGGTAAACTAAACCGTTTGCAAATTTGATTCCTTCCTATATGGTGATCACGTTATCCTTGCTGGATTTGTTATGATGCTGTTAGGAATCACCGAGGTTGTCAGGGATTTATAAATGTTTATACCGTTAGGATTTAGAGCATTAAGCAATAAACAAAGGACATGAGAAATTTAACACGGTTCGGTTGGTGTGACCTATGTCAAGTACGAAGTAACTTTTTATTGAGGGATGATACAATACAAGTACAAGAGATCATTATATAGGCAAACATAATTAGGATCAATCCCTCCCTTGCTAACTTAATCTCCAAGAAAACAAACTGGCTTCCTCATCCTTATCATCAATGCCTAATGTGGGCCGAAGCCTACAACCCACCCAAATAAATTTTAAATGTGGGAATCCTGTTAGACTACTGAACTCCACATGTGTTACTGATATGCTATCAGATATGTAGGGCAAAGAAAAGGACTCAAGAGGAGGCTTTAAGTGACATGTGGTCATTTGGTTTTGTTTTTCGAACTAGGCTGTCTTGGTCAAGTATATTATTATTTTGTATATTATTATTATTATTTTGTTAGCGGTTTAGAATTTTGAAATGGCGAAATGCCATGGGGGTTGCCTCTGCTGTATAGAACAGTGGCCTTACATGTTGTGTAAGATTAGGATTTGTAGTTATCGATATTGAATGCATTCCAAGCATTAACTGATGTGGTGTGGCTTTCACACTAACGGCCTTTTTTTTTGTCAAGTCCTTCAAAATCTATATTTATCTTGTTAAGGACTTGTTGTCAATCAGCTGAAATAGGTAAATTAGAAGCATTCATTATTGAGTGTGCAAAATTGGCACTTTGATATTCTCATAACTGGACATTTAGTT
Source organism: Deinandra increscens subsp. villosa (assembly GCA_039602395.1). Classification (NCBI taxonomy): domain Eukaryota; kingdom Viridiplantae; phylum Streptophyta; class Magnoliopsida; order Asterales; family Asteraceae; genus Deinandra; species Deinandra increscens. The sequence goes on along the minus strand of JBCNJP010000025.1, from coordinate 9,033,303 downwards.
GTTGACCCAAGATTTTATGAGTACTAAAATTTCTTTATTTCCCTGCAATGGACTTGGAACAGACATAATTCTTGGCAGAGATGATGCAGCTTCTGATTCATGGATAGAAGTTAAGATTCCCATATGCTTTTATGATGTCCTTGCTGATCATTTTTCCTTGGAACCCGAGCTTGGGAAACCAATTCTTGTTTTGATTGTTCAACTCTGGAGTCAGCCATTTGCTTCTCATATTTTTGCCCTTCTCTTCCACAAATGGGTATGTAATTTATGCACAACGTTGCTTCTTTATGCAATCTTTGTTAGCTACTGTGTAAATGGTTTCTTGAGTTATGGTCATCCGTCGTTTGCCCTCTGTCCCTGATTATTTTAGGCTTATTTCAACAACTGATAGGAATTAAAAATTAGAAAATTGTTTAATCTTGGATACATCTATCTTGCAGTTATTTGAAGTTGAGCTTGATAGTTCAGATGTCCTACTTCGTTACTCATCAGCTCTTGTGCAAGGTGCTACAAACGTCTTTTGGTATGGCTTTGCATCAGATCCTATTCGCTTTACTCATCGGGCCTTGAATTATATGTTCAGTTCTGATACATTTTTTATGTAATTTGTAGGATTGATATTCAGACAAACACGACACACTTCCAGAGTATTTTCTCGGTGCGGGGACATCTAGTTTATAGTATTGATATTTCATGGATTAACAAGATCCCTTGAGTGACACATTCTTTTAATTGGTTGTAGTATCTCCTTGATGATGTGGCATTGGTACCCAGGAGGTTGAAGAAAATCCCTTTGCAGGTGAATAATGAGCCTATGTCTTTTATCACTTACTTGAACAAATATTATATTGACAAAAAATAAATTTATCCTTGAGATTTGCAGGCACAACGTGATCTATTTCTTCTTCTTTCAAGATTCATATTCCTTTATAATCTAGGTACCAGATAACAAGGAGGATAGTTGATTTCACTGCATATTGCAATTAAATTATGCATCAAAATGTATGATCCGTCTGTTTTACAGTTGACAAAATCGGAAGTTTCTTAAAGAACTTTCCGGAGTTCCCAAATTCTTTCTTAGTCGGTGGTCCTGCAGACATGTTTGTTATTGAACTAACTGATCAGGTAAAATCCAAGAAACTGCCTTCTTTCATGAATGATCCCGTTTAATTGAAGTGGAAGTTTTAACATGCATCAAATATTGCTCATTGACCAGCTTCAAAAATTAAAAGTGGAACCAGTGCTGTTACATTATCTCTCCCACATTAAAGTTCTCCAAGGTAAATAATCTTTGTCTTCTGGTGTTTAATGACTGTGTGTATAGCAAATTCAACTCCCTTACTTAGGAGAGGGTCGATTTGGGTTGTGTTTACTTTCAAACGGGTCAAAACAAAATTTAGCTAAAAGGAGAACAGGTTGAAATCCCATGGAGTCTATTTTTTTTATGACACAGCCGACTAAATCATTTCTATTCAACAATTTAGTTAGTATTATTTATAGTAATACTGTTATTGTGATCATAGTTAATGTATTAATTATTTATATAAATTGAAAAATGGCAAAAAGTGTTTGTGGGTCGATCCAGCCCAGCCTGTTAACCTGTTATCTTGCCACCTTTTCCCTGTTATGATCGGAGTCTGTGATGAATGTGCATGGTTGACTTATAGGTCTGGAACTGAGAATGACTACAAGCACTAGACTTAAAACATGCTTGTACAGCTTCACTTCTCCTGGTGGTCCAATGTATCCAACAAGAGCAGTTCGTCATGCTGCCTGGGTTGCTCTGGATTTTCTTTTCCCTGTGAGTAATACATCTCAAGTTTACTATTACTTACTAGTTATGAAATTGTTGAAGTAGCAGCATAATGAGTGATTAGTCTTGTTAGGTTTAAGTTATTTTGTGGCTAGAGGTGACAATTTCTTCCCATTTGCTTATGAAGAGGTTGATTTGGGTTATTTTATATAAAAAAGTAGCTAAAAGTGATAGACAATAAAACTATATTAGGCTAAAAGTTGTTATTAGTATTTATTGAGGTGCTAAAGTGTAACTTCCATGCCTATATATATGGCTCTCTTTGTAATCCCAAATAACCTAATAATACAATTGCAACTTTACGTATTATTATGGTATCACAGCCACCATATCCTCCCAAACCAAAACCCTAAAGCCAGCTTCCGTCACTCTCCTGCCGCCGGCCAAAACCCTAGTTGTCGCATCCTTTTTTTCTTTTTCTTTTTCCGATCTGCCACTAATCAGCAACCATGGCCATGATCACAGCCTTCACAACTGTAGAGAAAACTGCACACAACTCACATAAGTTTGGCTTCAAACTTACCCCTACTAACTATGGATTCTGGAAAAACATGATCCATCCTTTTCTTGTTACCAATAACCTATACGGTTACATTGATGGCACCATCAAATGCCCACCCGCTAAAACGTCTGCCACCACCGACACCCTCTCCGTTGACAACCCTAGCCACCACTATTGGGTCTCCAATGATGCCCATGTTAAGATGATTCTCATCTCCACCATCTCTGAATCATCTTTTCAACATGTCCGGGGATCCACGTCTCGTGAACTGTGGTTATCCCGTGAACGAGCATGTGCCCCATCCACCTTCTCTCGGGAATATACGTTAAAGACTCAGTTACTAAAACTCGAGATGAAAGGTGATGAAACCTCCTCCTCTTACCTTACACGAGCCCAAGAATATGCCAATGCCCTAGCCAATATTGGTGAACCGTTGAAAGACAAGGATCTCACCATGCTTGTTATCTCGGGTCTCCTTGAGGAGTACAACGGCCTCAAAGCCAACCTTCTTGCTCGTCCCCCCCCCCCCCCCCCCAAATTACCTTCAATGAACTACATGGCCTCCTTAGTGAACATGATTTCATGATTCATCGCCATACTACACCAGCCCCTCAGGCTTTCGCAGCCACTGCCGGTTCCACCACCTCACCCGTCGCTGCTTCTCCTACCCAACTGTAGACTCTCATGCAACTTGCAGCCCAACTCGGGTACCAACTAAACCCGCTTCGTCCTCCTGCCCAATAGCAACCCCAAGCAAACTACTCCACCTGCTCCACAAATAGCAATCGCGGGCGTCGCGGCAACTATCGGGGACCTACTACTTCTACCCGCAACCGTGATGATTCACGTGCCAATCCTAATCGGCAGCAACCTTGCTTGGGCTTCAACTCAAAACACGGTTCACGGTCATTGCAAACGGTGCAGAATCGGGCACATTCCATCTGAATGTCCAACTCAGCGTGCACCCTCTTCAGCCGGTGATACTCCTCAAGCCAATTATGCCTCTGTTCCAGACTCGGCCTCCACTGCTGGATCCGCAACTTGGTTTCCCGACACAGGGTCCAACAGTCACGTCACTCCAGATTTAACAAGCTTGGATAACTCTTAAGCATACTATGGTAATCACTCTCTTCATGTTGGTGACGGTAATCCTCTACTCATTTTCCATATTGGTTCATCTAAACTTTATTCTCCAAACAAAACTTTCAATCTTTCCAATATTCTTCATGTCCCTGATATCAAAAAGAATCTTCTATCTGTTCAACAATTTTGCATTGATAACAATGTCTTTTTTAAATTTCATGCGTTCTTTTTTGTTGTGAAGGACGCGTCTACACGTACCATTCTACTCACGGGCCCTAGTAATCAAGGTCTCTACTCGCTTCGCCTTCCGCAACTCAAGTCTCTACCACATGTCTCCTTTACTGCAACCAAAGCTCCTTCCTCAATCTGGCATCAACGTCTCGGACATCCACATGCTCGAGTTCTTCAGTCTATTGTTTCAAATAATAAATTACCTGTCTCGTCTAAAATAGTTTCGTCTTTATGTGAGTCTTGTCAGATGGGGAAGTCCTCAAAGCTGTCTTTACCTTTATCAAACTTTAGAAGTAATAATATATTGGATTTGGTTTACTGTGATGTTTGGGGTCCTGCCCCGTCACTTTCATTTAATGGTCATCGCTATTTTTTATTGTGTGTTGATCATCACTCTCGTTACATGTGGTTGTATCCGTTAACTCAAAAATCAGATGTTTATTCTACCTTCAAATTTTTTCTTCGTATGGTTGAACGACAATTCACAACCAAACTTAAAAATGTCCAAACTGATTGGGGTGGTAAATTCAGAAAATCTTGCACCCTTCTTTTCCTCTCTTGGTATTATCCATCGTCGCTCCTGTCCTCACACGAATGAACAGAATGGCATCGTTGAGCGTCAGAATCGTCATGTTGTCGAAACGGGTCTCACTCTCCTTGCCCACGCGCATGTTCCCTCCCGTTTCTGGCATTTTGCCTTCGAAACTGCTGTCTACTTAATCAACCGTATGCCCTCTTGTGCAATCTCCAACAAATCTCCTTTCAAATACCTCTTCCATCGGCCACCCGATTACACTTTCCTTCGGGTATTCGGTTGTCAAACTTTCCCTCATCTCCGTCCATATAACCGTCATAAAATGGACTTCCGATTCACCCCATGCGTCTTTCATCGGGTATAGCCCTTCCCACCATGGTTATCAATGTTTGGATCCTCAAACCGACCGGGTTTATATTGCCCGTCATGTTCGTTTCAATGAAACCATCTTCCCTTTTCAGCCCAAACCGTCTCCACCTCCTAACACCCAACCCCCACCATACTACCCAACCTATCCAACATCCTACCCACTTTCCGAACCAGCTCCAACAGCCCAAAATCAAGCTGAAACAGCTCCAACAGCCTATAATCACGTTGAAACAGCCCCCCAACAGCCTTCACATCAAGCTGATACAGCTCCAACAGCCCCTACACACGCTGAAACAGCCCTCCAACAGCCCTCTGTCGTTCCCAACCAGCCTCCCTCTCCAGCTCATGTGTCTTCTCCACCCTCCCCTAACCCACCCGACACTAATACCCAACCCAGCCCCCAACCCACAACCCCTACGGCTACCACAAACACTACAAACCCACCTCCCCCACCGCCCCCTTCTCGGCCTCGGCCCTCTAATCTTAGGCCAAACCCCAAGCAAACATCCTGCTACAATCCATCCTCATACTTCACCTCCACCGGTCCTTTGCCCACGGTTGAACCAACTTCCTCTACTGTCGCCAACAAATCACCAGAATGGCGCCAGGCCATGGCTGACGAGTTTGATGTGCTTGTTAAAAATGGAACGTGGTCTCTTGTTCCCTATGTTGCTAACACTAAGTTGTTGATTCTAAGTGGGTTTATAGGATAAAGAAGGTTCAGGATGGCAAAGTTACTCGGTACAAGGCACGTCTTGTTGCAAAGGGCTTTCATCAACAGCCTGGCATTGATTTTCAGGAGACTTTTAGCCCGGTTATGAAAGCCACCACCATCCGAGTCATATTATCTCTCGCTGTCACGAATCAATGGCCTCTTTGACAACTCGATGTTGAGAATGCGTTCCTTCACGGGGATCTCAAAGAAACTGTCTACCTAAGACAACCACAAGGGTTCGTTGATAAATCTCGTCCTGATCATGTTTGCCTCCTGCATAAGTCTCTTTATGGGCTAAAACAAGCTCCACGTGCCTGGTTTGACCGATTTTCTAGAACTTTATTTCATCTCGGCTTCCATTGCTCAAAGACCGATCCATCATTATTCATCCTGAACAAAAAGGGGACTTTAATTTACATCCTTGTTTATGTCGATGACATTATTGTTACGGGCAACAACCCCACGACTGTAGCCGATGTGATATCAAGGCTTAGCTCCTCTCTCCCAGTTAAAGACTTGGGTCATGTGCACTATTTAGTGGGACTTGAAATTGTTCCCCATGGTAAAAACATTATCATCTCCTAGCGAAAATATATTAGTGATCTTATTGACAAGGCTGGTTTAACTGACTGCAAACCTGTAGCATCTCCCATGAGCACCTCTCAGTCGCTATCCCTGACTGATAGTCCTCTATCTGATGCCACAAGAGGCCGCCAAACTGTTGGTGCTCTTCAATATGTCACACTATCACGGCCTGATATCACATTCGCAGTGAATAAGGTGTGCCAGTTCATGCATGCCCCCACAGAAAATCACTGGTCGCAGTTAAACGGATTCTACGATACCTCAAGGGGGCGTCACACTTTGGTCTCTTTGTCCGCCATGCCTCCACTTCTACTCTGCATGCCTTTATAGATGTTAACTGGAACACCAACCTCAAAGCTTATTCAGATTCTGACTAGCCGGCTGCCCGGACGACCGCCGGTCCACGCGGGGGGGGGGGGGGGGGGGTTGCCATTTACCTTGGATCGAATCTTATCTCGTGGAATGCCAGAAAACAGCGTACAGTCTCTCGATCTTCAACTGAATCTGAATACAAGGCTATGGCCGATACAGTTGCTGAACTAACTTGGTTGGAAGCTCTTCTTTATGAACTAGGCATTGGTATCAAAACTGCGCCAACGCTGTGGTGTGACAATTTGGGAGCAACATACATGTCAGCTAACACCGTCTTCCATGCCAGGACAAAACATGTTGAGGTTGACTATCATTTTGTCCGCGAAAAGGTTGCCCAAGGAAGACTTAAGGTTCTTTTTATCTCCACTCATGATCAACTTGCTGACATCTTCACGAAGCCGCTTCCTTCTCAACGTTTTCTACTCCTACGGTCCAAGTTACAGGTCGTTCCCCGCCCTTAACTTGCGGGGGGATGATAGACAATAAAACTATATTAGGCTAAAAGTTGTTATTAGTATTTAATGAGGTGCTAAAGTGTAACTTCCATGCCTATATATATGGCTCTCTTTGTAATCCCAAATAACCTAATAATACAATTGCAGCTTTACGTATTATTAAAAAGAGGATCACATCAAACGAGCAGATAATCCCCCAAAGAGTACTCTTAACTCATCCAACTTCCTAAGTTGATTTAGATTATTATCATAACCATGATTTTAATAGATTATAGTTAAATCATAAATAATTGTTATAACTTTTTTTTCAAAAGAAATGACAACGGTCAACCCAAACAAGACCAACCTGCTTTAACCGATACTAAAAATGACCCGTGTTGACTAGTTTTCTAAGCCACCCAACAGCTGTAGGGTTGTGAGAGTAGTATAAGATTGAATGGCTAGTTTACTTATCCCCTCTTGTTAGCTTATTCTGTTTTTGAATGGCCAACAAATAAAGCACGGCTACCCGGGTAACCCAATGGCGAAAAGCACCCCATCCACCCGTGAGCGTAGACAGTGCTGGGTAGCCCAAGTCCACCAATTGAGCCAATTCTAGAAAAAAACCCACCTCCGCGAACGGCCCGGCAACCAGTGTCCCCATCATCACTAGATAACCACTAGGGCAAGCCCTCATGGTTATTAATTTTAAATAGTTGGTCTCCATTTCATCTAGAAGTTGGGATGTTTGTAAATGTTAGACAAGACAACCAAAGTGATATCATAGAGTGGCATCTCATATATTTGAATATCGTTGCCTGTTGAATTCTGAAAATCATTTTTGTCAACTGTATAAGCACTTGTACATAAAGCATGGAAGATAATCACTAAATCACATGTAGCGAGAGAGAGAAAAAGATGACGTTAAAAACTGCCTTATGTATAACATTTAAAGCTTTAGGTATACATGCCTGTACTATTCTCATAATTTTCTACTTAAAATTGATTCTCCATTGAATGATTCTCACTCTCACATGTAAACATACCTAATCTTGGCCCTTTTTTATCCAGTGCACGACTTAAGGTTGTGTATTTAACCAATCGTGGATTTATAAATGGGTCGGTTGGGGTTATATCTTTAATTGTTTTGTGTGCATTTGTTTTCCCCGTGGCAATGCACCCATTGCACATCTAGTTAAACATGGAAGAAAGTGTTTGCAGGTCAACCAAACTCAAGCCAACCTGTTTTGCTATTCCAACTCATGACCGAACCTGCCCATTTTGTCGTCTCTAGTACGTTTCTATTTAATGATTCTAGACGGGTCGTTATGACATAATTATTATCATGTATATTTTGTCAGGTGGGGCGATATCCTCGACATATCATTAGTCTCTTTTTTCGTTTGATGTATCCTTGGTACTGGCCATCATCATGTTGGAACTTTGTCCTGTCATGCATACAAGCAATACTGTTTTCAATCTTGAGCCGCATCTTTCCTAGCCGTAAGTTTTGGAACCCAAAACAGTCTTAGCCATGGCTAACCGATATACATAAAGCGGATGGATACCAGATCACTCTTAGTGACTCCTTATACGTGGCTAACTTGTATTTGGTTCGAGAGAGCCAGTGTTGGGTGATTATTGTATTATGTACATACTTTAATTTGTATTCTAGTTAGTCTTATTCAGAGATTGATAAAAATAATATATTTGTTTGTTAAAAAATAATGGATTCTAAATTAGCAACAACTTCTATACACAGGATCGAATTACAAATTAAAAAAAAGCTTTCTTTTCAAGAACCACCCTATCTCAATCGAATCAAGGAGCATCCAAAAGTCTTCAAACCTGCAGACTAAATTCATTCGACCTGCAAAATCACAAATTCATTCGCCAAATTAAAGAACTAAATTACTATTAATCCAACATTCCAACCCCAAAATCACAATCAACTAAACAAAGATTCAAGTTATTGCCATGTGTACTCATAAATTTGTTGTGTTTACATATACTCATTTCATTTGAACATTGAAAGAGAAGATGCAGTGGAAGTATCTAAACAGAATTCAATTTCAATGAGAGATGAATGAAATTTCCGTTACTAGCGTTTTCCTATGGAGAGATCGTTGATACATCAGTGATTTGAGCATGACTAACAAACGAACAAAAGCTCCTTCTGCTTCTTCAATCGAGTTCTTCGTCGGGTATCGGGAAATCCCGAGAAATGATGAGACCGAACAAACCCTAGACTGAGTACTGATTTCACATATTGGGTCGGGCGTCGGTCTCTGGATCTCTTATTTCCCGGTCTTGGGTCGGGTCGGGAAACCGAATTAGCTCACCCCTACTCATGAGGGACTATTAGTGAGTGTAATAAGAATTAGTTTTTTACTATTTTGATTGGGAAATGTGTATTTACAACAAAAAGTTAAATAAAAAATAATGAATCGCTCCCTCGACTCCTAGTTCCCTATCCCTCTCTTCCAAGGGTGGAGCTTATATGTCCGTAGCGACCCCAATCGCTACGATTTTTTGTCTAGAAGCGACAATAATACGTGTAATTCGGTAAAAGAAATTATATGTATTGAATCGGTGACCACTGAAAAAAGTTTTATGTATTGAACCGGTCACCTCTAATTTTTTTTTATGTATATTTAGTCAATTAGTAGGTCCCCGTTTAAAAATTTTATTTAAACTTTTATGTCATTTATTAAAAAGAAATTTAAGACGACGGTTATATTTTACTTGTTAAAATTAATAAAACAGAGAATCCAATATTAGGGTTTGGTACACTTGAAAAAAAAGAACGGGAGGGAAGAGGCGACGAGCAGCAACCAGAGCTTCTCCTTCAGGTTTGTTCCGGCGACTTTGAGCGACCAACTGAGTAACTGACCAAGAGCAGCGACCAAAACAGGCGCAACACCAAGAGCAGCGACATGCGACCGAGTGAGTGAGCGATCAAGAGCAGCGACCAAGTCAGTAGTGGGGTGAGATTTCGAACAGGCGCAACGCAACACCAAGAGCAGCGCCGAGCGACCCGGAAGCCCCCAAATCCAATTCTTTTTCAGGTTTGTGTATTTTTTGAGATAACGAGGCTTCAATGTGGTGTAAAAATGTATTTGTTAAACTTGAGATCTTGAATGTTGAATAAATTTGAATATCGATGCTGATGTATTTAGCTTGAATGTTGATGACTGGTTCATTGACTGTTAATGTATTTAGCTTGAATGTTGATGTAATTTAGTTTAGTTTAGCTTGAATGTTGATGTATTTATTGAATGTTGATGTTGAATGAAAATTCAAACTAATTTAGTTTAGTTTAGCTTCGTTGATTGTAATATATTAGATGAACCATTGAACTCATTGATTTATTGGTTCTTTTTTTTATTAGGTTTCTTATGGAAAATACAAAAATTTTGATGATTCCGACTGCATAATTGATGAATTTAAAGCTCTCAAAGGGCGTCGAGCTGAGCTATAATTCTTCTTTCAGGTAACCACCATATATAGTTTTTTATTGTTGGACCCGACCCGAATTTGATATTTATACTTTTTATTGTTTGATCCGACCCGAATTCGATATTTATACTTTTTATTGTTTGACGCGACCCGAACCAGACCGTCGATCCGAATATAGACCTCGAAACATAGCGATTTTTTTTTGTTACATGACTTTCGGTCACCTTACCAAAAGAACTGAAGCTTTACCACTGCTCTTTTCCATCTGATCAGTGGCATACTTACATAGAAGGGAGGGGGGTCAAGCGATCCCCTTCGGTTTTGTATTACTAGTGGAACGTTATTAAACGAAAATCCCACTGACCCCCATAAATAAATAAGTGACCCGCATTCTATTAACAAAATACATTTTAGTTCAATGGTAAACGTCGCGATTTTAGTTTTAGTTGTCCCAGGTTCAAGCCCCGGTTTAAGCGTCTTTTTTAATTTTTTTTTATCATTTTTTAAAACTCGGAAACAGGAAACAAAGGGGTTAAACCCTAGATGTTGTTGCAGCGCTGCTCTCATCTCTCTCCCTGTAAATCGTTGCTCGTCTCCTCTCTCTCAGCCTCGTCCTCGACTCCTTTCTCTCAGTCTCTCTCAGACTCCCTGTAAATCTAAACAACGCAGCAGCGGCGCAGCGCTCTCGCCTCTCTTCCCCTAGTCGGCTGACCCTAACTGGCTAACTCAGTCCTCGTCTTCTCCCCTGACCGGTAGCAGCGCTCTCACTCTCTCTCAATTTTACTCAAATTGTTACAAATATTGGTATGTATAATGTATTTTCACCCAATTTTTGATGCTACATTGATCTAATTAGTGATTAGAAGCAGATTTTGAACTTGATTTTATTGTTTAGGGAGGACATTTGATGTATACTTGGCCATTTCGGACTTTGGGTGTAAATCTTGACTCTTGGGGATTTTCAAATTGTTTCAAGCCCTCCAACCAAATTCATGGGTTAGTATTTCTATTATCTTGTATATTTGATTATAAACTTGAAATTGATACTAGATAGTTGATATATGAATGAAACTTGGAATTGATACTTGAAATTGGACACAAAAGGTTGATTTGAATCATTTGATTAGTGATTTGTATATATATATGTTGTTTCAGTTTGGTTCAAAATTGGTGAAATATATCGCTAGCTTTCTGCTTTTTATGATTTGTTAATTGAGTAAATCGATCAACCAACAAGCCTTAGCTATCAGTATTCTGCACCAATTAGATGCTAATATTGTAGTTATCGAAGAAATCCTTGATTCCATTTTAAAAACATTCACTTTAGAGCTAGAATTGTTCTATTCTATTATTGATTTAGAATACGTTCTTGTTATATGTATTGAAAAAGAGTTGAATGGGTTTAATGAATTTACCCTTATGTGCAAGAAAAGCCTGTAGTATTGATTGCTATCTATTATTGATTTAGAATACGTTCTTGTTATATGTATTGAAAAAGAGTTGAATGAATTTACCCTTATGTGCAACAAAAGCCTGCAGTATTGATTGCTATGTATGTTATTATATTGTTTGTTATGATACCGTACAATATTATTTTACTGACCCGACCCGACCCAAAAAATTGACGGTCGATATTGATATAAAAAAGTCTCTGAAGAAAACGACCCCCCCCCTCAGAAATAAATTCCTGGGTCCGCCACTGCATCTGATCACCATGGCACGGATGGTCTCCCATCACCGTGAAAGTAGCTTTATTCGAACATTGATTCTGATTCTGACGACGACTTTGATCTAATTTGTTTTTTTTAAATATAATTGCTCATTAACCCTCATATGATGATTACTTTTGGTTGATTTGAGGTGGGGTTGTGATGGTGGTGGGTGGCAGATAGTATGAGATAGTGGTGGTGGTTTCCTGCTTTGAATGGTGACTTGTATAAGAAAGTAAAAACTAAAAAATGATAAAAGAAAAAGAGAAACTCAATTGCATATGAGGTTAAAATTTGAAGCTAATTACAAAATTTGTTTTTATATAGTAAAAATGACTAGCATCAACAAAATTTATTTTTATATAGTATTGATAAAAGTATTAATTTTTATTACTTTCTACATCTTTTACACTCACAACCATAAATAAATAATATTTTTATACTCTTATCATTGAATTTTATCTTTTTGTCACTCACATCAAACATCAAATTTTATGAAATCACAAGTTTTTTTTTATCAAATATAGGGGTGAACAATAACTTTATCTTTCTCTTCTACTCACAACCACTAACAACTAAACCTTAAAATTTAGGGTTTTCATTCATATAATTATGTGGGCTCTACTGTGAATGCTCTAAATTAGTAGCACATGAGAAGACTTAATGAAAATCTAAACGAAAGCTATACTAAAAGATATAACCTGAAACAAAATGTTTACATAAACGATGTTTAGTATGCTTTGTTTAAATATAAATGATTGAGTTTTATATAAACGTAAAGGATATTTGTTGTCCTTTCCTAAATAGAAATACTAATACCTGTTAAAATGGTGAAAATGATGAATAATCCAACATTCCAGGTTTCCAACAAAAATGATAAATGGGTTGGTGTAATAATAAAGTGAATATTTACTCTACAAAAATAAAAGCACAGTGGTTTCGTGATGTAGTTGGTAAAGGTTGGGTTAACTCCACACCCTAAAATGGGGTAGGAGTAATCTATTTATATAAAAATAATTTACGCAATGAGTACAAACAAATAAATATTTACACAACTAATCCTTAACAAACTAAATATGACTAACATCCCCCCTCAAGCTGAACGGTGCAGGACCCAGGCATAGCAATCGACGAAAGTATTCGAACTGATCACGTGGAAGACTCTTGGTGAATATATCTGTACCTGAAGCTTGGATGGAACAAATTTGGTGATTAGTTTGCCCGATGTGACTAGTTCACGAACGAAATGATAATCAAGATCAATATGTTTAGACCGCATGTGCGCTACGGGATTTTGTGACATGAACAAAGCAATTTGGTTATCACATAATAGTGTGGGGCGGTCAGGCGGGAGAGCATGAAGTTCTTGCAATAGATGTGTTATCCAAATGATTTCAGCAGCAGTATTGGCCATTGCACGGTACTCGGATTCACAACTGGACCGGGCAACAGAGTGCTGCTTTTTAGCACTCCACGAAACAAGATTACCACCAAGAAAGATGGAATAGCCATACGTAGAACGTCTCGTTTCGATGCAACGAGCCCAATCTGCATCGGAATACCCAAGGATAGTCGACGGAGCCTTTGAGGAGAATGTTAAACCATATGTGATTGTCCCTTTGATATATCAAAGTATACGTTTCACATGTTGAAAATGATCTTGAGTGGGTGCTTGAAGGAATTGACTGAGTTGATTAACACTGTACGAGATATCCGGCCTTGTGATGGTCAAGTATTGAAGAGCACCAATGATAGACCGGTAGAGAGTAGGATCATGGAACGGATCACCATCTTTAATAAGGGAAACATTAGGAGACAGAGTGTCGACATAGGCTTGGCATCCAGCATGTTTGCTTTGACAAGAATTTCTTTTGCATACTTCGTCTGACTTAAAAATAGGCCACTATTAACTTTGGTCACCTCGAGACCGAGGAAATAACTAAGATCTCCAAGGTCCTTGATAGCAAATTCTTTGTTGAGTCTGGAAACAAACATCTGGACTACTTTTTCATCATTACCTGTGACAATAAGGTCATCAACATAAACAAGCAGATAGATTATGCAAGTGTCTCGTTTGAAGACAAATAATGAAGGATCAGCACGGCTACAGACAAATCCATTAGCCAAAAGAAATGAACTTAGACGTTGAAACCAGGCTCGGGGAGCTTGCTTGAGGCCATAGATGGCTTTGTTGAGACAACACACATGATTCGGGAAATTGGGATCCTCAAAACCCGGTGGTTGTTCCATAAACACCTCTTCACTAAGAATTCCATGTAAAAATGCGTTGTTGACATCAAGTTGATGGAGTTTCCACTGATACATCGTTGCAAGTGATAGAACAGTGCGAATTGTGGTAGCTTTAACTACGGGACTGAAAGTATGCGAGAAATCAATCCCCGGAACCTGTGAGTAACCTTGAGCAACGAGACGAGCTTTGTATCTGTCAAGCGATCCATCTGCACGAAGTTTAGTACGAAACAACCATCTACAACCTACAACATTAGTGTTAGTTGGTCTAGAAACAAGGGTCCACGTATTATTGGACTGCAGAGCACCCAACTCTTTATTCATGGCATCAACCCAATGGGGATAACGAGCGGCGGTTTTAAAGGAGCGAGGTTCGGTAGTGGCAAGAAGACATTGAACAATTAGGCTTTGGACAGAGATGTTGGCACGATGCTTCGGTTTAAATATCCCAGCTTTGGCACGAGTGACCATAGGATGACCCTGCGGAGCAGGAGTAGATGGTGTAGGTGGGACACCGAACGTCGGAGGTGGACTCGAAGGAGGAGTAGGTGCAGGACTTGGGAACGGGCTGCCAGAGGCAGCGCTAGATGGGCTGGAGGGAGTATCACTAGATGGCCCAGAAAAGGAGCCCATCTCGTCATCAGAAGAGGCGGAGAGATCTGGGCCAGGTTGGGCCGAACCAGATAGATCATCACATAATGGGCAGTGGGCCGGTTTTGGAGGAACAGGTGAGGGTGGCGGTTTTGAGGGAGAAGAAACGGGCTTCGATGAAGGTATCGGTAGAGGTTCAATAAAGGAGGTAAGAGGAATAACGTCCGGCGCACGTGATTCGACCGAGTCAGAAAACGGGAATACGGTTTCGTCAAACTTGGCGTGACGATTGATATAGTTGCGATTTGAAATAGGGTCGAAGCACCTATAACCTTTGTATTGGGTATTGTACCCCAAGAAGATGCACGGAAGAGCACGGGGAGCAAACTTGGTGGAAGCGTAGGGGCGAAGGTATGGATATACCCGACAACCAAACGTTCGTAAATTGGTATAACTTGGCTTATGCTGAAATAGAAGCTCATATGGAGACTTGTCCCCAATCACTTTGGTCGGTAACCTATTGATGATGTAGGTGGCAGTACTAAATGCTTCAACCCAAAAATGTAATGGAGTCTTGGAGTTAAACAAAAGAGCTAGACCGGTTTCAGTAATATGTCGATGCTTGCGTTCCACCCGACCATTTTGTTGAGGAGTATACGGGCACGAAATACGATGAAATATCCCGTAGTCATCAAAGATTTTGCGAACCGTGTTATTGATAAATTCAGAACCACCATCACTTTGGAATACTTTGATGGTGGTGGAGAGTTGATTTTGAACAAGCTTGGTTATCACGTCAGTCTAGCACACTGAAGGTCTCCTGTTCGAACTCGGGCGAACCAAATTTATTTTTTTATCCAAAATCTTGCTTCTTCTGATATGAACCCCCGAGATTGTTTATTGATTTCAGTTGTTACAAATGGTTTTATTTCCACCATCAAGTATATATAGTATGAATGTATGATGGTGCTCTTGAGTAAATGCAAGACCAAATGTGTTGTATTTTCGGTTTGGGAAACAATTAAATTCGTGTTTCAAAGTAGAAGTGATAGCCAATGGGTCGATTGAGATACAGATTCAACACAGAGCAACCAAATCGAGATTCAAGATACAGAAAACCCATGATTAGGATCCAAAGAAACACCATCACAGAAATCACAGAATACCTTTGAACTCAAAATTCACTACTTCCACTAGCCAATGACCCAGGTAGATACCCGGGTTTGTAATATAAAAAACATGAAATGAAATAACACATTTATGTAAAAGAGTTAATCAATAACAACATGTATAAGTTACCAAAATTAATCTTGAATTTCATGTATACTTTATCAAATCTTGAATTTCATGTTTCTAATATTAAGCCATTTAAGCGTAACAAAAAGACACCAAGGAGATGATAAAGTGAGGGCAAACTCATTTAAGCAAACAATCCTCAAAATAACAAACTCTAATCCTAAATAAGTCGCATATAATATAATCAAAAATAAAAAGATTAGAAATTACATTAATTAATCAAAGAATATTCTTTCTAAATCTCCCCTACCAATATCATTAGTCGAGCACAATCCGGGCCCATTGATAGCTGTAAGCCATGAGCATCCAAACTTCTGTGTATAGAATAGCCATGTTTCTATTACTTCATTCTTGTATCCATATCTTCAACATACTTTGTGTAGGATAACAAGAAATCTACTGTGTTCTTTAACATGAGCAATATCTCTTTCCCAACTTCATCATCAATAGGTATAGGGCCTACCTGAAGTTAACAAGGAAAATACCTGCCACAACTCCCTTTTCCACCTTAGCATCATCCACGGTTAACTGAAAAGCTATCCCTCAGCTTTGGGGATCTCCACCTTTGCTCCACTTTGGCCCGTCCCCCGACTTGGCTTGGGCACTCGTTTCTGCGGTGTTTCGGTTTTCCACAATTATAGCATAGGCTCGTAGGGCTCGGGCATTGTACCACCCCATGCCCAGTCTTCCAACAATTATAACATGGTTTATTTTTCGTGTAACATTCCCCCTTGTGCATATGGCCATAATGCTTGCACCTTGGGATTTTACTTCCCTTGTTATCGGTATTTTTAGCGGTTTCAGATGTCTTTTGTTTCTTGGAGGGAGTAGAATTACCTTCAGTTGCTCGCTTTTCTTCCCTTTCAACCTGCTTCTTCAACTCTAACTCCCGTTCGCGAGCGGCATTAATTAGTTCTTCAAGAGTTTTGCATCTGGAAGCCGATATGAATTCTCAAAAATCTTTATGCAACATGTTGTTGAACTGGTGGATCTTCAACCTCTCAGTGTTGAGTATCGTATCACAGAATTTTACCCGATTAGGGAAGAAGTATCCACTTTAGACTGAGAACTATGATGCTTCATAAATGGAACTTAAATTCCTCCCATGTCATGACTCCAATAGCCTCCTTCCCCTTTTCCACTCGCAACATATCTCACCAATCTTTAGCCCATGACCTAAGCAGTCTAGTTGCATAAACTACCTGGTCCGCCCGGTCAGAACGACTCCTTTAAAAAACCGGCTCCATATCAGTTATCCACTGGTGAAAAAGTATTAGCTTTGTCTCCCTCATATATGTGTAAATTTGACACTTTATTGCTACTATGTACATGTTATGTGGTTGACAATTTTTCTTTCTTAATTCTTTTTTTTATTTTAGTGTGTATGGACAATAGACACGTTTGTGATGGTAGAATTTAACTAGTTTATTATCCTTAATTTACTATAGTTGAGCAAAAATAAAGAAGGTACCTGGCCAGTTATTATAAACCATCCGAGCAGGGATGTCAGATATGACACTTGACGTGGAAGTACCACGGGCAAAGTAATCAGGTTACCAAGGAAACTTTGCCAAAATTTTCCTAACCCTCTATACTCTAATTTATATTGTTCTCTTTTTAGCAAATAAGCACATTGAGGACAATATGCAATTTAAGTGTGAGGATGAGAATCAATTGTTGAAAAACCTTAAACTGATTGTCTTGTCTCAAGAGTGCAATTTAAGTGTGGGGATGAGAATCAATTATTGAAAAACCTTGAACTAATTGTCTTGTCACATCTCGAGCCTTACACGAAACTCTCTTGGAAATTGGTCTCAGAAGTGCCCAAAGTTTTTTCAAAATCCATTTTTTTTCAAGAACCTGTGTAATTAACAAGTTACACCTCCAAAAATTAGATACTGCAATTCTATATATAATGGAAATATTTTTCTTTTGACAAGTAGAACACAAATTTAATTTTATGCGGACTTAGTATTACCCTTTCCCGCAGCCAGTAAGGATTAGAGCCTACAATGCATGAACAAAAACATCATGCTCCCTTCTTATCTATTTTTGCGAGAAACCAGGTAAATTCAGTAGAAATAGAACTTGGCACAGTAATGCGTCCAAAATGGAAAAATCAAGAACATATATCTACATGATTGAGGCCCTTAGGGACCCCCCACTTTTTCAAAACTTTTTCTTTCAAAAACTGTAATTAACGGATTGGATCTTACTACTGATTGATATGATCAAATATAATGAACCACAAATGTAAATAAAGCTTTGCTTTATTGATTTCGCTAAGATGATTACAAAGAGATCTAGAGAGAGAAACACACTCAGAACACACACAGTTAAGATGACAGAAGTGATCGAAGTTCTAAGCTCTCTCTAACACGAAGTATTTATAGTGATCCACTAACCGACTAACCAACCAACCAGCGAACCATTTGGTTCGCTGCCAACCATCCGGCTAACCAAATGATTCGCTGTCCAGCTAACCATTTAGCTAACCATTGGTTAGTTGGCTCCCAACCATTGGTTAGTTGACACTAGACTCACAAACATGCTCTGATCTAGATACAATACACGAGACACTTTGTAGCATAGGATTATGCTATAACAAACTACCCCTTAATGTGTAGTGTATCTATGCTAACTAAACTCCAGTCTTCAATCTTTAGCATTGCTGCATCCGATCTTCAACTTGAAATTTCTTGTCAGCAATAGAGCTTGCATGGCTGGATCAGAACTTGAACAATATTTGAACTTCAAGATCCACTTGTGAAAGATACTTCAAACTCCCCCTTTTTACCATGCTTGAGTCTTGTCACATATAACCTGCAATTTCAGAAGACAGAAACGCGGTTTCCTTTTCTTTTATAAAAACTTAATTTAATCTTGGCGCAAAATTTCTCTTCGAGAATCCAAGATATAGTTTTGAAATCATAATTTTGTATTGTGTATCGATCGGTCAAAAAAAATAAGAAACAAAATCTTTTTGGCTATTTGAAACTTTATATCAAAACACACCGAAAATCTTTTTGATTATCTAAGTTTATGCTAAAACATACCTAAATTATTTTTTTGGATTTTGTTAGATATGAAACACAAATGCAATACAGAAATGAAATACTGAATCAAACACTATTTTTCTCTTTTGCGAGAAAGATTACAACTTGGGATTATATTGAACATAACATGCTGAACTACACTTCAATTTCAATTACTTTAGCACACAAGTCATGTCAATTACTGGTATAATTTGTCCCTTTTAAACTCAGGCAGAATCATACTCATAACACCTGGATATGTTAAGGTAATGATTAATTTTCTTTGACTAGTGTACCCCACACTATCAGACATACTCATATATGCTTTTATATCACACTTTATGACTTCACTTGTGATTTAACACATAGTGATTGTATTCATGATATAGTCAACTGTGTTCCATGCAAAAAGAAATAAGAACGTTAAATCGTCTACCTTAAGTTCGATCTTTCGATATGCAGATAAGGCCTCGGGTTAAATAAGACAATAAAACAAGTTGAAATTGTATAATTCAACAACAATCAGGTCGGTCTTGTGGACACGCAGAGAAAGTCCGATGAATTATACGAAACGCCAAAGAAAATAAAGCAGAATCTCAAACGAACAACAATCAGGTCGATCTTTCGATACGCAAAGAAAGTCCGATCGTTTGAGAAAATAAAGAAAATCAAACATGTTTAAATCTTTGCAAAATGAACACATGTATACACAGTGACTTCTCATTTTTTTTCCACATATCTTTTCAATATCTTGAGATATGCTTCAAGATGTTGTCTACTAGGTCAAGCATCTATTTTATCCATTGTCAGACACGTAAGCCAATGTACCATCATTTCCCAATTATGTCGGATACAATTTCTCATTTTTCAATGTTTTTATATTTTTCTGTTTTTCTCCCCCTTAAAATGAAAACTCTATTTTTTGGATTTTTCATTTTAACAACACACAAGGACACTATTTGTGGTTTTTTAACTTTCTTCCCCTAAACTACAAACGAAATGCAAAAGAAAGAAAAATTGACCTTTTGATACTGATACCTTTCAGTTTAAGCTTTCAGAAAAAACTTTCAGTTTTGTAATATGAAGCAGTTAATTTAAGTTACGCAGGAATCTCCACTATCAGCAATCACTTGAAGCTTGAACTTCACAATCACTAACAGGTCTTCTTGAAGAAACCTGCACAATGGACAAAAACAATTAGTTTTTAAATGACTCGAAGCACACAGCTTCTGGTTGACGGTCTCCTCAGTAAAATCATTTGCAACTTTGCAGACCAACTTAGGTTGCCACTGCATTTTACTGCTTTCAAGCTATTATAGTTTATTTGTTTGTTTTATTTTTATTTTTTATAAAGATTTATATCTGTTTGTGTTCTTTTGTTTGGTTAATTTATTTTATTTCAGTTCTTAGGTCAGTCTGGAGCTTAAAAGGTTGGGAGATCGGGTTGTGCTCGTAGCGAAAGTTGACGGAATTAACTTTGGTTGGGGTTTGGGTTTATTATGAATTAAAACAAACAAGGGGGTGTTAAATGAAAGTTTGTTTGTGTGTTGACCTGGTCAAAAGACCCCACTAAGTGTAAGTGAAAGTTGATGTGTTTTCTTGTAAGGACTGATTTCACATCAAGAATCTTGATCGTGGGCAAGAATTGAGACTGGATGATGAGAATCTAGGAAACAAACACAAAATATGATGATAAAGTCAAATGATTTCATTGAACGGAATGATTACATGAACAAAAATCAGAACAATACATCATAACCTTCATGAATCTTCGATGGTCATCTTGGGTTGAGCTCAAACCCAAGATGAGACTCTCACTCTCTAGAATGTAGCTCGCACACTCAAAATATTATCAATCATACAAATGGAGCACATCACCCTTATATATAGGAGAGCCCATGTGCTTACTAGCCCACTAACTAGCAAGGCACAAATACAATAAGCTCAATACAAATAAAAATAAAATAAACAAATATTAATTAAATCAAAGTTGATTTTATTAAAATTAGATCTTCAATCTTCACAAACCGCGTCTCTAAATCATTTCACGATGGACTCTTCAGTCGAATGCTTCGGTAAACATATTTGATGGCGTCAGTCACATAGATTTTTGTTCCAACATATTCTCCCTTGATTGATGCATTCAAATCTGTTCAACTGCTGAAGAACCGCTCTGTCATACATCTTCAATGAGAAACTGATAAACCCGAGACAATCTGTTGTAGAAATTCCCCCTCTAAATAAGCTTCTTCTGTTCTTGTTTCTCTAGTTTAGAGCCAAGTGTTCCACTCACTCGGTTCACACGGTCGACTACAATACTAAGAAAATGCCTAATCTCGGGGTCCAAACCGCAACAAACCGAATCAGATAAACAAATTAATCACGGAAAATGCTCCAACTCCGGGTAATCGACACGATAATCCAAATCTATAATAGTTCCCTTTATTTCTCTATATCTCTCTAAAAACATCCAACAGAAGCACATAAATCAGATGCAGAGAACCCGGTGCAAAAATCCTGAAATCGGGTAATCTTGCGAAAAACCGGAAGTCGGATGCTAATAGTTGTGAAAGATCCATAAATATTGCACTTGTTCCGCGTGACTGTGGTGGATGCAAAAATAAACTGTCAAATTGGAGAAAAACTCAGATCCGGATCATAAAATAATCATAATCGGAGTCTTCGTAATTTTGGGTGAATAAAAACGAGCTCGGAAAAATATTCCTTGATGATTTCTGAGTTAACCGGTGCAATCTGGAAAAATTTCATCAATTTTCTTCAAGTAACGGCCTTCGAGAAATTTATATGGAATATTTCAAAAATTTAACTGAGATTCCAGTTAATCCGGTTAGCTGACATCAACACCAGGAGAAAGCACAATCCGTGTGCTTGGCAATGGACCAATCATATTGGAGTAATAAACACATCCTACGACTGGATTTAATCAAATCTGACGGCGTGGAGTGGTTGATCCGTGTGACATGGATTTTGGCCAATCAGAGGCTAACAGTGAAAAGCACTTTCAACGGTTATCTCTCCAGCTGGGACCAGCGCCTTCTAATCCTCCAATAAAAATAGAAAACACTTTAACGTTGACCCAGACTAGGCGATAAGGAGAGGAAAGAGAAATTCCATGTCTACCAAACAGGCCCTGCCACGTCACCTAGCTCTCCCCTATGCGTTGTCTTCAACCCGTAACCCTAATTGATCGGAGATACTCACCGGATAATCGAAACCCTCTCCGAAAAAACGTGTATGCTCCATAACTCACATGATACTTCACCGTTTTTTATGATTTTCTATATCACCGAACTCATGTTTCGATCCTCTACGCATCTAAACGAACAGAATCCACTGAAAACGATCCGAACAAAAACCCAGTTGCAGACCGTTTGGACCAAAGCTGGTCGTCCAGAGCATACCCTGATCGTCCAGGCCAAGAGCTGGTCGTTCAACTTAGGTGACCTGATCATTCAGACGTGGTCGTTTGGAAGAAAGTTGGTCGTTCAAGGAAAAGAACCGATCGTCCGGGCTATCTTCATGGATGAACCAGATCGTTTAGGAAATCTTCAAGCTTCAAGAAAACTGATGAACACTTGGAAAAAAACCCAGTTGCAACTACCTTCTTTGATGCTCTTAAAATCAGCCAAAAACGATAGGAAAACATGGATTGATGATGGAATTATGTAGACTTACCATCCATGAAGCTATTCTGGCCACAAACAACTCCCGAACAGTAGCCATGATCATCGAATCAGACCTGAAAAACCCTAATTCTAGAAAACTTGAAGAACACCAAGAACACACATAGTAGTGTATGTTTTTCCAGAATCTTCAAATGTGATGCGAATTAGATGAAACCATTTCTTCCAATGGATCCAGAACACGTTTTCCACTCAGAATCATGCCTTACTTCATCCAAAAACACAGATTCTAACACCGAAAACTCAAGATCAAAGCTCAAAAATCTTCAAAAACCCTCAAAACGGGAAAAACTCCATTGTTACGAAAATACAACTCCTGATCTCAAACTTTCACTGATCTGGACATATAGAACATGAAATAACATCCAAATGAACTCCATAAACACGAATCTAACATCAAACAACATCAGATATGTCCAGAATCCATCCAAAATGGAGAGAAAAGTAGAAAATTCTCCTTAGTGGGTTTTCAAATCTACACTTCATTCAAGCTCAAAACTCAAGATTCGAGTAATTAGATTCATCGTGAGATGAAATCTGATCGGTTACCTTGCTCTGATACCATTTGTAAGGACCAATTTCACATCAGGAATCTCGATCGTGAGCAAGAATTTGGTGAGATGCGGAGACTGGATGATGAGAATCTAGGAACAAACACAAAATATGATGATAAAGTCAATAATTTCATTGAACAATATGATTTCATTGAACCGAATGTGTGACACCCGAGAATTTCAAGGTTAACTTTCGTTAGACAAACCCGTTAGTTACGTTATAAGTAGCTAATGCATAACTAGGCCGAATACGTCCACGACCTTTGGTTGATCACCGAACCCGTCCATATGTGTTATGTGTTCATCATTGATTGTCTTTATGTGCAATGTGATTTAAATACATGACTTATTATTGTGAATAGCATGATTAATTGTAAATACTTGATTATGTGAAAATTGCCTAAATTTGGTAGTCAGCGAAACTACCGAGCGAAATTACAGATTCGCCCGGTAGCAGGCTAGACTGATCAATGTGTCCGAGATCAGAGCCAGTTTCGCCAGCCAGCGAAACTGCCAGCGAAACTAGCCCCTGATATAAATAAACTTAATAAACCCTAGTAGCCTCATTTGCCTCATATCACACACAAACACACACACACTCTTTTCTCCTGGAGATTCTGGTCAGTCGAGGTTCACACCAAGTTGTCGAGATCTCAGCCTCAAACCATCATCTACCAAGCTAGGAGATCGAACCGTGAGTCTCAAAAACCTCCATTATGTGTTTTATATGTGTTTTTCTTAAAAAGCATGACCAAACCTTCATGATATTGCTTGATCTTCTGTATATATGCTTTAGGATGCTAGATCTGTAATAAAGTTGATAACTTTACGTGTGAAATCCATCCATATTAGAGATTTGTGCAAATTAGTTCATTTTAGGGTTTTGAACCTATTTTAGAGATTTGTTGATCAAAATGCATGTTAAACTTGTTAAAGTTGCTTGATTTATGTTGGTAAATGCCTAGGGATGCTAGATAATGAATTGCATGTATGATCAGAAGCTGTTAGGTTGATTTTTAGGCAAATCCGTATGTTTTTCGCGACCAGCGAAACTGTTGTTCTCTGGGCGAAACTAAGTAGCGAAATTAGTATCTCCTTCCAGCGACACTGACCAGCGAAACTATAGTGTCGCCGGGTAACCTGACCAGACCAGCTCGGGCGAAATTACCGAGCGAAATACCTGAACGAAAGTTCAAACCAGTTTCCCTGCGAAACTAGGCTAGCGAAACTGCGTCAGCAGTTTCGGGCGAAACTAGCCTAGCGAAACTGTGTCACCGGGCATTGCCTAGCGAAAGTGCTGCCCGTGCACCTAGCGAAACTGCCTAGCGAAACTATGCTAGCGAAACTAAGACCTGACCTAAAAACCAAACTTGTGAAATTTGCTTAAGTGTTATGCCATGACTTGCATGATTTTGCCATGATGAAACATGTTTGATATCTGATTCATATGAACCCTTGTTTATGATCAACCATTGGTGTCGTGTGTCGGTATGTCGAGTCATAGTTGCAACGTGCTATGTTATGGGCCATAGTGACGTTAAGTAAAGATTAGACACGAAACTAATACTTAAGACCTAAACGTGTTCTAGGTCTTCGTTAAACAACAATATTTGGATTACTTGAAGTGTAGCAGTGCAACCAAAGGTGAGTGTCACTAACCCGTTTACCGTGAGTCCTGTTTGGGCCACACCGAATAACTTAACGAAAAACAATGCTGATTAAACTCGAGAGTGCTAGGCACCTCACTGATAAACCTGAGAACTCGGGATGCTCGGCACCCACTTGATGAACTGAAGTGTTTTATGGGAACACTTGTGAACTCTGAACAAACTGTTTTTCTGAAACAAAACTGAAAACGTTTTAATATGGCTAGTGTAGGTTAAAGTCTGAACCACATGATATCACATGTTTTCTAAGGATGCCTTATAACTTAAAAGTCCTCAACTAAAATTGTGCCATTAATTTGTGAAAGCGAGGGGATGTTGGGTAGATCTACTGGAGTTTGACAAACTCCGCCCCGTGGCACGGGGAGTGCACGGAGGAACAATATCAGCCTATTTGACCGTAGTCCCGGGGAGGACACGGGGGAGGCAAAAACCGCGATGACTATGTCCGCACCGTACGGGATGGCTCGGCCCCCACAAAATAAGTCAGCTTTGGTACAAACTTCCTTAGAGCATGGAACAACGGATTAGCTACCCGCGATATCGGTTGAGTCCTTTAACTTTACGGAACTAGTACATACCCGATGACGTGGTCACGGACAAACCATTTATAAACTGAGAATTAATTACGAGCATTGCTTTTCACAAATGAATATTTTGTAAGTACATTTTGATACGAATTATGATTATGAGACCGGGCCAATGCATGACAAGCCCACTGTGACGAGGCTCACAAGTCAAGATATTCGGTGCACCCTGGATCAGATAAAATGTATCAGGACTTGAAGAATCTTTATTGGTGGCCGAATATGAAAGCCGACATTGCTCGATATGTGGCTAAGTGTCTTAACCTGCTCAAGGGTCAAGATTGAATACCAAAAGCCTTCTGGTTTACTACAACAACCAAAGATCCCAGAATGGAAATGGGAGGACATCTCCATGGATTTTGTAACGGGATTACCTCATCGATCAAATCAACCGGATGCGATTTGGGTTATCATCGATCGGTTAACCAAATCTGCACATTTCATTCCGATGAAGGAAAGTGATAATATGGATAAATTGACAAAGCTGTACATCGACAAAATTGTGAAGCTTCACGGTGTGCCTAAGACTATCATTTCTGATCGAGATCCTCGATTTACTTCCCGGTTATGGCAATCAATGCAGGAAGCATTGGGAACCCGACTAGACATGAGTACAGCTTATCACCCGCAGACTGACGGTCAGACGGAACGAACGATTCAAACTTTAGAAGATATGCTCCGAGCTTGCGTCCTTGACTTTGGGAAAGATTGGGAGACTCACCTTCCACTGGTGGAGTTCTCTTACAACAATAGTTATCATTCAAGTATAGGTGCTGCACCTTTTGAAGCACTTTATGGCAGAAAATGTAGATCGCCCGTGTGTTGGGCTGAAACGGGTGAGAAAGGACTTACTGGACCGGAAGTTATCCATGATATGACCGAACGAATTATTCAAATCAGGCAACGGCTAGCTGCAGCGCGTGATCGACAAAAGAGTTATGCCGACAAACGCCGAAAACCTCTAAAGTTTGAGGTGGGTGACAAAGTATTGTTGAAGGTATCTCCCTGGAAGGGAGTGATACGCTTCGGGAAGCGTGGAAAGTTAAATCCTCGCTACATCGGTCCGTTTGAAATTATTGGGGAAGTAGGCCCGGTGGCCTATCGATTGCAACTCCCTGCTGAACTCGATGGAGTTCACAACGTGTTTCACGTTTCCAACCTAAAGAAATGTCTGGCTGAAGACATCGAAATAATTCCTTTGGAGGAATTGGAAATCGACGAACATTTGAGATTTATTGAGCAACCAGTAGAAATCATGGGACGCGAGGAGAAAGCCCTCAAACGTAGCAAGATTCCGATCGTCAAGGTGCGATGGAACTCAAGACGTGGACCTGAATATACTTGGGAACGTGAGGATCAGATGAAGAAAAAGTATCCTCACTTGTTTGAGCAAACGTCCACAGAAACTCAAGGTATGATTTAATTTTGGGGACCAAAATTCCTTAACGGGAGGAGGATGTGACAACCCTAAAACTTTTGCTTTCTTTCCCCAGCGACGATAGCAACGACGACAGCTGATGCTGCGAACGCTACGACACAAGAATAATTTTCGGGACGAAAATTCCAATTTCAGGGGAATGATGTGACACCCGAGAATTTCAAGGTTAACTTCCGTTAGACAAACCCGTTAGTTACGTTATAAGTAGCTAATGCATAACTAGGCCGAATACGTCCACGACCTTTGGTTGATCACCGAACCCGTCCATATGTGTTATGTGTTCATCATTGATTGTCTTTATGTGCAATGTGATTTAAATACATGACTTATTATTGTGAATAGCATGATTAATTGTAAATACTTGATTATGTGAAAATTGCCTAAATTTGGTAGTCAGCGAAACTACCGAGCGAAATTACAGATTCGCCCGGTAGCAGGCTAGACTGATCAATGTGTCCGAGATCAGAGCCAGTTTCGCCAGCCAGCGAAACTGCCAGCGAAACTAGCCCCTGATATAAATAAACTTAATAAACCCTAGTAGCCTCATTTGCCTCATATCACAACAAACACACACACACTCTTTTCTCCTGGAGATTCTGGTCAGTCGAGGTTCACACCAAGTTGTCGAGATCTCAGCCTCAAACCATCATCTACCAAGCTAGGAGATCGAACCGTGAGTCCCAAAAACCTCCATTATGTGTTTTATATGTGTTTTTCTTAAAAAGCATGACCAAACCTTCATGATATTGCTTGATCTTCTGTATATATGCTTTAGGATGCTAGATCTGTAATAAAGTTGATAACTTTACGTGTGAAATCCATCCATATTAGAGATTTGTGCAAATTAGTTCATTTTAGGGTTTTGAACCTATTTTAGAGATTTGTTGATCAAAATGCATGTTAAACTTGTTAAAGTTGCTTGATTTATGTTGGTAAATGCCTAGGGATGCTAGATAATGAATTGCATGTATGATCAGAAGCTGTTAGGTTGATTTTTAGGCAAATCCGTATGTTTTTCGCGACCAGCGAAACTGCTGTTCTCTGGGCGAAACTAAGTAGCGAAATTATATCTCCTTCCAGCGACACTGACCAGCGAAACTATAGTGTCGCCGGGTAACCTGACCAGACCAGCTCGGGCGAAATTACCGAGCGAAATACCTGAACGAAAGTTCAAACCAGTTTCCCTGCGAAACTAGGCTAGCGAAACTGCGTCAGCAGTTTCGGGCGAAACTAGCCTAGCGAAACTGTGTCACCGGGCATTGCCTAGCGAAAGTGCTGCCCGTGCACCTAGCGAAACTGCCTAGCGAAACTATGCTAGCGAAACTAAGACCTGACCTAAAAACCAAACTTGTGAAATTTGCTTAAGTGTTATGCCATGACTTGCATGATTATGCCATGATGAAACATGTTTGATATCTGATTTATATGAACCCTTGTTTATGATCAACCATTGGTGTCGTGTGTCGGTATGTCGAGTCATAGTTGCAACGTGCTATGTTATGGGCCATAGTGACGTTAAGTAAAGATTAGACACGAAACTAATACTTAAGACCTAAACGTGTTCTAGGTCTTCGTTAAACAACAATATTTGGATTACTTAGCAAGTGTAGCAGTGCAACCAAAGGTGAGTGTCACTAACCCGTTTACCGTGAGTCCTGTTTGGGCCACACCGAATAACTTAACGAAAAACAATGCTGATTAAACTCGAGAGTGCTAGGCACCTCACTGATAAACTTGAGAACTCGGGATGCTCGGCACCCACTTGATGAACTGAAGTGTTTTATGGGAACACTTGTGAACTCTGAACAAACTGTTTTTCTGAAACAAAACTGAAAACGTTTTAATATGGCTAGTGTAGGTTAAAGTCTGAACCACATGATATCACATGTTTTCTAAGGATGCCTTATAACTTAAAAGTCCTCAACTAAAATTGTGCCATTAATTGTAAAGCGAGGGGATGTTGGGTAGATCTACTGGAGTTTGACAAACTCCGCCCCGTGGCACGGGGAGTGCACGGAGGAACAATATCAGCCTATTTGACCGTAGTCCCGGGGAGGACACGGGGGAGGCAAAAACCGCGATGACTATGTCCGCACCGTACGGGATGGCTCGGCCCCCACAAAATAAGTCAGCTTTGGTACAAACTTCCTTAGAGCATGGAACAACGGATTAGCTACCCGCGATATCGGTTGAGTCCTTTAACTTTACGGAACTAGTACATACCCGATGACGTGGTCACGGACAAACCATTTATAAACTAAGAATTAATTACGAGCATTGCTTTTCACAAATGAATATTTTGTAAGTACATTTTGATACGAATTATGATTATGAGACCGGGCCAATGCATGACAAGCCCACTGTGAACTCACCAACCGTTAGGTTGACACTTGCGTGGTTTAAACTTTTGCAGATCGCTAAGGAGTATCCGGAGCGGGTTGGCATGGCACGTGAAGACCTTTATTTTAATTGAACTAATTTGGGAATTTAAAACAACATTTATGTAAGGCACGTGGTTAGTGCTAAAGACAATTAATTTTCCGCTGCGTATGTAATTTAAGACTTTGATTTCTATCTTGTGTTTGAACTAACCCTGATTCGTTTAGTATTTGTAACTATGGTTGTGGATCCTGGTCTAGTCGCGCCCCTTAACGGTATAAACTCCGTTAGTGGTATTTTGGGGGTGTGACAGAATGATTACATGAACAAACTTTCACACAAATACATCATAACCCTCATGAATCTTCCATGGTCATCTTGGGTTGAGCTCAAACCTAAGATGAGACTCTCTCTCTCTAGAATGTAGCTCACACACTCAAAAGATCATCAATTATACAAATGGAGCACATCACCCCTATATATAGGAGAGCCCATGTGCTCACTAGCCCACTAACTAGTAGGACACAAATACAATGAGCTACATACAAATAAAAATAAAATAAACAAATATTAATTAAATCAAAGTTGATTATTTAATATTAAATCTTTAATCTTCACAACCCGCATCTCTGAATCATTTCACGATGGATTCTTTAGTCGAATGCTTCTGTAAACAAATTTGATGGCGTCAGTCGCATAGATTTTTGTTCCAACATTTCTGTGTTCGGAATTGCTTGTTGTGTGTTTGCAGGTTTATTTTGGGCGAAAACTCCATGGATGAAGTCTGGTTCGGGTTGAGGTTCTTGCGAAGAAGACGGGGTTTTCGCCCCTGAGGTCTCTGGCTCACCTGGTGTCTCTGGTTCGGTCGTGGGTTTCCGTTCCAAGCTCTCCGGTCTGCTCTTGGGTTTCCATCCTGAGATCTCTGATTCGTCTTGAGGTCTCCGACTCGATTTAGGGGTCTATGGTTCGGTCCATTGTCTTCGGCTCAAGACGGACCGAATACCCCATTTGGACCGAATACCGCATTTGGACCGAATACCCTAATTCGGACCGAATACTTTATGCTTTGGGCCGAAAACTCAACTGATTGACCAAAAACCTTTTACTTGGATTGAATACCCCTTGCTCATGAACCAGTTTCTTGTTTTAATTGATAAAATTTGTGGTTGATGCTATTTGAAGCTTGAGATTATTAATTGTGCCTCTTAAATTAGTTATTTTTACTTGTTCATTTCAAGTATGTGTAGTGAATTGGAGTTTGCTTTGAATCACACCATCGTAGCATTTATGGTTGATCCTCCTTCTAATTATAAAGACTTATTTAGATCACTCATTGCTGGTTGTTGGAACAAAAATCTTGGTGACTGACGCCATCAAATCTGTTTACCGAAGCATTCGACTGAAGAATTCATGTGAATTGATTTAGAGACTAGGTTGTGATGCTCGAGGCTTGCAGATTGGACCGAAGACTGTTTTCTGGAAAAGTCAACCGTTCGGGTCAACGGTCAACGTAAAAGTCAACGGAAGATCGGTTCGAGCGAGTCAAGCTTCGGATTAATTTAATCAGCTTTGATTTAATTATCAATTTATGTTATTTACTTTACTTGTAATTTCGTTTATTCAGTTATGTATTTCTATTGTTAGTCACCCTCACTATATATAGTGAGGGTGCCCATTACAAGTAAAAGAGTCTCCGAATGGGGAGATGGTGATTTTCTTGTAGAGTGTGAGATTTCCATTCTAGAGAGAGAGTGAGTCATGGATTCTAGAGAGAGAATGTGTTCTTCATGATTCATTGATTGTAATCTTTCGATTAATGAATTCATTCGATTTGTTCATCTTTCTTCTTATGTTGATTATCTATGATTCATCATCATCATCTTCTTCATTTGTTTTGAGTTTTCGAATCCGAACATTGTTCTTGCTCAAGATCGAGATTCTCGTAGTGAAAATCGGTCCTAACAAATGGTATCAGAGCGGGTACCGATCAGATTTCATCTCACCGTGAATCTGGTCACTCGAATCTGGATTTTGAGCTTGAATGGTGAAGATGAGAAAACTTATTTTTAGAGACTTTTTCTATTTTTTTTTTCATTTCTGGATGTTTTCTGATGATATGGATGTTTGATTCGTGTTTGGGAGTGCATCTGGATGTTATTTAGTGTTCTACATCTTCAGATCTGGTGGAAAAATGAAGATCCGAAGCTATTTTTGGAACTTTGAAGTTTTTCCCGTATTTGAAGATTTTGAAGATTTTTAGTTTTGATTCTTCGTTTTCTGGGCATTTCTTCATGGTTTTGGATGATATGAGGTATGATTCTCAGTGGAAAATGCGTTCCGGATCCATTGGAAGCATCCGTTTCGTCTGAATCTCATCAGTTTGGGCAGATCTGGAAAAAAACACAGTAGTGCATGTTTCACGGTGTTCTTCGTGTTCTTGAAGATTTCCAGAAATTTGAAGGCTGTTTTGATCCGATATGCTACTGTTATGGAGTGTTGGTGGCCACAACATGATCATGAATGGTTTAGCTTCATATTTCGTGCATCATTACGGGTTTTCTTATCATTTCTGGGCAGATTCGAGTTCACCAAGTAAGGGTTTCATGTTCATCATATTTTCCAGATTTATTCAAGTGTTTTG
This sequence comes from Deinandra increscens subsp. villosa, assembly GCA_039602395.1. Taxonomy (NCBI): domain Eukaryota; kingdom Viridiplantae; phylum Streptophyta; class Magnoliopsida; order Asterales; family Asteraceae; genus Deinandra; species Deinandra increscens. The sequence continues at coordinate 9,001,357 of JBCNJP010000025.1, read as the reverse complement.
AAGATATGAAGATGTGCTTAGCGGACTTGTTGAGTTCTTAGCGAACTTCTCCTCTTCTTAGCGAACTTGTTCCGATTCTTAGCGAACTTGTTTTGCTTTAGCGGACTTGTTCCTTAGCGAACTTCAGGAGTATCTTAGCGAACTTCTCAGACCTTTAGCGGACTTGTTCGAGGTTAGCGGACTTGTTTTTCGTTAGCGGACTTGTTTACTGGGTCTTCGTTCGAGACTGTTTCGAAGGTTTTTGTTCGTATAGGATGATAGAGAATCGCAATACGAGTTCAACCATATAAATTTCGCCAATTTTCGTTGAGTATTCGCTGAGATATGGTGCAAATACGCATTTCCGGTGATTACTTCGGTTTTCCGGCGAAAAGTTTTAGGGTTTCTGGGGTCGGACGAATCTGTGAAGAAGGAGATGACGTGGCGGCACGCAACTGGCTAGAGGAGAATGTTATCTCTCCTCTGTCGGTCAACTCTGGTCCCTCCTTCTTGCTGTTGAAAGTTGATTGGCCAGGAGGAACTGTGGGCCCCAGCTTAAAGAAGATCTCGGTGGAAAAGAATTGTGAGTGGGCCCAGCCGACAGATTGAACCGTTGATGATGTCCTTTCTCTTTATTTTTGTTGCTAGACCCTCGACATTCATTTTTCCTTCTGTAAGCTGATTGGCTCAGCGCCCTATCACGCGGATCAAACACCCATAGCCGCTGGATCCTTCTTTTCTCCACCGTAGGATTAAATGGTTGTGCTTTCTCCACCTGTTTCTCATTGGCTGGCTGTCTTAACGCAGATCCTGATCTGATCCGTTAATCTCCATCAGTTCAAGACCGTTGGATCATTTCTTGAGGATCAAATATGATTGGTTGGAATTTCTTGACAAGGATCAAGGTTTTCTTAAAAGATTTATTTCACTAATTAATTTTTCTGCATTAGTTCATTAAACGCGGGGTATTTTCTATCAGTCTTTTGCGAGACGAACCGAGACAACGCCGTGAAGGAATATCAGAAAATATATTTATTGGTCACGGATTTATTTCATTTTATTGGGGTTCTCGTTTATTGACGTCACGCGCAACGTTTGCTATCGATCACTGACGGGTTAGTTTTATTATCCGGTTAATTACTCAGCTTTCTCGTTATATCTCACGGTTTATTTTTAGTGGATGCAGCGCTATCGTCAACTAACCGGATTAACTGGAATCTCAGTTAAATATTGGAATTTATCCGATTAAATCTCTCGGATGACCGTTCTTGAAGAAATTTAATAACTTATTTTAATTTTCGCATCCAACCTCAGTCACGCGGATTATTCACAACTGTCAGCATCCGGCTTCCGGTTTTTCGCAAGATTGTCCGATTTCAAGATTGTTTATCCAGTTTCTCTAGGCAACCGATCGCGACGGTTCGACTCTCCGCATCTCATTTTTACGCTTCCGACTTGATGTTTTTGGAGAGATTTAGAGAAATAAGAGGAATTATTATGGATTTGGATATCGGGTCGATTATTCGGAGTTGGAGCATTTTCAGTGTTTGATTGGTTTATCTGATTCGGTTTGTTGCGGTTTTAACTGCGAGATGTAGCATTTTCTCAGTATTGTACCCGACCGTGTGAACCGAGTGAGTCAGAACACTTGGATCTCGAACTGGAGCAACGAGAACAGAAGAAGCTTATTCAGAGGGGGAATCTCTATGACAGATTGTCTCCGGTTTATCAGTTTCTCATTGAAGATGTACGGCAGAGCGATTCTTCAGCAGCTGAACAGATTTGAAAGCGTCAGTCAAGGGGGAAATTGTTGGAACAAAAATCTTGGTGACTGACGCCATCAAATCTGTTTACCGAAGCATTCGACTGAAGAATTCATGTGAATTGATTTAGAGACTAGGTTGTGATGCTCGAGGCTTGCAGATTGGACCGAAGACTGTTTTCTGGAAAAGTCAACCGTTCGGGTCAACGGTCAACGTAAAAGTCAACGGAAGATCGGTTCGAGCGAGTCAAGCTTCGGATTAATTTAATCAGCTTTGATTTAATTATCAATTTATGTTATTTACTTTACTTGTAATTTCGTTTATTCAGTTATGTATTTCTATTATTAGTCACCCTCACTATATATAGTGAGGGTGCCCATTACAAGTAAAAGAGTCTCCGAATGGGGCGAATGATGATTTTCTTGTAGAGTGTGAGATTTCCATTCTAGAGAGAGAGTGAGTCATGGATTCTAGAGAGAGAATGTGTTCTTCATGATTCATTGATTGTAATCTTTCGATTAATGAATTCATTCGATTTGTTCATCTTTCTTCTTATGTTGATTATCTATGATTCATCATCATCATCTTCTTCATTTGTTTTGAGTTTTCGAATCCGAACATTGTTCTTGCTCAAGATCGAGATTCTCGTAGTGAAAATCGGTCCTAACAAATTGATTATTATTCATGAATTTTGGATGACTGCAACTGTGAATAAAGATAAGACAAACACTCTTGGCCAAGATTCAGAACATAGAGATTGTAGTCACTGAAGCCGATATTCGTAAAGCCTTAGTATTTGATAACACTGCAGATGACCCAATAAAGTTCCTAAAGGCAGGTGTGATGAATGTTTTGAAAGAAATGGGATATGAAGGGAATTCTCCTCCTACTACAAAGAAAACATTTCAATTTTCAGTAGAATGCTCGCTCGTTATTTGCAAAAGAGTTTTATTGCCAAGAAAAGTAGTATTGATGAATTAAATTAGCAACATACAGCTAGTTTTGTTGCTTTGGCAAAAGGATTGAAGTTTAACTTCTCCAAGATGATGTTCAAGGATTTACAGTTAGTTGCTACTAGGAAGAAAGATAAATTTTTGGCTGTCCCAAGGTTTATACAAATGATCTTGGATAGTAAGTATCCATTGCTTTAGAAGTCTTCTGATATACTGGATCAACAGCTTATGGGGATTGATGTCTTTCACCTTATTCATCCTCCTCCAAGGCCAGGAAAGAAAAGAGGTTCTGGTGTGTTGACCCTTGGAAACAAATTCAGTAAATTTGCTGAAATCACTACAAACATACCAGCACCAATTCCATTGCATGCACAAGCTATTGTTGCTGAAAAGCATGATGTAGAGAGTATGAGACCACTCTCTCCAATCGTTGAAAATTTTGATGACATGGAATCTGATGATGATATTGTTAGAGACCTTCAAGGATAACAAGGTGATGATGTTGCACAGGGCTCAGAGATTCCTCTTCTCAGAGTTCCCGTATCTAAAAGTACTTCTCCTATCGCTGATATTGTTGAAGAACAACCAAGCTTCTCTAGGCCCTAAAAGAAAAGAAGAAATGCTGACCCAAGATTACAAACTGAGAGCAGTTCCTCAAGGAAAGCTACTCATTCTGTTCAAGCCAGTTATAACCCCAGTTACAACCCAATCTGTTGGTGTTTTAGGTTCAGGTAAAGGAAAGGATTTAAAGACTGTTGAGTCCATATCTATTCGTGATCTACAACATGGAGTACAAGAATTGGAACGTCAAAATGCCGCCAAAGCTGAATTGATTGGAACATTACTGGCTAATCAAGAAGATGAAGCTAAGAAGCAAGCAGAATTCAAGACTAAGGTTGATGTGCAGATTAGTTAGTTGATAATGTTGTATGCTAATATGAAGGACAAAATGGGTAATGATTTTTGAATGGAAGTACCAACTGTTGGTGGATAAGTACAAGCCCTGAAGGTGATTTTGGTAATGCTGCTGATTCTTCAAATCCAGAGTCTGCATTTGATTTTGAAATATATTTTCCAGAGATTCCTCATGATGCAGGTGAGTTAGTGGGTATTGAAGACATAAATATTAATGACTTCTTTGATAATGAACAATTAAGAAAAGAAATGGAGGAGACTGATGATGCAATGAACAAGAGTGTTCAAATGATTTCACCTCAACCAAGAGACTCGATGAATTGATTAGAGAATTGACGACTTCTCCACCTTAATACTTATTGCACTTAGGTAATGGTGAATCTGAAAAGAAAGGAAATAGAAATGGCATTCGAGCATGGTAATATGATGCTAATAAGAAATTATTTGCCATCCTACGCAAGGGACATAGTCATGTGGAGTACTATTCGGGTCTTAATCAATTTCACTCCTGGACTATGGTCGATTTGAATGCTCTGTTAAGATCAACTTTTATCAATCGATCAGGTATACTGAAGCTACTCTTATCTGTAATCTTTTGAGGAAGGCTGCTCGGAGTGGGTTCAAAGAGTTTAAAGTTGCTCTGTCTAATGTTATCACAAAAGGTGACCCAGCAACTGGAGAAGAAAAAACTGAATTTTACTGGCCACCAACTGTAAAAATGAAGGTTGTTCCACTATTAGATGGTGTTGTAGATGAAACATTGGTGAACGCTTTTGAATCCTGGCATTTTGATCCAACTATAGGTGAAGTTGTAGTTGTGTGCAAAGACTTTGATTATAGGTTCTATGATACAATGGATTTGATCTGATTTAGCGAACAATATATCAAGATTCTTGCAGCTGCGCCTATTCTTTGAATTACAGATAATGAGGAACATGATGATCAAGTTGATGCATTCTCTCTTGCAGCCAATACGATTGTTCAAAAGAATTGGTGGAACACCAAAAAGGAACATACTTTCTCTTTCAGCTTTCCTTGAAGTTCTAATGCCGTAAGGCTAGGGGAAGATTATAGAGGACTAATTTTGAAGGTTTACGCATTTGATAATCTTTCTAGCTAATAGGGTTATCATTGTAATTAGTAATTGGGCTTGGATGGTAATCGTGGGCTAAATTGTAAATGGGTTAAATGTGTAATGGGGGGGGGGGGGGGCGATTTTAGGATCTTATAGGGTTAGAGTTTGAGAAATCTATATATGAAACCTCAAACCTACTAGTTTAGGGTTGTTGATCCTTGTTCTCTCAACCTGTTTTGGCCTTTTAAGGTTAATCACGTTCTGGTTGTTCATATACTTGTTCTGCAATTTTGATCTTAATAAAGTAAGTGTTTTGTGTTCTTCATTGTTTATCTCTTTCTTGAATCATACACGAGTTGTCATTCCGCAACCACTCGTGTTTCTGATATCGTGTAAGATCAGTTCTCGATCCTACACCTAAGTTGATCTTGTTATTGCCAAGTGTCCCCGGAAATGGTGCCAAAAACTTGATGTGTTCGGAATGGTACCTAAAAACAACTAATAAAACCTATACCTAAACCTAGACCTAGACACACCTAATTTTACCGAAACTAAACCGAACCTAAGGCAAGTGTACCTATCGCTGATAGTATAGCTACAGAAGACCGGATATGGAACCCTAAGGATACTATAAAGAAGACTCTAACGTAGGACTCTATGAGTGGGAAATTTGAGTGATTTGGTTTTGTGAATTAAGAAATAACTAAAATTAACTAACTTAATCTACTAACAACCGAAAACAGGGAAACATAGGATTAAAACAAATATCAGAGAAAGATACCACACTAATAATAGACCTAGAATCCTAAACCACACTAGCAACTTTACTCGGCTATGACAACTCTGATAGCGCTTAGGTCACCTCGCGGATTGTTACTAACTAACAACTCTAATGCTTGAACAAGGGTTCACCTTTTGAGTCCTTCCCACTTCAACTAAACCTAAGCACCTTCGAAACAATCTAGGACACCTTAGGAAAGCAGGAGTTGCTACTAACTATCACAATTGACACGGAATAACAGACTAGCAACTAACCTAGGACATTTCCTTGTTGGACAATGTTATCCTAAGCAGTTAACCAACCCAACTAACTGATAATTCTATCACCTCTCGGAATGTCTAGAAACAGCAACACATGAGAATCAAGGCAACAATTTATAATCTATACTATGACTAACTAGAGTAGCTAATCAAATTGATAAGAAAACACAGTCACACTAATTAATTACCCAACCCAAACCGGAAGACATCTACAAGTTAAGCTAGTATAGAACACTAACGAAAACCCTAAATCACATACAGATATGCATTCAATCATGATAATCGGCGGTCTTTAAAGAATTCTCAAACATCAATCAAATTAGATAAACCGAATAAAGTCACAAGAGTCAATTATTCATCGTAAATGGTCTAGGCGGTAGTAATTATTTAGCCTACCACGATGATCATGTCACAAGAGCAGAAAAGATTCAAACTTTGTAAACAAATGATAGTCTAAGTCTAATTAATTGACAAGAATAAAGAAATCGAAGAACCCGAATAGAGATTTGTGTTAAATACTTGATTCTCCACTCTTCCTCTTGACCCAGCCTATCTCTAGCTCTGGAAATCTTCTAACTTTCGTCCATAATTGGCTGGAATGGCGTAACCCCCAAAAATAATACTTAATCTCAAATTTAAATGCAAAAATTAGGGTTTGTGGGAAAAACCCCTCCAAGCGTATCGCTTGGAGGGTTGGCTAGCTCTAAGCGATACGCGCGCCCGCAGTTGGCGACAAATTAGTAGGTCAACAAATTTTCCACCGCCTTTGACCATCATCGCCCCATGCGTGTATCTTGGGGCCTCCATTCTTCCTAGGCGTTATGCCTAGGACATATTGTTCAGCACTTGGTCATATTTTATCTTCTCTAAATTCTCCACTTCTCGTTTAGCCTCGGGAAATTAATTATTAACCTATAAAAACACACAAAACCTATAAGTAAGACTCAAATAACCATAATTAACTAAAAACACATAAAATGACTCAAATGAACTAAAAACCGACTCAATTAATATACAATTTACACGGGAAATTAGGATGAGTTTGCAATACATCATTATACACTGAACTGGATTGTTGTGGAACAATCGACTTACATTAAACTGGAACTATTATTGAACTGATAAACATGTGAACTCACTAATCTTTGTGTTGACACTTTTTAGCATGTTATTTCTCATGTTGTAACTGTTTGAGTATCACGAGTACGCTTGCATGAGTCTTTGAAACACTTTTAGTGTCTTTGGACAAGTCATGTCACTTTGGGTGACACTGTTTTTACTTAAATATTTTCATTGTATTTACGCTTCCGCTTTTGTAAAACTCTGAATTTATATTCAGATGAAATGTGAAACATTTTTATTGATTATTGGTCGTTTTGTGTAACTAATTGACTGTAATTCTGGTTCGTCACGCTCCCTACTGCGGTATTCCGCATGAGGATTTTTGGGGGTGTCACAGCATCTTCAAGGTATGTGTGTCGGGGAGTCTAACCATTTGGAAATTTCTCGAGTAGATAACTTTATAATCATTGAGTTATGTCTGCCATGCGACCTAACTCGTTGATTTTTATGCCTCAACATTGTTCTCCGTTAGAACCTCAAAATCCTTTTCCTCTCATCTCAGCGTACCCTCGAAGTTTTATATCGGTTATCATTATAATCGGTGGGCCTTAAGAAAATATTTTGTAACTCGCCTGGACACTCAGGTCCCCGCAATCCTTGATAATAATTTAGGTTGTGGGCTCGAGCTCATGTCCTATATCAAGCCCACAAATACTTGCTTGTGGAGCACGTGCACCTAAGGCCTAAATTGTGGAATTTCATGAATATGGGAAACAAAAACATCCGAAGATACATCGGGTCTTCCTCCCATTCGCTGAATCGACTTTCACATCAACCTCATGCGTCGTGTGACTCCAATTGCAAGTCACCTTATCGTCTCTAGCCCTCGGAAAACACTCACTCTGCGAGATCGTTCTTCCCTCTTGGGTTTTATCTCATTTATTGAAGAAATGTTCCTAGATTTGTGCCTTTCATCTTGGCTCTCATTTGTGTCAAAACCTTTCTTTTAAATGCGTGGTTGTGTTTGGCCCTAAATTCCATGGTTCGGCTGACACATCTCGGCTCTAAATTCGTGATCGCCCTCATTGGAAATTTACGAATTTGCTCATTTCTTATCCTTGATTCTATCATAGGGAACTCATTTGTAATCTACCAGCAAACTCTAGGGAACTTCAGTTAGTTAAATTCATGAGTTGGACTCATTTTAACTCAATAGACAATTTGTGGAATTGATTCTTGTCGTTTCATTCTTGGAATTGCCTGGTGTTGTTCCACCATTGATTCATGACTTTGATTTTGGACTCAATATCCATCATTTCATGGATACGATCCTTGGACTCGACTCTTAATTATGGCATGTCCTCGATTCTATTCTGATGGGATCGGTCATTCCCTTACCCTATCTCTGGTTGGTCTTTGTTGACTCATTAATCCACTTTTCTCACGTTTGTCATTCAAATATCAATCTAGGTCTCATTTGTGTGGTTCAATTAGTGGATGAGATCGGTAAATTCTGTTATATTTTTCCTCTCATGTTATTTAATTCAGCGGGTTTACGTATTTTAAGTATGTTACTCGATTTATGTTATCGGATTCACCTATTTCTAGTCATGTTATTCGGTTCATGTTATCCGACTCATGTATTTCGAGTCATGTTATTTGATTCATGTTATCGGGCTCATGTACTTCAAGTCGTGCTATTCGATTCATGCTACCGAGCTCATATATTTCGAGTCATGTTATTCGGTTCATATCATCAGATACATGAATTTCGAATCATGTTGTTCGATTCATGTTATTGATATATGTATTTCGAGTCATGTTGTTGGGTTCATATATTTCGAATCATGTTATTGAATTCATGTTATTGGAGTCATGCCGCTCGAATCATGTTACCCAATTCATGTCATCGTATTCATATATCACGAATCACACAGTTCATTCCATGACATTGGAGTCATGTTACTTGCAAATGTACCGTTCGATTCACACTAGTCGTGATACTTGAACAAGTGCTAACCAGCTCATGGGTTTTAATGCGTGGTATTCCGTTCAATTTGTGGTACTCGATTTTGTTTCGTATCGATTTTTTTGTTGGTTGAAGCCTTTTTGTGCTCACTGCTTGAAATTTTGATTGTATATCGTTAATTAGAGCGTTGATCATTAATCTACACTTGCTAAACCAGGGACTCATACGTGCTACTACCAGCGATCGTGTGTGATGCTGGTTTAGCATGCGATCGATATTGGTTGCGGGTATAGGTCATAGGTTTCAGCGAGGGCTGATTCGGATTTTGTCTAGGTATCCTGTCTTGTAAGGTAAATCGGATGTGGGTCACTACCCATCTAGTTCGCCAGAACTTGACATTTTTCCTTGGTAAGAAGCCCAAAACTCCAAACTTCAATCATTATGTCATCTATGTTTATCAGTATTGGTTTTGTTTAGTTGTGGTGATAATCTATGTGTGTTATTATTGGTGATAACCTCTGTGAATCTATGTGAAACCAATATTTGCAATGGTATATATATTTCACCCATTATTCATCCGTGTCTCTTGACCCCCCGGTATCGCTCCTAAAGTAGGGGAGACTATGGTCTTCTATCTTTGGTTAATTTTTTGGTTGATCCTTGGTTGGTCATAGAATGTTTCTCAGATCTATTACTGACCTTCTATTAATAGCCCTAAGTTTTTTCGTGTCGAGCTCATTTGTCTATCGTTGGTGTGTAGAATAGATTGTTCTCCGAAGGCGAACAATACTCGCTCAATTGTATTAAAGATGTGGTGGGTTAGTTGTGGTAGACCCTATATATAAGCATTCGTAATGCCTTTAGGGTGCACTGTGAGTCAGACCGAGAACGGTGTGTGTGGATATATCTCCGGTGATAGGTTATATCGCAATCCATTTTTCTTTGTTGCGATTCCTAGCCTAACCCTTGTGGTCGGGTAAAGATTGGCACCATCGTAATTGTTTCAGTAGTCGAGAGTATATTCCTACCCTCGGTAAAATCTTTCATGTCGTCTCTATGTCGGTATAATGTTACAATGCATTAGTTAAGAATGAAACTATGGTTACTACCTTTCTCTAAAAATTTATAAGTCTCTTCTAATTTTGGGATGAAATTCCCCAAAGTAGGGGAGATTGTAACATTTGCATTTTACCCAGTTTTGAAATCCGACTCATTTTGAAATTTTGCGTTTTACTGAATTTGCGAATTATTAAGTACTGGGATCATTTTTGGGTATTTATGTCCCAAAATAATGTTTTCAAATGATTCATAATCGTTTTTCAAAACAAATTACTTAATTAAAATCAATTGGGATCAAATTGGATCCCTCGAATCGAAAATAAAGCAATTTCTGGTTTTTACACGATTTCAATACGTGATTCATCGTTTACCGGGAATATCGCATTTGAGCATCGTAAGTTAATTTTAGTATAATTATGAGTCTAAGAATCACATATCATCTCACGAGTCATCACACACTAAATCGAGTCATGATGAATTGCCCAAAATCAATACGTACATCAAAACCGTTCAAAATCGCGTTATGTGACCTTATGTGTTCACTAGTTATGAGTTATGTGGCGTACTTATTTTCTTTTTGAGTGGATTATATGTGCTTAACATAATGGGATGATGAATTGGGTAATATGGGTGAAACGGGACTTGAAAACATCAAAAAACAAAGAATCGAGCACGCAAATCGAATAATTAGAAAAGTCTTGGCTCGAAGTACCTCTAAAGGCTACGCCTCTTTCTTCCTACTGAAAGAGGCGATACGCCTACTTCATCATTTCCAGCAAAACCCTAAAATGTTCTTATTTAAGCATCATTAGTCTCTATGCTCCTCATTTCTACACCCCTAATCTCCTAAAACGGCCAAAGACCCTGTTCTTCATCTTTAATCATCACATTCTGATTTTGGGAGCTTGGATTTGGAAGATCAAGGCTTGGATCATCATTCTTCATCCCCTTTTTCATTTTTCGATTTTTTTTGTAAGTAACCCTTCTTGTTCTGGTAACTTTGCATGATCAAGATTTGACATTTTTGATGAATTTATATTAGATCTAGGTCATGTATGATTCTAATTGCTAGATCTAATGACTTCCTTTTCAAGATTGAATATTTATGATGAATCTAGGCTAGATCTATAATATGCATGTTGTTATGTTGTAGATCTAGGGTTAGCAACATCAAGATTTAATTTTTATTTTTCAAAATGATGAGATCTTTGCCAAGCGTGCTCTCTAGGGTTAGATCTATGAATATGATCATCAAGTTTGGATTTTTATGTTATAAAATGACTAGACTATACTATGCATACTCCTTAGGGCTAGATCAATGAATGTGATCATCAAGTTGTGATTTTTATGTTATGGAATGATGAAATCTATGTCATGCATGCTCTCTAGGGTTAGATCTATGAATATCATCATCAAGATTTGATTTTTATGTAATAAAATGAGTAGATCTATGACATGCATGGTCTTTAGGGTTAGACCTAGTGATTTCATCATCAAGTTTGGATTTACATAAGAGAGTACGTTTAGATCTATGACATCCATGCTCTTTAGGGTTAGATCTAGTGACCTCATCATCAAATTGGATTTATTTATGTGGAAATATGACTAGATTCATGTTGTGTGTGCTCTCCCATGTTAGATCTATAGGTTTAATTATCAAATGGGAACGTTCATGATGTATTATGACTATATCTAAGACATACATGATAGATCTAGGGTTGAATAGGACAAAAATGGGTATATATGATGTCACATGAGGATATAGCCTTATGTTGACTTTATTTGACTTCCATGATGATATTTGGTTACTTACGATCCCATGAATTATGTTCTTAGCTTTCGGATAGACCATTGTTACCATAACGTACATATAACCATAACTAGTCATCAACGAGTCGTCGAGTCGATTGTGTCGTGAAATTAAATCAATTATTTATTTATTTATTTTCTCTATCTCATATAGTTGTCAAGGTCATCTTCGGGTCTAACCATCTCATTTCATGGTGTTTTATCTGTTCATATCTCCTGTATCAAGTGAGCATCATAGCCCTTTTTTTACTTTTAAGTTTTGGGGTGCAACATCTACCGTATCAAACTCATGTTCTTGATCTATATCTTTCTAAAACCACATTTGAATTCTGTGTTTCCTCTATGTTCTCTTGAATGTGAACTTGTATGGATCATTGTTATGCATTTGGTTGTGTTTATTGTTCTTTGTTTGTGGATCATGTTCATGTTCATAGACGTATCTCATTAACTCATTTGAGGCAGGGTTACAATAATGGATCCGTTGGTTTGGCAACCCACCTAGCCTACCTGGTTTTCGCGCTGGGTAATTGAAAGCCTAAACGGCGAGGGCTTGAGTACGCTAACCCCATTGCGCTTTAGTTCATTACTTGTTTACTATACATGTGCTACATTAGACTCACTAAATCACATGTACCTATGATCTTATATAAACCTATGTTACTCACCAAGTCTTGTAGTTGACTCGTATGTTGTACATGTTACAGGGTAGCTGTTAATCATGCTCGATGACACCATAGGAATGCATGGGCATGAATAAATTTCTCGTTTACGCTCGGGATCTCAGTTTTTCACCGATTTGACATTATTTTTGCATCCAACCCAGTCACGCGGAACAAGTGCAATATTCATGGTTCATTCACAACTGTTAGCACCCGGCTTCCGGTTTTTTGCAAGATTGTCCGATTTCAGGATTTCAGTACCGCTTTCTCTATGGAACTGAGCGGAACGGTTCCACTCTCTGCATCTGATTTTCCGCTTCCGCATCGGATGCTTTCAGAGAGATCTAGAGAAAAGGGGGAACAATAATAGAACTGGATTAACGGGTCGATTATCAGAAGTTGGAGCATTTTCAGTGATTGATTGGTTTATCTGATTCGATTTGTTGCGATTTTTTCTCCAATGTTCAGCATTCTTAGTATTATACCCGACCGTGTGAACCAAATGAACTGCAGCATTTGATCTCAACCGGAGCAACAAGAACAGAAGAAGCTTATTCAAAGGGGGAATCTTTACAACAGACAGATTCCAGGTTTATCAGTTATTCTTTGAAGATGTACGACAGAGCGGTTCTTCACCAGTATGACAGATTTGACAGCGTCAGTCAAGGGGGAATTGTTGGAACTTTTAATAAGTGTGACTGACGCCATCAAATCTATTCTCGAATAATTCGGTTGAAGAATCCATTGTGATTTGATTCAGAGACGCGGGTTGTGATGCTCGAGGCTTGCAAGTTTGGACCGAAGACGTTTTCTTAAAAAGTCAACTGTTCGAGTCAACGGTCAACGTAAAAGTCAACAGAAGATCGGTTCGAGCGAGTCAAGCTTCATATTAATTAAATCAACTTTGATTTAGTTAATAATTTATTTTAGTTGTTTATTTGTAATAAGCTCATTTTATTTGTGTGTCTTGCTAGTTAGTGGGCTAGTGAGCACATAGGCTCTCCTATATTTAGGGTGAGTGTGCTCATTTGTAAGAGAGATGATTCTTAGAGTGAGTGAGCACCATTCTAGAGAGAGAGTGTCACACATTGGGTTTGAGCTCAACCCAATGTGACCATGGATTTCCTATGACGAGTTTGTAATCATTCGGTTTGTTGTAATCATTCAGCAATAATCAATGAATCGTTTGATCTTTCATTTCTTGTTATAGATTATCTTAGATTCTCATCATCCCGTCTCCTCATCTCATCTTTTTCTTGCTCACGATCGAGATTCTTGATGTGAAATCGGTCCTGACAGAAATTTTTTCAATAGAACTGGTAAGAAGAGGTTGAATCAGGAAGGTAAGAATGGTTTTGGATAAATCTAAGGTGAAATGTAATAAGTGTTCTGTTTATGGTCACTTTGCACGCGAATATCCAGGTTCTGCAGAAACTAAATTGAAATCTGGTCAACATGCTCATTTAGTTTTTCATTCACCAAATGAAAGTCCCAAAGTTGAAGAAAAATCTGTTTCGTTTGATGAGGGATTAAATGATGTGTTTTGGCATCCAAATGAGTTTGCCTGGAGTGCAGATTCTGAGGGTAAAAGGAAAATTGCTCCAACTACAATGGCTTTGACTGCTCGTCATGATGATGATGACAGCTTTCTGGCTGATTCTGATTCTTATTCAAGTGAATCATTGGTTCAAGAAGGTTTACCAAAGGTTATTGAAAGCCCAAAAGCTGAAAAAGTCAAGTGTCTGGAATGTGAAAAATTACACAAGAAGATTGTAAGTTTTGATCAATGTTTAAAAATGTCAACTGAAGAGATTGTTGTGCTTAAGAAAGAGTTGGATGATTTTCAGAAGAAATATTATGAATTGGTCCATATTCATGAAGATGTTGTGAAAGAGAAGACACAATTGGCTGAAGAGTGTGAGAAAGCCAAAGCTGAAGCTTTAGATGCAATTCAACATTTTGAGAATTTATTTGAGAAAAGTTATCCAGTTTAGCAAAAAGATGAAAAGGCTAATGCTCTTATTATTGAAACTGCTTCTACTATTGAGAAGCTTCAAAACAAGATATCTATGCTTCAAGATGAGAATGTTATTTATCGAGATAAGAATGAAGTGTTGACTAAAGATGTTGAGATTTATAAGAAAAAGAGAGAAAGTGTTCTTGAAGAGTTATTTGCTGAATGTGAGATCAGAAAACTACAAACTTATAATTATGATAATGTCAATGCAAAGTTCATCAAGTCACAAAAGGAGGTGTTTGAGGTTTAACAAAAGATTAATGATTTGCAGTTGGAGATTTTGGAGTTGAAAAGGCAAGTGAAGAATTGCAATTTGTCACCAACATTGCTGAATTTCTTGTACAAACAGGATAAAAGTGCGGAGAATTCTCAGAAAGATAATGTTCACTTGATTCCTCAACCAGTGGGCTTAATTGAAGTTACTTCTGCTCCAATTGATCCGAAAGCTGAGTTGAATGATTATCCAAAATTTGCCACTCCACCCAAGAAGAAAAATTCAAAGTCTAAAAAGATAGAAAAGCCTTTGGGTGAAGCTCCAAAATTTGTTTCAAAGTTTGTTTTGTTGGAGAATGAAAAAGTCTTTGATAAGGTTGCTTCAAGTTCTTCATCTGCAACTGAAGAAGAAAAAGTTTTGATTGAAAAGAACAAGCTGAAGGATATCAAAGCCAAATTCACTAGCGAAGCTAAGGCAAGAGAAGCTTCGGGTTCTTCTTCCAATTCTTCAAAGAATCAAGGATTCAAACACAAAGGCTTGGGTTACGAAGTAAAAGAAGAACCGGTTCCAACTAAAAAATCAGTGAAGGTTGAGAAGGTTGTTAAAGCAAAAGTTGCAAAGAAATCACCTCCTCAAAAGGAATCTTCTTATTATTCTCGAAGGTCATCATTTTCACGGAGTCCATCTCCTAGGTATGACTCTTCTGATGATTTCTTTGATAATTTTGATTCTGAGTATTCATCTGGTTTTCAAAAATCAAAACAATTTTTCTAACATTTTTAGAGAAAGACTTTGTTATGCATGTCGTCAACCAGGACATCTGGCTGCTAATTGTCAAAAACATGGAAAACTGAGAAATTGTATCCGACATGACTAAGAGATGATGGTACATTAGCTGACATCGTCTGACTCATGGATAAAGTAGGTGAAAAAGCCATAAGACCATTTGATCGATGTGTAAGGTAGGCTCGACAAATCAGAAAGTATTCAAATGTGATATACACTAAATCTGATGCTTGACCTAGTGGACAACATCTTGATGCATATCTCACGAGATATAAAAAAAAAGATATGTGGAAAATAAAATGAGAAGTCACTGTGTATACATGTGTTTATTTTGCAAAGATTTAAACTTGTTTGATTTCCTTATTTTGTCAAACAATCGGACTTTCTCTACGTGCTCACAAGGCCGACCTGATCGTTGTTCGTTTGACATTCTGCTTTATTTTCTTTAGTGTTTCGTATAACTCATCGGACTTTCTCTGCGTGTTCACAAGACCGACCTGATTGTTGTTGAGTTATACAATAACTTGTTTTATTTTCTTATTTTGTATAACACTGAGACGGATCTTACTAATGCATGATCACGATCGATTCGCAATACACGAGGTAAATAACGTTCCGTTTGATTGATAACAATCTCAAGTTTACAGATAGAGAATAGAGAGCAAAACACTACAGAATACACACAGTTAAGAACTCAACTCTCACAACTACTCTCAAACACAAGAGCTTAAACTATTTATATGGTTCTGCCTAGCGTACCAATTAACCCACGTACCAGATGGTCCGTGGCTGCATACCACCTGGTCCGTCCACTGGTACGCTGGGACCAGAACTTACAAAATGACTAATACATAGACAAAATACCTAGACCTAGCATTAGACGTCATAACATGTTCTAACAAACTCCCCCTTGTCTTATGCTAGTCTTCAGAAGCTTTTGTCTTCATCTCATTACAATAATGTCTTCGGTTATTTCCAGCATGAATTCCGAAAGCATAGCAAACTCTGATCACTCTTTGAAACTGCAAGGCTTGCTCAGCATCCTAAGCCTTGTATAGAATTTTGTTGTTATAGAGCTTGTCGATGTCAGCTTCAGACAGGTTTATCAACCACATAGGATCAAAAATCCTAACCACCTTGTTTTCTTCCTTGACAACAATCACTGCTTAACCCGTATACTCATCATAGTATCACCATCCCAGAGTCTTGATGAAATTATGTTCCAGCCTTTTCAAAGGTATCTTCTTGAGTTGAATCGGCTTTTTGTACTTTAAAACCATAACAGCTCTTCCCGTTTTCGGATGAATATCGGTTGGATGATCACTATACTTCGGCCTTTGAGGATTTAGAAATTTGAATCGCTTTTGACATTCTTCAAGCAGTTTGTTTCTGAAGAATTCGGCCGATGGATGTTCACCATAATTCATAAATGGCTTTCTAGATAATTCCCTCACATCACAAACAGGAAAAGTAACAAATCTTTTTGCGTTCTTCACGTAGATAATGCCAAATTCTTTCTTGATAGCATAACACTTGAGTTGTGAGTCAAACATCCAACTGATAATATTACCAGTGGCTACACCTCTGTTTTCAAATAATTTCTTATGATCAACAGATTTTGTAGGTTTCACCACATGTATCTTCTTCGATCTTTGCTCCTTTATCCATTCATCAAATAATCTTCGTTTCTCTTGTTCTTCAGAAAAACTATTAGATTCAGCAGTTTCAGGTTGTTCAGATTGTTTCTCAGCTTCTTTCTTCTTTAACTCATTCTCATCTTTTTCCTCATCAACTTTTGCGAAGAAATTGAATCCTCCAGACTGATCATTATCAGTGAAATTCCCATAAACTTTAGGATCATCTGGATATTCTTCAGCAGTCATATCTTCAACTTCTACATGCTCCTCTTCATATACAAACTCATCATCTGAATCTTCTTTTCTGTGAGGCTTAGCGAAAGGAACCTTATCAACATCTTCAATATTTAGAGCATATATCGCAGCAAGTTGCTCTTTTGAATATTAATGCAGAAATTCTCCTTCTTCAATTGCAACTCTTTTTATCGGAGTCACATCATAAACATCTTTACCAGTTGACTCCCCTTGGGATGCAGCAACAGATGTTCCAGCTGCACCAGAAACACCAGAACCATCTCCACCGACACCTCCCTTCGGGTCATCCGTATCATTCAAATATCTTAACACATCGTCATCTTCTCTACAAGCCTCTTCAGGATTCGGTCTCATCTCCCCCTGAGTAGGTAAAGCTTTTAACAAACGATTTAGCTGCTCACCCAGAGAAAGAGAGATTTGTTGAAGTCGAGCAATCTCACGATCCTTTTACTGATCACGAGATATCAACTCTTTCACAGTGTTCTTCAATCCTTGAATCTCATTAGCTTGTTGACGATTGGTAGACTCTAATTTATCAAGTTTTGTTTGATGCAAAGCAAGCTTTAAGTTAGTAGATGATATTGTTGATGTTGTAGGAGAAGCAGCAGTTGAAGCAGAAGCAGCAGTTGAAGCAGAAGCAAAAGTTGACGAATTTCTGCAATCAACTTTCTAAAGCGTGGAATACTAGAACTTTGAAGATTTGTAGATTTGGTGGTTGGCTGACTTGGAATAGAAGACTGTGAAGCAACTTTTTGCTTCTTGCTAGGCGGACTGCTACCAGCCGTTCGAGCATCAGAGAGGAACGAGCGCTGTTTTACCATTATGTTTGGTCTGGACATATGTTTCACACATTTGCCAGTAGCGGCCATTGGGGCTTTTCCTTTATCAACAGCCATAGTCTGTCTTGCTGATTCTTCCATTGATGGAGTATAAGATGGATCATTATCATCTTCTCTATCAGCAGACCTTTTTAATAAATGCTCAAATCTTGATATAACTTCATTTCTTGAAGCCAGATAAGCCAGATGAGCTTTAGAACCTTTCTTCACCCTAACACCTCTGGTATTATGCAAAATTTCCACATATTCACCAGAGACAGAACTAGTATCAGAAGAACTTTCATCATCATCATCTTCAGAAACATCTTTGGAACCAGCTACATCATCTTCTCTTTCAGGAATGATTGGATCTTGTTGAACTTGCTCAGGTTGTTGTTGTTGTTGCTGTTGTACAGGTACAGAAGCATCAGGTTGTTGTTCTACTGGTTGTAGGACAAGCACATCTTGATCATCTTCTTCATTATCATCTTCCTAGGCTGGGTTACCATTTTCATCATATTCCAGTTCATCATCACTACTATTAGGATGTCTTGGAGCACCATCAGCTGGAGCCACATAGTTAGATTTTGCCAAATGGCCAATCAAACCTTTAACTGGAGGAGCCACATTTGCTCCTTTTCTTTTCTGATAAACTGGCAACTTCCCCACAGCTACTTCATTCATGTGCTTCAATATTAAGACAACATCTGGATTCTTTGGAAGATTAGGATTCAGATCATTTAAGATCATTTGAAGAAACCGGGGATACATCACACTCTTGTTTTGTTTAGACAGAATGTTCTCTTTCATGTAGTCAAAAATCCAACCTGAGAAGTTGAACTCCCGATTCATCACCAAAGCAGTAAAGAAAGATAACACCTTCATGTCGAAGTGTTCATGACCCCTCAGTCGATTACCAAAGCATCTGATTATCACGTGCAACAGATACTTATATGGAGGACTTAAATTTGCTTTAAGAAACCAAGATGCATAGAGATTGCTATCATACTTCACTCTTTTTACCAATGCAATCATATCAATCTGATCAAACGCTTTTGGAAATGATGGTTGATCATTGAATCTCAACACTCTCCTAACATCGTCTTCAGATACAATAACATCGGTTTGAAGAATCCTTGCACGAATCATCGAAGGTACCACCGAACAGTCCACTTGGGCAGAAGTCCAAAACATGGTGAGTAAGTCTTTGTAAGGTGTACATTCGTGTGTAGCAGCATAATATACTCTCGATCGTCTCAAAAAATCAAATATGCCTTCAAAATGAGATCTCCACTTTGCAGACGCCCCGATATAAGCATAAATGTTGTGTTCGTCGTTAGACTTTAACGCTGCCATTTCTAAAACATTCAAAACACCAATTATCATTAAAATCACAAGATATGATAAAAACCGCTTACAACCGACTCTAGTTTGACTTTAAACGCTCAAACGATGAACTTTTTGAAAAAATTGTCAACGGACCACGTCACGTACCACATTGGTCAGACGGACCACATCTGGTACGGGACAGACCAGAAATGTTGACCACGTACCAAATAAGTCAAACGGACCAGATACGGACCACATTGGGCCACGTATCAAATCTGGTACGCCGTGTACCATGTGGTACAGCGGAAGAACAGTTCATCCGAAGAGTCATTTGCAATTTTAACATCCAAAATCGTGTTTGTAATGAAATCAAGCACTGAGGTTTCATTCTAGACTAAAAAGTGACTGAGTACATGTATTTAAAACCCATTGAGATAACCCCTAACCCAGTTAACCAACCCCGGGTTCGGTTTCGCGAAAAACCGAATCTTTAATCTAAAAAATCAGAAGATTGAGACAATGAAAATGCAATCCAAGACCATGAATAGATGCACCATCCTCATACCTATCTTTAGCAACAAAAATCGTGAGCAGAGGTTCGTTATACATAGAGAAATCAGAAAGAAAAAAAACAGTGTCGGATGGTTTAGGGTTCGCACAGAGTTTTTGTATGTGGTACGTAGGTTATGCTGAACACGTACCACATTTAACCCTTTTATATGCAAAGTGGTCCGCCGAGCATACCATGTGGTACGTCCGGACCACATTTCATGTGAAATTCCCATTTTGCCCTTAAACCCTTAAATTTGTCATTTCACACTAAAAATTCCAAATTTTCCCAAATTAAAACATGATGAGCCGATTCAAGCTTCGATTGTGGTTCTCTTAACAAAAATTTGCCGTTCCCGAATTCAGTTGATCAAAAATAAAACAGAAATAAAATCTTTTTGATTTTTTAGCAACTTTATATCAAAACACACTAAAATCTTTTTGATTTTTCGAACTTATGCTAAAACACACCTAAAATCGTTTTGATTTTTCTAAAATAAGAAATAAAACGCAAAACAGAAATATAAATGCAATAATTTATGTTTTTGTGAGAAAGATCGCAACATGAGATCATACCAGTGAGATGCACTTAACACATTTCGATTTCAATTTAGTCAGCATGCAAACCAAGTAGTCTACGAATACAACATTTTCATGTTTATTTTAGTCAAATCAATTCAATTTTTACTGCTTTCTGATATGAATTAGTTATATTTATCAAGCACAGAAATCATGGTACCCACAAATTCAAGTAATTGAGAATCTGACTTATGATATTTTTGATTTTTCTCTTATTCATCACATAATACGTACAAATATAAGTCGTTCATAGTGTTTCATGCAAAAAGAAATCAGAACCCTAAACAAACAATAATCAGATCGGCCTTGTGAGCACGGAGAGAAAGTCCGATTGTTTAGGAATAAAAGAAAGCAAAACAAATTGAAATTCTATAACTCAACAACAATCAGGTCGGTACTCACGTACACGCAGAGAAAGTCCAATGAGTTATACGAAACACCAAGAAAAATAAAGCAGAACATCAAACGAACAACGATCAGGTCGATCTTTCGATACGCAGAGAAAGTCCGAGCGTTTACAAAATAAAGAAAATTAAACAAGTTTAAATCTTTCAAAAGAACGCATGCATACACTAGAACACTTATTTATTCTCTTTTTGTATTTTTCAGCTTATATCAAGATTACACAACCACAAGAATCATCTTACACCACAGATTTCAGGCAAGCGTTATGTTTATATCATACTAGCAAGTATCAGATATTGATTGACACATTCAATGAAACAAACAAGAACCTACAGCCTTTCAATGTATTTTATCCATGGTTAGTAACATTCACTGATGTACTATCATTTCTCACGAGGTTTGATCACATTTCTCAAATTTTAATTTTTCCATTTTTTATGCTTTTTCATTTTGGAAAACAGAAAACACACTATTTTTCCATTTTTTTATGGTCCTCTGGTGGTACGCATGTGAATCTTCATCGAACGTACCATAGTGGTCCGGAGCGGTTATGCTTGGTACGCAGCACTTACACTGTACCAAATGGTACGCCGTACCAAATGGTACGCCGTACCAAATGGTACGCCATTGATATTGGTCCGTTGGTTATTGGTCTGCTGAAGTTTTGGTACCTTGGAGCTTACGACCCCAGCCAGGGGCTCTGCCCCTTGGACCCTGCCAGGGGCGCTGCCCACGAACCCCCATTAATCAGTAATAAATATCTAGGGGTTGTTTTGAAGAATGGGGTGAGGTCATGAGAATTTCAAAGAACAAATCAGTTATCGAGTTTACCCTTGATTCGGTAGCTGTGAATTTACAATCAAGAGTTACCAGATTCCGATGCTTATCATGAATTAGTCATCGAACTTCTGAGATATGTTTGTGGGTAGTCACAGTTTTTGATGATGGGCATATATTCAAAAACAAGTTTCTTATGATGGACAGAGATTCAGAAGCTGGGGTGTGATTACTTTGGAACGTTTGTCGGAGATTATCTTTCTACACAAACAAAAAATATGTGATCCCATTGCGAGCAACCTGAAGAACATATTGCTTGCTGGGTTGGAATCGGGAATTGAATATGTCACATGTTTAGGGGGGAAAATTAGGACCCTTGAATTTCAAAGTAAAGTTTTATTTGTTGAAAAACGGAAAATGTGAATATTCAATATCAATCAGTTCAGGGATGATGGTAATTTGTGATCTTCATGGAAAGGTGATGTATTCTGATGTTCATGCAAACCGATATGTCAAAGTTTTCAGTTATGGTTTAGAACTCTTTGTCATATGCCTGATACTTTCTTGAGTTGTGAAGACTTGGTGAGGTTCCAGTCTACAACGAGATATGCGTTTACCGGAGTTATATATTGGGATGTATTTCATGCTGAGGGGGAATTTTTATTATTAAAGATGTTGATCGTGTTGGTTTTCATAAAGATCAGAATAATTACAAGTTTGTGAAGATTATGAATTGTTGTCAACAAGCAGTGATGTTCGTGGATGTCTTTACAAGTTTCCGGGTAACAATTGATGAAGTGAACCATTATCATATATGTCGGTTCCAATTGGATGGCAGTACTTGAAGCTAGGGGGAACTTTGTTGGTTGTGGAGATTGTACAAGATTCGAACTGTTTCCTGCATGCCTGATATTCAGTCCAAGGGGAGTTTGCTGAAGTTCGAGATTTCAAGATGTAGCAAACTAACTGATGACGATTGTTGGAAGATAAAGACCTACATTCGACAGTAATGTCCAAGGGGGGAATTTCTTAGAGCATGTTTTGGGTGTGGTCATTACTGTGCGAATTATGTAGTTGTCTAGATTGTTGAAATAGCTAGGTTGCCAACGTACCATGAAGCGTACCAAATGGTACGCTGCAGCATAAAAAATGGTACGCTGGGTAGTCTGGTACGTTGGGCATGAACACCTATAAATAGGTGAAGCTTAGTTTTACAATTTAGATTTTCTGGTCATTTGTCTTTGTGTTGAGAGGAGAGGTCTGTCCAGCCTCTCCTGAGCTTCATTGATGTATACTCCTTAGGTGTAACCATTTGACACAATAAATGACTAGATTTCTCCGTCTCTATCTTTCTTCTGGATCTGGAAACGATCCATATCGCGTTTTAACATGAAGAAATTCGATAAAATCTTGAATCTGGAGTGAAATTAGTGAATTTCGAGTTTTTGAGTGTCGGTACGCTACTGGTACTCTGGTGGTACGCTAGGCAATCTTCAACAGTCGTACCAGCGCACTCATCGAACGTACCAGGGTCCTCAGTTGGTACATATTTGAATCTTCATCGGGCATACCAAGGTGGTCCGGAACGGTTATCTTTGGTGCACTGACGGTTATGCCGTACCAAATGGTACGCCGTACCTTGGACCCCGCCAGGGGCTGCCGCCCCTTAGACCCCGCTTCTTAGGGGCGCTGCCCCCGAACCCCCGTTAATCGGTAATAAATTTTGGGGGATATTTTCAAGAGAGGGGAGAGGTCATGAGAATTTCAAAGAACAAATCAGTTATCGGGTTTACCCTTGATTCGGTAGCTGTGAATTTACAATCAAGAGTTACCAGATTCCGATGCTTATCATGAATTAGTCGTCGAACTTCTGAGATACGTTTGTGGGTACTCACGGTTTTTTATGA
Organism: Deinandra increscens subsp. villosa; assembly: GCA_039602395.1. NCBI lineage: Eukaryota > Viridiplantae > Streptophyta > Magnoliopsida > Asterales > Asteraceae > Deinandra > Deinandra increscens. The sequence goes on along the minus strand of JBCNJP010000025.1, from coordinate 8,977,800 downwards.
TGTGCATATATTCAAAAACATGTTTCTGATGATGGACAGAGATTCAGAAACTGGGTTGTGATTACTTTGGAAAGTTTGTCGGAGATTATCATTTTACATAAAATGAAGATATAATGTGATTCCATTGCGAGCTACCTGAAGAACATATTGCTTGCAGGGTTAGAATCGGGAATTGAATATGTCACATGTTTAAGGGGAAAATTGGGACCCTTGAAAATTTCAAAGTTTTATCTAATGAAAACTGAAAATGTGAATATTCAAAGCAATCAGTCCAGGGATGACGGTGATTTGTGATCTTCGTGAATTGGTAGTGTTTTCTGATGTTCGTGCGAACCGATATGTCAATGTTTTCAGTTGTGGTTTGGAACTCTCTGTCATATGCCCGATACTTTCTTGAGTTGTGAAGACTTGGTAAGGTTCCAGTCTACAACGAGATATGCGTTTACCGGAGTTATATATTGGGATGTATTTCATGTTGAGGGGGAATTTCTATTATTAAAGATGTTGATCGTGTTGGTTTTCATAAAGATCAAAATGTATTACAAGTTTGTGAAGATTATGAATTGTTGTTAACAAGCAGTGATGTTCGTGGATGTCTTTACAAGTTTCCGGGTAACGACTGATGAAGGGAACCATTATCATATATGCCGGTTCTAGTTGGATGGTTGTGCTTGAAGCTAGGGGGCAGTGTGTTGGTTGTGGAGATTGTACAAGATTCGAACTGTTTCCTGCATGCCTGAAATTCAGTCCAAGGGGAGTTTGCTGAAGTTCAAGATTTCAAGATGTAGCAGACTGACTAATGTCGATTGCTGGAAGATAAATACCTACATTCAACAGTAATGTCCAAGGGGGGATTTTTTAGAGCATGTTCCGGGTGTGGTCATTACTGTGCGAATTGTGAAATTGTATAGATTGTAAATTGTAGCTAGGCTGTCAATGTACCTTGTGGCTTACTAGTTGGTACGCTTCTGCGTACCAAATGGTACGCTGGACAGTATGGTACGTTGGGCAGGTCACCTATAAATAGGTGAAGCTTAGTCTTGCAATTTAGATTTCTGGTCATTAGGTCTTAGGTTGAGAGGAGAGGTCTGTCCAACCTCTCCCAGTGCTTCAATGATGTATACTCCTTCGGTGTAACTATTCGACACGTTTAATGACTAGATTCTCTGTCACTATCTTTGGTATGATCTGGAAACGATCCGTATCATGTTTTAACAGGTTGTGATTATTCTCTTGGCTTAGTAAGAACTTTCACGTAGTATATTTGCAACTCCCAAATTCATAATTGCCTTCATTGGCGATATTCGGATTTACTCTAAACTCACTCTCGATTTTAATCATGGAACTCGTTTTTACTGAAATTATAAACTCCGGGGAACTTGCGCTATTTAAGTCATGGGCTTGACTTTAGTTAACTCAATAGTCGATTAATGAATTAAACTTTTGCTACTTAAGTTCATGGACTCGACTCTTGTTAACTCAATAGTCAATTCATGAATTTGATTTTTGTCATTTAATTCACGAATTCAACATTCAACACTATGTTTATGGTTTGTACACATGTTACCCAATGATTGATTGTTAGAGCATGATCGGTTTGTCGTGTGAAGTATCTGAACAAGACAAAGATGCTAATGAGGTTGTTCACGAAGTGTCACCCGATGTGATACGAAGTGAGACCCGAAGTGAGACACTAATTCACACTTCGTGACTTCAGAAAGTGACATGAAGTGCCACTTCGGATGAGCTCCAGTTTGGGTGAATCAGCAAGTGTATAAATATAATTTTTTGTTGTAATCTAGAAGGACTAGTGAGCTTTGAGAGACCAAATCTTAAGTGTGTGTTTCTGAACGTGTTTCAGTTTGAGCTTCTTTGAGAGTTTGTAATTAATTCTAAGTGATTTCAATAAAACAAACTTTATATTTACATCTCGTTCTCATTCATATGATCAAGCAAACCTCTAATAATATATGTTTCATGGTTTTACAAGTGGTATCAGAACTGTTGGCTCTTTCTATGGTTCAAATCTATCATTTTTGTTCAGTTTTGAGACGTTAAACCATAGGTTAGGTATCAGAGCTTTCTGGTTCATTCTATTGATCTGTGGTTGCTATTTTTGGAGTTTTTGAAATGAAATGAGTAGTTTTTGATGATTTATTAGTGTTTTTACAAATCTTTGATCACTTCGATCGAGTCTTTTGTGAAAATTGTGCTCCTAAATCATTTCTCATCATTTTTCTGATCCATTGCTGCAAATCTCGTCAAATTCAGTCCAAAATCGAGCACTTTGAGAAAATTATGGTGAAGTTCGGACGTTACTGGTCGAGTTCGGACTAACCGCTCCGAGGTCTTAGTTCGGACGAAGTTCGGAGGAGTTCGTTTCTAGTTCGGTCCTTGTTCGGTCATAGTTCGAACATTTTTCTCATTCGGTAGTAGTTCAGTCAAGGTTCGGACTAGTTTTTGTTTCAGAACGAGTTCGGAGTAAGTTCGGAAGGAGTTCGGTAATCGTTCGGCACAATTAAAGTTAGTTTGAAGTTCGGCACTGTTTGAGGTTCGGAGAGAGTTCAAAATGGGTTCGGACAAGGTGTTTAAGTTCGGATAGGGTTCGGACAATCAGAATCTAAAATTTTCAACGACGTCGGATTTCAAGCTTTTGCCGCGATGCAGACTATGATGAATTTTGATAATGAAATTGGAACAAGTTAGAAAGTTCCTAAGTTATTGAAATTGAAAGATTATCAGAATTGGAAGCAACGATTTACTGCTTACATTAGCACGAATGATATCGATTTGTGGATTCCAATCAAGAAGCTTTATCAACATCCGACTGATCAAGGAGATTTCAAGGAAGTTCATACCTTTGATATTGCTGAAATAAAATCATACGAGCTTGAACAAAAAGCTTTCGTTTATCTTACGATGGCATTACCCACTAAGTTGCTACATCAATTTAGTACTTGCAAGAAGTCTAAGCAATTGTGGGATGCTTTATTAGCAAGATGTGAGGGGAATGGTCACTACAAGAAAAATGTTGAATAAAGAATTTGATAATTTTCAACATTATGACAATGAGAACATTACTGCTCTTGTTTCAAGGTTTTCACATCTGATTAGTGAATTAAAGGTGGTTGGAATTGTGAAAACTGATGCTGATTTGAAGGAAAAGATTATGGAAGCTTTGCCTGAAAAGTGGGAGAATTATGTTTTGTTGCTCACTCATGATAAAGAATACTCTACTTTGACATTTTACGAGCTTACTGGAAAACTTCATGCTCGGGAAATAGAAATGTTAAACTCAAAGAAATCAACTGCTACTTTACAAAATCATGAGTTGTATCATGGGGAGAATACTGCTAGCATGAATGCTAAAGCAAAGCCAAATCTGAGTTCTACACCAAGTGTTGCTTTTATGACTAGAGTTTTGGGAAATTCTGATTCTTCAAAAAGTTGCAGTTTTACCATTCCAAATTTCACAAATCAGAATGTTTTTCTGCTGAAACAACCGATGATTATGCTAAAATGGTTTTTGCTTTAATCACATCATTTTTTGGGTTGGTTATCAAGAATGTTGCTGATGCAAAGATTACAAGGGATGATCTTTATGAACTCGATGATGATCAGTTGAACGAATTAGATTTAGCTTGGCAATATGCTATGCTAGGTCAACGATCAAAATGATTTTTCAAGAAACATGGCCGGAATTCATCCGATTTTAATAGCAAATTGGGATTTGATAAATCCAAGTTGAAATGTTACAAATGTTCCAAGCTTGGACATTTTGCTAAAGAATGTCAACAAGCTCATGGAAGCAAACCTGGTTTTACTCAACCATCATCTAGTAATTCAAAGACAACAGCTTTAACAGTTCAAGATGATGGTGTTTATGATTGGGGTAACATTTTGATTCATCTGCTTTAATAGTCACTCATGATCAACAAGAAGATTATAATTCATAAACAAGTTCAGACACAAGTTCAGCACCAAGTTCCTATGAATATGCTGAAAACTTAGAGAGTTTGTTGAAGGAAAATGCTTCATTATTGAATAAAATTCAGACGCTTTCTGAGAAATTCAAGTTGGTTAGTTCAGATTTTAAGATTTCTAAGGAACATGAAAAGGAATTGGTTTTGAAGAATCAATGTTTGCTCGTAGAGGTCAAGTTGTTGAACGAAGTTTTAGAGATAACAAAATAAGATAAAAGGAATGTTGAAGCAACAAATGTAAAGATGTGTGAAGAAAAGGATGAGTTGATAAATGAAGTCAAGAAATGGAAGGATGAAGCTGAAGATGCTGCAAATGATTTTCAGAATCTTTTTGATAAGTCAAAGGTCAAACTTGATTTGCTGACAAAGGATGTTGAAGAATCTGCTGCTAAAATTGCAAGTTATCAGCTGTGATGGAGAAATATTTGGATGAGAAACGGGAGTTGGTTAGTGTTAATAAAGTTCAGACATCACGAAGATAAATTGAAGAAGTAGTTATTTGAAGGACTAGAAAATCTTAGAATGCAAAAATTTGAGACGCATAAGGTTGCAAAGCGTTTGATTGCTACTGAGAAGGAGTTGGCTGAAGCTCAAAAGCAAATATCAGATTTAAAGATTCAAGTGATTGATGCCAATCGTTTGCTGAACAATGTTGAAAATGCGTGAGCATCGGATCGTCTACTCGATCTAGCTATTCGAATATCAAAACGTAATTAACTGATTGATTTATTGATCAAAGAAGAACAATTACAACCAGTAACACTCAGATACATACTCAGAGAAACACTCTTAGAAACACACACTTAGTAGAAATCTCACACGCTCAGAATTCCTCCAAATACAAAGACCAAACATCTATATATACTAGCTGGTCCGAGCTTCGGCCGAACCTCAGGTTCGGCCAGTCCGAACTTAGTAGAAATCTCACACGCTCAGAATTCCTCCAAATACAAAGACCAAACATCTATATATACTAGCTGGTCCGAGCTTCGGCCGAACCTCAGGTTCGGCCAGTCCGAACTTCAGGTTCGGACCTAGTTTGACTTGATCTTGTACATTGCTTGATACTTCATACGACGCACATATCAGGTATCAACAAACCCCCCCTCGTCGTGTGCAGTATCTCTTCAACATCATCAACTTTGTATCTTCAATCAAGCTCCCCCTCAAGTGTAGACTCCGTTCGTTCAATGAAATGAATCTTTAAACAAACTCCTCCTCAACTCGATCGTAGCTTGATCTTGAATACTCAATGACATTCTAGTGTATCTCTGGTCTTTCATCAACAGCTTCAGAAGACTCGAAGTTGTGATATCGTGCACATAGTAACCTGCTCAAACATTTAAATAGTCTTGGCGCAAAACGTCTCTTCGAGACTCCAAGATATGAATTTGAAAATGATTTGTATCACGTGTTGATCAGATCGAAAATAAAGCAGAAACAAAATCTTTTTGATTTTTCAAAGTTTATGCTAAAACACACCGAAAATCTTTTTGTGCTTTTCTAAAATGAAATGAAATTGCAATACAGAATCAAACACTATTTTTGGTATGAGAAAGATCACTATATGGGATCATATTGAACATAACGCACTGAACTGCACTTTAATTTCAATTAATCGAAGCACATAAGTCATGCTGATTGCTGGTATAATTTGTCCAATCTTAAACTCAGGCAGAATCATACTCATAACATCTGGATATGTTAAGGTATTGATTAGATTTGCATTGACCAGTGAATCCCACACTATCAGACATAATCAGACATTTTCAGCTTTTTCTTTTCTTTTCCTTTTGTGTGAAAGCATTTGTGATTTTTCACAATGCATAGTATTTTCATGATATCATCAACTGTGTTCCATGCAAAAAGAAATAAGAACGTTAAATCGTCTACCTTAAGGTCGATCTTTCGATACGCAGATAAGGCCTCGGATTTAACAAAATAAGAAAATAAAACAAGTTGAAATTGTATAACCCAACAACAATCAGGTCGGTACTCCCGTACACGCAAAGAAAGTCCGATGAGTTATACGAAACACCAAAGAAAATAAAGCAGAACGTCAAACGAACAACGATCAGGTCGATCTTTCGATACGTAGAGAAAGTCCGATCGTTTGACAAAATAAAGAAAATCAAACAAGTTTAAATCTTTGCAAAACGAACACATGTATACACAGCGACTTTTTTATTTTGAATTTCACACTTATTTTTCTTTCTGTGTCATGAAATATGCATCAAGATGTTATCCACATGGTCAAGCGTTAGTATTTAGTGTATATCACATCTGAATACTTTTTGATTTGCCGAGCCTACCAAGCATTATCAAACAATGATCTTATGGCCCTTTCATCTACTCTATCCATGAGTCAGATACGTAAGCCAATATACCATCATTTCCCAATGATCAATTTCTCACAATTTTATATATTTGGCATGTACTCACCTTCCTTCATTATATATTTGACATGTATTCACCTTCTCCCCATAACATGCTTTTTCTCATTTACTCCCCCTTACTTACAATTTTCCCCCTTAAAATGAAAACTCTATTTTTGGATTTTCATTTTACACAAAAACAAGACTCTATTTTTGATTTTGGAGAAAATTTAGAGACAAAGAAAAATGAACAATCAACACGGATAATTTGCAGATTTAGAATTCAGAAAATTTGCAGGTTAGAAAGATTTATCATGAATATTTAAATTAAGCAGAATACTCCTCCATCAACAACTTTACAATCATTGATAGGTCTTCTAGAAGTACATGCACACTGGTCAAACTAATTAGTCCATAAATGACCCGAAGCGGATCGCTTCTGGTCGACCAGTGTCCTTGTTTTGCTTAGAAACCACCTTAGGTTTCCATTGCTGTTGTTTTGGTAAGTCAGTTCTTGATGAAGCAATCACAGGTGACTGTGATGGGAAAACTACATTTTGAGCTTTTGAAAACATTGGAACAAAACGATTTTGTTTCTGATAAAATGTAGCCTTAACTTCATCAAAAACGCTGCCTTGTTCATCAAAGAACTTTGTGGTGGCAGGTTTACCAAAAACAGATTTCTTGTGAAATCTTTGTGGTGAATCAGCAGGTGATGGACAATCTTTTGCCATATGCCCTGGGCGACGGCAAATATAACAAAGTCTTGTCTTTTTATCCCATCTTTGATGTACCTGCGAAGAACACACATGAATATCTCGAACATGATCAGAATGAGAATCAATACCTGATGCCTGTGATCATGTACCCATTTGGATGTAGGACTTCGAGATTGAGAACTTTCAGAAGAAATGGTAGCTTTCACAAAAACCTCAGCAATCTTCCGAGCATCAACACAATGAAGAGGAAATTCTTTGTCAGAAAATAATTGATTTGAACCCTTGAGTTTGTAAAACCGCTCGGGTTGAATTTTATCAGCTTGAAAAACTTCCTTCCACACTTGCTTCATCTTTAACTTCTTCAAATCTGGAGATGAAGATACTGGAACCTTCTCAGCTTTATTTGGCATCCTGTGAAAACCCAATCCTTCATGCTTTCCAGAAATCTTCTCCTCAAGTGTAAAATGTCCATTCTTTGCTAATCGAGAAAATTCAGCTTTTACATCGTTGACATTCTTTCGATCATAAAAGATTTTTTCATCAAACTCAGGTTGAGACTGAAGCTTGTCACTAGAAGTAACTGAATTCTCATTATCAGCAGACGATGAACCAGATACAAACTTAGGTGCAGGAGAAACTGTAGATTTATTTTCCTTCTTTTTCTTATTCTTCATGTTCTTCTTCTTTGGCACAACTTTCTCATCCTCAACAGTAGATGACGAAACCTTTGAATAATCAAATTCGTCAACTTGTTCCTTTACTTCTTTGACAACTTCTTTGATATGAGTAGGGGGTGAAGCACTCTTATCAAACATTTTCTCAAAATTTACATCATTAGCTAAAAAGCTTGTGAAGACTTGAGAATTTGAAACATTATTGAGCAATCGATTAGCATCAAGAACTTGAACCTTCAGATCAGAAATTTTCTGTTGAGCCTCAGCAAATTCTTTTTCTTTAGCAATCAATCGCTTTGCAACCTTGTGAGTTTCAAAATTTTGCAAGCGCAGATTATCAAGTCCTTCATGTAACTCCTTCTTCAATTTATCCTCGTTGTGCTTTTGAATCTCCAAATTTGCGGCTTGAACTTTATTGACACGAACTAACTCCCGCTTCTCATCCAACAACTTTCCCATGTCAACTTGATATGCTTCAATCTTAGCAGTCGATTCTTCAACATTCTTTGTAAGCAAATCAAGTTTGATCTTTGATTTATCAAACAAATTCTGAAAATCATAAGCTGTATCTTCTGCTTCATCCTTCCATTTCTTGACATCTTTCACCAACTCATCCCGTTCTTCACAAATCTTAGCTTTTGCAGCTTCAACATCCCTTTTATCTTGTTTAGAAATTTCTAAAAATCCATTCAGCAATTTGATTTCTTTAAGTAAACATTCATTCTTCAAAACCAATTCCTTCTCATTTTCCTTTAGAAATACCCAACTCCGAATTAATCATTTTGAAATCAGCAGTAACTCTCTTGACTTCTTCAACAAAAAATTCTTTTTCTTTCATCAAAGCTTCAATCTTAGATTCAAACTTCTCAGTCTCAGCAGCATCATATGAACTTGAATCAGAATAATAATCATCTTGGTCATGTGTGACAATTAATGCTGATGTATCATATCCAAAATGTTGACCCCAATCATAAACACCATCATGTTGAGCTGTCAATGTTGTTGTCTTGCTTGTGTTACTAGTAGATGGTTGAGTAAAACCAGGCTTGGGTGAGTGAGGAAAACTAGGCTTGCTTGCATGTGCTTGTTGACAATCTTTGGCAAAATGTCCTAGCTGTGAGCATTTATAACATTTTAGCTTAGACTTATCAAAACCCAATTTATCACCAGAAAGATTTCTTCCATGTTTCTTGAAGAATCTCTTCGATCTTTGACATAACATAGCATACTGTCAAGAAATATCCAATTCAGTTAGTTGATCATCATCAAGAGCATCAAGATCTTCACTGGTTAACTTTGCATCAGCAACATTTTTTAAAATCGAACCAAAAGATGATGAAATCAAGGCCGAAATCATTTTAGCACAATCTTCTGTTGATTCAGCAGAAAAGGAATTCTGATTTGAAAAATTTGGAATTGTAAAGCTACAACCCTGTGAAGACTTGCTTTCTGAATTATCAGAAATTCCAGTCAAAAAAGCTGTACTTGGTGCAGAACTCAGACTTGGTTTAGCTTTAGCATTCATGCTTGCCGTATTTTCACCATGATACAACTCAGGATGTTGCATAGTAGCAGTTGATTTCTTAGAATTCAACATTTCCATTTCTCGAGCATGAAGTTTTCCAGTAAGCTCGTGAAATGTCATGGTAGAATAATCCTTGTCATGAGTGAGCAATAAAACATAATTCTCCCATTTTTCAGGTAATGCTTCTGATAACGGTTTGTCAGGCCGTTTCAAATCCCCAACTAAATTGATTTGTAGTAGTGGTAAGTTAGGGTTATCGAACCAAGGGAATATGTGGAAATTGACTAATTGATTATTAAATTGAACTAAATTACTGATTAACCTAAAATTATCTACTTGCCACTTAGCTGTTTTGAGTTGTTGGGTGAATTAACTAACAAATTAACTAACTTTAACCTAAAAACTTAATTGAATTCAAATGAGACAAGTCTAACCACTTCTGGATCCTGGTTGGCTACCGATCTAGAAAAACCTAATTACTTAACCATGACACATAGACATGCCCCCCAATTGCTTCCTTGACCTAATAACCTAGTTTCCTAATGGGCTGATTAGTCCTGCCGCAAGAAAGTACTAGATCAATAAACAGTGGACCACTAAAACCCTAGATTACTAGTTAAATTTAACAATTCCGCATGCAGGTGTTCAACGGTAGCAAGTATTCCGGAACAACTAGTTAAGTAATAGATTAATCATAGAACGAATCCACCAACCAATCACCAAAAGCGGTTAGTGGTGGATTAGCCGGACATGGCTAATGAAACAAACATAATTGTATTAAAAGATTGCATAAAAGAAAGGTACCGAATGATTGATTGCTCTCAAAAATCTCCAAAACAAGGTGAAATTCGCAAAAACCCTAGCTCTGGTCGTCTAGAACAATGATGGATTCAACAAAAACTTCACAAATAAGTTTAAATAGTAAACCCTAATCTAAAACTTCTGACGACCAATTCGGGCGTACCGCCCCGAAATGGGGGATTCTGGGCGTACCGCCCGGATTGATAATCTCGGCTGCTTCTCTAAACTTTAGGGCGTACCGCCCTGGTTTCTTCACTTCTGGGCGTACCGCCCAGATCTGGATCTCAGGAACTTTCTTCAATTTCTTCTAAGTCTTCACTCGTTCCCGCTCGATTCTCGATCCCTGTACCAGCAGCTTCGAGTTCTTCCCATAAAACTCTTCTTTTAGCTCATTAAACTCATGGTACCTCAAAACATAAAACTCGTGAAAATGCCATGTAATCCAACCCTTATTATAAATAAATATAACAAATTAAGCACAATAATAACGACAAATTGGACTAACATCACATCCCCACACTTGACTTTTTCCGTCTCGGAAAAATTGCCATGGAATCATAATCGGGAAATCAATTTCAAATCATTCAACAATTTAATATTTATCAACCAATTCAATTCCACATTCCAAGATGTATTCATATATACTAATTGCAATTGCCGATATTTCTATCCGACTAAACCCAACCACTGATCTTTGAGCCCCCAAGGTGTTTATATAAATTACCGAACATTTGTATCAACCTACCAATGTGTCCCACATCCAGAAAATTCTAGCTCAATCTAATCCCGACTCATATTCGGTCAAAGTAAAGGGTAATAAAGATGAAATATTTATATTTTCCCCACCCTAGTTAAACTAGATACTCATATATCCCAAGAATGATGGACTTAAATGAATAATGAAGTTGCTTGAGCATTTATTTGACTACAATTGCTTTCTATTTTTCTCATTTTTTTATTCTTTTCTTTTCTCTTTTTTTTTATTTATAATTGGTTAATTTTAACTATACTTACCAACGGACATCATCAGAGGCATTCTTTCACAAGGTCTTACCCCCGAAATCATACGTGAGTGTTTTGCCCGCAAGATCCGGAACATCATCAGAGGTATTCTTTCACAAGGTCTTACCCCCGAAATCATACATGAGTATTCTGTCCCTTCACTCTAATTCATTAACCAATTAATTACCTAATATGCTCAAAAGATGGAAAAATGGGGCGCCGTTACTTCTCGGATTTGCTTTCGCAAAAAGATCATAACGTGCCAATTTATTCTGAGGATATATAAGTCTCTAATCTAAAAAGGTCTTTTTCCTCCTAATCATCAGTTTCAATCTCACTCTAACTCCTAAAATGGGAACCCACTAGCAAGCTAATTAATTACATATTTATACACAAATAAACACCAAAGGATAATTAAGCTTTACTAAATCAGCTGGGCCTACCGACACATCACAAATTAGCTATACTTTCCACTCTCTCCTTTTCTTACCACTTTTCCCTATTCTTTATTTATAATTTACTTTTGAAAACCGATTCCCAATTGTACTATCATTTTCCATGTACCGGCAATTTTCCCAAAACAGATTTTGACTCAACACTACAACTAAAAATGACTCAAAAATTGAAAATCTTTTTGGATTTTTTTTATGTTTTTTACTTTTTTTTTTTCAAAATAAACACAATTACCTAAAAATTAAAAAAACTACTCAAACTGACATCCTGTCCCCCTCCCCACACTTAAGATCGACATTGCTGTCACACCCCCAATTTCTACTAACGGAGTATAACCGTGTAGGGTGTGAACCAGACCAGGACCCAAGACTTTAGTTACAACCAAGCCATAACAGTAATTTAATAGAAGTTAAAGCACGTTTTACAAAAATAGAGTATTGTTTAGTTTAAACAATTCAGCGGAAGCACAACCATAGATTACAAGTTTAGTTTAGACAAATAACATGTTGAAATGTTTGAAAAGTGTTTTCCCCAAAAGTTGCATAGTTGAGTACTGCCGGCATCCGTGCCACCCATGAATCCACCTAACGACCTGAAAAGTAAACAACGATCAAGTGTCAGCTAAAAGGCTGGTGAGTTCACTAAAACAGTCTACACACACCATGTAGACCAACAAATGCATATGAATAGTAAGGAAACAATTCATACTCTAGTTATACAAGTTGCAAGTATTATCCGTATCATTAGGTAGCTAGCCTATGCTTATGCTCACCTGAACGTTCGAAACCAAAGCTGACAATGTATTTGATAGGTATTCACCTATGTAATTTGCCTTCCCCGTGTCTTTCCCGATCACGGTAGTCCTAGGCTAATATTGGTCTCAGTCCGACCGCCAGTCGGGAGGGTGCATCCTGTGCACCGCTGAGCGGGGGTGTCAATCCCCAGTAGATCTACTCAACATTACCTCGCTATTCTATATTAATGGTCCGATAAGTAAGGACTTTTGATATTAAAAGCAATTCAGTGAAACATGTGATATATGTGGGATACTACTCAAGTAAAGAAATACCTTTACCGTGTGTTGCCATCCCTTACCGGATGCAACAAAAATAGTAAGTGAAACTCACCTTAGGGTGCACTGGTACGCGGCACTTGGCTTTAATGATTGGCTATGAATGACCTATTTTGGGTAAATATGGTCTAACCGAATTAGAGGTTGTCTATAAGACAAAAATAGCATATAGGCATCTAAACATGTTTCATGCATTCATACAAGTCACACAATTCACATAGAAGTCCCAACTTGGGAGAAAATCAAGTAATTGCAACTTAAGTCAAAGTTGACCCAGAAAGTCAAACTTCGAGCACCTAACTAGTGACATAGCTAAAATCCACAATACTTGGAATTAGCTCTTTAAATTTTACATGCATGTAGTACATATCAAATAGGACTTGTAGCAAAAAGAATCAAGTAAAAAGGTTTAGAAATGAGAAAGTTATGCACGTCGGAAGTTAGCATTTCCAGCATTTTGCATAATAGTCAAAGTGATCTTAAAAATTGCATAACTCATTCAATACTTGGAATTTTTGCACCAACACTTCCAGATCATACACTTATAATATAAAAATCATTTACAAATAGCAAAATCGTCAATAAAACAAGATTAGCATGCTCAACCAAATTCAAAAGTCTACTTTTCACAGAAAAAGACAGCTTTGAGTACCCAACTTGCAGCAGTGTTTTGAGTGACCAAACGGACGTTTTAGAAAGTGTGCGAGTAGCCGTTGGAAAGCTAAGACATCCTTCTTTACTAGGGAAAAAGAATCAATCAGTTTCGAGCAAAATTGAGAGAGTTATGGCTGCTGCAAGTTGACCAAAATTTCTGGTCAAAGCTGTTAGAATTTTTAAGTTTATAAAAATTTAGGATTTCCATTCTATGCTAACATTTGCTCCATTCAACACTTACTAACAAGTTTATAACCATAATAACATGTAATTTCTGCCATGAACAAGATCATAACCTAATCATAGCAAAATCTCATCAAGTAACTAGCATACAAGGGCATAAACGTCCAAATTTCACAACTAAGCACCCAATGTACATAAGAGATCACTCATAGCAGAAATTTAAGCTCAAAACCCAGCCCTAATCACGAGTTCAATTCTGTCCCGAATCACAAGTTAACATATCTTAACCTAAAACATGAAATAAGAGCATAGCAACACTCCATTTAGCACATAAACACCGAAAATCACACATGCAACCACAAATTCGGATTTCAAAAAGTTAGGGCTTACTAGATTGGGTGAAAATCGCAGATTTGAGAGAGAAGAGGAGATGATGGAGCTTGCTTGAGTGTCCTTGTAGCTTCGTGTAGCTCGAATCCACCTCCTAGAGCTCGATTTCTCGAAAATTTTGAGTGTAGGTGTGTGTGTTGGAGAACCGTGGAGAGAGAGAGAAGGATGAAGATGAAGATGTCGTGAAAATGAAGAATGGGGAGGAATGGGCAGATTTTCTTTTAATTAAAAAGTTACACTTTGGCCCCTCAAGTTTCCTTTTAAGTATTTTAGGTATAAAAACTCATTCAAGTGGGTTTTTGCTAAAAGTTGTAAAGTTAAATTCCTAAAAATGTTTCCAGGAGTTTTTAAATCATTTAACATGTAAGATATTGGTCGGGTTATATAAATTTATCATTTATTCATAGAAATCCAAATTTACACAAAAAGCCCGGTTTAGCATAAAAATGCAATTTTTCATATTTAGCACATAAGGTCACGAAACGAATTTATAACCAAGTTACTAAAGTCACATAACAAGTAAACGTAAGTAAACATGATATAAACCAAATAACGGGTCTCGGGCTTACTAACGGTACTAACAGAACTAACGGAAGAAGTTAACGGGGAATTTGACGGTTGTCACAATTGCCCTCAATGTGATAGGAAACACGCACATGACGAATATACAGACACGAACGATAAAAATAAAAATAAATGAAGAATGCAAAAATAAAAAGAAAGAAAATAAATAAATAAAAAGCAAAAAGTTGGAACACACTCCCCTGATAACATCGTGAACAGCTTCTCGAAAGTCGTCCAACACCCTCTCGCCAGATCGTGAATTCCAGAAATCGGATGGAAGAAGTAATGTATAGACTGTCACATCTCAACCATGGTGCTACCAAGAAACACAAACACATCATGCCATGTATATACAATCAAAAGAAAATCACAACCACCCAACCGGTTACCCCGTACAGTACCCCCAGTTACAATATAATATCATATCATACAGACCATGATCTAGCAAAAACAAAATAACCAAAAAGTACAAGGGTCAAAGAAACAAAACCGATCGGCAATGGTAGTGAAGTCAGCATGATCAGCACCTACTCCTCACCTCCTCCAGCATCATCTCCAGCAGCATCATCATCTCCTCCAGCATCTCCCTCGGCACCAACATCATCACCATCAGGCTCCTGAAAGAAGTCAGGGATAGGTATACCCTGATGTGACATCATATGACGCATAGCCCTCTCTATCCTCTCAAAACGAACATCCACATAATCGAGCACTGTCTCCTGGACCATATCCAATGTAACCTGATCAGCCCTCAGCGGCCTCTCTGGTCTCTGCCTCAGCGGCCTCTCAACCTGGTGTAATATCCTATGCCGCCTCGCGGCCCTAGCTGCCTCATCTCCCCGTACAATAACATCCCGAACGGCCTCCCACTGCGGGGGATCAGTCATAGTCACCATAGAAGCCAGCCGCATGTCACCTAACTCGTACGGAGAAGTCTCAGCCCCGATAGTCAAATGAGTCTCCAAATACCGACCCGGCTCAAACACACCTAAACTCCTCACCAACCTCGTCACATAAGGCCCCATACTCAAATGAACGCCGGTCCCAGATGTCCTCCTCCTCGCAAAAGATGAAACTAACACTCCAGCAATGTTGAGGTCATGACCTCCAACAATCGATCGCAGAACCACCAAATCCAACGTCGTGCACTTCTCGACACCAGAGCGGCGACCGAGAATAGTACACGCGACGATCCTATGGATATATCTAATGACAGGATCTCGGATCTGGGAACGGCGCCAATTTGATAACGGTTTGATAACGGTTTGTCAGGCCGTTTCAAATCCCCAACTAAATTGATTTGTAGTAGTGGTAAGTTAGGGTTATCGAACCAAGGGAATATGTGGAAATTGACTAATTGATTATTAAATTGAACTAAATTACTGATTAACCTAAAATTATCTACTTGCCACTTAGCTGTTTTGAGTTGTTGGGTGAATTAACTAACAAATTAACTAACTTTAACCTAAAAACTTAATTGAATTCAAATGAGACAAGTCTAACCACTTCTGGATCCTGGTTGGCTACCGATCTAGAAAAACCTAATTACTTAACCGTGACACATAGACATGCCCCCCAATTGCTTCCTTGACCTAATAACCTAGTTTCCTAATGGGCTGATTAGTCCTGCCGCAAGAAAGTGCTAGATCAATAAACAGTGGACCACTAAAACCCTAGATTACTAGTTAAATTTAACAATTCCGCATGCAGGTGTTCAACGGTAGCAAGTATTCCGGAACAACTAGTTAAGTAATAGATTAATCATAGAACGAATCCACCAACCAATCACCAAAAGTGGTTAGTGGTGGATTAGCCGGACATGGCTAATGAAACAAACATAATTGTATTAAAAGATTGCATAAAAGAAAGGTACCGAATGATTGATTGCTCTCAAAAATCTCCAAAACAAGGTGAAATTCGCAAAAACCCTAGCTCTGGTCGTCTGGAACAATGATGGATTCAACAAAAACTTCACAAATAAGTTTAAATAGTAAACCCTAATCTAAAACTTCTGACGACCAATTCGGGGCGTACCGCCCCGAAATGGGGGATTCTGGGCGTACCGCCCGGATTGATAATCTCGGCTGCTTCTCTAAACTTTAGGGCGTACCGCCCTGGTTTCTTCACTTCTGGGCGTACCGCCCAGATCTGGATCTCAGGAACTTTCTTCAATTTCTTCTAAGTCTTCACTCGTTCCCGCTCGATTCTCGATCCCTGTACCAGCAGCTTCCAGTTCTTCCCATAAAACTCTTCTTTTAGCTCATTAAACTCATGGTACCTCAAAACATAAAACTCGTGAAAATGCCATGTAATCCAACCCTTATTATAAATAAATATAACAAATTAAGCACAATAATAACGACAAATTGGACTAACATCAGCTTCCATGATCTTTTCCTTTAAATCCGCATCAGACTTTTCAATTCCAACAACCTTCAATTCACTAATCAAATGTGAAAATCTTGAAACTAGAGCAGTAATATTTTCATTGTCATAATTCTGAAAATTATCAAATTCTTTGTTCAAGACTTTCTTTCGACTCTTCTTATAATCAGCATTTCCTTCACATCTTGCAGATAAAGCATCCCACAATTGCTTAGATTTCTTGCAAGTGCTAAATTGATGAAGCAATTCAGTAGATAAAGCAATAGTAAGATAACCATAAACTTTCTTTTCAAGCTCATAACTTTTTCTTTCATCACCATTGAAATCTTGAATTTCTTTAAGATCTCCATCTTCCATTGGTCATTCATACAACTTTCGAATTGGAATCCATAAATCAATGTCATTTGTGCTAATATAAGCAGAAAATCGTTTCTTCCAATTTTGATAATCTTCCAGCTTCAATAATTTGGTAACTTTCTGGCTTGTTCCAATTTCATTATCAAAATTCAGCATGGTTTGCATGGCACTTTGCATTGCAGCAAACGCGTGAAATTCCGACATCGTTCGAAAAAATAAGATTCTGTCGTCCGAACTCTCTCTGAACTTATAACTAAGCTCTGAACTCTGTCCGAACCTAAAACCAACCTCCGAACTTCGTCCGAACTTGCTCCGAGTCAAAATCAACAGACCGAACTCCTAAGAGACTCCGATCTAGCACCGAACTACCTCTGAACCTTGATTTAACTCCGAACCTTGTCCGAACTAGTGCCCGAACACAGAAAACTCCGAACTTTGACCGAATTAACACCGAACTCTCAACGAAGATGGACCGAACTTCAAGTTCGGAGCAGTTACTCCGAACCTGATCAGGAAACTCCGAACTTCGACATAATTTTTCAAAAACGTTCGATTTTTGATGAATTTTGACGAAAAACGTACCAGTTAGACCAGGAAAATGATGAGGAACGATTTAAGAGCAAATTTGACACAAAACGCACGTCAGAAATGATTGAAAGTACGTAATGAAGCTCGAGAAAACTTAAAAAACGCTTAAAAATCTGAAAATAGCAACCACAGATCAGTAGAGTGAACCAGAAAGCTCTGATACCACTTAAAAATGCGTGAGCATCGGATCGTCTACTCGATCTAGCTATTCGAACATCAAAACGTAATTAACTGATTGATTTATTGATCAAAGAAGAACAATTACAATCAGTAACACTCAGATACAGACTCAGAGAAACACTCTTAGAAACACACACTTAGTAGAAATCTCACACGCTCAGAATTCCTCCAAATACAAAGACCAAACATCTATATATACTAGCTGGTCCGAGCTTCGGCCGAACCTCAGGTTCGGCCAGTCCGAACTTCAGGTTCGGACCTAGTTTGGCCAGACCTATTTGACTTGATCTTGTACATTGCTTGATACTTCATACGACGCACATATCAGGTATCAACAAATGTTTCTAATTCTCAAGTGTTCACAAGCTTTCTGGCTAAAGATGAAAATTTTGAAAAGATGTTTGATAAAACAGCTTCACCCCCTGCTCATATCAAAGAAGCTTTCAAAGAAGTGAAGGAAAAGGTTGAAGAGGTTGCTTACTTAGTTTTCATCATCTAATTCTGTGGAAGAGACGATTGTGAAGAAAAAGAAGAATAAGAAGAGTAAGAAGAAGAAGGGCACGAAATCTGAAGTTTTTCCAAGTCCTAAGTTTGTTTCTGTTTCATCTTCTACTAATAATGAGAAATCAGCTACTACAAGTGACAAGATTCGTTCTCAACCAAACTTTAATGAGACGATCTTCTTTGAACAGAAAAATCTTAGAGATATCAAAGATGAGTTTTCAAAGTTAGCAAAGGGTGGACACCAGAATTCAAATTCTGAGGAACAGATTTCTGGAAAGCATGTTGGGTTGGGTTTTAAAGCGCATAATGTCAAAACTGAGGAGGTTCCACCATCATCATCACAGAAGTTGAAGAAGCTCAAAATGAAGCAAGTGAAGAAGGAAGTTTTTAAAGCTGAGAAGGTCCAACCTGAGCGTTTTTACAAACTCAAGGGTTCGGAACAGATTTTCTCCGACAAAGAGTTTCCTCTTCATTGTGTCGATGCTAGGAAAATTTCTGAAGTGTTTGAAAAGAAGGATGCTACAAGAATCTTGAAGAATCAAACTGCCAAATGTTCTCCTGTGGTTCTCATTCTCAAAGCCCAACATCCAAATGGGTTCATGATCACCGTCGATAGGTATATAATTCTTTTTCTGATCATGTTTGAGATATTCATGTATGTGATTCTGTGCAGGCACCTAAAAGGTGGGACAAGTCTGAACATGTATGTTATGTTTGCCGCCAAAAAGGGCATATGGCAAAACATTGTCCATTTCCTGCTGAATCAAATCAAAGGTTTCAACAGAAACCAGTTTTTGGTAAACCTGCCAGACCAAAGTTCTTTGATGAACAAGGCAGAGTTTTTGATGAATGTGAACCTACATTCTTTCTTAAACAAAAACGTTTTGTTCCTATGTTTCAAAAGGTACAAAATGTAGGTTCTTCATCATAGTCACCTGTGATTGATTCATCAAAAGCTGAATTACCAAAACAATAACAATTTTGGAAACCTAAGGTGGTTTCTAAGCAAAACCAGGACACTGGTCGACCAAAGCGATCCGCTTCGGGTCATTTATGAATTAATCAGTTTGACAAGTGTGCAGGTACTTCTAGAAGACCTATCGACGACTGAAAAGTTGTTGATGGAGGAGTATTCTGCTTAACTTAAATTACTTGCAATATATTTTTCTAACCTGCAGACATTTCTGAAATTCTAAAATTGCAAAATATCCGTGTTGACTGATCAATGTTTTCTTTCTTTATGCATTTTCAATTAATAAAAACCAAAAATAGCGTTATGTTTTTGTAAAATGAAAATCCAAAAATAGAGTTTTTTTATTTTAAGGGAGAGAAATGGCGAAAATGCATGTTATGGGAATAAGGTGAATACATGTAAAATATATAAAGAAGGTGAATACATGCCAAATATATAAAGAAGGTGAATACATGCACAATATATAAGGAAAGTGAATACATGCACAATATATTCAGATGTGATATATACTAAATACTAATGCTTGACCATGTGGATAACATCTTGATGAGTATTTCATGATGTAAAACCATTGACTGATCTTACTACTGCATGATTCGGTAATCGGAGAAACACAAAACGAGTAAATAAAGCTTTGCTTTATTGATTCACAAAGAGTTACAATGTAGAGAGAGAAAACACCTTAAGAACACATGGTTTAGAATGATAGAAAATGACAGAACTAAACTTACTAGCTCTCTCTAACACGAACTATTTATAGTCACTAACATACTGGTCGGCGTACCACCCACGGACCACTTGGTACGTCCGTACCAACTGGTACGGCTCACCATATGGTACGGCCAGTGACTACCTTGACTCACACAGACACTCTAGATTAGATACAATACACAAGACACAACGTAGCATAGGAATATGCTCTAACAAACTCCCTCTTAACGTGTATTGTAACTAACTATCTATCTATCTAACAAAACCTCAGTATTCATTCTTCAGCATCACTGCGTCTGATCTTCAACTTGAAACTTGTCAGAAATAGAGCTTGCATGGCTGGATCAATCTTGAACAATCTTTGAACTTCAAGATCCACTTGTGAAAGATATTACATACTCCCCCTTTCACCATGCTTGAGTTTTGTCACACAAATAACCTGCAATTTCAGAAGACAGAAATGCGGCTTTCTTTTCTTTTTGAAAATTAATTTAATCTTGGTGCAAAACTTCTCTTCGAGAATCCAAGATATAGTTTTGAAAATTTTATTTTGTATCATGTATCGATTGGTCAAAAACAAATAAGAAACATAATCTTTTTGGCTTTTTGAAACTTTATACCAAAACACATCGAAAATCCTTTTGATTTTTCTAAATTTATGCTAAAACACACCTAAATCTTTTTGGATTTTTCAGATATGAAACCTAAATGCAATGCAGAAATGAAATACTGAATTACACACTATTTTTGTCTTTTGCGAGAAAGATCACAACTTGGGATCATATTGGTCATGACATGCTGAACTACACTTCAATTTCAATTACTTCAGCTCATAAGTCATGTCGATTACTGATATAATTTGTCCATCTTAAACTCAGGCACAATCATACTCATAACATCTGGATATGTTAATGTATTGATTAGGTTTGCTTTGACCAGTGTACCCCATACTATCAGACATACTCAGATATGCATTTGCTTTTATATCACACTTTGTGATTTGATCACATATTGATTATATTTATGATATAGTCAACTGTGTTCCATGCAAAAAGAAATAAGATTGTTAAATCGTCTACCTTAAGGTCGATCTTTCGATACGCAGATAAGGCCTCGGATTTAACAAAATAAGAAAATAAAACAAGTTGAAATTGTATAACTCAACAAAAATCAGGTCGATACTTCCGTATACGCAGAGAAAGTCCGATGAGTTATACGAAACACCAAAGAAAATAACGTAGAACGTCAAACGAACAACAATCAGGTCGGTCTTGTGGACACGCAGAGAAAGTCCGATTGTTTGACAAAATAAAGAAAATCAAACAAGGTTAAATCTTTGCAAAATGAACACATGTATACACAGTGACTTCTCATTTTATTTTTCACATATCTTTTCTTGATATATCATGAGATATGCATCAAGATGTTGTCCACTTGGTCAAGCATTAGTATTTTACATCTGAATACTTTCTGATTTAATGTCGAGCCTACCAAACACATAAAACAATGATCTTATGGCTTTTTCATCTCTTTTATCCATGAGCCAGACACGTAAGCTAATATACCATCATTTCCCAAACATGTTGGATCAATTTCTCATTTTTTTAATGTTTTTGTATTTTCTGTTTTTCAATGTTTTTGTAGTTTTCCATTTTTCTCCCCCTTAAAATAAAAACTCTATTTTTGGATTTTCATTTTAACAAAAAAAAAAGACACTATTTTTGGTTTTTCAATTTTCTCCCCCTAAACTACATATAAAATATAAAAGAAATAAAATTGACCAATCGATACTGATACCGTTCAGTGTAAGCTTTCAGAAAAACTTTCAATGTTGAAACATGAAGCATTCAAGTTAAGTTAAGCAGGAGACTCCACTATTAGAAACTTCTTGAAGCACGAACTTCACAATCACCAATAGGTCTTCTTGAAGAAACCCTGCACACTGGATTTAAAAATTAGACTTCAAAAGACCCGAAGTACACAGCTTCTGGTCGACCAGTGTCTTCCTCAAAATCAGTTGCAGCGTTGCTGACCACCTTAGGTCGCCACTGTATTTTTGCGGGTGCAGTTTTTACTAAAACATCATCTTCCGATGACTTACCAACATTTGAATCACTTTTGAAAATATATGTACTTTTCGATTTAAAATGTGACATTGGTGTGTCAGTAAAAATTCTGCCTGATTCATCAATTATCGTGGCAATTTTTCCAGAAAAGGTGCTTTTGGCAATTACAGGACAATCCTGTGCCATAGGTACCTTTCGGCGACATTGATAGCACAAACGATATGATCGTTTAGATTGTGGCTTGTCCTGAACTGAATGACATTTATTA
Source organism: Deinandra increscens subsp. villosa (assembly GCA_039602395.1). Classification (NCBI taxonomy): domain Eukaryota; kingdom Viridiplantae; phylum Streptophyta; class Magnoliopsida; order Asterales; family Asteraceae; genus Deinandra; species Deinandra increscens. The sequence goes on along the minus strand of JBCNJP010000025.1, from coordinate 8,955,373 downwards.
GTGAATTCAGAATCATCAGAAATATCATAAAAAACTTGAAATCGGTTAGAATGTACCCATTTAGATGTAGGACTTTGAGGTGTAACATTAGACCCAGATGAAGAAGATTCTTTTGAACAACTTTCAGGTGAAAACTTCTTTTTCTTCTTTCCCCCAAATCCCTTCTCCATGGTAGACATGAATACTTGAGCCAAATGATAAAGTTGTTCCAAGCTTGTGTCTTGCTTTGCATTCTTAACCTTCTTTGGCATGTTTTTCTGAATTTTCTTTTCAAACTTCTTGCTTGCACTACCCAAACCAGATTGTTTGTAACCCGGTAGCTTTGTCAGATCAATTTGAGATTGAAAAGAACCATCTTGAGAAGCTTGAGTGAATTTAGCTTTAATGCCCTTTAAGTTGTTAGCTTGTACCAATTTAGCTGCTAATGCTTCCTCAGACCCCAGCTTCTCATCTTTTTCAATCAGCGTATTATTAGAAATTTGTTGATCAGGGACACCAACACCACCAGAAACAAATTTAACAAATGTAGATGCACCAGATGCTGAAGATTCTTCTTTCTTGTTAACATGCTTTAACTTCTTCTTCTCCGATTTTTCAGACACAAATGCAGAATAATCTTCCTTTGGAGGCGGAGTGCTCAAATCAACAACAGCTTCTGTTTAAATGACCGGATGTGGAATCTGATTGAAATCATCGCCTCCAAACACCTTCTTGAAGTTATCGTCTTGACAAAAATAACTCGCAAACAAGTGAGAATTCTTCAGATTATGCAATTGACGATTCAAATCCAAAATTTCCACTTTTAAATCAGCTATTGTCTTGTGAGTTTCAGCAACAACCTTTTCTGATTGAACTAATTTCTCAGATGTGCTGTTAAGATGTGTTGTTAACTAAAGATTTTTCTCTTCTCATACCATCATGAGCAGCATGCACTTCTTTTGTAATTTTATCCACTCTTTCCTTATAGATCTCAACATTTCTGGTTAACAAGCTTTTGTCTTTCTTCAGAGTAATGATTGTATCTTTCAATTCAGACTGAACATCTTGATATTGAGTTCTGTCAGCAGTAACTTCATCCAAAGCTTCTTGAAGTTCATCATTAGATGCTTTAAGTGCGTCCACCCTTGCTGTGGATTTTTGAAATAGATTCTCAAAATCTTCACTCATATCTTTAGCTTTAAACTTATATTCCTCAACTTCCTTTACCAACTTTCAATTGGCAGCAGTTAACTTGACAATTTTTTTCATGAACTCATCATTTTCATGTTAAAGTTGTGACTATTTTTGATCATTCTGAATACAACCTTCTGACAATTGTTTCTGAATATCTGCTAACTCTTCCAACAAAACACTCTTTTCTTTGAGTAACTTCTCATTCATCTTAAAAATTTCATCAGAAACTTCACACTTCTGTTTATAACTTTCATCTCGTCTTCATTCTTTTTCTTTTCCTCAATCAACCCTGCTTTTTCTTGAACCAACTCTTGAATCTTTCTATCTTTATGAGTACAAAATTCACAAGTTGACTCATAACCATTTATTTCAGAATCACTTGTTTCAGATTTACTAGTTTCAGATGCATATCCACTCGATTCAACCTTAATATTGCCATCAATGCATAATTGTCTGAAGGGCGAACTATAAATGCAGATTCATCTAGAAAATCTTTAGCCCAATCATAACCTTCATCAGTTTGAGATATCATAGCTTTAACTTCTTTATCTTGAACATTCTTATCAGAAGTACCCTTGTCAGATGACGGTTTAGGACAATCTCGAGCAAAATGTCCATGTTTGTCACATTTAAAACATTTAATCGTTTATCTATCCAAACCAAGCGTTCCTCCTTGAAAAATAGATGTCTTTCCATGTTTCTTCATAAATCTTCTTCCTCTCTCCACTACCATAGCAACTTGCCATTCTAGATCAAGTTTATTCAATTGATCTTCATCCAGATGATTTAAGTCCTCGCCAAACAATCCAGATTGACCAATTTGACTAAATATAGATCCAGACGAAGAAGATATGAAAGCAGACAGCAAATCAACTAGATCTTCGGTAGCTTGATTAGAAGTTGACTTGCTTGATGATCTATCAGGAATAGTAAAACTGCAACCTGAAGAATAACCAGTACTCTCAGACTTTCCAGCAAGAAAAGTTGTTATCGGGGGATTCACGCTTGAACTAGAATGTGATTTAGCTTTAGCATGGACGGTAGCAGAATTCTCTCCAAAATATACTGCAGGATTTTGAACCGATGGAGTTGCTGACTTCTTCACAAGTAATTATATTTCTCGAGCTTGTAATTTGCTTAACAATTGATTAAATGTCCAACTTGAGTAATTCGGATCATTAGCAAGCATCATAACAAAATTCTCCCACGTTTCGAGTAGAGCTTCCAGAAATTTTTCCTTCAATTCATCTTTTTCCTTCTGGACTCCTACAACATCAAGTTCATTAATCAGATGTGAAAACCTACAAAACCAAGTCTGCAATACTCTCTTTTTCACAGTGCTAAAAGTTGTCAAACTCTTTTAACAAAACTTTCTTTCGACTTTTCTTATATTGCTCGTTTCCTGCACACATATCTTTTATTGCATCCCATAAAGTTTTTGATGTTGTGCAATTTTTTATTTGATGCAAGAGTTCTCTTGGTAATGCCATTGTGAGATTTGCATAAGTTTTCTTTTCTCTGGCATAAACTTTCCTTTAAAACTCATCAAGATCACTTCGTGGGACTGGTTCTCCATTTTTCTTAGGATATGTATAGTCTTGCTCAATAGATATCCACAGATCAATGTCAAGAGAATTAACAAATGATTCAAACTGTTGCTTCCAATTGTCATAATCCTCCAACCTAAGCAACTTAGGAACTTTCTGAGTTGTTCCTATCTCGTTATCATAGTTCAACATGGCCTGCATTGATGATTGAACATCTGGAAATGCTTGAAAATCGCTCATCTTGAAATTACAATACCGGACGCAGAAACTTCAAAATGAAAAACGGATGTCTTCCAAGTGGATTTTTGGGGTCAAACCGGATGGTACTGGCCATTAGGCTAGTAAAAGTCTAGATCTCGTCGAGACGAACGTTTTGGCTGGTATTAGCTCCTGTAACTCTTAACGGTTCTCAAGTTACGTCAGTTTTAGTGAACATATGTATTCAGCCAGCGTACCAAACGTTTCTCAACGTACCAAATCCGGACCAATTTAACCAGTGGACCAAAACCACCAACGTACCAGATTACTTCACGGACCAGCAGCGGACCAAATAAACTCAACGTACCAAAAATTGGTACGGCGGACCAAAATGGTACGGAGTAACTACCTGCGGACCAGAAAGTAACCGTCACGGACCAAATTTGAAGATTGTCTTCCGGACCAGCTTTCACGTACCAAACTCCTGATGAAGATTGCTGTACGGACCAAGAGCGTACCAAATGTTCTTGAGGCGGACCAAAAGCGCACCACGACAGATTCGACTGAAATTTTGAATTTCTGATGTTTTTTACTAGAATAAGGATCAAGAAGGTGCGCAAACTCACTAGGAACACTCAGAAATCATTTTTTAACTCAGAAACACTCGGAATTGAGAAATTGATGAAAAACGTAAGAAACCCAAACTTTCTCTCTCTAAAAATTCGAAAATTAATCAAAAACACAGCAGTAGAGCAACCAAATGCTCTGATACCACTTGTAAAACCGAGATACAATCTTACTACTGCGTGTATCAATCAATCATAGTAAACACGGGTGTAAATAAGAGACTTGTATTGAATCACTTGAGATTGCAATGAAGACTCTCTGGTTTCTCTCTCTAGAACACACATAGTAAAGGTGTAGAATGACTCAGAGTGTTACAAACTCATTCTAACACAACCTATTTATAGTGTCAACATAGAAGGCATGCGTACCAACTGGCTTACCATTTGGTACGTGCGTACCAAATGGTACGATGTACCATATGGTACGGCACCATAGAAATTGTCACTACAATTCACAGACTCGCTCTAATCTAGATACAATACACGAGACACATCATAGCATAGGTATATGCTCTAACACGTGACAAAAAGAAAAATAAGTGTGAAAAATCAACATGAGAAATCATTGTGTATACATGTGTTCTTTTTGCAAAGATTTAAACTTGTTTTATTTTCTTTATTTTGTCAAACGATCGGACTTTCTCTGCGTGTTCACAAGACCGACCTGATTGTTGTTCGTTTGACGTTCTGCTTTATTTTCTTTGTTGTTTCGTATAACTCATCGGAATTTCTTTGCTTATACGGGAGTACCGACCTGATTGTTGTTGAGTTATACAATTTCAACTTGTTTTATTTTTCTTATTTTGTTAAATCTAAGGCCTTATCTGCGACTCGAAAGATCGACCTTAAGGTAGACGATTTAACGTTCTTATTTCTTTTTGCATGAAACACATTTGACGATATCATAAAAATATTATACTTTGTGAAAATTCACAAGTGTAATCACACAAAAAGAAAAAGCAAAGGAAAAAGAAAAAGAAAATGGCTGAATATGTCTGATAGTGTGGGATACACTGGTCAAAGCAAATATAATCAATACCTTAACATATCCATATGTTATGAGTATGATTCTGCCTGATTTTAAAATAGACAAATTATACCGGCAATTAGCATGACTTATGTGTTTCAAATAGTTGAAATTGAAGTGTAGTTCAGTGCGTTATGTCCAATATGATCCCATATAGTGATCTTCCTCATGCCAAAAATAATGTTTGTTTCTATATTGTAATTTCGTTTCATTTTGGAAAAGCACAAAAAGATTTTCGGTGTGTTTTAGTATAAATTTGAAAAATCAAAAAGATTTAAGGTTTGTTTTGCTATAAACTTTCTAAAAATAAAAAAGATTTTGTTTCTGCTTTAGTTTCGATCTGATCAAAACGTGATACAATTTCAAGTTTCAAAATCATATCTTGGAGTCTCAAAGAGATAATTTGCGCCAAGATTATTTAAATTTTAAGCAGGTTGTTAAAGTGAAAGAAATCACAACATCAAGTCTTCTGAAGCTGTTTATAAAGACCAGAGAATCACCAGACATCGTCAAGTATTCAAGATCAAGCTACGATCAAGTTGAGGAAGAGTTTGTTCAAAGATTCATTTCGTTGGATGAACGAATTCTACACTTGAGGGGGAGCTTGATTGAAGCTACAGATTTGAAGATGTTGAACAGATACTGCACACGACGAGGGGGATTTGTTGATACCTGATATGTGCGTCATGTGAAGTATTCAATCAAGATACAAGAACCAAGTTCAAGGCTAGGTTGACTGCCAGCCGAACCTGGTCCGAACCTGGAGTTCCGACCTGCCGAACTTGGAGTTCGGACAGGGTTCGGCCAGCAACTATAAATAGTGAGCTTGATCATTGTTTTGGACACGAGTGTGTAGCAGAGCTGAGTCTTAAGTGTGTGTTTAATAAGGTGTTCTCTGTGTCTGTATTCTGAGTGTTACTGATTGTAATTGTTCTTTGATCAATAAAACAATCGGTTAATTACGTGTTTTGTATCCGTTATAGCTAGATTGAGTAGACGATCTAATGCTCACGACTTTTCAGTTAGGTGTATTGAGTTTCTGATCGATTTTTGCTCAAACGAATCTTTCTGGGTCGTGTATTCACCTAACAGAAGTGTCTAAGTGGTGAAATTCGATCAAATTTTGAATCCGGTGCGTTTTTCAAGAAAATCAGGTCCAGTTCGTTTCAGTTCGGGTCAAGAACAATCTGTTTACAAAATAACCCCTCTGAAGTGTGAGTTCGGACCAGTTCGCATCAGTTCACTCAACTAAAGTGTCAGTTCGAACCAGTTCGGACCTTAGTTCGGATTCAGTTTGGTTGTGACTTCACATATCAGTTCCGATCAGTTCGTGTAACCGAAGTCACAGTTCGGACCAGTTCGTATCACTTTGGTTAAACTCAGTTCGGGAAGTTCTGATGCATTTTTAGTGAAGAACTTTTGTTAAAAACTCAGCAGGACCCCAGCCAGGGGCCGCCCCTTGGACCACGCTTCTCAGGAGCGCTGCCCCCGAACCCCCATTACGTGGGGATTTCCAAGAAGTAAGATTTGAAGATTATTCTCCTTGGGCACCAAGGTTTAAAACCTATATTAATGGTGTGGAAAAAGATTTGTCGATTTCGATTAAGTATTTATATGTCTATCTAACTGATTCTTGTGGAGAACCTAGATGGAGAAGGGATCTTACAAATCCGGAAAAGGGGCAGTTTGAAAATGAAAAGAAGGCATATGAGTATGTTAAGTTGGCATTATCAACTGAATTACTTGTGTATTTCAAGGATTGTCGTAAATCAAAAGTATTGTGGGATAATCTAAAAATAATATGTGAATATCACAATATGCATCTTTCTCGGAATTTTAGGTCAGCAAAGGATAACAAAGATAAGATTGAGGAGTTAGAGTAGAAGGTGGGAAAGTTGACTGAAGAAAATATTATTTTGACAAAAGAAGTGGAAAAATGGAAAAATAAAGTCAGTGATAGTTTGGTAACAGATATTCAAAAGAATGTGTTTGGGTCATGTTCAAACTGTTCTGAATATATTAGAATTAAGGAAGATTGGTTGAAAGAGAAGAAAGTGTTGATTGAAGAATGTGATAAAGATAAAGCTAAAGAAAAAGAAGTTAATAAAGATTTTGATGCTTTATTGTTTAAGTCAAAGGAGAAGCTTGATTATCTTCAAGTACAAAGTGATGAACTTGCTGCAAAAGCTAAAAGATATTCAATTGAAAATGAAGCTATAGTTTCTGAGAAGACTGAATTAGTTAGAGAGAATAAAGTCTTGAAAGCAGATGTTGCCGATCTTTAAACAAAAGTGAAAAAGGTTACAAAAGAAGTTCTTGATGAATGTGAGAGAATGTATGTTCAAAAAAATAAGTACAAAAAATTGTGTGAGAAGTTTATCGCTTCTCAAAAGGAGTTACTAGAAGTTAATATAAAGATGTCTGAGTTAAAGATTGAAATGCTTGATCTGCAACAACAACTTGAAATTGCAATACATCAAGTGTGTTTCAGAATTATTTGTATCATCTAGAACAAGATGGCAAACCAAGAAAAGATGTTGATAATCATGAAGTTCCTACTCTAGTGGTTGGTTTGAAAACAACATCTAATGATAATTTAAATAAGAAGTTGCAAGATTATCCAGCAGGAGATGGTGTTGAGTCGGAAAAATCAAAGAAATCAAAGTCTCGGAAAAAGAACAAAGATGAAGGAATATTTTTTCTCAAACAAGGTTCCAAAGTTTGATTCAAAATCTGTTTTTCTTGATGCTGAGAAAATTTTTGAAGGCAAACCTGAACATGTGAAGATTCCTGATTTTTCTGATATTGTGATTGGTGAATCTTTACTGAATAAGGAAGTTGGTGTTAAAGCTATCAAAGATGAATTTTCTCGTCTAGCATATCAAGGTTATTCTGTGAAAGAATATCCTATACAGAAAAATGGTGGATTGGGATATGAAGGAAAAGGAGTTCCAATGACAAATAACAACAAAAAGGTGATTATAATCCAGACTAAGAAAAAGAATCAGAAGGTATTTTCAGATAAGAAGCCTCAAATTTGGAAGAAGAAAGTTTCATCATCATCTACAGATACAAAGGTTTCAACTGATGAATCATCATGCATATCTGATGTTGCAACACCAAAAGGCAGTAACAGTTCAAATTCATTTTATTCTGCTAAATCTAATCAGTTTTATCTATGTTGTTTTGGAGATGATTCTGGATTTTATGATTCTCCAAAATGTTTTTCAAAATTTTAGAAACCACATAAACCCAAATTTATGTTTTCAAGAGTTTCTGATGAATGTTCGATTGATCAGTTTGGAAAACCAATTTCAATCAATCTAACTAGTCATCGACGTTGTTATGTTTGTCTTCAGAAGGGCCATTATGCAAATAATTGTCCTACGACAATTAACAATTCATCATCAAATGCCAAACATACAAAGTATGTTGATCTTAAAGGCATTATTTTTAGTGAACCAATGTCCAACACTAAGTTTTTTTGGAAAAAGAAGCTTAATTCAGAAAAGTTGGGTAGTAATTCTGATTGTCACTCATCTGTTCACAATGGTTCACCAAATTTTAAAACCAAAACAGGGATGAAGACCGAAAATTGTCTCCACGGCCAATACAGAATTTGTTGAAGACACTGGTCGACCCACAACCATGGAGGGGGTTCGGGGTTTAAAAGACTTATTATTTTCCAGTGTATGCAGATATTTCAAGAAGTCCTGTTAGTGATTGTTCAATTACTAACAGTGGAATAGTTATGGTTGATTTAACTTAAATTGAATCGTTCCTATTTTTGAAACACTGATTTTCAAAAAGTATCATTTTCAAAAAATGTGTTAAGTATTGATCGATCATTTTTATTTTTGTTATTCATTTTCCTTCGTTCATATTTTTAGAAGGAGGAAATTTTGGAAAATTCAAAGTATAGAGTTTGTTGAATTTTAGGTAGAGATATTATGGAAAATAAAAATAAATGAAAAATTTAGAAATTGATGGAAAATATAAAAAAATGAAATGAAAATTTTAGAAATTGATCCGACAATTGCAAGAAATGATAGTACATTACCATATACGTTTATCTGCCATGAGTAGATTAAGTCTAAAGGTTGTAGGTACTTGCATAATCTGTGAATGTGCATGACTAATCTGATATCTGCATGTAAGATATAAACATAAAGCTTGTCTGATTATCTCTAGTTATTTGCTTCTTGATGAATGCTGTGTGATGATTTTGACAAAAATAGAATAAGAGATATCCTGATGAATGCATGTTTTCATTTTGAAAGATTTAAACTTGTTTGATTTTCTTTATTTTCTCAAACGATTGGACAATCTCTGCGTATCAAAAGATCGACCTGATTATTGTTCGTTTGAGGTTCTGCTTTATTTTTCTTGGTGTTTCCTATAATTTATCGGACTTTCTCTGCGTATACGGAAGTATCGACTTGATCGTTGTTGAATTTTACAACTTCAACTTGTTTCGCTTTCTTATTTCTCTGTAAAACCGATATACGATCTTACTACTGCATGCTTTGATCAAACATAGAGAACACGAGAAGTAAATAAGAGATTTGTATTGAATCACTAGAAGATTACAATGAACTCTCTCTGGTTTCTCTCTCTAGAAAACACACACACAAAAGTGTAGAATGACAGAAGAGTTACCAACTCATTCTAACACAACATATTTATACATAGTGACTAAACAGGCTGCGTACCAAATGGTACGGGCGTACCATTTGGTCCGGCGGACCATTTGGTCCGGCGCCAATGATATTGTCACTAAAACTCATACTAAGACACGCTCACATAGATACAATACACGAGACACATCATAGCATAGATATATGCTCTAACAAACTCCCCCTTAACGTGTAGTGTATCTATTTTCTAACTAAACTCTAGTCTTCAATCTTCAACATTGCTGCATCTGATCTTTGACTTGAAATCTTGTCAGAAATAGAGCTTGCATGGCTGGATCACTTCTTGAATCATCTTTAATCTTCAAGATCCACTTGTAAAAATAAAACATACTCCCCTTTCACCATACTTGAGTCTTGACACATATAACCTGCAATTTCAGAAGACAAAAATGCGGTTTCCTTTTTCTTTTGAAAAATAATTTAATTTTGGCACAAAACTTCTCTTTGAGAATCCAAGATAGGTTTTTGAAATTTGATTTCGTATCACATGTCAATCGGTCGAAAACAAATAAGAAACAAAATATTTTTTAATTTTTGAAACTTTATATCAAAACACACCTAAAATCTTTTTTGAATTTTTCAGATATGAAACATAAATGCAATACAGAATTAGACACTATTTTTGTCTTTTGCGAGAAAGATCACAATTTGGGATCATATTGAACCTAACATGCTGAACTACATTTCAATTTCAATTACTTCAGCACATAAGCCATGTCGATTACTGGTATAATTTGTCCATCTTAAACTCAGGCAAAATCATACTCATAACATCTGGATATGTTATTGTATTGATTAAGTTTGCTTTGACCAGTGTACCCCACACTATCAGACATACTCAGATATGTTTTTGCTTTTATATCACACTTTGTGATTTCATTTGTGATTTAATCACATAATGATTGTTTTCATGATATAGTCAACTGTGTTCCATGCAAAAAGAAATAAGAACGTTAAATCGTCTACCTTAAGGTCGATCTTTCAATACGCATATAAGGCCTCGGATTTAACAAAATAAGAAAATAAAAAACAAGTTGAAATTGTATAACCCAACAACAATCAGGTCGGTACTCCCGTACACGCAGAGAAAGTCCGATGAGTTATACGAAACACCAAAGAAAATAAAGCAGAACGTCAAACGAACAATAATCAGGTCGATCTTTCGATATGCAAAGAAAGTCCAATCGTTTGACATAATAAAGAAAATCAAACAAGTTTAAATCTTTGCAAAATGAACACATGTATACACAGTGACTTCTCATTTTCTTTTTCACATATCTTTTTTTTGATATATCATGAGATACACATCAAGATGTTGTCCACTTGGTCAAGCATTAGTATTTAATGTGTATCACATCTGAATACTTTCTGATTTAATGCCGAGTCTACCAAGCACATCGAACAATGATCTTATGGCTTTTTCATCTGATTTATCCACGAGTCAGACACATAAGTCAATGTACCATCATTTCCCAATTATGTCGGATACAATTTCTCATTTTTCAATGTTTTTGTGTTTTCTGTTTTTCAATGTTTTTGTATTTTTCCATTTTTCTCCCCCTTAAAATGAAAACTCTATTTTTGGATTTTCATTTTAACAAAAACACAAAGACACAATTTTTGGTTTTTCAATTTTCTCCCCCTAAACTACATACGAAATGCATTAAAGAAAGAAAATTGACCTTTCGACATGTATACCTTTCAGGTTTAGCTTTCAGAAAAATTTCAGTTTTGAAATTTGATATCACATGTAATTTAAGTTAACTCAGCAGAATACTCCTCCATCAGCAACTTTTCAATCACCAATAGGTCTTCTAAAAGTACCTACACACTGGTCAAACACATCAGTTTATAAATGACCCGAAGCGAATCGCTTCTGGTCGACCAGTATCTTGGTTTCCTTTCGAAACCACTTTAGGTTTCCAGTGTTGTTGTTTTGGTAAATCAGTATTTGATGAACCTGTCACAGTTGATTGTGACGAACAACCTACATATGGAACATTTTGAAAACGCGGAATAAATCGTCCTTGGGTTTTGAAAAATGTAGGTTGTGGATATTCATCAAATACTCTGCCATATTCGTTAATGAATCGTTGTTTGGCAGCTTTACCAACAAATGGAACCTTTCCTTTTCTTGAACTAAAAACAGCAGAAACCGAACAATCTTGTGCCATATGCCCCTTTTGTCGGCAATTGTAACACAAGCGATTGTTTACATTTATCCTCTTTGGTACCTGCAAAGCTTCACAAACATATTCATCTCCAAAATTATCATAAAAATTATCGAATACCTGGAATCGATGATCATGAACCCATTTGATATACTCTTTGAAGTAACATTTGAACTTCCAGAAGAAAATTTAGCAGTTTGTTTATTCTTGGTCTTTGGAGCATCAGCAGATTTATTAAAAACCTCAGCTATTTTCCGAGAATCCACACAATGTAGTGGAAACTCCTTATCAGAAAATATTTGAGCTGAGCCTTTGAGTTTATAAAATCGCTCCGGTTGAACCTTTTTAGCATGAAAAACCTCTTTCTTCACTTGCTTCATATTGATTTTCTTCAAGTGTTGTTGTTTTTGACCTTGAGAAACTGCAACTTTAACCTGTTTCTGTTGGAATCCCAATCCTGTATATTTGCCAGAAACCTTCTCTCCCGAATCAGATGGTTTATGCCCGTTCTTTGCAAGACGAGAAAACTCCGCTTTGACCTTGTTGATATCTTTTGGAGCATCAACTATTGTTTCATCAATGTCAGTAGTTGAACTTGCAGATTTCTCTTTGGCATCAGATGAAGAACTAGACTCCTTTGGAGCGTCAGAAGTTGCAGCACTCTTGCCTTTGTGCTCTTTCCTTTCTTCAACAGATTTGGAACCAACAAACTTAAAATAATTACCAGTCTCAACCTTTTCTATCAAATCATGAACTCCTTCTTTAAGACTTCCTGGTGGTGACACAGTTTTGTTAAACATCTTCTCAAAATTCTCATCCTTGGCCAGAAAACTTGTAAAAGATTGTGAGTTAGTAACATTGTTCAAAAGACGTTTTGAATCAATGACTTCAATCTTTAATTCAGAAATTCTTTGATAAGCTTCACCCAACTCTTTTTCTGTTGCAATGAGCTTCTTTGCCACTTTATTAGTTTCATACTTTTGCAATCTTAACTCATCTAAGCCAGCCAACAAATTCCTTCTCGAGTTTATCTTCATTTCTTTTCTGAATATCCAAATTTGCATTTTGCAAACTCTAACTAACTCCCTCTTCTCATCAAGTAACTTTTCCATATTAGTCTGATAAGATTGAATCTTAGTAGCTTGATCATCAGATAGTTGAGTAAGTGTATCAAGTTTGAACTTGGATTTGTCAAAAAGATTTTGAAAATCCTTTGCAGTATCCTCAGCTTCATCTTTCCATTTCTTCACTTCTTTGACTAATTCAGCCTTTTCGGCAGACAACTTTGTAATTTGTTGTTCAAATTCTTGTGTAACATATTGAAATTTTGATTCTCTCTCAACAATCGCTGCTTGAAAATCTGAAAACTTTTCTTTCTGAGAAGACAATTCCTGAATTAGATCTTCTAACTTTTGCTGTTCATTTGCCAGTTCTTCTATCTTTCTTTTATTTTCATCAACCAACAACTCATTTTCTTCTATCAATGCTTGAATCTTCTTGTGTTTTTGAGAACAGAACTCACAAACAGATTCATAACCACTATTTCCAGAACCACTTATTTCAGATTCAGAATCAGTTACTTCTTCTTCATCATTACTATGAACAACTTGAGCAATCAGAGCACGAAATGCAGACTCATCAGGTTCATCAGCAGCCCAATCATAGCCTTTATTCGATGTTCGTGCTTTTTCAAATGCTTCAAGTACATCAGCATCCCAATCATAACCTTCATTGGATTCAGAAGCAACAGCAGTTAAAGCAATTGGAGAATTAGAAGTTCGCCTCCAATCATATCGTTTATCAACTTGAGACACCAAGGCTGTTGGAGACTTTGATGAAGAAGCAGTTGATTTTGAACATTCACGAGCAAAATGTCCAAAATTGGAACATTTGAAGCATTTTGCTTTGGATTTATCTATTCCAACCTTGCCATCTGGATTTAAACTTTGAAATCCTGTCTTCTTTTTGAATCTTTTAACTCTTTGAGCTAACATTGCCAATTACCAATTGATATCTATTTGCTCAAGATTATCAGGATCAATCTGATCAAAATCTTCTTCAATCAGATTAGATGTTGTCAAACCACCATTCAACAATCCATAATATGAAGATAACAAGGCTGAGATTAATGCCAAGTGCTCATCCGATGTTTTTGCTGAATATGAAGTCGGACTTGAATGATTTGGAATAGTGAAGTCACATCCTGTTGATGAATTTCTAGAATTTCCTGAACCATGACCAGCAACAAAAGCCGTTTGATGTGGATTTAATGAATCAACACCAAATGATTTAGACTTTGCATTGATACTTGCAGAATTTTGACCATGTCATCATTTCCATCTCTCTAGCATGAAGCTTTCCGGTCAAATCATGAAATGATAATGCAGAATATTCTTTATCATGAGTAAGCAATAATACATAGTTTTCCCACTTTTTCGGTAATGCTTCCATCAATTTCTCTTTCAATTCCTCCTCTGTCTTTTCAATTTTAACCACTTTCATCTCACTAATCAGATGTGAAAACCTTGAAACAAGAGCAGAAATATTTTCTTTTTCATAATGTTGAAAATTTTCAAATTCCTTGTTCAACACTTTTCGTCTACTCTTCTTATATTGGTCATTACCTTCACATCGAGCAGATAAAGCATCCCACAACTGTTTAGCTTTCTTGCAGGTGCTGAATTGATGCAACAACTCGGTAGGTAAAGCCATGGTAAGATAACCATAAACTTTTTGTTCAAGGTCATAACTTTTTCTTTCATCCTTATCAAAATCTTGAATTTCTTTATACTCTCCAACTGCAGTTGGACGTACATACAACTTTTGAATTGGAATCCATAAATCAATATCGTTTGTGCTGATGTATGCAGAAAAACATTGCTTCCAATTTTGATAATCGTCCAACTTTAACAGCTTAGGAACTTTCTGACTTGTTCCTATTTCATTATCAAAGTTGAGCATAGCTTGTACCGTGCTTTGCATAGCTGCAAATGCTTGAAAATCAGACATTTTTCACCGAAAATAATACTTCAAAAACTTCAAACTCAAAAACGGAGGTCTTCCAAGCGGATTTTGGGGGTCAAAACTGGACGGTACTGGCCATTAGGCCGGTACAAGTCTAGATCTCGTCGAGACGAACGTTTTGGCTGGTATTAGCTCCCGTAACTCTTTACGGTTCTCAAGTTACGTCAGTTTTAGTGAAGATCACTTTTCTGCTAGCGTACCAAACCTTCTCAGTGTAACACCTGTGTCCGACCCAATTACAAAACCCGACCCGAATTTGAACTTGTCACGCAAATCGAGTTTTGATTTAAGAATCATCGGAAGAATTTATCCAAAATATACAATTAAATTATGTTCGGGATACTCGATAATCATTTTTGACAAACAAAATAATACATTCACAAGGTTTTAGGTTAAATGATTCGATTAAAATGAAAATAAACCAATTTCTGGTTTTTACGCGATTTCGGTATTCGATTTATCGTTTACCAGGAATCCCGGTATTTATATTTCAAAATATATAAAATTTAAAGTCCTACAATCATTTTATAACATTAAAACCAATTGATTATATTTTAGATCAATTTTGTTAATTAATTATTTTGCAAATAAATGAATTTACCATTTTTCGTGCAAATCCGTTAATAACCGGGAATCACGTAAATTTCAAAAATCATATTTTAATGTTCCTTGGTGTTTTATAAGGTCAATATAAGTCACTCGTAAATTTTTAGAGGTTAACGAATTAAAACGAGCACGAACGGTTAAAAATAAAATAAATATATATATAAATTATATATTTTATACCTCGTTAAAACGTGTCCCGAGCCTTATAAATCTTAAAGAAATATTATAATATCATGTTAAGTCTAAAACATTGATTACATCGAAGGATACAAAGAGGAAACACATAAAATGAAAGTTGAGGGACTAATTGTGTAATTTAGTGAAAGTTATAAAACGCATGTATCCGTATATCATCGAGCGTGTCCAAAGCCTTAGAAACTTTTATAAACATGTTTTATAATGTTTTGGTACATAAAATAACAGTTCGGTTGAGATTAGGGGGTCAAAATGCAATTAATAAACCTCAGGGACCATTTCTGCCATTTACCCAAACCTGGGCCGCGTATCGCGCCAAACCAGTCCATACCCGGCGCGTATCGCGAGCCCTACAGCGACCAGAAATCGTGACAGCTCTCCTTTTTGGTAACGTACAGCCCAAGTTGCTCCGAATTGCTGGCCTTAACGTGTCAAAATCGAAGATTAGTCACCATGGGCACGTAGCAGACCCTCATGCGCCTCTAATAGCTATAAATAGCAGATCGAAATCATCCAAATCACTCACCAATTCACGAATTCCATCCTTAAAAACCCTAAACCTTCATCCGAATCTTGTTTCTTCAAATTCGAGCAAACCGTAAGGTGTTAAGAGCTCATCTCCTGCAGTTACACGTTATTTGGTATGCTCTACAAAAGCCCTCTATCAATTTCTGTTAATATCGTTGTTTTGATCGAGTTCTAAAAATATATATAAATTAGGGTTCTTGATTTATTTCTTTAATTCTGGGTAATTGGGAAGGAGTTAGGGTCTGAGTTTTTGAAGGATATGATGTTATAACATATATTAAAGAACCCCTAAGTCAATTTCATGATATCTAAACGTTTGGTATTTTATATAAAAATGAGCCAAAATTAGGGTTTTCGGGTCGTTGTTCTGCCCAAATTGAATAAACGGTATTGAATTAGGGTTTACTATTTTAAGGAATATTATAATATATCATAATGAATAAAACCCTAAGTTTTTACAATTTTATAAATTGTTTTGATATTTATTTAATAAAATACAATCAAAATTAGGGTTTCCTCGACGTTATTTTGTCAAAATAAAGCAAACAAGTTAATTTTAGGGCAAATCCTTTAAAATATATTATAAAATAATATTTTAAGTAAAAGCCCTAATTTTATTTGATTTTATAAATTATTTTGCTATTTATTTAATAATTATTTCAAAATTAGGGTTTTGAATATGATTATTTAATATTAAACAAACCGGAAGGTATTGAAACTTGAATTTTGGTCTTAGAACATATTTATATATATAATAAGTGTATATGAGTTCAAAATTGATAAATGAATTAATTATTAGATAAATTACCAAAACCCTAATTTCCTAATAAAGGGCAAAATGGTCTTTTATCAAATAAGACCTAAACACTCCTTAAGTTCCTCGTGTCCTTAGAACTATAATCATTATGATTCCCTATGTTCATTTAGCATGTTCGTTCCATTAGGATAATCTCCGGATTGTTATCTCTCGCGATTGGTTCTATCTCTCGTTTCCGATCTACTTATCAGGTGAGTAACCACTAAATCCCCCCTCTTTTAATATTATGGGATGTGATGCGATATCAACTCTTATTATCATTAGAAGGGTGATTCCTTCAAATGATAATTTGAGTAGTGAGTATTCACTAAACCCCCTCTTTCAATATGTTGGTTATGACTATTCAATTCGTATTATCATTACTAATGGTGATTCATTAGGATGATAATCCGAGTTGTGAGAAATCATACCTGCATTATCTTTTAAACTTTTTGGGGTGTAACATGTATCTTTATTCAAATCATTTATCCAAAACACAAACGCGATTATATGATGATTTGATACGTTCTATGTATGTTAAATATGTGTGGATTATTGTGATTGGTTTGATCTAGCATCGGTTACTATCTTTATCTAGCATGCGTACTCATTAACATACCGAGCCGGGGTAACAATAATAGATCTATTGGTTTGACAGCCCACTTGGCATGCTTCGCGTGTAGCGCCTTGTGATTGGAAGCCTAGTTGTCTAGGGTTTGATGCGCTTATTCATTAGCTTTAACTCATTACTTATTTGACTATACATACGAGAATATCTGATTAGACATATATCGCTGTTATTGATATTATACTTATATTATTTAAACATGTGTTTACTCACCAACTACTTTTGTAGTTGACACTTTATCTTATACATGTTGCAGGAACTTATACTTGAGCTATGTTGTGATCACGCTAGGATTGCTGGACCTAGATTAAAGACTTTAAATCAATTTGATATGTATTTTCCATGTTTAACTTTATTGTACAATATCTTTAGTGATTAATGAAAAAGGGCATGTTTAAG
Organism: Deinandra increscens subsp. villosa; assembly: GCA_039602395.1. Taxonomy (NCBI): domain Eukaryota; kingdom Viridiplantae; phylum Streptophyta; class Magnoliopsida; order Asterales; family Asteraceae; genus Deinandra; species Deinandra increscens. The sequence continues at coordinate 8,937,758 of JBCNJP010000025.1, read as the reverse complement.
TATTACAACTTAATTTAGTTGTCATGTGCATCTGGACAATCATTGCGCCCCGACATATTCCGCCGTCGGTTGGGGTGTGACAGATTGGTATCAGAGCCTTGGCTATAGGGATTTAGGTTATTAGAACTGGATAACCTAGACTATATGCCTTAGGTGTCCTACATGATTAACTCATGTCTGCATGCCTATTATTATATTATGTCTTTAGATGCTGCTTAAACTTGCCTCTCTTAGATCTCATCATTACCTTAACACTTGACACACACACATATACACTTATCCCTTCTGGCTTCCTAGCCTCTATCCTTAGTAATGGTGCCTCACGTGCCATTTTAGGATTTTGAAAATTTTGATTTTGAAAATTCCGTCGGAGTTAGATTCCTAGCAGTAGACATGTAGTAACTGGAAGGGGGAAGGCACCGGTAGTCGGAGATCTATCTAGGCAGGCATTTCGTATATAACCTGATCAGCCGTGTGGATCGGGATGCCTACCTAGAAGTCTTTGGTGAGAGTGTTGGAACCTATTAGGCCAAAGCATGTCATTTACTGCTACGGATCCCAACTAACTCTGATTAGTCACAGGTTGTAGTTTCTCAATCGAGGAACGAAAGCCATTCCATTATGTTTTACTAAAACAACATGATTTCTTCTCTATCCCTTGTTTAAAACCTCACGATTTCTGAATTCTGATGTTTTATAAAATATTCGTCATCATCCGAATTGATTATCGTATCCCTTATCTCTTAAACATTTTCCATCAGCATGAATCCTGACAATCAACAAATGGCCCGACAAATTTCTCAACAAGTGGCAGCTTTCATCTCCAACATTTTCCGACAAGCCCTCGACGATAAATTTGTTAACAATGATGCTGACTAAACTACCTCAAGGATTAGAAGTCATCAAACGTTCTGGTGCCAAAACCAAGAAGAGGAAAAGGAAGGCTAAACATCTTGATGAGACAACCACACTTGCAGAAGCTACTATACCTGCTACTCAGAAGGCTCCCGATACTCGGCCAGCCAAGAAACCTTATACTGGAGCTCACCCTCTTTGCAAAACTTGTAAATACCATCACTCCACTCAAACCCCTTGTTGGCGTTGTCGTCAATTGCGGCAAATTTGGTCATCTCATAAAAGTTTGTCGTCAACCTCAGCCCCCGATGGGCCAACCTGTGATACCCTACTCAGACTACTATTTCTCCTTATCGTACTTGTTATAACTGTGGTCAACCCGGACACTTTAGAAACGCTTGCCCTCTACTTGCTGCTGCTGTTATTCCCAACCCTCCGGTCGACAATGTAGACCCTAGAACCCAACCTCCAATAGTTCAAACTATGGCACCAACACCTGTTCCAATTACTACTGCTATCCAGAATACTTTCTCCTCCATGTTTCATTGCTACCATTGTGAAAACTTTGGTCACCTACCATACACATGTCCCCAACTGGTACACCGATAACCCTCCTGTGAAGCAACAACATCAAACTCCAAGCAACTACTACTTTCGCCGTGGATGATATCTGAAGGAAGTAATGATGATGCTTGAAGATCGTTTGGACTCTGTTAATATTTGAATAAATCGATTACCCTGTAATTAAAGTTTGTAATCTTTCCAATCGATGTTCATCTTGTATATATATCAGAATATGAGTTTTATAACTCTTTGTTTATTGTCCTCCTACTTACTCAATCATTTCTTATATTCAAATTACCCTTAAACCTCTCATTATGATTAATCAGTGGACAAGAAACCTATTACCCAATTTCCATTATCCTTAATTGCAACACAATCACTGACAAACATATTTGCGCCTCTCGGGAAAATCAAACATCATCATTAAATTGAGTGTCTCAAACATCACGTAGAATTTGTTCCTCATTCAGATAACCCAGACTTGACTATCCGTTATCCAGTAAATTAGAAACACGCGTCCTTCATCAAAACCCATAAGTACCTACACATGACGATTCTGGTATTACTCCTGTTGCGAATATCACTTTATCAAAATTCATTCGATCTAGTTCCCCACCTTAAGAGAACAACAATTCATTTAAAAGATGATACATCTCGAATGTACATCACCAGTCCGATGGACTCAATCACCAAATATCAAAACTCTTATATTAACGACATCTTCAAGAGAATTCTCAGAATCATCTATCTCCTCAATATCAATTCTCGTTATCCCTATACAAAATAATTATCCGTTAAGTGATTCCTGAACTTTCTCAAAACCATGATTTAATCTGGTCTTGATTCCCCTATTAATCTTATTAAAGGAAAGATAATGATATCTAAATTGCATTATCATTCGAATGGTGATTCATTCAAATAATGATATGCATTTCGATATCAAGTGATTAATTCGTATTATCATTTGAATGGTGATTCATTTAAATGACAATTTCGTGTTATATCGCTATCCTTTCCTCAAATGGATTAATCAAATATCTCTGTTGAAAACGCTTCTCTCACATTATCACCGCCGTAAAACGACGATGATTGAATTTGCTCTAGATCATAAAGTATCATTAATTTATCTGGCCAGTCCAAGACTTATACGTACTACACCTAAACACTTGTGTGTGATGCTAGCTTAGCATACATTTGGTTTTGGTCATAGACGTTAACCTTGGATTCTAGCCAATTTCTAATCCAGATTATTAACAAGACCTCGCGTCCCGTAGGTGAATTAAATGTGGCTCGCTACCCATTTAGCTCACCAATACTCGACACGTTCTCTCATTAAGAAATCTGTGATCCCATTTAATTGTGTGAAATGATATTCTTGACTTAATGTCAAATTATCAGTTTCAGCAATTTGAAAGTAAATCATGTTACCCCCACCACTCTCTTCATATTCCACCGGTCTTTTCCCTGAAGTAGGGGAGACGGTGATAAATCAAATCCATAATCTGTTTATTCAGTTGCTCGTATAATCATAATCTTAGCTTTAGAATCTAATCATCTTACAATCCATCATATCTGATGTTATTCAATCTCTATCACGATCTTAAAATCATTCGTTATTATATGGAAATGGTAGTTCTTCGTAAGATGACTAGCGCATTCTTAAAGTATTACAGATGTGGTGGGTTAGCTGCGGTACACCCTATATATAAGCATCGAAGATACTTTAAAAATGAATTAGGAATCGAGCCTAGAACTGACCATTGGTTGTTTGTTTGTATCAAATTCCCTATCACCATTGATATATTCTTTCCTCTTAGCTCGAATATCTCTTCTAATTTCGGGACGAAATTTCCTGAAGTAGGGGAGACTGTAACACCTGTGTCCGACCCAATTACAAAACCCGACCCGAATTTGAACTTGTCACGCAAATCGAATTTTGATTTAACAATTACCGGAAGAATTTATCCAAAATATACAATTAAATTATGTTCGGGATACTCGATAATCATTTTTGAAAACAAAATAATACATTTACAAGGTTTTAGGTTAAATGATTCGATTAAAACGAAAATAAACCAATTTTTGGTTTTTACGCGATTTCGGTATTCGATTTATCGTTTACCGGGAATCTCGGGGTTTATATTTCAAAATATATAATTTTTAAAGTCCTACAATCATTTTATAACATTAAAAACCAATTGGTTATATTTTAGATCAATTTTGTTAATTAATATTTCGCAAATAAATGAATTTACCGTTTTTCGTGCAAATCCGTTAATAACCGGGAATCACGTAAATTTCAAAAATCATATTTTAATGTTCCTTGGTGTTTTATAAGGTCAATATAAGTCACTCGTAAATTTTTAGAGGTTAACGAATTAAAACGAGCACGAACGGTTAAAAATAAAATAAATATATATATAAATTATATATTTTATACCTCGTTAAACGTATCCCGAGCCTTATAAATCTTAAAGAAATATTATAATATCATGTTAAGTCTAAAACATTGATTACATCGAAGGATACAAAGGTAAACACATAAAATGAAAGTTGAGGGACTAATTGTGTAATTTAGTGAAAGTTATAAAACGCATGTATCCGTATATCATCGAGCGTGTCCAAAGCCTTAGAAACTTTTATAAACATGTTTTATAATGTTTTGGTACATAAAATAACAGTTCGGTCGAGATTAGGGGGTCAAAATGCAATTAATAAACCTCAGGGACCATTTCTGCCATTTACCCAAACCTGGCCGCGTATCGCGCCAACCAGTCCATCCGGCGCGTATCGCGAGCCCTACAGCGACCAGAAATCGTGACAGCTCTCCTTTTTGGTCACGTACAGCCCAAGTTGCTCCGAATTGCTGGCCTTAACGTGTCAATATCGAAGATTAGTCACCATAGGCACGTAGCAGACCCTCATGCGACCTCTAATAGCTATAAATAGCAGATCGAAATCATCCAAATCACTCACCAATTCACGAATTCATCATCCTTAAAAACCCTAAACCTTCATCCGAATCTTGCTTCTTCAAATTCGAGCAAACCGTAAGGTGTTAAGAAGCTCATCTCCTGCAGTTACACGTTATTTGGTATGCTCTACAAAAGCCCTCTATCAATTTCTGTTAATATTGTTGTTTTGATCGAGTTCTAAAATATATATAAAAATTAGGGTTCTTGATTTGTTTCTTTAATTCTGGGTAATCGGGAAGGAGTTAGGGTCTGAGTTTTTGAAGGATATGATGTTATAACATATATTAAAGAACCCCTAAGTCAATTTCATGATATCTAAACGTTTGGTATTTTATATAAAAATGAGCCAAAATTAGGGTTTTCGGGTCGTTGTTCTGCCCAAATTGAATAAACGGTTTTGAATTAGGGTTTACTATTTTAAGGAATATTATAATATATCATAATGAATAAAACCCTAAGTTTTTACAATTTTATAAATTGTTTTGATATTTATTTAATAAATACAATCGAAATTAGGGTTTCCTCGACGTTATTTTGTCAAAATAAAGCAAACAAGTTAATTTTAGGGCAAATCCTTTAAAATATATTATAAAATAATATTTTAAGTAAAAGCCCTAATTTTATTTGATTTTATAAATTATTTTGCTATTTATTTAATAATTATTTCAAAATTAGGGTTTTGAATATGATTATTTAATATTAAACAAACCGGAAGGTATTGAAACTTGAATTTTGGTCTTAGAACATATTTATATATATAATAAGTGTATATGAGTTCAAAATTGATAAATGAATTAATTATTAGATAAATTACCAAAACCCTAATTTCCTAATAAAGGGCAAAATGGTCTTTTATCAAATAAGACCTAAACACTCCTTAAGTTCCTCGTGTCCTTAGAACTATAATCATTATGATTCCCTATGTTCATTTAGCATGTTCGTTCCATTAGGATAATCTCCGGATTGTTATCTCTCGCAATTGGTTCTATCTCTCGTTTCCGATCTACTTATCAGGTGAGTAACCACTAAATCCCCCCTCTTTTAATATTATGGGATGTGATGCGATATCAACTCTTATTATCATTAGAAGGGTGATTCCTTCAAATGATAATTTGAGTAGTGAGTATTCACAAACCCCCTCTTTAATATTGTTGGTTATGACTATTCAATTCGTATTATCATTACTAATGGTGATTCATTTGAATGATAATCCGACTTGTGAGAAATCATACCTGCATTATCTTTTAACCTTTTTGGGGTGTAACATGTATCTTTATTCAAATCATTTATCCAAAACACAAACGCGATTATATGATGATTTGATACGTTCTATGTATGTTAAATATGTGTGGATTATTGTGATTGGTTTGATCTAGCATCGGTTACTATCTTTATCTAGCATGCGTACTCATTAACATACCGAGCCGGGGTAACAATAATAGATCTATTGGTTTGACAGCCCACTTGGCATGCTTCGCGTGTAGCGCCTTGTGATTGGAAGCCTAGTTGTCTAGGGTTTGATGCGCTTATTCATTAGCTTTAACTCATTACTTATTTGACTATACATACGAGAATATCTGATTAGACATATATCGCTGTTATTGATATTATACTTATATTATTTAAACATGTGTTTACTCACCAACTACTTTTGTAGTTGACACTTTATCTTATACATGTTGCAGGAACTTATACTTGAGCTATGTTGTGATCACGCTAGGATTGCTGGACCTAGATTAAAGACTTTAAATCAATTTGATATGTATTTTCCATGTTTAACTTTATTGTACAATATCTTTAGTGATTAATGAAAAAGGGCATGTTTAAGTATTACAACTTAATTTAGTTGTCATGTGCATCTGGACAATCATTGCGCCCCGACATATTCCGCCGTCGGTTGGGGTGTGACACTCAGCGGACCAAATTAACTAGTGGACCAAATTTGTACTCAGCGGACCAGTTTCGGACCAACTTAATCAGTGGACCAAACGCGGACCAAGTTATCTCTGGGAACCAGATTGGTACGGCGGACCAAAAAATAACTGCCACGGACCAACTTGAAGATTGCCTAGCGGACCAATCAGCGGACCAGCAGCGGACCACCAGCGGACCAGAATTTCTTCGAGCGGACCAGAAGCTTTCGAAGCTGATTTTGACTAATCTTTGCGAATTTTGACTTTTGGAGCTAAAATTTGATTCATTAAGGTGCGAAATCACTCCAGGAACACTCAGAAATCATTTTTCACCTCGGAAACACTCGGAATTTGAAAAATTTGATGAAAAACGTAAGAAACCCAAACTTTCTCTCTCTAAAAATCTTAAAATCGATCAAAAACACAGCAGTAGAGCAACCAAATGCTCTGATACCACTTGTAAAACCGAGATACGATCTTACTACTGCATGCTTTGATCAAACGTAGAGAACACGAGAAGTAAATAAGAGATTTGTATTGAATCAATAGAAGATTACAATGAACTCTCTCTGGTTTCTCTCTCTAGAAAACACACACACAAAAGTGTAGAATGACAGAAGAGTTACCAACTCATTCTAACACAATTACACAACCTATTTATACTTAGTGACTAAACAGGTTGCGTACCAAATTGTACGGGCGTACCATTTGGTCCGGCGGACCATTTGGTCCGGCGCCAATGATATTGTCACTAAAACTCATACTAAGAAACGCTCACATAGATACAATACACGAGACACATCATAGCATAGATATATGCTCTAACATTCTCAAATACTCGGGCTCTCTCTGAGTGTCAACAAGACTGACCTAGTTGCTAAGTATTTGAGGTTCTGCTTTATTTTTGCATGACTCATCAAGGATGATTAAATCTCTACGAAAATTTGCTTCTATGTGATAAACATGATGATTTGTCAGTATTTTTGATAGATTGGAGGCCGAGTTATCAGTGAATGATAATATTACCTTAAGCATATCTGGAAACAATAAATATGATTGGTGCATGTTGAAATAAACATAAATGTTGTATTTGCGATTATCTTGGCTTGCATGTTGATTATGACCGAAATTGAAATGTGCTAGACGCGTTATATCTGATATGATCTCGCGTCGTGATCTTTCTCGCAAAATCAAAAATAGAGTTTGATTATGTATTACATATTATATTTCATTTCAGAAAATTCAAAAAGATTTTTGGTGTGTTTTTGCATAAACTTTGTAAAAGCTAAAAATATTTTATTTCTTGTTTGTTATCGATTGATCGACACAAGATACGAAAACCCTTTTTCAAAATCTATATCTTGGAGTCTCGAAGAGACATTTTGCACCAAGATTATTTATGTTGGCTAGGTTGAAAGAAAAGAGATAATCACAACTTCAAGTCTTCTGAAGCTGTTGTTAAGGATGCAACAATCGTCAAGTATTCAAGATGTTTGATTAAAGATACAAGTTTTTGGATGACCAGATACTGCACATGTCAAGGGGGAGTTTGTTAGAGCATGATCGGTTCGTCGTGTGAAGTATCTGAACAAGACGAAGATGCTAATGATGTTGTTCACGAAGTATCACCCGAAGTCCCCCGAAGTGATACGAAGTGAGACCCGAAGTGACACGAAGTGGGACACTGAGTCACACTTCGTGACTCCACGAAGTGCCACTTCGGATGAGCTCCACTTCCGGTGCATCAGCAAGTGTATAAATAGAATTTTGTGTTGTAATGTAGAAGGACTTTTCGAGTGAGCTTTGAGAAACCAGATCTTAAGTGTGTGTTTCTAAATGTGTTTCAGTTTGAGATTCTTTGAGAGTTTGTAATTGAGTCTAAGTGATTTCAATAAAACAAACTTTATATTTACATCCCGTTCTCATTCATACGATCAAGAACACCTCTATTAAGATCCGTTTCACGGATTTACATTGATTTACTCAATCTATGGATCTAACTTTCGTCGTTTAATACATAATTTAAGGGCTCGTTTTGTGCTGAGCAATTTGTGGTTTCGATTTGTGATTCTCGATATTCAATGTATGTTTGATTTATGAATTTGACTTTGTCCGTATCGTTAATTCGTCCTTCGACATTTGATTTATGAGTTCGATTTTGGAGACAACCTGGATTATTCAAATTTATGGTTCCACCTCGTACTCGATTTATGGATGCAATGTGTGTTAGGTGTATGAAACTTGTGGGTTTGATTTGTACTCGATATTCATCTTTGCTCGCTCTATGTTCGATTTATGCTATGCCATTCTAGTTATCGAAATTCATGATGCCCGACTCATGTTAATCGATCCTTGATGTTCATGCTATACGAATCATATATTGGAATCGTGTTGCCCGATACATGGTATCCGACACATCTCGTGTTGCTCTAATATTTTGGTGTGATCGATTTTGGGTTTGGATCTATTTACTCACACTCTATCACTATACTTGATATTGGTGTTTTGTTTGTGGATTATTCATTTATCATTGGACTTCCTCACTATCTTATGCTTTAGTTAGTGATTTCACTATTTCATGCTCTAGTTATTTATCACTTGTGTTTTTGCAATCACATATCTTAATCACTCGTTGTTCTTGCAAAACCAAGACTTATACCTACTATGACCGTCGATTGTGTGTGATGCTAACCCTAGCATGCGGTCAGTTTTGGTCATAGGCACAAAGTCACGTGGTGTTGGAAAGGAATGCTCCGGATTTTAGACCTCGCCCATAGTGACAGGTGAACTGGATGTGGGTCGCGACCATCCAGCTCACCAAAACTTGACGCGTTGTCTTGTTAAAAATCCGCATTCTCACTTTATATTATGGTATGAATTCATTAATTTGGAGTCAAACAACTGGTTTCGATATTTTAAAAGTGTACATGTTACACCCACTCATCTCTCGTATTCTATTCCTCTAGTCATGCTCCTAACGTAGGGGAGACTGTGGTTTTTTAATTTTTGGTCAATTTTGCATTGTTTAAGCATGCAAACTCAATTTTTGGTTCAAGTTACGATTTTAGCTCTTAGTTCTTATTACTTACCTTATCCTAATAACCCATCAGTCAGGCTATATGAATGCGTCTGGTGTCATTCAGTTTATATCGAGCTATCGTAATCTCGAATGCATTTATCAAAACTTGTATGTTGTCGTGTGAAATAGATGGTTCTCCGTATGAAACCAGTACACTTTCAGGTATCAAAGATGGTGTTGGAACAAAAAATAAGTGTGAATGGCGCCATCAAATCTATTCTCGAATATTTCGGCTAAAGAATCCACTGTGAAATGATTCAGAGACGCGGGTTGTGATGATCGAGGCTTGTAAGTTTGGACCGAAGACGTTTTCTTGAAAAGTCAACTATTCGGTTTAACGGTCAACGTAAAAGTCAACGGAAGATCGGTTCGAGCGAGTCAAGCTTCATATTAATTAAATCAACTTTGATTTAATTATTAATTTATTTTAGTTGTTTTATTTGTAATGTGCTGACTGTATAAGTGTCTTGCTAGTTAAGTGGGCTAGTGAGCACATGAGCTCAACCCAATGTGACCGTGGATTTCCTATGACGAGTTTGTAATCATTCGGTTCATTGTAATCATTCAGTAATAATCAATGAATCGTTCGATTTATCTATTTTGTTATAGATGTTCTTAGATTCTCATCATCCCGTCTCCTCATCTAATCTTTATTCTTGCTCTCGATAGGGATTCTTGAAGTGAAATCGGTCCTGAAAAATGGTATCAGAGCGGGTACCGATCGGATCGCGTCTCATGACGAATCTGATCACTCGAATCTTGATTTTGAGCTTGAATGAAGTGCAGGTTGGAAAACCCACTTAGGAGACGAATAATTCTATTTTTCTGCATTTTTGGAGTTTGTTTGATGAATTCTGGATGAATCTGAAGATAGATTCATGTTGTTGGGTTCATTTGGATGTGATTTCATGCTCCAAAAGTTCAAATCAGAGGAGAAATTGAAGATCTGAGCTGTTTTTTCGTAACAAGAGAGTTTTTCCCATTTTTGGTGTTTTTGAAGATTTTTGAGCTTTGGTTCTAAGTTTTGATGTTATAATGCTCTGTTTTGGATGAAATAAAGCACTAATCATGATGGAAAACGCGTTCCGGATCCATTGGGAGCATCGGTTTTGTCTAAAACGCAACGGTTTGGGTGATCTAACATAGTAGTCTGTGTTTCACGGTGTTCTTGGTGTTCTTCATTTTTGTTGAAGATTGTCTTGGCGATTTCACAGACTTTGAAGATGGCTTGGCGATCTAGAAAGATCTTGAAGATGTTCTTGGCGATTTCAATTGTCCTTGAATATGTTCTTGGCGTTCTTGGGTGTTTATGAAGTTGTCTTTTTTGGTTCGTTTTTTTTTCGGTTTTTCTTTCGGTTCGGTTTTGTCGGTTTTTCAGTTCCGGTTCGGTTTTTTCGGTTTTTTCGGTTTTTTGCTCACCCCTAATACAACCCCCCTTCCCCCCACCACACTCCATGTTTCATATATGCAACAACCCCTATGTTCCATATATACAATCCCCCACTCCCACCTCCCCCTGATGTTGCATATATGCAACACCCCTTGTGTTACATATATAGAACCCCGCACCCCCACGGCCCACCCCCATGTTGCATACATGCAACACCCCCATGTTACATATATGTTGCATATATACAACACCCCACCCCGGTGTTGCATATATGCAACACCCCTTATGTTCCATATATACAACCCCTACCCCCCGTATTGCATATATGCAACACCCCCTATGTTCCATATATGTTGCATATATACAACCCCCCCCCCCCCCACCACCACCCGTGTTCGTGTTGCATATCTGTAACACCCCTATGTTCCATATATGTTGCATATATACAACCCCCCCCCCCACCCCACCCCACCCCACTCCATGTTGCATATATGCAACACCCCCTATGTTCCACATATGTTGCATATATATATAACACCTCCTACTCCCACCCCTGACCCCCGGGTTGCATATATGCGACAACCCATGTTACATATATGTTACATATATACAACCTCCACCTCCCCCCACCCCACCCCGCGTGTTGCATATTTTCCAAATGAGACATACCATCCATAAAGTTACACCAGTTTATCAAAAACCACCAAAATCTACATAAGTTAAAGGCCATAAACATAGCCTTTTCATCCGGAAAAAAGAAATCAACACCATCAAAAAGTAACCAAAGGGAACAACAACATTCAAAGAACCGAAATATGCATATACATGGTTTAGGATTTACGATTTAGGATAGCAAGATGGAACATGGGGGTTGGAGGGGGGGGGGGCATATGTAACATCCCTGGATAAACCTCGAGAATCAGATTGAATTTTTCCAAGAAAAATAAAAAGGGAAAAGTTTTTTTTTCTTTTCTGGAGTGATGCGGGGCGCATCATGTTTCTTTTGAAGGAAAAAAGAAATCAACACCATCAAAAAGTAACCAAAGGGAACAACAACATTCAAAGAACCGAAATATGCATATACATGGTTTAGGATTTACGATTTAGGATAGCAAGATGGAACATGGGGGTTGGAGGGGGGGGGCATATGTAACATCCCTGGATAAACCTCGAGAATCAGATTGAATTTTTCCAAGAAAAATAAAAAGGGAAAAGTTTTTTTTTCTTTTCTGGAGTGATGCGGGGCGCATCATGTTTCTTTTGAAGCAATGCGGCCCGCATCGAGTGGCGGGTCGCCGGGTCGGGTGCGCTACCCAGAAAAGATCCGCGAGAAATCCTGAAAGTGCGTGAGCGTGAGGATCTTCTACTTAGTCGTATAGAAATCAATGTAAACGAGTAAAACACAGAGAGTAAATACAACTGAGACTTGTATTAACCACAGAGACCACAAAGTACACTTAGAGAAAGTTATAACACGGAAGCTCCCTAATTCTATACAAGACGAACATATTTATAGGCTGAAATCACGACTGGCCGAACCTCAGGTTCGGCCAAGCTTCGGCGGCTCCGAACCTGGAGTTCGGCCAAGGATCGGCCAGACCTAAACTTGCACATTCCGTCTTGTTCTCGATACTTCACATGACGATCAGGAACCATGTATCAACAAACTCCCCCTCGGCATGTGCAGTATCATCTTCTCTTAATAAAACTTGTATCTTGTATCTTCAATCAAACTCCCCCTCGATCTAGACGATGAGTTCAAACTTGAATACTTGATATTGCAACGTGTGTAGTCTCTTTATCAACAAACTTCAGAAGACTTGAAGTTGTGATGTTCTCTTTCCACTTAGAAACCTGCCAACATAAATAATCTTGGTGCAAAACGTCTCTTCGAGACTCCAAAATATCTTGATTTTGAAAATGATTTCGCAGTCCGTGTTGATCAATCGAAAACAAATCAGAAACAAAATCTTTTTGGCTTTTAGAAACTTTATATCAAAATACACCTAAAATCTTTTTGGAATTTTCTGATAAGAAAGTAAATGCCATACAGAATCAGACACTATTTTTGTCTTTTGTGAGAAAGATCACAACCTGGGATCATATTGGTCATAACATGCTGAACTACACTTCAATTTCGATTATTGTAGCACATAAGCCATGCCGATTGCAGATATACTTTGTCCAACATCTGGATATGTTAAAGTATTTATTAGATTTGCATTGACAAGTGTACCCCACACTATCAGACATACTCAGATATGCTTTGCTTATCACATTTTGTGACTTCATTTGTGTTTTTAATCACACAATGATTGTAACCATGAAATAGTCAACTGTGTTCCATGCAAAAAGATATAAGAACGTTAAATCGTCTACCTTAAGGTCGATCTTTCGATACGCAGATAAGGCCTCGGATTTAACAAAATAAGAAAATAAAACAAGTTGAAATTGTATAACTCAACAACAATCAGGTCGGTACTCCCGTACACGCAGAGAAAGTCTGATGAGTTATACGAAACACCAAAGAAAATAAAGCAGAACGTCAAACGAACAACGATCAGGTCGGTCTTTCGACACGCAGAGAAAGTCCGATCGTTTGACAAAATAAAGAAAATCAAACAAGTTTAAATCTTTGCAAAATGAACACATGTATACACAGTGACTTCTCATTTTATTTTTCACATATCTTTTTCTTGATATATCATGAGATATGCATCAATATGTTGTTCACTAGGTCAAGCATCAGATTTAGTGTATATCACATTTGTATACTTTCTGATTTGCCGAGCCTACCTTGCACAACGATCAAATGGTCTTATGGCTTTTTCACTTACTTTATCCATGAATCAGACACTGTCAGCCAATGTACCATCATTTCCCATTAATGTCAGATACAATTTCTCATTTTTCAATGTTTTTGGCTTTTTGCATTTTTCAATGTTTTTGTCTTTTTCAAATTTCTCCCCCTAAAAATGACAACTCTATTTATAGATTTTCATTTTTACTATTTGAAAAACAAGACACTATTTTTATATTTTTGCAAAAAAAAAAACTCCCCCTCAGAATGAGACAGAGTGAAAAACCAAGAAAAATTGATCAACCAACACGAATACTTGCAGTTTAAGTCTTTTTGAAAACACAATTAATTTTGAAAGACAGATTAATTAGAACAGATATTTCACAATCAGCAATTATCCAATCACTGAAAGGTCTTCTTGAAACACCTGTTGACACCAAATAAATCATTAGTCGCTCTGGGATCGACCCGATGTAACATCGTCGGGTCGCCCGGTGTCTTCCACAAAGTCATTGTTGGCTTTGGAAACAACTTTTGGTTTCCAAATTTGTAAAATGTTCAATTTTTGATCAGAACCTGAATCAGACTCAATCGACATACTTGGTTTAGACCAAGACGATTTACGATGTGATATTATCTTGGGAGACCATGGTTCATCAAAAAGTTGACCTTTGTTATCCACATATTTGGCAGTTTTGTGGATATATGCAGTCGTCGGACAGTCAGCAGCAAAATGTCCAGGTTGACGACATACATAACAAAGTCTTTCTCGAAAATTGTTTGAAAATGATTGTGATTTTGAAAAACCAGATGAATGCTCAGAATCAAAATTGTCAAAGAAATCATCAGAGGAATCATACCTAGGAGATGGACTCCTTGACGATGACGATCTTCCAGAATAGTAAGTGAATTCCTTCTGAGATGGTGATTTCTTTGCATTCTTTGCTTTAGGAGCCTTAGCAACTTTCACCGGTTTCTTTGTTTGAATCAGTTCTTCCTTCACAACAAACCCCACACCTTTGTGTTTGGAGCCTGAAACCTTAGAAATACTTGAGGAAGAACCCGAAGCTTCTCTCGCCTTAGCTTCACTAGTAAATTTGGCTTTAATATCCTTCAGCCTATTCTTCTCAACCAAAACTTTTTCTTCTTCAGTTGCAGATGAAGAACTTGACACAACCTTATCAAAAACCTTCTCATTCTCCAACAAAACAGACTTTGATACAAATTTTGGAGCTTCACCCAAAGGCTTTTCCTTCTTTTTGGACTTAGATTTATTCTTCTTGGGTGGAGTAGCACACTTAGAATAATCATGCAATTCATCTTTTGGATCAATCTGAGCAGCAGTAACTTCAGTTAAATCCACTGGTTGAGGAACCAAGTGAACATCAGCCTTCTGAGAACTATCTGAACTCTGATCCTGCTTATATAAGAAATTTAGCATTGTTGATGATAAATTGCAATTCTTCACTTGCCGCTTCAACTCCAAAATCTCCAGTTTTAAATCATTGATCTTTTGTTGAGCTTCAAAAACTTCTTTCTGTGACTTGATGAACTTTGCATTGAGATCATCATATTCATAAGTTTGTAACTTTCGGATCTCACATTCAGCAAATAACTCTTCAAGAACACTTTCTCTCTTTTTCTTGTAAATCTCAACATCCTTTGTCAAAACTTCATTTTTATCACGATAGAGAGTATTCGCATCTTGAAGCATATAAATTTTGTTCTGAAGCTTTTCAACAGTAACAGCAGTTGTAGCAATAAGAGCAGTTGTTTCTTCATACTTTTTCTGTACTGGATAACTTTTCTCAAACAGATTCTCAAAATCTTGAGCTGTATCTAAAGCCTCGGCCTTTGCTTTCTCACATTCTTCAGCCAATATTGTTTTCTCTTTTAAAACATCTTCATGAACATGAACCAACTCATAATACTTCTTTTGAAAATCTTCCAATTCTTGCTTTAACACCACTATCTCTTCAGTCGAAATTTGACGACTTTGTTCAAAACTTGCAATCTCCTGAAGAAATTTCTTACATTTAAGACATTCAGTCTCTTCAACCTTTGAACTCTCAGGAATTTTAGGTAATTCTTCTTGAACCATGGAGACACTTGAATAAGAATCAGAATCAGTTAAGATGCTATCATCATCAATATGACGAACAGTCAAAGCAATTGCAGGTTTAGAATTATTCCTTTTAGCTTCAGTATCTGCATTCCATGCAAACTCATTTGACTGTGGAAAAGCATTGGTCCAATCATGAACAAGATTAGCAGATTTCATCTCAACCTTCTCAACTTTATTTGGTGAATGATAAACTAAATGTGCATGTTGACTAGTTTTCAATTTATGATCTGCAGAACTTGGACATTCTCGAGCAAAGTAACCATAATTTGCACACTTGTAACATTTTACCTTAGACTTATCCAAACCAATCTTACCCTCCTGATTCAATCTCTTCTTCCCAGTTCTGTTGAAAAATTTCTTCGTTCGTCGAACCAACATTGCATACTGCCAATTTAGATCCATTTCTTCCAAATGATCATAATCAATCTGATCGTAATCTTCATTTGCTAACTCAGCATTACTCACAGCACCAGTGATAACACCAAAATATGAAGATACCAATGCTAAACTCAATGCATTATAATACCAAAATATGGTGAATGATAAACTCAATGCATTATAATCATCAATAGTTTGAGCAGACAATGCATTTTGAAATGAAGAACTCGGAACAGAAACCGTACAACCAGTAGAAGAAGTACTTGAAGATTCAGATTTACCTGCCAGAAAGGCTGTTGGGGGTGCAGAATTAAGAATATTCGATTTCCCAGCATTCATTGTAGAATCATTTTCACCATGATACACTGCCGGATTCTGAATTTGTGTAGGAAGAGACTTGTTCACCATCAATTCCATATCCCTAGCCTGAATTCTTTGAACTAAATCATTGAAAGACAATCCTTGAAAATCCTTGTCATGAGTAATCATCATAACATAATTCTCCCATTTTTCAGGTAGAGCTTCTAAAATCTTCTCTTTCATATCAGCTTCGTCTTTAGTAAGATTCACCAAGCGCATTTCACTCATCAGATGAGCAAATCGTGCAATCAGATTGGGAATCGTTTCATTCTGATAATGTTTGAAACTATCAAACTCTTTCTTCAAAACCTTTTGTCGACTTTTCTTGTACTGGTCATTGCCTTCACATCTTTTCTCTAAAGCATCCCATAGACTTTTCGACGTGTAATTACCAGCAAATTGATGAAGTAATTCTTTAGGCAACGCCATCGTTAAAGTACCATATGCCTTTTTCTCAGCTTGATAAGCTTTCTTTTGTTCAGAAGACATTTTTCTTTGAAGTATAGGTTCACCAGTTTCATCTTTAGGGTAAACATATTGCTCAGTGAACGCTAACCACATATCAATGTCATTTGTATCGACATACGCTTCAAACCGTTTAACCCAACTATGATAATCTTCCAACTTTAGCAATTTGGGAACTTTCTGACTTGTTCCAATTTCATTATCATAGTTCATCATCGTTTGCATAGTTGCTTGAACTGAGTTTTGAATAGCCGCGAACGCTTGAAAATCGGTCATTTTCGAAACACAGGTTACTGTTCACTCCGAACCTCGTCCGAACCTAATATACCCTCCGAACTTCCTCCGAACGTGGTCCGAACTCAGAAACACAGTCCGAACTCTCTCCGATCGCTCACCGAACCCCGTTAACTCCGAAACCCTCCGAACGAGCTCCGAACTTTCACCGAACTACGAAACAGACTCCGATCCTTCACCGAACACCTCCGAACGTACTCCGAACCTGGTGATCGGAGCGGTTATGCCGAGCGTGCTCCGAACCTGGAGTGCGGAGCAGTTACGCCGAACGTGGAGTTCGGCCGAACGCGAAATTTCGAAAAAATTTGGAAAAACTCAATGAAATTGACACCTCTCGAGCTGTAAACACTCAATCAACTGAACACGAACAAACATAGACATATTGAACGTAAATCATGATGATTTGAACGATGATTTTGAGAAATGAAGATGATAAACGAATTTTGAAACTCAAAAACGTGAATTTGAACTCGAAAACACTAAAAACACTGATCTCCGACTAGTAGAGTAAACCTATTGCTCTGCTACCACTTGAAAGTGCGTGAGCGTGAGGATCTTCTACTTAGTCGTATAGAAATCAATGTAAACGAGTAAAACACAGAGAGTAAATACAACTGAGACTTGTATTAACCACAGAGACCACAAAGTACACTTAGAGAAAGTTATAACATGGAAGCTCCCTAATTCTATACAAGACGAACATATTTATAGGCTGAATTCACGACTGGCCGAACCTCAGGTTCGGCCAAGCTTCGGCGGCTCCGAACCTGGAGTTCGGCCAAGGATCGGCCAGACCTAAACTTGCACATTCCGTCTTGTTCTCGATACTTCACATGACGATCAGGAACCATGTATCAACAAATCCTGATGATGATTCGGGGCATATCGCCCGCTGAAGTAATCCGATGCGGCCCGCATCGATTCCCAGGTCTATAAAAACGAGTTTTGCCCCAATTCTGCTCATTTGCACGGTTTAACTTGGGGAAAACTCTCTCATTTCGTCCTCTCAACCCCTGTGGAGCTCAAGTCCGGCCAGTGGGAGCTTTGGTGATCAAGGATAAGGCATTTTCGAGACACACGAAGCTCGGGTAAGCATTTTGTTCTTTTGTTTCACCATTTCAAGCTTAGATTCTTATGGGTTACCTACTGATCAGTAGTTGTTGATGCTCCAGATGGTGTTGCATGTCCGATCCATGGTGATCTAAGGCTTGTGGGAACAATTCCATGGTGAAACAAGGTGAGATTGTGTTCGGTTTTGGTTTAGATCATGTTTTTGAGGAAACCCACCTCTAATTCTGGTATGGATGATGCATGCAAGGGTGGATTCAGCTTCTGGAGTGATCAAGAACCTTAGAGAAGTGAAGACCCGCTTGGATTTGCCTTAGTACAAGCTTTATTGCATAAGGTACAACTAGTTAATGCATGCATGATTATTATCTCGGGTTTAGATTGCATATCTGAGTTGTGGTCAGTGAAACCCGACAACCTCAGTGGCAAAAATGTCACAAGATGAGGATTTGGTCATTGGGGGTGGAGACCCATTGTTGTATTTTAGTGTTTGGACCCGAAAACCGAGATATTTTGATTATATTGAGTCTATATGAACACCCAGAAGATTCCAGTAGCCTAGTGGTCATTAAAATAAATTTAGGACAGTTTCTTGATAGTCAATTAAGTGTTGGAATGATAGGTTTTGGTTAAAGTTGTGTAAAGAAATGTTTTCGGGAAAAGTTGAGACAAACCGGGACTTATAACTTTGGTTGGATAGGGCCTCAGTGCCTAAATTTTTGATATTTTGCTACTGGAAGTGTTGGGAACGAAACCCCGTTGGCGAAACGAGCTAAAAATGCAAAATTGGAAAAAAGTCACTAAAAGACAAAATAGTCGTTGCGGGGTGCATCGCCTTTGGATGACCCTGTTGCAGCCCGCATCACCCCCAGTAATCTGCCGGGTACTTCTGACCCATTGCGGGGTGCATCGCTTGGCCAGTAAACCATTGCGGCCCGCATCGACTCTGTGACCAGAATTAGTGATTTTGTTTGTTTTGTGTTTTGGGAAATATCGAGCGACCCGGTTTGATTATTTTTATGAGTATGGGCATAATGGTTTCCAGTATAGATATTGTACTTCCCGGTTGGGGCCCTATGATCTCGTCAGGTGTTTGTTGTCCGCTCGGTATGTTCCTGGGAGTGTTGTTAAACCTCCCGTTTGTTTATGGATTGTTGCTACCAATTGCTTGAGCATATATAATTGCGGATAGGTTATGATATATTTATGTATATATCATTATAATAGACTTGTCACTGTGATACACTTGGACGTTTGGATTCTCGTGCCCTGTGACGCTTGCTTGATCCACCATTTGATATCTGTGAGTTGATAGCTTTTTCCCCCTACTTTAACTTTTTAACGTTTTGGGGTGTACATGAACCTTGTCAAACTATTGCTTGTTTGTTTGTTACTGTGCTTAGGTATTTTGTTACCGTGTTATAAATTTAAACTCGCATGTTACGAGATGTTCATGTTGATTAGTATGGTTAATTTGGGCCTTAGTGTTAGGCCACAAAGACATATATTTCACCAATACAGCTGTAGAGGTAGATCAAGGTGTCTCATACCCGTTTGTTAGATCCATTAGGGGTCGGGTGATGGTGTATATGCCTAGTCCACAAAGGGAGGCGTGCGGTCGTAGGATCGTACCCCCGGAGTGCTAGTTTAACCATAGGAATTTATAACAGGCACAGTATTGTTACTTGATTTGTGGAAACTTGGATTTGGGTCAAACGCGCTACGACTCACCAACAACTTTTGTTGTTGACGTATTTTTAGTTCATGTGCAGGTAAGTAAAAGCTTTGGGTGGATGTCACGATTGGATGTTAGGGACGAGTTGGGTTTTGTACCCGTTGGGGTTGATTTGGTTGACTTTGGGATTTGTTCCCCGTCATGACTATCCTCTGTTATTGTTGTCTTTTCCTTTGACTGTGTTGGTAGCCTTAGGTTCTGCCTGGGCGTAGACTGATGTGTATTACTTAAGACTTAACATATTTAAGTCCATTATGGTTTGTGTTTGATTTTGTATTGGACGGGTCGTCCGTTTGTGTGTTGACCTTGTGATCTTGCATCTATCTGTTTGCTTCCGCGTGTTCTGATACGGGCGCCCGGTCCCACTCTCCTCTCCCCCGCGCCTGGCAGGGCGCGGTGGGGCGGGGTGTGACACAATAAGGGTTGTATATATGAAACATGGGGTGGGGGGAGGGAGTGGGGTTGTATATATGCAACATAAGGGTGTTGCATATATAAAACACCGTGGGGGGGGGGGGAGGGGGGAGTTGGGGTTGTATATATGCAACAAGGGGTTGGGAGAGGGAGTGGGGTTGTATAAATGCAACACAATGGTGTTACATACATGCAACATGGGGAGGGGGTGGGTGGGGAGTGGTGGTTGTATATATACAACACAAGGGTGTTGCATATATGCAACACGGGGGGTGGGGTGGGTGGGGAGTGGAGGTTGTATATATGCAACAGGGGTGGGGAGTGGGGTTGTATATATGCAACATAAGGGTGTTTATATATGAACACGGGGGGGGGGGGGGGTAGGGTAGGGGTGGGAGTTGTATATATGCAACATGCGGTTAGGGGTTGTATATATGCAACACGGTGGGGGAGTGGGGGTGGGGTTTGTATATGTGCAATACGTACAATTATGTTACATATATGCAACACGAGGGGGCGGGGGTGCGGGTTGGGGGTTGTATATATGCAACACGCGTGGGGGGTTGGGGTGCGGATTGGGTTGTATATATGCAACACGCGCGCGGGGAGCGGGGGGGGGGGGTAGGGGTGCGGGTTTGGGGTTGTATATATACAACACGCTTGTGTTGCATATATGCAACACGGTGGTGGGAAGAGGAGGGCGTGTTGTAAATATATGAAACATTAGGGGGCGGTGTGGTAGTGATAATATTGAAAATTAAATACTAATTTACCTTATTAACCTTTATTTAAGTGGTTTTTAGGTTTTTAGGCTAAGGTGGGGTTTTGACATGATCTTTACCCGTATGGACAATATATATAATATATTAAACTCAGCTTTATATATCACAAATTCAAATATTGTCTCTCCAAGACCTACAAATAAGCAATTGAGGTTGTACCATGTGTAATGTAAATTGTACCTAAGTCTTGTAACCTTGGCGTATATGGTTTGACCAACTGTTATCCATGTTAAATAAAATTCTAAGGCCTGCTAGTGTCAAAGAAGTAATCTTGTAAATAATGCTTTGCTACAACAAGAGCATATATGTTTTTTTCTGTAATATAGGGCGATATAGAGGAAATGTGTACCGAACGAAAGTAGGAACCAAATATGTGATCTACTCCTAGTGGAGTGAGCCATACGGATGTCGGATGAAGAACACCAAAATACCGAATCTAGTCGTAGAGAGTAGAGACCACAGTATGTTTTCTTTGTGGTCCCACGGATGGTGCCAATGTAGAAACAGGGTATCTTGGGTGGACGGACTGAGAAGCTCAGGAACAGCCTATCGTGGTAAGATGTCGATCTGTAGTGCGAAAGAGATAAGTTGAACCTCTGATCCGGGCTAGAGGATGTGGTCTCTCACGAGTCTTGTCTTGTACTTGTAACATCAAAGGAACCCATTAGAAGGTGGGCAGAGACCGGAGTCTCTAGGCCACCCTCTGATGGTCAAGTCAGTAAGACTGTCTATAAATGGTATGTACATATGTGGTAGCGTGCGGGATGAAGGGGAATTCCCTAGTAGTAAGGGCTGGAGTGTCCTGGAAGGGCGGCCATCATGGAGGCTGGAGGAAATGCGACCAAATAGGCAAGGCCTGGGGGGAAGTGCGGCCATGTGAGAAGGCCTAGCGGAAGCGCGACCAAGTGGGAAGGGATGGCGGAAGCGCAACCGTGTGGCAGGAGGCCGAGCGGAAGAGCCATAATCTGGGAAGGGGAATAACCCCATTCAAGGAGGGAGTGAGCCTCCTTAGATAAGTAAAGTGATGGCCCCGATTGGACCTGGTATGCCGAACCTGGTATGGGCCATCAAAGAGGAAGTAATGGGCTAGATTGGGCCATACTACATAAAGGCCTTGAGCAATATAGTTAGCCCGATACGGACACACGGCATCTATAATCCTCCACTAAGGAGTGAAAATATTTAGAAATAATGAATCACATTCCTTACGTAATAGTCCATTCCATTCCAATATGCTACCAAACATGTCATTTTTCATTTCAATGTAATGACTAATTCCATTTCACCCTCCATTCATACATATCAAACACTACCTTAATCTTTTGTAGGTGTGGTTAATGTTTGAACAAATTTTTAATGGTTTTCCTTTAGAAAATTATATAAATATACAATTTTGAAAATCGTCGTTATCTCATGTTCTGCACTCTTCATCGATTCGTGGCCAATAATAAATGTCCACATGGCCATTACTTGGTTTTTATTTCATTTGATGTCATGGATAAGTATCATGTGTTTGATTTATGTATACAAGTGAGTTATTGGTCCGTCGGTGTGTACTTTGTGTTTGTAAATCTCACGTCTAATGTTCGAGACCCGAGTTTGGGTTTTTTTCGTGTTTTTTTATTTCATTTTTAGGTTAGCCACGTATAATGTATTACGCGTTTATAGGTTAGCCACATATAAGTTCTCTTCTTGCTTTCGTTTCAAAATTGTCCCGTCATTTAAAGAAGTTTCCGGTATTTCTCCTTTCGTTCATCGGCCATGTCTTTGATGTTGCTTCCTTTTTCTCTGTCAAACGATTTCATATCCGTTCACCTAATCGTTTCCTCACTCGCAAATCGCTGCTTTTTCTAGAAGTTTTTCTTCTCGACAGGTATGATTTCATATACGATTTGTTTCTTCTTGACATGTACGGTATTTGTTTTGGTTTAGGCTATCTGTAGTGGGATGAGATTTCAAGCCCCCCCCCCCCCCCCTCTTATATGGTGTAGTGGTAAAAGCAATTTCAAGCCCCCCTTTCAAGCCCTTCTCCATCTTGAAATATATCACGCCCCTCAACCATTTTTCACTTTTCAAGCTCTTTTCACGCCTCACCGTAGTGGGCTGAGGGGCGCTAAAGGGCGTGAAAGGGCAATCTCAAGCCCACTACGGATAGCCTTAGTATGAAGTTAAGTGTGTCTCGATATAGGTTATTAGGGTTTTTTTGAGCTTTTTGTTCGTTTTAACCTATTGCATGTCCAAAATAGGTTTTTTGGGTTTTTTGGGCTTTTTGGGCTTTTTGGGCTTTTTGGGCTTTTTGGGTTTTTTGCGTTTTAACCTATTGCATGTCTATATTGATTATGATCGGTTGTTGTTCTTGCTAAGTGTGTGTGTTTTAACTTATTACATATCTTAAATCTTAATTGATTCTGATCAACGCCTGTTCCTGGTAATTGTTGCTAAATGATATAAATTTTGTTTAGCCTTTGTTTATGTTATCCCTCTAATTGGTTTGACTGGCTTTACTTTTACTGCGTGTTCTGTATTAATATTTTTCATTTTGATTCATTTTTTTTTCTTCATTGAATTTGTTTGACATTTGTTTTCTTCACTGAGTTCATTTTTTGATTTTTTTAGGTTTCAAGTTTGTTATGTTCCGAATTCTAAACAGGTTAGATTCTTTGTCAATCTCATTGATTTCTTTTATATTTTGACCTCTAAATGGTTCATAAGTGTTCGCCTTTGTTATGTTTCACTTCGTTTGAAGTTGTTAAATTCTAAACTGCAATGACTTGGTTGTGAAGGAAGGATTCGACAATTTGAAGGAACTACCTGTAAAGTATTGAATGCTTGAGTATTCTCATTCATTAGAAAAATATATATACACAAATACAAGGGTCCTAATCTAGGAAACCAGTACAAGTTAATACACCCCCTCAGTCGAAGCAGGAAAGGACTGGATGCACAGACTGGATTTAAATCGATTGAAGAGCTGACGTGGCAGTCCTTTCGTAAAGATATATGCATACTGATAATCTGCGGGCACATGAAGAATGCGAAGAGTACAAAGCCGAACCTTTTCCCGGACAAAGTGGATATCTAGCTCGACATGCTTAGTCCGTTGATGTTGAACTGGATTTTCAGATAGGTAGACGGCAGAAATTTTATCACAATACACAATAGTGGCGTGCTGTACATCAAGATGTAGCTCAGTTAATAGTTGTGTAACCAACTTGTTTCAGCAACTGCATTAGCAACGCCTCTGTATTCGGCTTCATCACTAGACCTGGAAATAGTAGCCTGACGTTTTGATGACTAGGAGACTAGGTTATCACCTAGAAAAACACAGTAACCTGAAGTGGACCGACGTGAATCAGGACAACCACCCCAATCCGCATCAGAGTAGGCAATCAAGCGAGCGGATTTGGAGGGGCGAATAACCAGGCCATGATCAAGAGTGCCCTGAAGATACCTGAGAATACGTTTCAGGTAGTGAAGATGTGGCTCGCGGGGATCATGCATGAAAAGACAAACCTGCTGAACAGCGTACGAGATGTCTGGGCGAGTGATGGTGAGGTACTGGAGTGCTCCAGCCAAGCTGCGATAAAAGGACCCGTCAGAAAGTGGCGAACCAGTGGAGGCACTAAACTTAGATGTAGTGTCAACTGGTGTAGCGCATGGCTTACAATCAGTCATGTTGGCTCTAGCAATAATATCTTTAGCATACGAAGCCTGAGACAAAAATAAACCACCGTTTTGGCGTGTAACATTAATTCCCAAAAAATGATGTAACGGCCCTAAGTCTGTCATAGCAAATTCACTGGACAATTTGTTTATGATCTTTGTAAGAAAATTTGAATCGGAGGCCGTTAGTATAATATCGTCAACGTACAAAAGTAAATAAGCCATCCGTGAGCCATGACGATAAACAAAGAGGGAAGTATCACTAACTCTGCTTCGAAAACCACATCGAGTAATAAATGATGCAAACCGTTGGTACCAAGACCGCGGTGCCTGTTTCAAGCCATATAGGGATTTTCGAAGCCTGCAAACATAGTCAGGGTTAGTGGTGCTTTTAAACCCGGGAGGTTGGTGCATGTAAACTGTTTCTTTGAGATCCCCGTGTAAAAAGGCATTTTTCACGTCGAGCTGATGAATAGCCCAACCTCGAGAGACTGCGAGACTAAGTACCGTACGTATCGTAGTCGGTTTATCAACCGGACTAAAGGTTTCATCACAATCAACACCAACCTGTTATGACTTCCCATTAACTACCAAACGTGCTTTGTGGCGTTGCAATGTACCGTCTGCATGAAATGTGTGTCTAAATAGCCACATACATCGTATAACATGCGGGTTTGGTGGTCTACTAACCAACTCCCAAGTATTATTAGCCAATAAAGCTTTATATTCGTCGGTCATAGCTGCATGCCAATTTGGATCAGAAAGGGCTGAAAGGTGGGATTTAGGGAGTGGGGAGATAGGTGGTGTGGTGGAGGTAAAGAGATTAAGGGGAATTTTTGGTTTAGAAATCTCGGCTTTTGCACGGGTAAGCATCAGGTGGGTAGTGGGCGGGGGAGGTGGCGGGGTGGGAGTGGCAGATGCGGGAGAGATAGGTGTGGAGAGGTGAGCAACCGAAGAAATGTTAGGAGAAGAGGGAGAGGACGGGCTGGTCGAGGGGGTTAAGGAAATAGTGGGGGAGGGTGGCGGGCTAGGGACGTGGGTGACGGGTTGAGTTTGGTCGGGCGTGGTTGGGCCAGGTATGGTTGGGCCGGGTGTGTATGGGCCTAGGAAAATAGCAGGTGATATTCGGATTCAAGAAAGTAGTGGTCGGGTATAGATGGGGTGGTGGTGGACGAGAACGGGAAGGATGTCTCATCAAAAGTAACGTGCCGAGAGAGGATGATTTTGTTAGTGGACAAATCAAGGCACCTATAACCTCGGTAATCGGTGGGATAACTGAGAATCACGCACATAGTGGAACGGGGTGCAAGTTTGTGAGAATGGGTGGCGGAGAGATTTGGGTAGCATGTGCACCCAAATACCCGAAGATGGTCGTAAGAGGGATTACGGCCATAAAGAACAGCAGTGGGGGTGATATATCTGCGTGTGGCGGAGGGGAGAATGTTGTGAAGGTATGAGGTTGTGTGAAGGGCATCGACCCAAAGTTCATTTGGCAAGGAAGCATGGGTCATAAGGCAAAACATGATTTCATTTAGGCGTCAAATCATGCGTTCCGTTTCCCATTTTGTTGGGACGTATGAGGACACGAAAATCGAAACTGAAGACCCTTTTGTTGAGCAAAGGTTTTGAACTTATGGTTATCAAATTCACCCCCTAAGTCGCATTGGAACGACTTAATAGACATGTGGAACTGGGTGTGTATATATTTATGAAAAGTTACAAATTTGTCAAACGTTTCTGATTTCAGTTTGAGAGGAAACACCCATGTATAATTTGAAAAATCATCAACAAGAACCATATAATATTTAAAACCAGATTTACTGACTATTGGAGAAGTCCAAAGATCACAGTGAACAATATCAAAAGGAAGTAAAGTAGTAGAATTGGAACTTGAAAATGGAAGTCGTTTATGTTTCGACAATTGATAGGAATTGCAAACGGTTGACCGAGGTCGCTTATTACATGATAATAAATTATGAGAACTAAAATAATTCAAAATAGCTTGTCCTGGATGCCCAAGACGGTTGTGCCAAAAATCTTACGAGGTGGTGGTGAGAAAAGCGGTTGTGGAATTGTTGGTGAGCAGATATAGAAGGCCCGAGCTATTGTGTCTATTCAGGATCTCCCCAGTCCTGTAATCCTTCATAGAGAAACCGAAAGGATCAAATTCGACAGATATATTATTATCAATTGTAAATTGCCGAACAGAGATGAGATTTTTAATAATGTGAGGAGTATAGAGAACATTTTTAAGGTGAAGGGGTTTAGTCGGTGAGGCAAGGGTGGTGTTACCTGATCCATGAATGGGCACACTATGACCATTACCGACAAATACAAACTTATTTTGACAAACAATATTGGAAGTGGAAAGCATACCTTGATCACCCGTGATATGAGTGGACGCCCCGGTGTCCATGAACCAATGTTCTTGATGATCAGCTGTGTTGTCTACGTGAAGAGCCTCCATAGCCTCTCCTAGTCGCGATGGGTCCAGAGGGTTGATTTCCGTCAGGTGGGCCTGGTGGGCCGGTGCAGAGGGTTGCTATGACCCGGAAGAAGAGGTTGCTTGCTGTTGTTATGGGCCACACATCTAAGGAGAAGCCCATCCAGGCGCTATGGGGAAAAGGCAAGGAGGCGGCCCAAAAGCCCATGGACCGGCCTACTGCATCCACCACATCTGCCAGGGATTTGGGCCGGATGGAGGTCGCATCTGGTGCTGCTGTTGGGCTGGAGGCTGTTGGGATGGGCCTTGGTTCCGGTTCTGTGGAGGGGCAGATTTACGGTTGGAATTGGGTGGAGGCCGAGATCCACTACGGGGCTGGGTGGGGTGATTTCTTGGTGGCTGTGGAGGTGGGGGTTCATGAGAGGCGGTGAAAACAGATTGGGGGTTCACCGAGTCACGATAGGATTGTCGTTGTACCTCCAGTTGTATCATATTGACCGCCTCCTCCCAATTAGGAATCTGTTATTGATGAGGGAGGCGACAGTGTCAAAATCGGACGGGAGACCACGCACGAGTTGTAGGACCAACCGTTGATCAGTAACGGGGCTGTCAATAGCTTTGAGTTGGCGAGTCAGCTCCTTCAGACGTTGACAATAGGCCTCAAGGCTAGGCATGGCTTTGAGGGTAAGGTTAGCAAACTCATGTTCAAGGCCGGAGACCGTGGTCAAGCCTTTTTTTAAAAAAAAAACAAGAAGATAAAAAATCGATTAAACAGTGACTAGATCGATTTTAGATTACCGAACAAAAGAAGGAAACTGATGATTGTAGATAAACATATATTGGTTTGATGGTGTTTGGAATCATAAAAAAATTATCATCGAGAAACTTCAAACAATTAAAAACTTTTAAAACCACACCCACATATGATCATAGGGGTAAAAAAATCACAAAACTATTGTTTGTATGTGAAGCAAAATTGGAGCAAAGGAAACAAAGACCCAACTGTGAAACTGTCGGCAGAAATCAATACAAATAGAAAACACAATTTGACGGTAGCGATATGCTACATCCTCAACAATGGCGGAAAAAAAAAATTCGGTCGTACGAAGATCTTGAACCAAATGTACGAAAAGGGATCAAATACTGGTTGTAGGTAGTACTTAAAAACGAAAAAAAAAACAATTACCACATGATTTCGTTGGAAGCGGTGACCGAGATTCTAAATCGAAAACGAAGCTTTACTTGAACGTGAGAACAAAAAAATATATAAAAGTAGAAACTAAACTGGAAAAAAAAACGAAGGTGGGACAGGGCGGTGACGATGGTGGCACACCGCCCTGTCTAGGGTTTCAACTCGGTGGCGACGACTAGGATTTGAATCGTTTAGGTTGTGATACCATGTAAAGTATTGAATGCTTGAGTATTCTCATTCATTAGAAAAATATATATACACAAATACAAGGGTTTTAATCTAGGAAACCAAATCAACTATTACAAACATAAATATACAACTTGTAGTACAAGTTAATACTACCCCCTCAGATGGTATCCATGATTGGCATTTCAAAAGTCTTTCGTCTGCGACTTACAACAAACGAGTGTTGTGGTCCAAGATGTAAAGGATATTAGAAATGAAGAACCTGCAGTGCTACAATCTATGAGGATTCCATGTATCAGTCAGTCCACCTCTACTGGAAAACAATACAGAAAACATCCACATGACTCTCGAGGTTGAAGAAAAGAAAAAGCCGATCGACTAGAAACAAATCCCGAAGAAGATGGCATCTTTTGGCTTGACAAAAGCTTAAAGCTCGTAAATAAGACCATGTCTATCATGGATCAGTAACATGTCTTCACTAGAAAGAAGCGGCATAGTGTTGAACTGCTGATGTTTTTTTGGCTGAAGGATCCTATACGTGCAGGTAATTTGTAGTGACCAAAAACAAACTAATAGTAATGATGTTGACATCTGTAGTGCCATGGTGAACATATTTTGGCAGGTAGCTTGTAGCGACTACAAACAAACTAATAGTAGGGCAAATAGACTAATTGACATATGTAATGCCATTGCCATGGTTAATGTCTCTGTTAGATTATTCGACTTTTACCAATTTCCCAAGAGTCGATACTGCTATGGTACGAAAATCGTGCAATGGTCGGTACTACTATTGGTATGAATCCCGCGGCACCGCGCGGGGTTCATGCCTTGTGTACTATATCAAAAATTTTAGTGCATGATTATTTTTAATACAAAGACACATATTTTTTTTTTTTTTGAAACGGCAAACAATTAATCATTAGAACAAGCCCAGCGGGAATACTGAGCAAAATTACAAGGTTTCAAAGATAGCAAGGAATAACAATACAAGCCCAAAATCACATCAGAACTCCTATCATTAATCTATCAACATCAGCCATAGCAATTGAATATAATACTCGGCTTTGTTGCCATCCACAATCCCCCCAGCTCCACCAAGATTTGACCTTCGGCGTTAAGCATAGTCCTGTTTTCCGTCCACTGAAGTCAACGAAGGCACGTACCCCCACATTCCCAACTTAAAACAGCGCCGACGATCACATATCCAATTCACAAGCGGAGGATGCAATCCCCGATGAGGATGGGACGGGCCCTAGCAAAACCCATCGAGGAGATCACTAGCCCGCAGCGAAATGAAGATGAAAATCATCGACGTCCACCATGTCTTATTTTATCCGCCAATCTTCTCAACTCGAGCCAAATCACCCCCTCAGGACTCCATCCCGCCGATCACCCCGATGAATCTTTACACAGCCCAGGAGCGGTTCGACCCCACACACAAATATACCTCCCATGGACAAAAGCATAACCTCAACATTATTGGGGCACTCCAATTATAGACCCATCTTAGACACTCCAATTACAGGCCCATCTTACCTACATCCCTTTGTTGAGCAGTCCTCATGTTCCCAGGCCCAATTCCAAACAGCCTAGGATCACCGATGAACTATCCCCCACAACCACCTTGGTCCAATTCTCCCCCATCCCCTCAAATCCCCATCCACGACCCTGAACACCTTTGAAAAACACACCAAGACTCCCCAAACAGATATGCCATGTTGCGATCCACCCTTGACTGTCGATTGTTACCAGTATTGCATTTTGATAAGTCCTCATCATTCCAATTGTCTTCGATCTGCAATGTCTTCTTTCGAACATTTGTACACCAGTCCACCAATTCTAAATCTATAGTCATCCCAACCAATTCACACCCGAACAAAAGATACATGTAGCAACAACGCACACGAATTGATATAAACCCATTGTTCACACACGAAATGAATACAAGTCACGTCTCCCCCAACCCATGTTTGACCCACCCATAGCCCGGACATGCCCAGTATACACACACCAAAACTCACACCATCGGAGACGAGACCGTATGTCCCAAACGCACACACCCCGAAATAATTTCCCCTGGCCCCTCACCCCATTTAATTAGCAAAAACTCATCCTTTTAACTCATTTCACCCCCAGACTTCTGCGAATATGCTTCCCAATTTTCTCATCTTCCTTTTTTACTTTTTTTTTTCTCTCCAATTATCCCTATCTTTCCTCACTACCCCATCCTCCCCTTGAATTACCTTTAATGAAATTTCCCACCTCCCTCACAGCTTCCCCTCCACGTCTCCCATCCCTCCTTCATTTTGCTTCTTCTATTCCTTTCCCAGCCCACCTTTTCTTCTCCTCTTTTTTCTCTTTTTTTTTTTTTTTTTTAACCCCCTTCATCCAGGTCCTTTTCCTGTGACATTCCCCACCCCTACATTCTTTCCGATGACCTCCCCCTCTTTGATCTTTTACCCTTTAGCAACTATTTCACATATACAATTCTCACTTGTTTCCTTATACCCCGCCCCCCGACACGAAACGAAGATATATACACGAAACGATTTTCACGAAAAGATTGCATCAACATACACCTATACACACATATTATGTCTGCCAACGTGTCAAAACGATGGACCAGCCGCACCTCAACAACCATCTTATCCCCCCAAGACACCGTGTGTTAATGCATTTACCCAGGACGCACGCACACCAAGTTGACACACACCAAGTTGATGACCCCAAATATTGTCCCCACCCTTATGAGTAACATGAAAACAAAAACTGCCATGACCCTTCCCTCCCCCCCTGCCCCCACCCAGCCCAGAGCAAGACTACCATGGCCCTTTTCCACCCCCACTGCCCCCACCCAGCCCAGAGCAGAACTGCCATGACTCTTTCCACCCCCTCTGCCCCCACCCAGCCCCTTTGAATTTACCTTTACCTTTTACTCATACCCTGAATGTTTTCCAATCTTCCCATGACATGCCATCCAACTTTCCCCTATTTTTTATCCATAGGAAAGAGCAGAGTTTAATGCAATCCACTGTATCCGCAGCTCTCGAGTTGACATTATGGAAAACACTTTTGTTTCTTGTTTTCCATACAATCCACAGTGTAGTTAGGATGATTCCATACTGTAACTTAACTTTTTTGTCCCCCATTTGCCACTTCCAAATCTCGTCCACCATCTCATTGAGTGACAACGAACTGAGATTAGTTAGTTTACACCATTGTAAGATCCCAATCCAGACCTCTGCAGCCTTTTGACATGCCCATAATGCATGCTCCACCGTCTCACATTCGAACCCACATGCCACGCACCTAGGATCAATGTTAATGCCCCTGGCCGCTAATTTCACCTTAACAGCTATCCTACCAAGCATAGCCCTCCAAGCAAATGCATTTACCTTGATTGGAATCCATCCTAGCCATCTGAACTTTGTGTTGAAGTCACCGAGTAGTTTTTCCTGCACTAGGTTCCGAACGTTGCTCACAGTAAAATCCTCTACAAAATTCTGCCCCCACCCCCATTTGTCTCTATCTTCTGATAATCTAATGTCCTCAAGTAGCAATTGACAGTCATCAATTAGGTTTGTTATATACTCAGGAATATCATTCGTGTTCCATACCCATTTGAACCTGCCACCATCACTAGAGTTACTTATTCTATCTACCACCCTGCAGTCCTTCACCACTTCCAAATTATACAATTCCGGAAAAACGTCCATAAGCCTCCCCACACCCACCCAATTGTCCAACCAAAACCTAGCCAGCTTCCCATCACCCAGTTTACACCTCAATACTTTGAACGGGTTTATCCCCAATGTTTGAAGTTCCTCCATTGACTTAATTACTTGTTTCCATGGTCCATTGATTACTCGGTTGCATTTAACAGTTTCCAATCGCCTAGTTGTCGAATGTATTGCCGTGATTACTTTGGCCCATAATGCCTCCCTATTCTCTTTTATTCTATGTACCCATTTGACCAAGAGACCAATGTTCGCAGCTCTAATAGATCCAATACCCATGCCCCCCATGTGCTTTTTTGCCAACATTCTCTCCCATGCAACCCATGAAATCTTTTTTCTATCAGTCCCCCCACCCCACACAAAGTTCCTTCTAATCCCCTCTATTTTTTTTTCCACTTTCGCTGGCATTTTGAATAGAGATATGTAGTATTGAGGTATTGCTCCCAGGACTGCCTTTGCCAATGTCACTCTACCCCCAAAAGATAAAGTTCTTTTTTTCCATGACGACAATTTTTTTGAAACCTTGTTTATGACAGTCTCCCAGTTACTAACTCTATTCATGTTGCGCCCAATAGGTACCCCCAAATATTCTGCCGGTAGACTTCCTACTTGGCAATGAAGAGTTGCAGCAAGCTGGCTCAATAATCCATCATCAATCCCCATCCCAAACAATAAGCTTTTCTGGAAGCTAACCTTTAACCCCGAAGCTAAATTGAAACATCTAAGTATTCTAGCCAAGTTAGCAAGATTACTAATCGATGCCTCCCCCATGAAAACCGCATCGTCGGCGAAGAATAAGTGAGATAGCACCACACCATTATTTGGAAGTTGAATTCCTCGAAACGTGCCCGATGCCAAAGCTCTAATCGTGGTTACGTGTAGTGCCTCCATTGCAATCGCAAACAAGAAAGGTGAGAGTGGGTCTCCTTGCCTAATACCCCTAGATGCCTTGAACTCCTTTGTGGGAGACCCATTTATTAACACAGATGTCGTTCCCGAGGATAAACACCCCCTAATCCAGCCACACCATAATGGTGGAAATCCCATATTTTCCATTGTTTTATCCAAAAATTCCCAGTTTAGAGTATCATAGGCCTTTGCAAAATCAACTTTAAAGAACGCCGCTTCTCTCTTTTCCTTTTTCAGCCACGCAATTGTCTCATTCACTATCATAGGCCCATCCAATATATACCTTCCTTTCAGAAATGCAAATTGGGTGTCGCTTATAACTGAATCGATTACCTTACTTAATCGGGTTGCCAAGCACTTTGCAATAGTTTTATAGATCGCCCCGATCAATGAAATAGGTCTAAAGTCGTCCACCCCCATTGGATCTTTTTTCTTCGGAATAAGAGCGATAAAAGCCGGATTGCATCCAAAGCTCACCTCCCCTGTTTCAAAGAAGCTTTCCAACACCCTATACCAATCCGTCGAGAACAAATCCCAATACTTTTTGAAAAAAGCAAAGGTGAATCCATCCGGCCCCGGGCTTTTTTCACCCCCACATTCCCATACAGCCATCTTTATTTCCTCCATCGAAAATGGTTTAGTCAAGCTTTCCTTATCAGACTCAGACAATCTGCTAAAACCCACACCATCCAACATTGGCCTGTTACCTAAAGGCTCTACAAATCTTTGTGCAAAATGGTTGAAAATGTTTTCTTTTATCCGACATGGTGTTGTAATCCACTCCCCGCCCACCATCAGTCCCGAGATTCTGTTATTCGCCACTCTTGTATTGACCACCCCATGATAATAACTCGTGTTTTCATCCCCCTCAATAGCCCACTTCACCTTTGCCTTTTGTTTTAGATCTTTGTTTGCAATTTGTTCCAGCTCCTTAATTTTCTTCTTCCATTCCAGCCTTTCATCTTTTTCTTCTACATTTAATTCTCTTGTATCGGCCACCATTTCAATATCGTCCAGCTTTTTTTTTTTTTTTTTTTTTTTTTTAGTGTCTTCAGCTCTTTTCCTTCCCTCTCTTTTGTCTCGGCCCACCATTTCTTTAGCTCCCTTTTTATGCATTGGAGTTTTTGGAGTAAGTTCCTGTCCGGCCTTCGATCATACGGCGCCAGAGCATAGGCAAGCCTCACCGTCTTCTCAAAATCACACCTATTAAACCAAGAATTGAAACATTTAAAAGGTATGGGACCATAATCCACCTTACCAATATCAAGGACAATGGGGCTGTGGTCAGAATACTCCCTTGGCAATGCCGTAACAGTAACACCCGGCCAACGATTCAGAAAATTCCTGCAGAATAGAATCCTGTCAATTTTGCTCAACTTTTCACCATTGCCCGACATATACGTCATCTGGTGACCCCCCATCTTTGGATCCACAAGCTCCATGTCTATGATGAATTGGTTGAAGTCCCTTGACGACACCCTACAAAACTCCGAGTTTATGCGTTCCACTTCAGACCTGACCACGTTGAAATCACCTACAACAACCCATAATCCATTCCACTGGTTTCTGATCGCTAGAATCTCCTCCCAGAGTGCTCTTTTTTGGGCCGGAGTTTTCGGCCCGTACACATTTATAATACATATCTCATCCTGAACTTCTTTTACCCTACCTCTTACCGCTATAAAATTTGGGGAACACACAGAGCTACTTTTTTGAAAAATAGATGGATCCCAAATAGATAATAAACCCCCCGATTTACCCACAGACCCAACAATATCATAATCGAACGCTGACCTGTTCCAAAAGTTTGCCACAGGTGTCGTTTCAACGTCTTCAATCATAGTCTCCTGGATTGCCATGAATGAAATCAAATGTTGTGTCTTGAATCTACGCATCCAGGAATGTTTATCCTCATTCCTGGCCCCCCTGATATTTGCAGATATAATATTCATTGAGGGACGATGTTTGCCCCCTCGTCCCGGATTAAATTTGTAACCTCCTTCTCGAACCCATCCATATCAATTCCCACCATTTTCCCAACTTCCATCGTCGTTCTTGTTTCTTTCCGGATCCATTCGCTATTCTTTCCAGAGCAAATCGATGCCCCGAATTCCACTGATTGCGTCCTAGACGATGATGTCGATTGCGATCTTGAAAATTGCCCCCAGATTGCGGACTTTCCTCCCCCACGCATCATGCGAGCTTGGAGACGGATGTTTGCCGCTTTAGCCCATTTAATTCCTTTTTTTGCCCTGCGAAACGTCGGCAGCGAAGTAATACCCCCATCCTCCCAGGTTACTTCATCATCATCATCCTCACCGCTTGAATAATCCGGGTATGTGACTCCGTCATGTGTGTTTCCCCTCTTTGCTTCCCCATCCATCTCGCCGCTGCTCGCCACTTTCTCTGCCTGGTTATTGTTGTTTAGATCCCTAACTCGCCAATTTAGATTACTGCTCGCTTCCCCTTGCTCCCTAATATTCTCGTCTTCACTTCCTTTTTGTAGTTGATCTTGAATAATGTCTTCTCGAGTTTTTGTCCCTTTCTGTAATAATACTTCCTTTTCAGTTACATTATCCTCATTTAATCCAGTTGCTCGATTTCCAGTACCCCCAGAATTTTCACCGGCTTCTTTAGTCTTGTTTGGGCTAATTTCCCCATTATTGGCCCCATTATTTCTCTTATCTTTTTTTTGGCCCATATCCGCCCCCCCATCATGTATGTGGCCCAGCTTTTCGCTATCTTCTTCCACTAGAATTTGGGGCCCCACGTCATTTCTTTTTCTTGTCACTGGTATATTGAAGGAGTTCGGAACCCTAGACACTTCCTCGTCATTTCCACCCTCATTATTGTTTACACCCCCCAGCCCTTTCGATTGTAATATACTAGCCGCCTCCTCGTGTTTCTCTCCTTCATTGATTGGTTCTTCATTGCTGCTTCCCGAAGGAGTGAGAACCTGTTTTGTCGGTCCCTCCCACGCGCCGCATTCGCCTCCTGATTCTTCTTTACTCCGGTAGTTGCCCGGAGGATTTCCAGGTTTTTTTTTCCGACTGAAAGATGGAATCTCCCATGTTTGTGCTTCCTCCGTGACCCATACCTCATATCTATGGTTACGCCACTCAACATCCACTACTTCATCAATCCATCCCAATTTGTTGGTGAGAATATAGCAGCACCCACTAGATACATCTTCGTTCGCCCAAGAAGAGTCCGATGACATGGCCCGCCGGCCGAAAGCCTCCGCAATCTTATCGAAAGTCTCTCCATCTCTTGCCATTAACGGAACTCCCATAATTTTAAGTTTAACTAATCTCTCTGTCTCCTGTTCCCGACCATCCCACCATCTCAGCATGGAAAACTTCTTCGACCACTGTTCTTTCTTCTCAGTTAGAAAGTTTTCAGCACTCATCCGATCTTTGAATGTAAGTAGCATTTTCATCCCCCCGATGTACGATAGTTCCACCCTTGATTGCTCCATTTCGTCCAGTCTGTCAATTAGGTCTTCCATCACCTCCATGAAGGCTACTTCCCCCACCAGGGTACGCCCATTACAATGTGATGGGAAGAATGCACACTTATTTGGTAGTTTGATAATCCTTCTACCTCCATTTTTCACATCTGTCTGTTCCCTCCTATTCACTGTTGTTTCCTGTATCCCCTTCTTCTTTTCTTCAGTCCGTTCCCTGTTTTCAGACTCACCACGGCCTGCCCACCTGCCGGGTTCATTTATTTTCATTTTCCGAGGCTGTCTAATGCTGTCTTCCTTACCAAATCTTGAAACATATATCCTTATTCTTGTTCCATCTACCTTAACCTCCCTTAAT
Source organism: Deinandra increscens subsp. villosa (assembly GCA_039602395.1). NCBI lineage: Eukaryota > Viridiplantae > Streptophyta > Magnoliopsida > Asterales > Asteraceae > Deinandra > Deinandra increscens. Next base: position 8,900,607 of record JBCNJP010000025.1, on the reverse strand, counting down.
GTACTCAGCATGCTGTCCACATTATCCACTCCTAGGAATCTTATGAATCCAAAAGTTCGTCCCCGCCAGTCCTTCCTTCGTGGTACAAATGCATCCGAAATCTTTCCATAGTGATAAAAGGTTTCCCACAGGTATTCACTTGTGCATCCATTCGGCAGGTCCGTTATGAAGAATGACGTGCTACCTTGGTTCGCTTTATTCTCTCTTCTTTTGTTGTATACCCTATTCCATCCCTCTTCTAGCCGCTCCAATCTTCTGCCTCCGCCGTTGTAGTTGTTTTCTCTTCGGTAGTAGTTGTATGCGCCACCTTCTCTCCAATGTCTCTCCATGTTATTTCATTCCTGACTTCTTTTAATGTGAATTTAAGAAAAAGGTTGAGGCATTGAATTCATATAAGAACGGTATTACTAAGTTTAATTTTGTGGGGTTCATGCCTTGTTTACAATATCAAATTTTTTGGTGCATGAATATTTTTAATACAAAGACACATATAAGAACGGTATTACTAAGTTTAATTTTGTGAGTAAATCTTAATATTTTATTTAGCTATATACAATATTTCAAGTTTGTTGGTAAAAATTATAATTTTATAATTGTTTAAATAGATGGGTATAATAATATTTTAAGTGTTTTATAAGGATATATATAATATTTCAATTTTAAATTTTGGTTGCATATATATATATATATATAATATTTTATAAGTTTATAAGAGTATATATATGAAATTCTTGTTTTTATTTAATATAATAAATATATATTTACATAATAAATATTATTATAATATATAAATTATGATTAAAGAATAATTAGATAATATATGTTTCGTTATATCTATAAAATTTTAATTATATATATATATAGGGGAAGGATCAAATAAAAACAAGATGTTATTACGAAAACACGAAAACAAATATTAAAACCTCTATAACTTCCTCATACGTTAATATTTTATTAAAAAATTTGCACCAAAAGTCTTAAAATTATGTCACCTTTAAATCTGGGGAAAATAATTAAACATATAAAATTTCGTGATTTTTTTTATTATTGCACATGTGCAATAATACGTATTATTATATTACACATGTGCAATATTAACAAAAAACATTAATTTTTTTTTAATTTTTTCAAGAATTAAAGATAACAGAATTATAAGATCTATGGTACAATTTTTTATCAAAAATATTAACGTATAAAAGTTATAGAGGTTTTAATATTATTGCACATGTGCAATAATAATTTTTTATTGCACATGTGCAATAATAAAAAAATTTAAAAAACGTTGAGTTTTTTTTTTAATCTTCTCCAGAATTAAAGATAACAGAATTATAAGATTTATAGTGCAATTTTTTATAAAAACATTTAACATATGAAAAAAGTTATAAAGGTTTTAATATTATTGCATATGTGCAATAATAATAATAAAAATTTATTGCAACTGTGCAATAATAATTTTTAAAAAAAATTTGATTTTTTTTAATTTTTCCATAACTAAAGATAACATAATTTTAAGGATTTTGGTGCAAATTTTTTTAAAAAATATTAACGTATGAAAAAGTTATAGAGATTTTAATATTTGTTTTCGTGTTTTCGCAATAAAAGTTGTTTTCACATGATCATTTTGAGAACTTTTTATTTTGAGAACTTTTTATTTTGAGAACTTTTGAGAACTAAATCTCCACCACTAATTTCAGGTGGGGACCACTATAATTCATGAAGGGTTTCCATATATATAAACTAGTGGCTCAGAATGGTTCTTAAAAGTTCTCAAAACCAATTAGTTCTCAAATGATCCTCTCCCTATATATATATATATATATATATATATATATATATATATATATATATATATATATATAGGGAGAGGATCATTTGAGAACTAATTGGGTTTGAGAACTAAAAATAACTAATCTTAGCCACCAGTTTATATATATGGAAACCCCCCCCCCCCCCCCATGAATTTGAATGCTCCCCCTTGAAAATTCATGGGAGGGGGGATACATGTAATAAACATGTGGCTCAAATTAGTTCTTTTTAGTTCTCAAATCAAATTGGTTCTCAAATGATCCTCTCCCTATATATATATATATATATATATATATATATATATAGGGTGAGGTTCATTGTAGACACTTTCGCATGTGAAATAGCTCTTTTTCACATGTGAAAGTTTCTAATTAATGTGAAAAAAGAAAAAAAGAAAAAAAAAATTAATCACAACCATTAGATCAAGAGATCTAATGGTGAAAAAGGGTGTCTACCTGTCTACACTTATGGGGGTGTCTACAATGAACTTTTCACTATATATATATATATATATATATAAGAATTACATGCATATATAAATAAAAAAAATTAATATATGATAAATAATCCATCCGAACCTGAGTCGTACTTAAGCTTCAAAAGTATTAATCTAGCTTAAGCTTAAGAAATAGAGGTTGAAAGAAATCAAGCTCGAGCTTAGACGGGTACGGCTCAGTACACCGCTACATCAAACCACCACGAGCCAATACCGACAACAGTAGACAAACAAATCAATCAAAGAAATACATAGCAAATTACAAAAACAAACAAGATGGCAGAGGATTAAAATGATCACGGGTACCTTTTGGTTTTCGATTGGACACTTTCATCCTTTACGCAATGTTAGCTCTCTGTCCCGCGGCAAGAGTTGATGATGATCGGAGGAGAAGAAATGACAAGAGTGCTTCTATCCAAGAATACATATTATGTTTTAAATATTTCCTAACAACTACAAACTTAATTGCTATCAAACTCCTCCTAACCAACTTCAAAAACCCATTTAAATTTCCAAAAATCTAAATCACAACTTGGATGACCATCAAAACATGACACACAAACTTTGGGTTCCATTCTTTGTAGCCCTGGTTTTATTCAACTCTGTGATTGATGTTCACACAAGTTCTGATGATGATGGTGATTATGATTACGACTACGACAACGAAAAGAGACTTAAGTGGTTATCTCCATGGGAAGTCCAAGACTTGCCCTGGGAACCACGGACGGATTTCTACAGAGATCTCAGAAGTTGCTTAAAGACTTTGACACAAAGATGCAACAATCGTTTGTACAACTACGTGTTGTCGAGGCAAGAGATTCATAGGCCATGTTGCAAAAAGTTGTACGAGATGGAGATGGGGTGTCTCGAGTCACTAGCATGGGTTTTGACTCGAGCCAATTACGAGTATAAGGCGAGACACGTCGATGAGCGGTTTAAAGATGTCTTGAATATGTGTAGTGGTTTCCACTAATGATTCCTTGGGGTAGAGTATTCTTCTAAATATAACTTTACGACTCTAAAAGTGTTGGAAACTAACTTGGTAAGCATAGCAACACTAATACAACATATTGAATATGTGGAGTGAACAGTCAATTGTACCTATTGAATGGAAGTAATAATTGATAGCAAAATCATCTGACAAATTAACCCGATATGAAATACCAAAATTTATGTTTAGTTTGTATCAACAAAAACGTTCAAGGGGATGACATAGGTTCGAATCCGGTTTCTGTCTTTTAACCCCTTTGAAGACCACATGCCCAACTTCCCAACACAAGCATTTTGCCTCATCCAATTAGTTAGCACAACATTGGTGGGGCCGATCAGCTTTCCGGTATTCAAATAAAACTGTGTAACAAAACTAAGAATACCATAAAGCAGGCACTAATTCACTGGACCACATCAATCAAAACTTAGGAGTTGAGCATGCTTAAATTGATCCAATGAGATCAAAATGAGTTCTAATCCATTCATCCAGATCAAATACTAGCAATCATATAAATGATAAATAACGAAAGAAAAAAAAACCCCTTCAAGAACATCATGCGGCTTGAGCTTCTGGTTCAGGTAGTGGTTGACATGTGATATGTTCGGTCTTTTTTGAGTTAGAAATGTACTTCCAACAGCACTTGTGAACACCACTAATTTTCTTTGGAGCATCAGCAGCGGCTATACCTACACGACCATCAACGTTAGGCACTTGGTAAACTAGTATTTCCCAACAAGATTTACAAGGTATAAGTCAAACTAATCTTCAATGTAAATTTCGCCACTAGATCTTCAATTATGGGAAATAAAAGATAATAAGTACCAAGTTTGTAAGATGTAACATATTTAGCATGCAGAAATTGCGTAAAAAAATTAAAATCAAATCCATAACATTTTGAATGTACAAAGTCCTAGGTTGACCTAAAAGTCAACGAAATTGAAATCAAATCAGTAAATAGTTTTACTACTTTTCTATCATGCAAGTCACAACACAAATAACAAATAATGTAAGAGAGTAATAAACATGTAATGACGCTTTTGTTTGGCTATATGATTTCAAAAAAAAAACATGAATGCAATAATGTTTGTTATCTAACTTGCATAAAACCTAAAGTAAAACTAGCATTGATCCTTAAAAGAAAGAAAGAGTGTGAGACAGCATAACTTGATCACTTAAGACTTATAAGGACATGCTAAGCAAAAGTATAAACAGGATAAAATTGGAGCTTAAATACATATAGAATGCATGAAATATTAGATATTAGATAATTTCATTCTTCATCTAGTTTTGTTTAGATTTTGAAATATGCATAGCAACACACCTTACATCTTTAATTATCCTTAGAATACTACTGGAGGCATTCCCAGGCGAAGGCGCACTAGTCGTACACAAGTGGAAAATCATGAACCACGAGAAATTGAAATCCTTGGAAAAACAAAGAGGTTAGATTTCTAGGTTTTTAGGCACAGGGGCTTTTAAAATCATCCGATCCTTCAAGATAGGGCCATTTATTCCATTATTAACACATGGCAATAAAATACGGAAGAAACGAGCCAGTACATGATGAGGCCTAATGCGCAAAAACGTCTCATTTGATAGCCCAAGCACTTGCCATGATGCAATCTCCTCATTGCAATGACACGCCTTGCACCAGTCGTGCTTGTTAGAACATAATCCTAGTATCCACATACGGAACATTTGTATCCTTATGACTTATGAGTTATGACACATATTAGTAACAAAACTTTATGCTCAAGTCAATATACATAATCAACAAGTTAAAACTGCAAAACGCCACCAAACTGTAGGTTATAATCTTGATCGGGTCAAGTCGGTTAAATGGATATGGTTAAAAACCGGGTCAATAGTCAAATGGGTCATAGTGGCAGTTTATTTAAGTGTTTATTTCTGCACATGTTTTATTTATTTGAAGTGGTAAGCTGAGTTTTAGGTAGTGGGTTAGTTAGTTTCCTATTCTTTAGGTGCAAGGTTATTTTTTCTTATTTAATGTAAATTTTCTATGAATGAAAGTAGAGCAAGAGTTACAGCAGAAAATAATCTCCCGTTTGTGAGTTTGAGTGTGTGTTTTGGGCCTGATTTCCAACACAAACAAACAATTTCACTGCATACAATAACACACACAACGTACCACTTCCAATCTTATCTAATCACCAACACTACAACAGCAAATCAACAGGTTATATATTTGGAAACTTGCAAAAACTGCCAGCATTATGCTAACAACACCATGGAAAAAGTAAGAATCCAACGTCTAGAAGTGATAAAACTCTTGATTTTGAATATCCAATGATCAGAAATAGCACTTTATTAATTCCCAAACTGAAGATGACAAATGAAACACAGATTTACCTAAAGAAAAATAACAACTCACCGTCTTTGTGAACAATTCCCCAAGTCTTCCCATGCTTACCATCCTGAAAAACAAACCAATTAACAATCAGTTTCACTTTTTAACCTCAGAATTGACATCGATTTCACAAAGAGATATCAGAATCAACTATGTTCAAATCGACTAACATTGATTTTGCAATGTAATCTACATCCTTTCTGCAAAATTAGAAGTGTAATATGTTGTTTGGAAGTCATTTTAACTTTCTCAACCTCCCATATGACATCTATTTCACAAAGAGATATCGGGAATTATCTATGTTAAAATCAACTCTCTGCATTGTAATCTACATCATTTCGATTCACTATGTTAAAACCTATTCGTTGTTTGGAAGTAACTAACTAAAAAACTTAAAATAAACCAATTAAAAAACATTTTAACTTTTCAACCTCAAAACTGACATCGATTTCACAATAAGAGCAGAATCGACTAACTTTTGATTTATTAGTGTAATCTACATCATTTCTGCAGAATAATTAAGAACGTAGTTCATTATATGGAAGGAACTAACAGCTCAAAAACCCTAAAGTCTTAAAGAAAAAACCTAACTCAGAAACACACACAATTCATGATTTGCAATCTGTAAGCGATAGATAGATGGATTGAGAAATGAAAACAAACCTTGTAGAGATTAATTTTCGTGATCTGATAAGCGACGCCAGACCAGTGAGTTTTAGCCATTTGATAACCGATTCCCCAATTTGGAAGAAACTGAGCCACCTCAAACAAGTTCTTCTTCTTCTTTCTCATAGATTTCGTGACTGTTGTGCTAGGATTTGAAGCAGAATCAGAAGCAAGAGAAGATGTGCTTAAAGTTCTTTTGATTGAATTGAAACATAAATTCTTCTATGAACTACTAATCGAACCTACTGATTTACTCGCCATCTTCAGCTGTTGCTGTGGCCTCTTCCTGTTCGGCGATCTTCCTATTTTGCTACGTTCACATGTTCACTATACCCCCTTAGACTGATCGTAAGCTTTATCAAGCCCATAGCGCCCCTAAAATGTCACCAAAACGCCCCCTTCCCACCCCCTCGGCGCTATGGATCATGTTTGGCTTCTGGGCGTTCTCCTTACAACGCCGTTGCCCACGCATTGATCGAAGAAACTAGCCGTTGAACGGCTAGTTTTCCAGAATTTTTGTTTTTTGTTTTTTTCTAATTTAAATACCACTATATATATATATATATATATATATATATATATATATCACATTCCATTTAAATCTATTCAAACTCTCCATCTTTCAAATATTTCTATACAATCTTCCACTATTTTTTTAAAATGAGTTTCCCTTCATCATCTTCGATTTACTACGACTTCTTCGACAAAGAGGAATACGAGATTATCTCCGCCGCACTCCAAATTGTTCAAGAGATTTCAAATCCGGTTCCTCCTCCGGTTTTACGGCGCACGCCCGTTGAGCGTGATCGGAATGCCGCTTGTACCAACTTGATGAACGACTACTTCGTCGCACGTCCGGTCTACGACGATGAGACATTCAAGAACCGTTTCCGGAAGAGTAAACGATTATTTTTGCGTAATCTTAAGAAGAAGTGGATGTTTGTGAAGAATCCTTGTCGATTATGGACAAAGGATAAAATGGCCGATTGCATGCGCACTATTATTATAATGCATAATATGATTAAGGAGGACAAAGGAAAGACGATACGCTCAGACTTTCGACCCGAGCACATACAAGGGGTCCCATATGCGACAGCCGATGAACGCCGTGTAAATTCGGCTATGATGCGTTCCTCAGAACTACACAACGCGTTGAAGGCGGACTTAGCTGAACACACATGGGCTAACCGTCCGGTTGATTATGTGCAAGTAGAGGAGGTTGTACAAGAAAATAACCAAGTTGGCAAAGACGACGAAAATGATGGAGACGACGAAGAGGATTACGACGATATGCCCGACGATGAGTAGTTTTATTTTCTATAAATAAAAATGTAATTTGTATTTGTGTTTTTTAATTTAATGAAATTAGATTTTATTTTTTTGTTGTTTAATTAAATTAAAAAAAATGGTGATGTTATTATGAGGAGGGCCTCCATGGGGGCTTTATGACTACCCCATAAAACCCCTTGTCACGTCATCCGCCACATTGCGTAAAACGCCCAAGGGAGGGGCTTTATGGGGCTCCATGACTACACTTAGTCTTATAGTTTGTAGACAACTAGAGATCAACCGCGTGTTGCCGCGGTTAGCAGGTCATATTAAATACATATTGGATTGTATAGGTTGTGTGAAAATATAATTATATAACCTATCGATGAGATGTTTGGATGAGTAATTACTCTTTTAGTCTCGGCATAGAGTCCTTACGCTATTACAATACCTAAAACACCCCAAGATGAATACATCATGAATCCATTGAAATCCAAACCAATAATAATGCAAAAAGAAAAAAAAATTAACACTTTGATTACATTGTTGTCTTGTGATTGTTTCAACATCTCCGCAATTCATATAACCTTTGAACCTTCATATTCATTGTACATAGTTCTTTTCCCTTTCATGTTAATGAAACTGTTTTGAAACAACGTTGAGGTTTTATTAGTTATGAAAGTATGCGATGTACGTTGATATTTTGCATGTAACTGGAATTATTATGATGTGTGCCAACCCTCATGCATGCACATACGATATTTGTGGGTTATGGGGTAGTTTGTTTGTTCCTTTATTCGAGTGTAGTGGTTAGTTTTTTCATGTAGTGGGTTAGTAGAGTATTAGTTATTTTCAGTTATTTTCGTTTTTTGCATGCATGAGGGTTGGCATACATCAAATTATTACCTGACATATATCTTTTGGAGTTCAAGTATTGGCGGGTCTATGTCAATGGTTGTCATAGAAGTGGAATCCAGTTGTACGTTTCCTGTTGAATTTGACATTTGAGTAAACATTTGAATATTGTTTAACTTAATTGTTGCTCATCAAGATTCAGTTAGCAGTACATAAGATGTGTTAAAAAAACATTATTAAGTTGGAGTAATATGTACTTATATGGTTTAGCGCTATACCTAGCAGTTTATAAAGAGGGATTAAAACATACCTTCAAACTCAGTCACCTGTGCTGAGGTTTTTATCAACCAATGGACATAAAGAACAGTTCGGTGACATATTTGACCTACGATTTTATAAACATATGAAGCAGACCCACTATTGACCAAGGTATTTGTTTATCACCAAAAGTAGTCATTGAAAACGAATAGACAAAAGATACTAACCTTGTAGCGTAACAGAAGACATGGGCGCACAAAACTTGAAACGACTTGTACACATAATGAAGATGGAAATCAGAAAGCAACATCTCGAAATTTCAAAGTACATAAGGTAGTGTTATACCAAAGTCATATCACAAAGCTGAAGTGGCAGAAATAAGTAGAAGAAAAGCATAAATGAAGCTTCCACTTATAAAGTAAAGCCACAAAGACAAAAAAACTGTAAATACAAACATTTTTAAATAACAATGATTTTTAATTAGTTAATACCCAACTTAAAAGACAGTGAAATCATGAAATATGAAAACTATATAAAAAAGAGACATGAAAGCACAAATCTCACTTATTGATAAAGGAATGCCGAGCAGGAAAGGAAAATAAATATTATAACAATTAAGAAACTATAGTTACATGGAATTGACAACTTCAATCACAATCCAAATATGACATTGAAGAATAGTAAAACCTAACAGAAGCTAACGAAGAATAACAAAACCCAAGTTCAAACTTTAATACTGGTATGCAAAATGACAATTTTATAAGTTAAAAGGCATCAACATAAATATTCTAATTAAATCAAAAAGGAACAAAGTAAATGAAAAAGGTTCAAAACTTTAAAGGCATAAACCTTAATACCAAAGAATCACAAAAATTAAGTTCAAACCTTAATATTGCTATGTCAACTGACATTTTTAAAAGTTAAAAGGAATCAACATGGACCTTCTAATTAGTTCACAATTGAACAAATAAATATATTGACTAAAACACCAATGACATGAAAAAAGGGCACAAAACGGAAACTAATAAATCTGATGTTACTTTTCCAATACAAAAAATACAGCAATCGTAACTCTAACAGAAATGCTAGCACTATTAAAAGGAAAAGTTAAAGAAACTTTAATTAACATGGACACAAAAAGATTCCTTTAGAAACAACAATCGTAATTGCTGAATATCTCTTAAATTAGGCTTAAGCAAGGTAAAACTCTAAAATTTGCCTATCAAGGATCCAAACACACACTGTAAATAAAGAACAAACACAAAAAATTTACCTACAAAGATCAATTCCACTGGAAATTAGGCCCTGAAAAACGAAAAGAAAAAATTAAAGGATAAGCAAAAGAAATTTAAATTCACTGAGGCATTTTGACAAACGGATGGTCAGCATGGATACACAAAAATGTACCTTAAACAAAGGATTGCCAGTCAACAATGTCAATTTCATACGAAATTGTTACAAAAGACGATTTTCATAACCTAACATTTCAAAACATACAAGTAAACAAATACAAATAAGAAAAACTAAAGTTAAGCTATAATCAAGTAAGAAGAGGCACATGCAATGCAACTAAGAAATCGAATGAATAACTATAAAATTAGGGAATTAACAAACCTGAGAAATATACAATAATCGAGGACAATTGTTACTCAAGAGAAGGGAAAACCGGTTTCTTTCAACGCCTCTGAAAACGAATCACCCCGTATATCTGCACGAAGAAAGTAGATCAGGCTCTACGGCACACAGCGTGCCATGTCGCCAAGAGTCCGGCCCATCCACAAAATCCGGTGACCTCAACTCGAATCTGCACAAAAAAGTAGATCGGACTCCATGGTTCCAGCACACGCCAAGAATCGGGTCCATCCATAAAATCTGGTGACCTCGAGATTGTCCAGAACACAAAACCATCTCCTCATCCACTCTTCGTCCCATAAACCAAATAAAAAACAAACGACTAACAGAGAAGAAAGTAGAGAAAGTGGCGGTCTGACGATAGAGAAGATGAGATGGTGGGTTATGCAAAAAGCAGAGAGAGAATAAATGTTAAATTAAAGAGGCGTGAAATGGGCACGAAACCATAGGTGAGGTTTACGATTGTATATATATACAATTACATAATTTATCTTTTTATTTTCTTTAGACTTCGTGTAAGACTTCCACGCCTCACCACCCCGGATTTAGATCTGGGAGGACGGACAACGAGACTCAACATTGAGAGAGCCACGATGAGTGATATATGTGACATGGAAGCCAATCTGGTCGATAAAAGTTCAGAGAGGGATTGTGGAATGACACCGTCCTCCCTTAAGAAAGTCGGGAAATATACGATTTAAAATTTTACATAAAAAACTTTAAATCTAAATTTTTTATATTTGTATCACTAAATAGTAAAATATATATAAGCAATCTATCTTGTATTGTAGTATGGATAAATTACCTAAAGTAACGTTTGGTAACTGAGTTTTTGTGCATTGATTAATGTTAGTTTCTTTCTTGGTTTTTTAGATTGTTTTTATCATTTAAGATGGTTATGTTTTAGTGTTTATGAGGTGTTGGTATCAGTCATGACATTTACTTAAAGGGACATATTGGTGATAAAGTTGTACGTCTTCAACCAAACGGTTTATTTCAAATCATACAAAGTGTAGATCATGGAAAGAAAGTTGTATTATCCATTTTCATTTTTTATGTTCGTTTTCGTATACGAATTCTGTTGCATTTCTATATTTAGATTTTTTATTTACGTTTATTTCTTTTTGCATCTTTATGTTCAGATATAAGGCTTGAATAGTTTTCTATTTTTTTCTCTATCCTAACTTTGTTATCCACGTTGTGATTTAGATGTTATTAAGCTTCAATTCGTATAGAGTTCTATCTATTACTTAGACCGCCAGCGATGCTAAGGGTCATCCTTCCCACATGCAGTCCAGTCAGCATGTCACATCAACTTTTTATCCATCATTCACACGTACATTCACTCATACAGTTTTTTACCCCAATGCAGCCTTTTCCACATGCAGCATCATTATTTTCACATCACGATTACTATTATAATTTTATATTAACAAGTTAATTATTTTTACTTATAAATGAAAATAAATAATTAATAAAACTTGCATTAGATTGAAAATAAAATTACAAAATTAAAACTAAAATTACACAATATAAAAGATAAAAACAATAATCTCAAACTAAGGTTGCTTATTCGTCCAAAGAGGTTCAACAAGATCATCTCATTGTGCATAGTGAGCCTCTTGGTTACGTAAGTCTTTGAATCTTTGAAGTTATGTTTGAAATTATTCTAGTGCTCCATTATTATATGTTGGTGGTTTAAGGTTTGTGTTCTTCACAAGACCAGTTACTTACTTTAAGACATTCATCCTCTATAATCATATTATATAGTATAATACATACCAGCATTATATCACCTAATATTGATAATGTGAAAGTTCTTGTTGGACCTCGTACAGTTCTCCACCTAACTTGAAGCATAACGAAGGATCTCTATATCATGCAGATTCTTAACGTCTTTTATAGATTTTCATTTTATGATTGTTTTATGGGTAATGAGTGAAATTCTTTACTAGTGTTGTCCATTACGGATAAATATCTTATGTAAGATACACCCTTTCGTATACACATTATCATTTACATAAAAGTTGCATTCCAGAGCATTCTCATCTAAGACTTGATTAAATACTGGTGATTGATTGAGTACATTGATATTATTGTTTGATCTTGCAACTCCAAAGAATGCATGTTAAAGCCATTAGTTGTGTGATGCAACTCCCTCTAGTATAATGGTTGGATGGCCATGATCACAACAAGTGTATTGACATCTTCATGCAGTTGGACAATTTCTCTAACTCCAATGCATACAATCAATGCTACTAGGCATTTTAGGAAACCCGTGCTCATCTAAATGCTATTCTAATAGCCGCTGAATGTCATTTTGGGTTGACCTTCTAAGATAATCAGTTGAATAACTTCTAAAATAGACCCGCAAAACTTGTGTAAACATTCAAGGGAAGTAATTTCACCAATGCATATGTATTTATCGCATTGGTCAGCTGAAGTGCCATATGCCAACTGACAACATGTGTATTTTTGTCTTGGTGAAATACATTTTCTACCCACAACATCATATCTTTGTGTAAAGTACATGAAATTTTCAGATTTACCTAGTTCGTAAATACTTTCCACAATGCGACTAAAAAGTTGTAAGCTCATCCGTGGAACCCTCGTCTAGAGAAACTCGCATCATACACCGGTTCTAGAGCAAAGTAATTGTAGAGGCTAGAATTAGAGGCTTGTAATAAGAAATATAGGTGAGCTGGGCTTAGTGGTTTGAAACAGTATATTAAGGTTTTAGTGGGATTAGGCTTAGGAAGCCTTGTAAGCTTATGTGTGTCTATATAAACACACATACGCCTCCTAGTTTAGGGTTGGACATTCTAGATAGGAATTTCGTGAGCTAGGAACTGTTGGTCCAGGAATAACAACCGTTCACGATATTCTATCAATCACGAGTACGGAGTCCAATTGATTGATTGATTCAAGATAAGAGATGAGAAGAATACCAAGAAAACGATTAATAAACGATAAAAACCTGGTCTTTGCACACAAGATGAACTTGTCGGGTACAAATCTTGTAATCGTAAACTATCTTGTTGTAGGATCGTTATTAGTTATGAATGAACTAAAACTAAGCCCTTTACTTGCAAATATAACCCTGCGGAATTAAAGTTATATTTCACTTTACTTAAGCGATATTAAGTTCTTGTATAATGTAAATGCTTGATTTGCAGAATAGTAAAACAACGATATA
>JBCNJP010000025.1:8854501-8886570 GCA_039602395.1 Deinandra increscens subsp. villosa | reverse complement strand
GTCATTATGCAAGTATGAGGTGCTCAATGAGTTTACGAGTTATTTGAAGGTTTCATCAATGGCGGATTGTGCGTTTACGATAATCTCTGTGAAGAAGACGACGTTTCGTGTTTACGATCCGGGTTTACGATTCGGGTTTACGACTCAGATCTACGAATTATTGTTTACGATTGGACTTTGAGCTGTTTTGAATGATTACGATTGGACTGTCTGTTTACGATTGGGCCTCAAGTTAACCAATCGTAAACTCGATTAAAAGAAATCGTAAACTCGGTTATATTATCGTAATCCCTTAAACTGAATCGTAAACCTCAATTGTGTTGAATTTTTTCTCACAAACACATGATTTTCTTTTAATTTTTCAATCAAACTTAAACGTTTTAAGATAAATTAAATGTTTGTGAAACGTGTGATTCAAAGTCAAATATTTTGCTTGAACGTTTCAGTTGAAATTTTTCAGAATTTATCAAATTAAAAGGATTTAATCAATTGAACTTCAATTTGTCTCCAAACAAAAGAGCATTGATGAATATGTCTGATACATATGTCTTGTCTTTTTCAGATGGCTGAAGAGATGCTTATTGGAGATATAAAGTATGAGCAGGACCATTGTATGCCGGCATACCTAGAAGACCCGCCAGAAAAACACATGGAGTTATTCTACTCACTGGTGGCCGGAATGAATACGTGCAAAATTAACCATGCCTTGAGGACGAATGTACTCATCGACGAGATGCTGGTCAGAGAATTTTGGGGAACTGCCAGGGCAAATTCTGACAAGACTAGAATTACCGCAACGGTCAATAACAGACAAATTGTTATTGAGGAAGAAGATATAAGGCAAGGGCTGAACATTACTGATGATGCTTCACACCCTATCAAGTATCCGAAGGAGGTTGTTCTGGCAGGGGCTCAATCAATGGGGTATGAAGGAAAATTTCCGCCCATCTTCAAGAAGCTTCTGCCGCACTACTGGAGGTGTCTGGCGCACTATATGCAGAAATCTTTCCTTGGGAAAAGAACAAGCTTCGATCAATTAAATCAACTTCATGGAACTGCCTTTGTTGCTTTGGCCTTAGATTGGAACTTCAACTTTTCAAAGATGATGCTGATTGATTGGATAGGAAATGCAGAACTAAGTGCCAGAGAACAATTTTTAATGACACCGAGGTTTGTCCAAATGGTGGTGATGAAGAAGTATCCAATGATTGAAGAGAGGATAGAGAAACTTGACGTGAAAGTAATGGATATTGGGGTTTTTGGCCTGCAAACCCAGGATAGACCAGGTAAAAAATCTTTTGAAGGTAGACTGGAGTGGACTAAAACGGGTGCGTTCCCAGAGGTTGCAAGGGAACAAGTGATGGATGATTCTGAGCCAGAAGCTGACATGCCTAATGTTAATGCATCGATTGCCGAAGACCAAGACTTGACAGTAACTCCAGCTGTTAATGTTCAAGATGAAGATGTCATTCCCTCCGATGAAGAAAATATAATGGATGACATTCTTGCTGGCCAGAACATCACTGAAGAGGATATTTATGGAGACTTGGAGCCTCTAACTCATAAAAGGTCGAGGGAAGATATGATTGGGTCATCTGGCAGTGACAATACACCTCCTGAGCTGAATTTAAACGTTGATGATGTTCTTGAAGAAGAACCTGTCCCTGCTCGCGAGCCATCTCCACGAAAGAGGTCAGATCCAAGAAGCATCAGATTCAAGCTATCAAAGACCAGCTCAAGCATTCTACTAGTGCATCCAGCTGGGCCCAGTTCTGAGGGCCCCATTACTCAAGAAGAAACAGCTGCTGAAGTTGTGCAAGATCAGCCTACTCCTGTGCAATCTGAAACTCCAGTTCTGACCGAGCGTAGCCCAGTTCGGGAAGGAACTCAATTTCTGGAGGTTGATCATACTTTTGTTGCACCAAGCCCAGTGAGAGTAAGTGCAGCTCCTGCGGTAGCTCAGCCAACAGCTGCTCCTAGCTTCAGGCCTTTTCAAGCAGCGGAGCTTCCAGTGAATATGAGGATAAGTGCTGATCCTCAAATCAATTTCCTGATCTCACAAAACAGAATTAGAGAAAATGAGATCAAGGCTCTTCAAGCTGAGAACAAATATATGAGAGAGAAGGAGGTGGCGGACAAAGACAGAATGAAATATCTATACAGCATGCTGGTGGACCTGAGGAAGAAGTATAATGATTTGAAGGATGTTGTGGGTTCCAACTCCTCAGGTGCCCCAGGTCAAGGTTCGTCACAGGGTCTGCAAGGTGCTGAAGCGTTGAATGAAGACGAAGGTGATGAAAACATTGAGATGGCTGACTATGCTAGAGGAGGAAGAGTCATCTCCAAAGCCCCTGCGGGACACGACAACTGGTTCCGTGAATTCTATCAAGGACCAGCCCCCACAAAATACGCCCTCGATGTTGGTGAAAGCTCCATTGACAAAAGGGGGAGTCGTGAAGCCATTTTGTGCTGGCACTATGATACGGAGAAGAAATTATTTGCTGTGATCCGTGACGGCTTCAGTCCAGTTGAGTATTACAGAACTCGTGGACAATTTCATTCATGGACTGAGCCTGAGATCAGAAGTTTGCTCCGAGCTCCATTCATCAACAGATGGAACAGTTCCGATGGGGATCTTATCAGAAACAACTTGTTAAGCCATCTGGAAAACAATTTTTCTGACTTTGACCTGAAGCAGGTAAGATGGGTCGAGACAGGAACTGACCCAGTTACTGGAGAACCAATTGGTGAAGCTAGGAGACCACCCACCAAGCGCACAAGACTGATTAACATGTTGGATGAAATCGAAGATGGTACACTGGTCAAAAACTTTGACTGCTGGTGTTATGATCCGACGACTCACGAGGTGGTGGTTCTATGCAAAAGTATGAGGCAGTTTCGCTTCTACGATCCAGTTGATCTGCTGCGATTTGGAGAAAGAGACATAAAGCTTCTCGCCTCACAGCCTATACTTGGAGATGAAAATGATATGGAGAATGCTGTGAGAGTGGGAATCTTTCATGGGACTGCAGGTCGGATAGTGGCGAACGGGTGGTGGTCGAACAACGTACAAAACACATTCAGATTCGATCTCCTGCTGCCGTAGAAGAAAAGATCAAATGATTCATGCCTAGGGGAAGATTGTTGGGCTAGGTTTATTTAAGGCATGAACATTTGTGATTGGACTTACTTTGTCTTGGTTTGGGCTTGTTATTTATTATGTAATTGGGCTTAGTTAATGTTTACGATATGGGCCTAGAGGGCTGATTAGGTTTACGATTCATGTAAGGGTGCTATATAAACCCATTCTATTGTTTATGATTGCAAGCTTTTCAATCAATCTAAAGGCAGTTTACGATTTACTTGTCTATTGCTAGTTTACGATCAGCTTCTAGTAGTGATTATTCATTCAAGACTTCATCTTTCTCTTTGATTTAGTCTATTCTACTACTATTCATCTTGAATCGATCTTATACGAGGATTCCGCACTCGTGTTAGATTAGATATCGTGTGTTTGGGAGATTACTGGACCTACACTTGAAGAAGACATTCGTCAGGGTTTGAACATTAATGACAGAGCTGAAGATCCAATAGAGTATTCAAAGGCTACTGTGTTAGAAGGTGCTCAATCCTTAGGGTATGAAGGAAAGTTCCCTCCCATTTTCAAGAAGTTATTGCTGCACTACTTTGGGGAAGAGAACAAGTTATGATCAGCTAAACAAAGTGCATGGCACAACGTTTGTTGCATTGGCCTTAGACTGGGACTTCAATTTATCAAAAATGATGCTGATGGATTGGATTGGGAATGCTGATTTGAGCGCCAGAGAACAATTCCTGATGACGCTAAGATTTGTGCAGATGGTGGTTATGAAGAAATATCCTATGATAGAAGAAAGGATAGAGAAGTTGGATATCAAGTTCATGGATAACAGTGTGTTCGGCTTACAAACACAAGATCGAAAGGGAAAGAGTACCTATCAAGGGAGATTAGAATGGTCTAAAAGAGGTGCTTTCCCCGAAGTTCCAAGGGAACAAGATCAAGAAGAATCTGATTCTGAACCAGAAGTCCATCCGGTCAATGTATCTGTTGCTGAAGACCATGATGTGACAACAACTGTGATGGATGACATTTCCCCGGAATATGAGAATTTGAATGACGATATCTATGGGGAATTGGGGCCCATTAGTCACAAGAGAGCAAGGGATGACTTGATCACATCTTCAAGTAGTGATGCAACCCCTCCAGAGTTGAACCTGAATGTTACTGAACATGATGTGATTGAAGAACCCATTCCGGTGCATGAACCTTCGCCGAGGAAGAAGACTGATTCTAGAACTCTAAGGTTCAAGTTTCTGAAAACAAGCTCAAGCCTGATGGTGTTTGACCGTTCAGATGCCAGTGAGCAGAATGATGACGCATCAGAACCTGCAAATGTTCAAAGCTCAACTCAAGCTGAAGATCAAGCTAATGTCCAAGAACCAACACCAATGCAGACTGAAAGTCCTACTCTAAATGAACATAGCCCAGTTCATAAGGAAAGGTAATTCTTCGATGTGGATAGTATGTTAGTTGAGCCAAGTCCTGTGAGAGTGAACGTATCTTCTGAATCAAGCCAGCCTCCCATCATACCAAGCTTTCGTCCGTATCCAACTTTTTTCAGAGAGAGTGCTCAAGCTGGTGATCTTCCAATAGATCTACGGATTAGTGCCGATCCACAGATCAACTTTCTATTGTCTCAGAACAGAAGAAGAGAGAATGAGATAAAAGAGCTGAAGGAGGAAAACAAGATGTTAAAGGAGAAGGAGAGCAGGAATGAGGCTAGCATTGGGTTCTTGTATGCAAGCTTCTATGAGTTAAGGAAAAAGCTATGACTCATGGATAAGACTGGTAACCTAAGTGCTCATGGTGCCCCCAAATATAGTTCTTCTCAAAATGCTCAAGCTGCTGAAGAAGTGCATGAGGATGAAGGTGATGATACAATTGTAATGGCTGACTATGTTCGAGGAGGAAGAATCATCTTCAAGGCACCGGAAAGTCATGACAACTGGTTCAAGGACTTCTTCCAAGGTCCTCCCCCCACACTGTACACAATTGATGTCGGTAAAAGCGATATTGACGAAAGAGGGAGTCGTGAACCAATTTTGTGCTGGCACTACGATGGAGAGAAGAAGCTGTTCGCCGTGATTAGAGACGGGTATAATCCAGTGGAATACTATAGAACAAGAGGGCAATTTCACTCCTGGACAGAACCTGAGATCAGAAATCTGCTAAGGGCTCCGTTCATAAACAGATGGAGAAATGAAGATGGAGATCTAATTCGTAACAATCTGATAAGCCATTTGTGAACTTTGATCTTAAACAGGTTCGATGGATGGAAACTGGAACTGACCATGTAACGGGAGAGCCTGTCGGAGAAGTAAGGCGACCACCCACCAAGAGAACTAGAGTGATAAACATGTTGGAAGAGATTGAAGATGACACGTTGGTAAAAGACTTCGACAACTGGTTTTATGATCCAACGACACACGAGGTGGTGGTGGTCTGCAAGAATATGAGAGCTTTCCGCTTCTATGATCCGGTTGATCTGCTAAGGTTTGGTGAAAGAAATATTAAGCTCCTCGCCTCCTAACCTATTCTCGGTGATGAGAATGATCTAGAAAATGCTATACGGGTGGGGATCTTTCATGGTACAGCAAACCGGATTGTGGAGCATGGATGGTGGTCCAGCAAGATGCCGAATACTTTCAGATTTGATTTGCTGCTACCATAGACGGTCTAATGGTCCATGCCTAGGGGAAGATTGTTGGGCTATACTTAATGAGGCATGAACATTAGAATGGGCTTAACTTGGATTGGGCTTAGATGATTACGATTATGGGCTTGGTGGGCCGGTTTCCTTAGTGGGTTTTTGATTGGATTAGGGTTTTTGTAATGGGTAGTATATAAACCCACCTAGTTTATGATTCCAAGTAGTTGTTGTTTACGATTTCCACATTTACTCTTGTATTTCCGATCGTAATCATCATCTCAAGAAAGTTAGTTTGTTCATCATTCAAGATTTGATCTTTTTGTGTTATGTTTCACTCATATCAAGTCTATTTCATCTACTTTCTCTTGAATCGATCTCGTACAAGGTTTCTGCACTTGTTCGAGATTAAGATATCGTGAACGATTGTTGATCCCGGACCAACAGGAAGAAGAAAATGTGAAAAAAAATTGACCCCTCATTCCAAAGTGTTTTATTTTTTAATTTTTAATTGTTTGCTTGTGTGTTTGAGGAGGGAAATGAAATATTTCCGTTCTGAAGATGACTGACACGTGTAAGGCTGAAGTGAAAGACATGATCCAAGGTGATGTGCTCGGTAGGCTCAGTTCCAAAGACAAAGGTATGTGTCACAACACTTAAAGATAAAGTAGACATCTAACAGGAAACACACACTTAGGTTAAGTGAATGCTCTATTTGACTATGAAATTGTTCCCGATACACATGCTGGACTCTAGAATGTTGAATCGAAAATCTCAAAAGTCGGTGTCCCCTCTGTTCTGTGTGAGCAAAGACCTAGGGATGTCAAAGTCGTTAGTCAAGTCTTGCCTCTACTTTGCGTGAGCAATGACCTGGTGTAGAATGACTAACATGTGAATCAGACTTTCCTGTGTTTTGCGTGAGCAAAGAGCTAGTTAGTTTGCATTCACGTGTTTGCAGAAAACTGTATATAATTTACACCACAAAAGATGCCAATGTGCACTATAAAAGAGACCCTCTAGCGTCCAAAACCCATTAGCCCTGACTTTGCGACTAGGCTTATGTGTTTGATGAAAGGTTACTGAGTTGAAATCGTATATGTCTATGTATATTATCCCTATCTCTTAATGATCTGTTCTTTCTCTTCTTAACCTAGTCTCAAGAAAAGATTCAAAACTCTGGATATGGAAATGTGAAAATATGTGGTAGGGAATGATCAACTTGATAGACTGCACGTATTATTTACCTAGGATTTGTGTGTGACTGTCTTATGTTTGTGATTAATGTACCTAAAAGATAAATAAGTGACAAATAGCTTGGAAAAGAGGAACATGGGTTTAAAGTGGACGTATACTGGCAATCACATGGACATGTTAGAGTAACAGATGCTGAAAAGGGTTCCTCAGATCAGACAAAGAGGGTTTGACCCCAAATAATTCCTTCTCTTAGTAACTTGTCCATATTTGTTTTAATTTTATTTTTATTTTGAGTCTTCTTAAGTTTTTTAATGTTTGTCTTTCAACCATGGCCGGGTTAATTTAAAGGTTTTAATGTGCTTTTGTGGGTTTTGTGTAAGAGCTTATGCCCTCTCCCAAAAGTGACCCATTTTTTAGGGGGAAAAGGTGAGATAATGTAACATCCCGAGTTTCAAAATAATTGGGTGTTTAATTTTAATTATGATTTACGTGGGTTTTAGAGTAATAAGCGGGTTTAGATGGTTAACCGGGTTACTTAATGGGGATTTCTAGTTAATAAGTTAACCTTATTAATAGATGGGATGTGACATCCGAGAATTCCAAGGTTAACTTCCGTTAGACAATCTCCGTTAGTTACGTTATAAGTGTTAACTTAGTAACTAATGCTTAACTAGGCCGAATACGTCCACGACCTTTGGTTGATCACCGAACCGTCCATATGTGTTATGTGTTTATTTAATTATTGCCACTATGTGGAATTATGTGCAACGTGATTTAAACCCACGATTTATTATTATTAGCATGACAAATTGCTTAATTGTGTATTTATGTGATTAATCGAGTAATTAGAGTGTATGCATTTGTTCTAATCATGGGCTAATGATGGACTAATCATTGGGGCCCAAATCCCAATGAAAGCCCACCAAAGCCTTTAGTATATAAAGTCCCAAAACCCTAACCCCTCATTATTTACATCATTTCTCAAAAACACACACACTCCTACACTCTCTCCCCCTCTCGTTGAAGCTCACCCAACCGAGAACCACCAAGCCAGCCGAGAACCACCACGAGCCGCCGTCATCTCAGTTGGTGAACTCATCCATTCGGAACCTAGATCAAACCGTGAGTCCCCAAAACCATTTTTCTTGCATTTCTATGTGTTTTCTTAAAAAGCATGTTTAGATCTTCATGAAATTCAATGTGCTTCTAGTATGATGCTTAGGAATGCTAGATCTGTCATAAAGTCTGAGACTTTACGTGTGAAATCCGGCCATAATGAAGATCCATGCTAGTTAGGTTAACTTTGTGCTTAAAATGAGCTTTGAGGTGTTCTTGATGATTTGAATGTGAAAACTCGTGTTTAAGGTGTTAGATCTTACTGTTTAATGTTGGTAAATGTTTATTCATGCTAGTTACTGATTTACATGAAGTATGGAAGCCATCAGATTGATTTTTGGTCTTAAAAACGAGTTTTCTGCGATTAGCAAAACTGTGCATTCGTTAGGCGAAACTGTAGATTCGCTAGCAGATTTAAAAATTCTTCCAGCGATACTATATAGCGAAACTATAGTGTCGCCGTGAAAACTAAGTATACCTGCTCGAACGAAACTCCTGAGCGAAACAATACCTTTTCCCTGAACGAAAGTTCAAATCAGTTTCGAGCGAACCTAGATAGCGAAACTGTGTCATCAGTTTCGAGCGAATCTATCTAGCGAAACTGTGCCTTCTATGAACGAAAGTTCAAGCCAGTTTCGAGCGAATCTATGCTAGCGAAACTGTGTCATCAGTTTCGAGCGAATCTAGCTAGCGAAACTGTGTCATTGGGTATACCCTAGCGAAAGTGATGCCCGTGCATATAGCGAAACCGTGTAGCGAAAGTGCAATTTGTTTAACTGTTATGCCATATTGTGTTAAGTTAGCGAAACTGTTGTACTTCCTAGCGAAACTGTCATGCATGTTTACCCTCGTTTATGATCAACCATCGGTGTCGTGTGTCGGTATGTCGAGTCGTAGTTCCAACGTGCTATGTTATGGGCCATAGTGACGTAGTTAAAGTTTGGACACAACCTAACACCTAAGACCTTAATGTGATTATTAGGTCTTCGTTAGCAATCATAATTGGATTATTTGAAGTGTAAGCTGAGCAACCTAAGGTGAGTTTCACTAACCCTTTAATTGTGAGCCCGTTTGGGTCACAACGAATTTACTTAACGGAAAACAACGCTGACATTTTGAGGTATTGCCAAATGGGATATCTGTTATGGAAGTTGGAGCGTTTTATGGGAAGCACTTGCAACTGTCCATCCTTGGGGTTTCAAATGAAATCCGCAACCAACTACTTAGTACTTAAACTCATTTGGGATTTCAAATGAAATCCGGAACAACCATTTTGACACTTAAACTCTTTTCAGGATTTCAAACGAAATCCAGAATAAACGGTTTTAATATGACTAGTGTAGGTTAAAGTCTAAACCAAATGATATCACATGATTTCTAAGGATGCCTTAAAACTTAAAAGTCCTCAACAATTTAGTACCATTAATTCGCGAAGCGAGGGGATGTTGGGTAGATCTACTGAGGGTTTGACAAACCCTGCTCCGCGGTACACAAATGTGTAGCCAACCGGTTGGAGGCCGAACGGAGTTCAATATCAACCTATTTTAGTTGTGGGTCCCATGAGGAACACAACTGGAGGCACAAACCATCGGCAAATGCCGAACTCTGTTACGTCAGCTTTGGTACGAACTTCCTTAGTGCATGGAAACCGGATTAGCTACCCGCGATATCGGTTGACCGCTTTAATCTCTACTTAACTAGTGCATATTCGATAATTCAGCACTTGGCATTGTTTTGCAAAACTATTACTTATTTATATGTTGATACATACGCTTATGAGACCGGGCCACTGTAGGACATGCCCACTGTGAACTCACCAACCGTTAGGTTGACACTTGTGTGGTTTTCACTTTTGCAGATCGCTGAGGAGTATCCACCGGAGGTTGGCATGGCACCCGAAGTTACTCATTTTATTTTGAACTTAAATTTGGGAATTGAACAACAATTTATGTTTTGTAATTTAAGCACGTGGTTAGTGCTAAGATACTCATGTTTTTCCGCTGCAAACTTTTAAACTGTTTTATGAGGAATGTTTGGACTTTACTCTAATTCGTTTAGTATTTGTAACTAATGGTTGTGGTCCTGGTTTGCTCGCACCCCTTAATGGTATAAACTCCGTTAGTGGTTAATTGGGGGTGTGACATGGGAAAACTAAAGAAAAGTTACAGGGTTAATTGTGTAAATAAAAGGTTTTGGCTAGATTTTTCATAAAATACAAAGTTGAGGGGCCATAGGTGAAAAAGAAGGGATTAAACAAGTCTGGGTATCCCCTAGACCTGTAAATCGCGACAGAAAGGGAGAGGGAGGGGGTATAGCCCTAGTTCTTGGAGAATCTCCAAATTGAAGGTGAAAGAGAGGCAGACTAGGAAGGAGGAAGCTGAAATCGGGTTTAGGAGGTCACCTACACCTCAATTTCATCTTTATTTCTTGAGTTCTTGACCAAGTAAGTGAATTCTAGATGTAGGTGATCTTATGGGTTTGAACCAAAGGTCAAATTGATGCATAAATTTAGTTGTACATGTGTTAGTGAACCTGGATTATGCTTAATTTCATCTTGCATGGCTGAATTTGTGTGTATTTAGTGAAGTGTGAGATGGGTGTTCATACCCATCTCCTAGAAATCGATTTCTGGTATAAAGGGGATGATTGGGTGGTTAATTTTGATTTAGAGAAACTGTTATCATCAGGAAATTGTTAAATGATGCATAGAAAATTGAATTGGGAGTGCTTGATATCAATTGTGGAATTTAGGATGATCCATGGATTTCTTGATTGTATGAACATAAGTATGCACACTAGGTGCTCGATGAAATGCTTGAACGAAATTGGTAATGTGAATGTGCTGAAATTATGAACTTGAATTGGTAATCAAATGCAGATTGTATGTTTTGTGAATGTGGAGTTGAGGAATTTAATCAATGACTTGGTTATAGGTGAAACTAGTGGAGGTGCAACTCAACATCGTGAAGGCAAGAACAACGCTTAAAAGGTAACACATAGCGGTTAGTCGTTTTGTGCTAGAATTGGTTATAAATTACTATTGTGCATTGATGAGGTAGAACTACAAATGATGTGATGAGAATAATTGATTAGATGGGAATATTGATAATGGTCATGAGGTGTGATCAAGCTGAATTGCGGTGAGTTGTGACCCGTTTGGGTTGAGCTGTAGTGTCTAGGCACTTGAGGAACTGTGAGGTTTTAGTCCTCAAGATTGTCATGACTCGGAAATGGAATGAATTGGCACCACTTGTGGGTGCCAAGACCTTGACTCGGTGAGAAATTTGCAGGTGTAAACTTGCTAGGTAAGCCGGGAAATACTTGGGTGCCTTAACGGGTCAACGGGTTGGTTGGGTGCTATGCGCATCGAATTTGTGTCATTTCTATGGGGTTCATAACGAAACGGATAAAAGTTTATAAATTTCAGGTTATAGTAGTTTTGTAGTGCTAAGTATGAAATGGGAATTGGTGGAATTGTACAAGAGTGAAAACTGCAGAAAAATGGCTAAGTATGGGAAAACTGGCATGGAGCCCTGGAAATCAGGCTCCAGGCGTATCGCCTGGAACTTCAGCAGCTCCAAGCGATACGCTTGGAGCTGCTGTCCGGGTTTTTATTTTGTTTTCTTGTTCTAAATAGATGTATTGTGTTGATTGCTGTTGTTTGCCATTAATACTAATGTGTTACTAGTGTTTTTGGCAGGTAAACAATAGTTGACGGGTCGGGATCGAATCGAAGCCTTTTGGAACCGAACATCACATCTTTTGGGACCTTGATGCACATGTTTGTTAATGTGAATGTTTGTAGTATTTCCATGAAGTTTATGGTGTCAAACACCCGATTTTGTAAACGTGGCATGGCAATGGATGAAATTTTTATATATGTTATGAAATTTTCAAACTCTGATTTCTGAAACGATGTTAACACGTGATAATGGGATTGGGGCCTTACAGATAAGAAGTTGAGATAATAGGCATTATCTCAGGGGGGGAGACATGTATTATCTCAGGGGAAGTGTGAAGAGGCCTCGGGTTCAAGGGGATTATTTATAGGAAACTCGTAACCTATGTTAGCATTTTGGTTAAATAATTTAATTCACCCGCTGACCAGTAACCAGTCATCATTGTCTGGTTAGTGTTTGTTCCATGTTGTGCATTGCAGGTTAAATGCACAAGAATTCATGTTGAAGAACCAGCCGAAAAATGACTTACCCTACTGAAGAATCTAATGCTTAGGGGAAGTTTGTTGGTTCAAGTGAAGTTTCTCAAGATCAAGAAGAAACTGTTCACAAGTTGAAGGGAAGCTAAATGCGGCCAGCTCAAGATCTATAGTCAAGAATACCAAGATAGAGGCTTTTTAAATTTTAGCCTCTGAAGACAAAGACATGTCAAAACAGTTAGTGTTGATTCAACAAGGACCAAAGTTTCTTTCAAAAATAGGCAAGTTTGAGAATCCTCCTCTCATTGCTTGTTCGTTATTTGAAGTCAAAGCTGATGCTGATTGAGAGAAAGCTCCCAAAAGTCTCTCGTTGTTACCCAGAGAAGGAAAGATCTTTACCAATACAAGCTCAAGCCAAAAAAATATTGCAAAGCTGAAGACTAAAAGTCAAAGACATTTAATATCACAAGCCTAGGGGAAGATTGTAGAGGCTAGAATTAGAGGCTTGTAATATTAAATATAGGTGGGCTGGGCTTAGTGGTTTGAAATAGTTTATTAAGGTTTTAGTGGGATTGGGCTTGGAAAGCCTTGTAAGCTTATGTGTGTCTATATAAACACACATAAGCCTCCTAGTTTAGGGTTGGCCATTCCAGAGAGGAATTTCGTGAGCTAGGAACAGAGGGGGAGAGTATTCGGTTTTGCTAACCGATTAGATTGTACCAGACGAATCCACAAGTGATTCGTGTGCAACTATTTAATCTAAGGTTAAGTATTTTGTTTTATATTGTGTTTAATTCGTTTTCTGTCTCTTCTCATCTTGAATCACTCGTTTACGCGGATTCCGCACGTGTATACGAGATTAGATATCGTGTTGGACGTTTTCTCGATCCTACAATAATCATTCATGTCATACCCTCAAAATCCGCTCACGGAGTATCACCGCTAAATGGGGCGTGACATACCAGGATATGAGTCATTAGACACACCGAACATACTATATGCATAAATAAAACCGTTTAAAAGTTTAGAGTTCAGATCTCTTAAAGTTTATCAAAATAGTTTTAGTGCAGAAGCGTAAAACAACATAATAAGTCTCTAAAGCTTAACGTTCACACGGTGCTTAATAGTTTGAATGTTTAACCAAACATGCAGAGTTATGAATGAACCATGATTCACTAAACGTGCTCCTTACCGTGCTCCTAAGGACCTGAGAAAAACATGCTAAAATGTGTCAACACAAGGTTGGCGAGTTCACAGAGTTTGGATAATCATTTATCAAAACCATAAGTTAACCGATTAGTCCCAACCAGACCTAATCCGAAAGCGGGGTACCGATCCCAAAGCAATTAATATACTCTTGGATAGCTAGTCCATGCTTATTATAACCCAGTAGGGCCCTGTACCCATTACTTGACTGAATGAAACTGCATCCCCCTCATGTCTTTGCCGAGCAGTGAGGAAACCTTATGACAATATGATACACGTATCTACTCCCTAGAAGGCGAGTGGAGCTAGAGCGACTAGCCGGGCAGGTACGCTGTTATCAAACCGATATCATGGTACGCTGTAGAAGGACTTTATGATTGGCAAATTGAATCTCGCTATGGGCACAATATAGTATATTAATTAAGAGAGTGTTTATAAAAACATAACCTTTACCGCATTTCTTTTCCACTAAAAGTAAAACAAGAAAATGTGGGGCCATGAACTCACCTCGGGTGCGTAAATGTAATCCGAAAGCCAAATCTGACAAAAGACGGTGAATCCTCTAGACTTCACCTAAGACACATATCAGTGTGGGTGTTGATCAGTGTTGACCGAATGTCCTGACAACGTGCGGACGACAAACAAGTTGACTCAAATTCACATTGGTGATTGATTTAGGTTTTCTAATAATTTCCTAACACGTATAACACATATTGAGATTCAATTGCGAATTCGATTCGGAAATCGATATCAGACATCGAATCAAACAGAAATTGATTTTTTTTAAATTCGATTCGAATACAGAACACCCATCACAAGTTGTTTAATATCCTCAGATAGCAAAGTTTGAAATGGTTGAGAGAGGAATGATGAAATATTCGTCGAGCTTGATGGATCTACAGAATTGAGAGATATGAGAAATGGGAGAGTGTAGAGAAGAAGGTGAGTTGGGTGTAAAAAATGGTTAAAGTATGTAGTTCTATTTATAGTTGGTAAAAAAAACTAGGCGCTAGGAAAAAGACCAAAAAAACTAGCCGTTATCAATTTAAAATAAATAAAAAGAAAATTAAAATTCAAGATGTAAAAATCAAACGTGGGCCATAACTTTTAATAAAATTAGGTGAGGCCTACCTGATGGACGCTTGTAACGACGTGCAGAGGGCAACGAACGTGAGGTACATCAATGCTGCAAGTCTGGTGTGTGGCTGTCACGTCGACTAAGGGCGGTTAATAGGCCCAACGATGGAGAAGCCTATTTGCGTGCTACCACCAAGAAAACATTTTAACTAAACTTAATCCAATCACCGTAGCAGCACACATAAGACATAGCCATAGTTCACTTTTATTAATCAAACTAGACAATCCACACTTAGTTAATTTCCAATCGTTCCGTCTTATTTTATAGAGTTTTTGAAAAAGATTTACTTATCAAGGTAGGTGTTTTTTAAATTTTATTATGTCACTCCTATTCTTATTGGATAAACAATTCTTTTAAAGAAATTCCTTTTATAAAAAAAAGTTCTTTAAAAAGGTATTTAATAAATTCTTTTAAAAAATGTATCAAAATTTATAAAATGTCCTTTGAAAAAGAATCCGTAAAATGTTTTTTTTCGAATGTTTTTAGTACTTTTTTAAATAAAAAAAATTATAATATTTATTATTATAAGAAAAAGTCTCCAAAGTGGGTTTTCCAATCAGCACCTCATTCAAGCTCAAAATCACAGATTCGAGTGACCAGATTCACGGTGAGATGAATCTGATTGGTACCCGCTCTGATACCATTTGTCAGGACCGATTTCACATCGAGAATCCCGATCTTAAGCAAGAACGAAGATTAGATGAGGGAGACGGGATGAAGAGAATCAAAGATAATAAATGACAAGAAATAATAAATCAAACGATTCATTGATTATTGTTGAATGATTACAACAAACCGAATGATTACAAACTCGTCATTGGAAATCCATGGTCACATTGGGTTGAGCTCAAACCCAATGTGTGACTCTCTCTCTCTAGAAATGATAGCTCACATCACTCCTTATTCATCCATTATTCATCATCTTTCTAATGAAGCTATCCCTTCCTATTTATAGAGAGCCCATGTGCTCACTAGCCCACTAACTAGCTAACACACATACAAATGAGCAAATACAAATAAACAAATGACATAATTATTATTAATTAAATCAAAGATGATTTAATTAATATGAAGCTTGACTCGCTCGAACCGATCTTCTGTTGACTTTTAAGTTGACCGTTGACCCGAGCGGTTGACTTTTCAAGAAAACGTCTTCGGTCCAAACTTGCAAGCCTCGAGCATCACAACCCGCGTCTCTGAATCAAATCACAATGGATTCTTCAACCGAATTATTCGAGAATAGATTTGATGGCGTCAGTCACACTTATTAAAAGTTCCAACATTTTCATATATAAATGTCTCTTTCTTCTCTCCAAATTTGTTTATAAAAGATTTTCTTAACAAAATTAGAAAAATATACATGAGCAGAAAACAGTTTCCAGTTAAAAGATGTTAAGAAAACATTTATAAAAAAAGCTTTTTATAAAAATTTGTAATCCGATAAAATATTTTTTACCTTTATTTTATTAAAAAATCCCTATGTTATTCTATATAAATACATAGAGGTGCAACAAAAAACCGGTTAACCGAACTGGCCCGGTTTTTAAACTGGGAACCGAACCGGTTAATAATTGGTATCCCACGAACCGGTTATGAACCGATACAACCCACCAGTTATGAACCGATTAGGGGTCTCTAGGCGCAAACCGATTATAAACCGGTTAACCGGTAATTGGTTTTTTAAACGGTTAAAAACCGGTTTACCGGTTAATGTCGTTGCTAAATTTTTGTTACCGTTTATATATTCGTTGTAATGGCATTATGAACGTTGGGGTCGATTTTTGACTGTTTTTGAGCCATTTGAACACTATAAATAGATGGGGTATGTTAAGGATTGATCACACAACTTTCCTTTCTATCTAGTACTTCTTAAAGACTAAAAAATGGTCAAAAAATTTCTCGTATACGAACGCATTCATATCAAAACAAGCAAGATATAATGGGATCTTCTTCTTCTCAAGTTTTGGTTAGTGTTGGTGCTTCCACAAGCGAGGCACAAGTGGTTCGTATCAAGCCAACAACGAGGAACCCCGAGCTTTGGTGTGACTTCGATCTTTACGAGATGGTGTTCGATCCCGATAAGGCTCGATTCAAGAGTTGTGGTAGCCTTCTAAAACCCGAGTCTAATTCTACCTTGCGAAGTCACTTGACCAGGCATTGCAAGTCGCTAAAGACTACCCCGCTCCTGGTCAAGCAACGCTTAAGAACGAGTGCGGGGTTTGGAATTTTCATCCCGAGTTGGTTCGTGAATTGATGGGTAATCTAATTATAAAAAAAGCCTTGTCATTTAATCATTTCACCAATCCGCACTTGACGATGATGATTCAAAGAGCACTCCAACATCGCTATCACCAAGTAAGTCGTTCTACCATTAAATGTGATTGTATGAAAAGATGGGCCGAAGCAAAAAAAAAACAACTAATTTTGGGTTTTAAAAATTTAAATACCGGTTTAATTTAACAAGCGACGTTTGGTCGGCATGGCACGGCCTACCCGACTCATATCTTTGTGTTATGGCACATTGGATCAATCCTCACACGTGGCAAATGATGAAACGTGTTCTTGATTTTAAAATTTTTGACTATCCTCACACGGGGCAAAATTTGTTTCATTGTATAGATGAGGTTATTCAAACATATAAATTACAAATCAAGATTTTTTCAATATCGTTTGATAACGCCTCGAATAATATAAGTGTCACTCAAAAATTAAAACTTAGATATGATCTCTTTTGTAACGGTGCATTTTTTTCATACACGATGTGTTGCACACATCATTAACTTGGTTGTGCAAGACGGGATTGGGCTTTATCAAATGGAAGGGTAAAATCAAAATTTAAGAAATTGTTAAGAGAAATTTATCAAGTTAGTAGGACACATTAACAATATAAAAGGTTTTGTAAAGAACAAATTATCAATAACTTGGACCTTATTGGGACATCCCAACAAGAATTCAACTTTTACAATGTACCAAAACGATATAAGGCAAAGACCATCTTTAGAAGCTTTTAATAATCATCATGCCGGCAAGGGGGTGGTAGAAGAGCGTATAAACTCGAATGTTTGTGAATTTATAAATGGTTGGACCAATTTGCTTGAAACTTTTAAAGACGCAACTACTATTTTGTCGGGGGTTTATTATCCCACATGTAACAAAGTTCTTCATCAATTGTTTTTAATGTGATAAAAAATAAATGAATTTGAATCCAGTAGCGATATCAATACAACATTGCTAGCTCCGATGAAAGTGAAACTTTAAAAATATATCGAAGAATTGTCTGTCTTTTTTACTTGTACCACCGCAACTAACCCTTGTTCAATGTGTCTCGTGTTGAGACGACACTTGATATGATAGTTGATGTTTTGTCATTAGATGCTGAAAGACCGACATATTTCATCAACTTTAAAAAGTAACTTTAACTTGTATTTCAACCAAATGTTTGACATTTATTTACAACGGTATAGTCCAACCACATGTGTGCATCAAGCACATGCGAGGTACTTACATTCACGGGGAGGACCTTGATGAAGACTTATTATCGGAGTCTCTAATCGAATATGCTCACAAATATAGGGCTCTGTTTAGTAAGTTAGCAATGTGGAAGTATTTATTAACATAAATGTAACTTTCTTTTTAAAAAAAATGTAACTTTGTTTATATTTAGTTTGAGAATATGTTTTAGAAGACTATGAGATTGCATTTTTTTAAATAAATAAATAAATAAAAATAACCGTTTTTTTTCCGCGATTACCGGTTAACCGTTCCGCTTCATAACCGGAACCAGTTAGATAGGTTACAGATTTCCAGTAACCGAACCGGTTATTAACCAAACCGGTTTAGTAAAAAACGGGTTTTTTATACAAAAATCCGGTTGGTTTTTTAAGAACCGGTTGGTTTTTTTAAGAACCGGTTAATCGATTTGTGCACCTCTAAGTTAAACTCAGATAACTAACTATATAATATAAATATGTTCAGTAACATTTTTGTAAATCTAGCTTGAAGTTGTCATATGTATTTATAGAGGTGCACAAATCGGTTAACCGGTTTTTAAAAAACCAGCCGGTTTTTTGGTAAAAAAAAACCCTGTTTTTTTTACTAAACCGGTTTAATTAATGATCGGTTCGGTTACTGGAAATCTGTAATCTATCTAACCGGTTCCGGTTATGAACTGGACCGGTTAACTGGTAATCGGCGAAAAAAAAAAACCCAGTTATTTTTGTTTATTTATTTATATTAAAAAAATTGTAATCTCGTAGTCTTCTAAAACATATTCTCAAAACTAAATACAAACAAAGTTACATTTTTTAAAAGAAAGTTACATTTATGTTAATAAATACTTCCACATTGCTAACTTACTATACAGAGCCCTATATTTGTGAGCATATTCAATTAGAGACTCCGATAATATGTCTTCATCAAGGCCCTCCCCGTAAATGTAAGAACCTCGCAACAACCTAATCCATTGGTAGTATACCGTTGTAGAACATTTTTAACTTTTTCTCATTTCGTCTTTATCTCATCAACTGTACGACTTGTAAAAATATAATCATTGTACTCCGCCTCCTCACTATCTATTCGTTCTAACCGGTTCTCGTCAAGCGTTTCTTTAACTCGAATCCAATAATCATCATCGATAGTTGAAGTATTATGTATATTCTAAACCCCCATTTCCCCCGTGATGTCATTCATAATAATGATCAAATATTCCTCCTCATCGCTCCACTATCATGTTTTAACGGGGTCCTAAATATAAAGACACTAGCTAATACAAACATCTTTATTGATAGAAATTTGCAAACACACTAAAAACACAATAAAATACTTGAAACTCTTACACAACACTTAAATATACTTAAGACATAAACATATTATTCCAAACACCTTAAACATACTTATTTCAAACACCTAAACATACTTAAAAATAAACTTAAAAACTTCAACGCATCCTGTAGTGACGGGTTATATGCGCACGCGAAGTGGTATTCGAACATGACCTGAATATTTGACCATATTTTTTACAACATGGTCTGTTACTACCATTTAACATCTCACACAAATCAAAATGAATCCAAACCTCAGGCGCCGTGCTTTTTTGAATGACCCTCATACGTTGGTTCTTGTTTTCGTTATGGGTTACCCACTACGTTTTCTCCGTAGGTGTTGTTGTTGCTGTTGTTGTTGTTGTTGTTGTTGATTGTCTGCCATCGTAAGCTTAGTGAACGTTTTTTGAGTGTGTATATTGCTTTTGAAGTGTGGTAAGTAAACTAACACAAATATCCCCTATTTATATGTGTTTGGGATGGTTAAAATGGTAAAAAAGAGGGTTCCAACGGCTAAAAATGGTCAAATAGCCGTTATATAACGTTAATTTTTTTTAACAACGTTAATAACCGGTTAACTGATTATTAATCCTCTGAAAATAATTGGTTTTGGTTAACTAGTTCAAGCTCAAAACCCCCTAACCGGTTACTATCGGTTCGTTAGATACCGGTTATTAACCGGTTCGGTTTCCGGTGAAAAAACCGGTCCGGATCGGTTAATTGGTATTTTTTTTGTGCACCTCTAGTTTAACACAGTCGTAGTGTTGCGCGGCTGGTTTAAGCGTAGCTCAATAACCCATACGTCCCAGGTTTGATCCGGGAGCCGGTTTTATTTTTTCCCACAAATTGTACTTATATTATATATATGCTTTGTTCCGGATTTATTGCATCTGGGTCTGCAACCCAGCTGGTCCGTATCGTGTGTGATAACATTGAGGATCCGAGTTCGAATTTTCCAAGCGTATTTTTTGTTGTTGTTTTTTTTCATGTTTTTCTTCTTTTTAGTTTTTCCTTCTATCCTTTTTATATTCTTTTATCATTTCTTCACTCTTTCTTATTGTTACAACATTTTCTGTGTGTCGTGTGTTGTATCCAGTTAGTGTCGTTAGTTGATATAGTTAGAATAGTTAAATATTGTATAGGGTAGAAAGTGTCAATTTATTATAGTTGAGAGGTTTATGTGTGTAATATGTGAATCTCACAATTGAGATTCATATATTAACAAACTATACTAAATGCACTCAAGATTGAAGAAAGCCCACGAAGTGAAGCTCATTATCAACGAACTGACAGGAACCTGTAGTTCATGAGTAACGAACTGGACCATCATATATATGTCTGTGCTTTGAGTTCGTGAAGGTAGATTAAGAACAAACCGGTTTCTCATATTGGAATTCTTAGGGAGGGAGTTTTTGATTTCGTTTTTCTGAGAGAACTGAGTTTAAGATCACGATTAGGAACTGTTTACGAGTCTATTTCATGTAATCGTTGATCAATTCGTGCTATAAACAGAGTTTTATTTACGATTTCGCGTTCTTGAGTTCAGGTTAACTTTCGGTTAAGATTCGGTGTACAAATCACTAGATCGGGGCAAAACGAGTTTACAATTGGTATCAGAGCATTCCAGGCGTGATTCTACATCGTGTTTGGATCAAAATCTGGATCGAGTTGATCAATTGGCTCATGTTTGACTTTTTCAAAGTCAAACTGTGAACTTTGAATCAGAAAATTGGCTATAAATCTGAGTTTGTTGATGCTATTGAATCATTCAAACTACCACATTAACACGAATCTACTGCAACTTACAAAATCGATTTTGGTTCAGATTTTGTCAAATTCGAGTTTCACAGT
Source organism: Deinandra increscens subsp. villosa (assembly GCA_039602395.1). Lineage (NCBI taxonomy): Eukaryota > Viridiplantae > Streptophyta > Magnoliopsida > Asterales > Asteraceae > Deinandra > Deinandra increscens. Next base: position 8,865,342 of record JBCNJP010000025.1, on the reverse strand, counting down.
TCATGTTCTTCTTCACTTGAGTTCTTCAATGGTGAATTTTTAATTACTCAACGGTTTTGAGTGATTTTCGTTGCTACATGTTCGGTTTTACACAAAAAACTCATAGCTACAATCAATTTTGAGAATCATACATGTGTAGTTGAGTTTTAGAATCAAGTTTATCAAGGTTTTAAGAAGGAAAAATTTGCAACTTGTTTTCATTCATTCACAGTGATTCGTTGATCAAAACCTAGCAGCAATGGTGCTAGTTTGAATCTCTCGTGGTCGCGAATCCGTAGCAACTTTTGGAATCGAATTTGGTTGATATTTACGAAAGATATGATGGATTGAAGAGTGTTGGTGGTAGTTGTTTAACTCGTCGGAATATTATCAGCTCACCGGAAATTTCATCGGAAAAAAAAAGTCCAAATGAAATATGTGATACTTCGACTATCTTGTCTTATTCCAAAAGTTTCACTTTTAGTCCTTTAGCTTTTAAAAACACTACTTAAAAACTATCAAGTTTCCTAGTATAAAAAAACTAAAAAAAGATTGTAGGATCGTTAATAGTTACGATTAAACTAAAACAAGAACCCTAAACTTGTAAATATAACCCTGTGGAATTAATGTTATACTTCACTTTACTCTAGCAGATTTAGTTCTCTTGTATTAGGTAGTGTTTGATTTGCATAAGTATATGTTAGAACTTATTTATGTTGGCAACACAAACTATTTATCCTTTTTGGTGTTTATTTGTAATTTTACTTTGGTTTGTACTTAACTTTGATTATGTACCTTGTTATCTTTAATTATGTTTATATATGATGTTCTTGACTAAGTGTTAGCGTACTTGTATTTCTCCTTAGCGAACTTCTTGTATATTGAACTTAGCGGACTTGATTAACTCTTAGCAAACTTGTCATTGTACTTAGCGTACTTGTTTGTTAACTGTCCTAGCGAACTTGATTTGTTTCTAGCGAACTTGATTTGTTCCTAGCGAACTTGATTTGTTCCTAGCGAACTTGAACTGTTCCTAGCGTACTTAAGTTGTGCTTAGCGTACTTGCTAGCGGACTTGTTTGTGTCTAGCGAACTTGTTAGCGGACTTGTTAATGCTTAGCGAACTTCTTAGCGAACTTGTTTAATTCTTAGCGTACTTCTTTATATGCTTAGCGTACTTCATATTCTGTTAGAATATTTTGCTGAATTCTATGCAATGTTTGGTTGTTGTCAAACATTCTATTTGTCCCAGGCTCTCTTGTAGTATAAATACCAAAGTGAAAACCCTAATACGTGTTCCTCCTGGTCACTTCTACAAGAGAGCCTTTGTGGTGTGTTCTTGGTGTATTTTGTGTGTGTTCTTGAGCTTTAGAGATCTATGGGGTAAAATTAACCAAGATTGATCATCACATTTGTTTTCCGCACCTGTGTGATGAATCAAATGAGAACATTGTGCTCAAATCAGGTCCTAACAATTGGTATCAGAGCCATGTTCTTCATTTTTTGAAGTTTTCTCAAAAATGAAGAAATCTCATTTGAGTTATCAATTTTGGTTGTTTTTGCTAGATCTAAGAGTTGTTTCTTGATAGAAATCACTCTAGGAACTCAAAAACATGCTTAGATTTCTGTTTATTTCAAGTTTTGATTGTCAATTTTTGAATTCAGTGAGTTTATGGTTCGGCCGTAACTATTCACTGTTCTTGAGTAAATTTTTTCAAATTTGTTTTTATGATGATTCTTTGCTGAAATTGATGGATTTCGAGTATTAGTATAGTAAAACCGAAATCATAGGCACAGATTTCGCTTCCTAACATCAAGTTTTGAAGATTTAATGGGCAATTTTTCGAGATTTTGAGACTTTTTCACATAAATCACTGTTTGATTGATTTTCGGTCACTTAGAATGATTTTTGAGATTTGTGTTAGTTGAAGCAAATGATCCTAACATGATTTCGCATCTATTGATGCCTTCAAACATCATTTTGATGAAACTTGATTTTTGGTGATTTGAACTTGCTCAAGAACAAGCTGTTCAAAATTTTGACTAAGTCAAAAATTTGAATTTTTCAAATTTTGATGTTTACACTTAAATATTAGTGTTTAATTACTCCATTAATGTTCATGATTGCAGGATTTGTGTGAATTCAAGCAATCTTCGTGTTTACAAGCAATTTGAAGCTCTTGTTCTTCGTTCGACCCGTTTTAGCAATTTTTGCTGAAAATCTGTTTCTGTCTCATCTGAGATGTCTGAAGGAAATCATTTCACTCCGGTCATGCAAGGAAACAACCGCCCTCCAAAACTCATGGGTGCTAGTGACTTTGATGACTGGAAAGGGAAGTTCATACTGTTTCTGGAGTATTTGGATTTTGACCTACTTACTTCAGTTCTCAATGGTCCAGCTGTGTTTGAAGTTGAAGAAGCTACAACACCTGCTACTAGTGTTGCAGTCCCTACTGTTGCTGACCCACCTAACACTAAGAAGAGGATGCTCCCAAAGCCCATGGACAAGCTGACTGTAGGTGAACATGCTCAGCTGAAAATTGACAGGCGTGCATTGGGTTGTATCAAGATGGCCATAAATGATGATCTGTTGCATCAGTTTAGGGATGCTACTTCTGCACATGAGATTTGGGTAGGCCTAGAGAAGAAGTATGAGGGCAATCCAGCAACAAAGGAGAGAAGGCTTGAGAAACTCAAACTCGCTTTCAATACTTTTGCTCACAGGCCTGGAGAGTCGTTTGAGACACATGTCACACGATTCTGCAGGATCATCACTGAGATGACCACTAAGAAGATTCGTCCAGATACAGGCGACATCATAAGGAATTTTCTGCACTCTTTTCCTCAAGAGTTTTCCTCCTATGTCATCTATCTGATTGACAGCACTGATCTCCTCAACGCTGATTACATGGACATGATTGATAAAGTTCGTGATTATGAGGTTAGAGCAGTTGAACGCACAGGAAGGTCACTCATGGGTAATGTGACCTCTAAGGGTTCGTCATCCAATGCTCCTAATGCTGCATTTGCTGCTGCCATGTATGAGGATAGTCATCAGTTTTCTCAATCTTCTGGTCCCAGTGTACCTGTTCCTGCCTCTACTCCCACTTCGACTCCAAATCAGCCTGAAGTTCAAGTATCTCATGCAACTCATCAACCATCAAGTGTGTCATTTGTTCAAGCTCCTTCTTCAGGGTATTATGGTCATTCGTCAGCTCCTGTTTCTTCAAACTCCACTAACATGGATCAAGATCTGTGTAATGCTTTTCTTGCCTGCATGAACTCTCAAATGTCAGGCAACATTGAGACTATGACTGTGTGTCAAGAGGATCTTGACCAGATTTCTGCTGATGATCTTGAAGAGATCGATATTAAGTGGCAGATGGGAATGATTGCTGCCAGGACAAGAAAGTTTTTCAGAAAGACTGGAAGGAAGCTGTTTCAACCTGCCTCAAATGCTAACATAGGCTTTGATAAGTCTAAAGCTCAGTGTTTCAACTGTCAGGAGCTCGGTCACTTCGCCCGTGAATGTCCTAAGCCCAAAACTTGGAATGTTCCTGTCAACTCGGGTGGAAGCAACCACACTTATCAGAAGCAGGGTGGAAATAGTAACCAGTCGTACCAGAAAACTGGCAACTCTTCCTACCAGAAGCCACAGCATAACACTTCAAATGTCTCTCATCAAGGATCGTCTAGCTCATCGTCTGCACAAAGAGTTGATAGCACTGGAAAAGCTTTGGTATCTCTCGAGGATGGGAACTACAATTGGACGTCTTCTGCACCATCTCATTCTGCAAACCAGCCTGATTACGCTCTTGTGGTGGACTCTGATGGAAAAGAGGATACTGAGTCTGTTGTTTTTGACCCTCTTTTCCCCACCAACTTCTGTCTGATGGCGGGTATTGATGAAGATTTTGATGGAACTTCTCCCTCTGCTGGTTCAGCCACTGCTGTAAGTCAAAATGAGGTCGAATCTGAAGCTAGCAAAAGACTTCTTGAACTCCAACGTGGATCCATTCCCGATGAGGTAAAAGAAAATTTATGTTCTGCAAATTGCCTTGAAACTGTCGCTAGATACCGCACATACAATCTAGAATTGCATGCTAAGGCGGCTGAAAGCGAAAGTCAGGTTGAAATCCTCAAGGCAAATGAGGAAAAATTCCTTGAGAAAATCAAGTCACTTCAGGATGACATTGAAATCATGAAGCACACTGAATCAACTTTAAAAATTCAAATTGAGGATCTTTTGAAAAATCAAACCTCTTTGAGAAATGAATATGCTAAAGCTCGTGAAGCTATTGATTTAATGAAACTTAATCCTGGTAACTTGGGTAATGCTGTTGCTAAAGACATTATGGCACGGTTAAGAACTGGTTTGGGTTTCTTAAGGGAAATTTGTGATAGTGCAGCTGAACATCCACTTAATCATAATTACCTGACAATCCCTGAGTTAACTAAAATCAACCCCAAAAGTCACATTAAGTTCATTGATCCAAGCATGATTCCGAGTGCTTCTGATATACAATCGATGGAAGCCCAACTCTCTGCCACTGAAACTGGCTCTGGGCTCCCGCCGATTGATGAAACCTTGAAGTTTGGTGACTTTGAGTCTATTTCTGTTAGTTCTGTTGATTCGCTTGTTTCTGAAGCATGTGTCCTAAAGGCTGCTGAATCTGAGTTTCTAAATATTTGTACTCAAAATGCCTCAAATGGTCAATCATTTTTGTTTAATGAAAATTTTGATGTTTTCAAAACTAATGAAGCTCCTAAAAGGATAAAAACTGTTCGGAGGCGTAAGCCCAAAGTGAGTGTTGAAAATGTGAAACTCGATTCGCAGCAAGTTGTCGATGATGATGCTTTTGCGAAGGCATTCGCAGAAATGGCTTTAAAACATGGTAAGACTGTCATGCACACACAAGCCGGTCTTACAATCACCGATGGTAAGGTGACATCTGTTCAGAAAAAGCCTCCTGCTTCTGTTCCAATCGCAACATCTCCAGCTGCACAAGCTGTACCTCAGCCATCATTTCTTAAGCAAAAGGGATCATCTGCTCATACTGCTTCCAATGAAGCTGGCACTTCATCTGTGATTCTTGTGAAGACTGGGAATCCAAAGAACAAAAGACCTCAAAGTGATCCAGTTATCACAGTTCCACATGATAATGAAGATCAGTATCAGACGGTTGAGCAAAGTGAGCTTAATTTGAACATTTCTGAAAATGAATCTACACCAAAGAAGAAGAAACAGACTAGAAGACGGAAGAAGAAGCCAGTTGCTGAAAATGAGAAGGGTGAAGGTGTTACATCAAGTGAGCCTCAACAATTGGCTCCTCAGTCTGTTGAACAATCTGCTGCAATTCCTGCTAATGGTACTGTCGAGAATGGAGGGTGTTCTGTCTGTGGAAACCCGCATCATGATGCCAGAGTTTGTGTCTACAATACAGGATACCCTGACTTCAACAATGCTCCAGTGCCTCCTGCCCATTTCTACCAACAGCAGCAAGTAGGTCCGCAAGGAAACCAATTGGCTCCAATGTATTATGGGAATTATGGGGAAGACTACGTGGATCAGCGTCTTGACACCATGTTTCAACAGTCTTACCCAAATCAGCCCTACATTCCAAATCAGGCCCCGTATGTGCCACGTGGTCTCGGTAGGGGTGTGAATACGTTCAGGCCAAATGTTCAACAACAAATGAGAATGACTGCACCAAACACTTTTCCTGTTAGGTCCTGGACGCCTCGACCTAGGCCGGGATTCATTCCTAGGCCTCTCATGGTTCAACAACCTGTCACGGCTCCTCGACCATCTGCTACATTTAAGGCTGCTTCATCTGCCTCTCCTGCTGTTGTGAACGCACCAACTGCTCCCTCCACCTCGAAAGCACCTAAGAAGAAGGCTCCTGGTCAATTTGGCCAGGGTCCATCCTTGAACTAATCACTTTCTTTTTCATGTGCAGGGAACGGCCCGGAGTGCTATGAACATATGGTACTTGGACAGTGGCTGCTCTAGGCACATGACAGGGAACAAGGACCTGCTATCTGATGTCAAAACGATAACTCATGGCGGTTCTGTTGCCTTTGGGGGTGATATTCGTGGTGGTAGAATAATAGGAAACGGTCTTTTATCTAATGGAGAAATTTCGTTTGACAAAGTGAATCTGGTCTCTAATCTGAAGTTCAACTTGCTCAGTGTATCGCAGATTTGCGACAACAAAATGCCGATGTTATTCGATGATAAGGAGTGTTATATCCTGAAGCCGGGATTCAAGGTTCCCGAAGATCAAATTCTATTTCGTGCAAAACGAAACGGGAATATGTACGCCTTAGATATGTCTGCTGCAAGGCCGACTGGTTCAGTAGCGTGTTTCTTGGCAAAGGCTTCGGAAGATGACTCAACTTTATGGCATAGGCGAATGGGACATGTGAACTTTCGAAACATGAACCGTCTTGTAAGAGGAAAACACGTGGTCGGTGTGCCGGAGAAGGAATTCATCCATACCGATAACTGTGTGGCATGTTTGAAAGGTAAACAGCGCAAGACGTCTCACAAGCCAAAGCCACCTGGAAGGACTACGACAATTCTTCAACAACTCCATCTCGACCTTTTCGGGCCAGTGAATGTCTACAGTTTAGGGGGAAAGTCGTACTGCTTGGTTATTACCGACGATTACTCCAGATACTCGTGGGTGTTCTTCCTGAGAGAGAAGTCTGAGACAGCTGAGATCTTGAAGGATTTTGTAACGCGGATCGAGAATCGGTGCAAAGAGCGAGTTAAAGTCATCAGATCAGATAATGGGTCAGAGTTCAAGAATCAGACATTTGATGCTTTTTGCAATGAAAAGGGCATATTTCGACAGTTCAGTTCACCGTACACGCCTCAACAAAATGGCGTCGCTGAACGAAAGAATAGAACAATCATTGAGTGTGCCATAACTCTACTTGCTGATTCCAACCTTAAATTGTCATTTTGGGCAGAAGCTGTGAATACAGCCTGCTACGTTCTAAATAGAACTCTCTTGGTTAAACATGCTAACAAGACGCCTTTCGAACTGTTTTCAAAAGAAAAACCAAACTTAAAACGATTAAAACCGTTTGGATGCGCTTGTACGGTTTTAATCCAGTCGGAACAGTTAGCTAAATTTGCCCCTCGGGCGGATGAAGGCTATTTTGTTGGATACTCGATGAGCTCTCCAGCATTTCGAGTATTTAACAGAAGAACTCAAGTTATTCTTGAATCGTGCAACGTTACTTTTAACGAGCATGCTCAGAATACTAGAGATCCTGCTCCTGATAGCATGTATGACCTTGAGACTTTTTCTTCTACTTTTAACTTGCTTGAGTCTGATGTTGCAGGTAAATTGTCAAATCAAGCTGAACAAGTAAATGAAGAAGTTCTTCCTTCTGTTGATATGTTTGCTCCAATTACTTCGTCTATCCTGGATTCCATCTATTCGGTTGATACTTCGACGATATCAAGGGGAGAACAGTCAACACCATCAACTGATGTCACTGAAGCGACTACGACAACTTCTTTACCTGATCAGCCCTCAGTTCAGACTCTCGAGCCAGTAATTGTGGAGATAGAACCAGCACAAGCAACAACTGAGGCAGAAAACTTAGTTGGAAATGAAGCTGAAACTCATGAGTCAGATTCAGATGACATATCTGAAATTGAAACTGGAGAGACCCCAGGCGACGATCTTCAAATTGGGAATCTAGAATCGTCTATTCCAGCACCCGCTGTTGAAGAGACTCGGATTCATAAGAATCATCCCACTAGTTAGATCATTGGTCCCGTTGATGTGCGTCTCACTAGAAGTAAAACTAAGGATCTGCACACATGTCTGTTCTCTTGTTTCATATCACAAGAAGAGCCTACTACTGTTGTTGCTGCCCTTCTTGATGAAAATTGGATTGATGCGATGCAAACAGAGCTTCTTCAGTTCAAACTGCTCAAGGTCTGGCACTTGGTGGACCCGCCAGAAGGTTTGGAACCCATTCCTGTTAAATGGATTTTCAAGAACAAAAGAGATGACCGTGGAATCATTATAAGGAATAAAGCCCGATTAGTAGTAAAAGGGTATAAGCAAATCGATGGCATTGATTATGACGATGTCTATGCTCCAGTCGCTCGTCTAGAGGCAATCCGGATTTTCTTGGCGTATGCTGCATCAATGAACATCACCGTCTATCAGTTGGACGTGAAAACCGCCTTTCTCTATGGTGAGCTCGACGAAGACGTGTACGTAGACCAACCTCCGGGGTTTGTGAACAAATCTTTTCCCAAGAAATGTTACAAGTTGGATAAGGCTCTTTATGGTCTACACCAAGCCCCGAGGAAATGGTACGAGACATTGTCAACTTATCTGCTGTCAAATGGCTACAAAAGGGGTGTCATTGATCAGACTCTTTTCATTCGTCATGTTGGTAAAGACAAGCTGTTAGTACAAGTGTACGTTGACGACATCATTTTTGCCTCAACAGATGTTGCTCTCTGTCACGAATTTGAGGATCTGATGAAAAAGAAGTTTGAGATGAGTGCTATGGGCGAACTGACATTCTTTCTGGGAATTCAAGTGAAGCAAACACCGGATGGTATTTTAATCAGCCAAGGGAAGTATGTCAAAGAAATCCTGAAGAAATTTGGTTTCAATGATTCTAAGGGTTTTTCTACACCCGTCGTTACGCGTCATAGACTTAATCAAGATCCGGAAGGTATTTGTGTGGATGAGCATCTCTACAGGTCAATGATAGGCTCTCTCATGTATCTGACAGCCAGCCGTCCCGACATCATGTATGGAGTGTGTCTATGTTCCCGATTCCAATGCAAGCCAAAAGAATCGCACTTACTAGCTGTGAAAAGGATTTTTCGATACTTGAGGTCCAATTCAAACAGAGGACTTTGGTATCCTAAAGACCCATCCTTCGATCTTTGAGCCTTCTCAGATAGTGACTATGCTGGTTGTGAACTCAATCGTAAGTCGACAACGGGAGGAGCTCAGTTCTTGGGAAACCGGTTAGTCTCATGGCAATGCAAGAAGCAGACAACAGTGTCAGTCTCAACGGCTGAAGCGGAATACATTGCTGCCGCATCATGCTGCTCTCAAGTGCTTTGGATTCAGAATTAGCTTCTGGATTACGGTTTGAACTTCATGGGTACCCCTATTCATATAGATAATACTGCTGCTGTTTCTATTGTTAAAAATCCTATTCAGCATTCTAAAACTAAGCACATAGAGATTAGATACCATTTCATTAGGGATTATGCCGAGAAGAAGCTAGTCACTTTAGTTCATGTTAGCTCCGATGACCAGTTAGCAGACCTATTCACAAAACCCTTTGACATGTCTAGGTTTAACTTTCTGGTTAGTGCAGTAGGCATGATAAACTATGACTAAGCTTTCTCCATTCTCTAGTATGTTAGTATCTTAACTTTATAGGTTTAGCTGCTTAGAAGTATTATCTCTGATTTTTTTTTTTACAAATTTTACTTTTATCTGCTTTTTGACTCATTTTATCTTTTGACCCTGATTTGACCTAAACTTTATGTTTGTGGTTGTCTAGTGTCAATTTTTGTCTGTCTTAAAAGATCAAAAGGATTTTTCTTGTTTACTTATGGTTTTGTGACTGTCTGCCGTTCCTGCATTGTGGAAGATAAATCAAAAACCATTAAAAATAGTGTTATTTCTGTCTTCAAATAAGTGTTTTTGAACTCAAGTTATCAAGACTTTTGAGGTTAGACAAAAACAATGAAAAATCAATCTTTTTGGTCTGTGGTCGGACAATATGTTAATAGAACATGATATAATTCTGGTCTTGTCGATCTAACCATAGGATATGATCCAATCGATCGGTAATTCTATCATTTGATGTGTCGGTAGGCTCAACATACTAAGAAGTAGACAACTCTCTGTGATTACACACTAATTTCATTGAGAAATGTGGACCACGGAAGTTTAAACTGTCACATGTTCTTTAAATTAGCCCGACTCAGTAGTCTTAGTAAGAAAACTCTAATCACACATCCTTTGTTTCTTCAGTATTAAGTTGACTTATTTCAAAACCGAGCACATCATTTGTCCAAATTCCTAAATGTATTATTAATACAAAGGACATTTGATGGCGCTCAATGAGACTCATCTGCTGAGGAAACTCTGACCTTGAGTTCTCATCCGCCATAAAATAATGCTAAGACACATCTGCTGAGGAAACTCTGACCTTGTGTTCTTACGCGTTCATTCCATCAAATAAAGTGAGAGGTCATCTGCTGAGGAAACTCTGACCTTGACGTTCTCACACCGCAAAACATCACTTTTATAGTCATGAAAGAAGGGTTATCATGATTTCATGACTATATCCATGAAATAAGTCACTTAACACTAAAGAAAAGGGGGAAAGATTACTTTTAAATGTGTGATTGAATCTGAAAAGCTACTTGACGTTAGGTAGAATACTGTTAACTTCCAACCAAATAAGGACCCCACAAAATATTTTTCTGAAACAGACTAAAACATGATAAAAATCACATCACATGAGAAAAGTTGAAAATTACCATGTTTGAGCTTAAGTGGACAACAATACCGACAATCTGACTTAGGTTACCTGATATGAAAGGTGAATTGATTTATAAGTGTTATTGATTACGTAAATGGTCGGTTTGATTCTAAACATGTCTGACCACGACCATACAAAAATATGTGAATTCTCTAAGCCAATGTGCTTAAAATTTCCAAGTTTGGTGAAAAATTGACCAACTTGTGCTTAAAATATTTTGGAAGTGGTTTGAAATGAACCAACTTGAAAAATTGGAAATCTTGAGTTCGGGTGGAAAATTGACCCAACTCGGTTGAAAATGAAAAT
>JBCNJP010000025.1:8802002-8854001 GCA_039602395.1 Deinandra increscens subsp. villosa | reverse complement strand
CAATCATTGCATGAGACATGCTAAACTCTTTCAATTGAGGTGTCCAATCATAACCACCTCCTTCTTGAACAACCAAAGCCTTTGCTTCTCCCTTACTTTTGACCTCAGCAGCATTCTTCTCTTCGACCTTCTCTCTCTTAGGCTTAGTGCACTCCCTAGCAAAATGCCCGTATTCATCACAATTGTAGCACCTTAGCTTGCTTTTGTCAAACCCCATCCTTATCTTGTCTTGATCTTTCCAGACGTTTCTCCCAGTCTTTGCCATGAACTTCTTTGCTCTGAAGACTGCCATAGCCATCTGCCACGAGACATCCAACATCTCAACATCTTCAGGATTTATCCGGTTTAGCTCACCAGACAACATATCAGTAGGCACAAGAGTTCCGGCCATGAGAGCATGGTAGCTGTTCATAAAACCCATGCCAAGAGCAAAATTGGGATCATTCGTATCATCAGGGTTGACACTTCCATTTGAACTTCCTTGAGGTTGTGCCATAAAAGCAGTTGACTTTGCGACTGAGCTTGATCCATTTCCAGTTGACTTCCCCTCATGCTTAGCCTCCACATCTTGTGACAACAGAGCTTGATTTAGTTTCCCCGCCAAACTAAGAGAGCTTATATGGTTCAACTCTCTCTGCTTGTCATCAATTAGCTTGGACTTGAGTTTGTTGATTAACTCATCAAGGGATAGTTCACTCAGTTTGTTGTTGTCCTTGATAATAGAGATATTGGTGTTCCAAGATTTGGGTAAACTATTCAACAGTTTCAGATTCTTGTCTTCCTTGTCTGGTTCAACATTATAGCTGGACATTTCAGCCATCAGAGACACAAACCTCTGCACCTGAGCTTCAAAGGATTCACCTTGTACATTGTTGAACATATTAAACTTTTGCTTCAACATTTGCTTGCGGCTTGCCTTTGTGTCAGGATTCCCTTCATAAGCCACAACCAAAGCGTTCCAGAGTTCCTTAGCGGTCTTGCAGTGTTTAAATCCTTGAGCAATATCTGGTGTTAATGCCATAGTCATGATGGCAAAAGCTCTTTTTGCTTTGTTGCATCTTTCCCAATCATCATCATCATACTCATCTTCTGTCTTGACCTTCCCTGCATTAACTCCTTCTGCGTGAGTAGGTGTGAATGGTCCATGAATAACTGCCCTCCAGAGTCTTAGGTCAACACTCTTCAAGTGATTTTCAAATCGATATTTCCATTCCAAAAAGTTATCCGCCGAGGTGAGTCTAGGTGGGCGAGTGATGGATCCAATCTCAAAATCCAACTTCTGATACATACTTGGTTCGAAATCCATCACGATAGCTTAGGGAACAAAAATTTAAAGTCCAAAAGTCCAACACAAATGAGATTACGATCAAACACACTGATTACGATCGGAAACACACGATTACGATCGGAAATACTGATTACGATCCAAGCAACAACCGTAAACACCGAATCCGATTGAAAATATCGTAAACCTCGATCACGATAACTGATTACGACTCTGACAGTCGTAAACACCTGATTCCGATTAGAATAGATCGTAAACACCGATTACGACACGAATAAATCGTAAAAACCGATTGCGACTCCGAGATTTCGATAACACTGAATCGTAAACCCCAATTACGACCAAGAAAAGTCGTAAACACCTATTTCCGGATTGTAAACACGATAAAAATGCAATCTTGATGTCGTAAACCCAAATCAGATGAATATCTTCAAGCAAATCAGTCGAGAACACACAGAAACCCAGAAATCTTGATCGGAAACACAAAGAACAGCAGCAACAGTGGTCGTAAACTTCAGAAAACCCTTTGAATCTTCAAAAACTCGAACAAAACCCCAGAAAACAACTTGAATCAATATCGTGCGAGCCTCGAATCACTGATTCTTGGCTCTGATACCAATTGTTGGTCCGAGATCAAACCAAGAACACGATATCTAATCACAAACGAGTGCGGAAACCTCGTATGTGATTGATTCAAGAAGTAAGTAGATGAAATAGATTAGATCTAAGATAAAGATCTAATCTTGAATGAAAATCACAACTACTTGAAGCAAATCGTAAACCACAATATGAGAGAAAAATCGTAAACTTGAATAGAAATGCTTACTTGAATCATAAACATGAGGTGGTATTTGTTTTGGTCAAAAATTGCACAAGGCAATCTCGTATTCCAAACTTAGAATGTGGGGTGAGGTGCTAAGAAATCTGGTTCAAAAGCAAAGAAAAAGTAGTGCAAGCGACACGATGATGTACGAGGGAAACCCGGAATCCTGAGAGTTGCCTCTGAGAATCCCAGTAAAAACCTCGGGAGCCGGCTCAAAGCGCCTGCTACCTAAAGCTTTTATAAATTAAGAATTCGATTACAATGATGAAGACGATGATCGAGTGCTAAGTGTTACAGTATTCTGAGTGCTGTGTGTTGTGATCTGTTTCCTAATTCTATCATGCCTTATTTATAGTTACAAACAGAATAAACTAGCTATCCGAAAAATCAGGGATCCTCTTGACCACGTCCGCTAGCCGTTTGAGGAAGTTCACCATCTCGTCCACGTTCGTTTATGCCACGTCAGCCCTAATTGACCGGTTCTTTAGGAAGGTTAGACCTTGTTTACCTGCGATTGAAATTAATCACGTGGCAATTAGTGAGTAAAGATATTCAAATAAGTAACAGGTAACATAACCTGTCGAGAATCCTTGGGATTCCCGGATTCCTGCATGTTCGAGCTTCTCAGCCGGGTGCCCGGAACTTGACCCATAACAGTATTTATACCACCTCTTACAAGCACATGGGCCAATCATAAACTCTTATTAAGCCCAATCATAAACAAATAATCAGCCCACATGGCCTATAAAACAAACTAAACATAAGCCCAAAACTAATGTTCATGCCTTAAATAAATATAGCCCAACAACTTAGAATATTACTTACTGATTGATCATGAACTCTTGTAGTTCCGCACTAGCATTCGTGTATTGGGTGAGATCCATTGTCAAATAGATCCTAACATTATGAGCTTCAAAGGCACGAAAGGTGCCATTGGACTAATCAGATGGAGTCAGTATTTCGTATAGGCGACTACTCTAAAGACTACATCGTTAAGTACTCTACCTGCACATTCACCAAATGTGTGCTCACATGGTAGAACTCCCATGCCAACTCTATAGGAACCGACTTAGTCTATGTCATAACTTGGAACGAACTCAAGCAACTTTCACGTGACGAATATTGCCCAAGGGAAGAGCTTCACAGGTCAGAAGCTGAGTTCTGGAGTTGACTATGAATAGTGCCGATATCTCCGGCTACACCAAGAGATTTCGTGAACTTGCTCATCTTTGTTCAAACCATGGTCACTCCTCTGTACAAGAAGGTACATCCGGGGTCTTGCACCCCATATTCAAGAAAATATTCTGGCATCAAACCCAACCACTTTTCAAAGTGTTGTGCGCCTGGCACATAATCTGGATTGTCAAGCCACACGTCAAGGTGTGACTTTTGACAAGAAGAATCCTGAAGATAAACCTGCAGATGTCAGTGCTGCCCCCCTTATCAAGCATGTAGCCGGGTAACAAGAGAAAGCATGCTTTTTGGAAGCTCAAGAAGAATTCGGAGCCAATGAAGGTCTATGCTACCACTGCATTTGTTCACGAGCCAAGAATGACTGGTTACTCCAGTAACCTACCTTTATGTTACGTATGCAACCTTCACCACTCCCTTGATTGCAGGAACATCTATTGCAAAGCCAAGGGACACATCGCGCAAGATTGCCCAAGCTAAAGAACCAGGCTCCCAATCTAGCAAAAAGGAAGATCATTGTCGTCAATGCTGTTAACACCCGTCGTGACCCTAAAAAGGTGACAGGTAAGTTTCTACTTAATAACCATTATGCTTCTATACTGGTGCCGATAGAAGCTTCGTGTCTACCAATTTTAGTCAATTACTTGAAATCGCCTATGTGGCCTTAGACACTAATTTTACCATAGAATTAGCTAATGGTAATAGAAACTAGAGAATTTATATAGGATGCTCGATTAAACTTTTGGAGCATACGTTCGACATTGATCTAATATCTGTCGAATTAGGAAGTTCTAATGTTTGTCGTTATAATGGATTGGTTATCAAAGAACCAAGCAAAGATCAATTGTCACGAGAAAATAGTCAGAATGCCACTCGTAAACGATGACACATTTAATGTGCAAGACAAAAGGAGTGAAGCCCAGCTCAAAAGGAGTGAAGCCCGGCTAACATCGCGGAGAAGAAGCCGAATAAGAAGCGTATTGAAGACATTCCAACAGTCTGTGAAATCACATAAGTCTTTCCTAAAGACTCACATGACTTGCCACCGCCTCGGCAAGTAGAATTTCGCATCAACTTAACACTTGGAGCCGCCCCCGTTGCTAGATCCCCTTACCATCTTGCCCCGTCCAAGGTGCAAGGGCTATCCAATCAACTACAAGAGTTGTCGGATAAAGGTTTTATCCGGCCAAGTCACTCTCCTTGGAGTGCTCCTGTGTTGTTCGTAACGAAGAAGGATGGAACATTTTGAACGTGTATCAACTACAGAGAACTGAGCAAGCTAATGGAGAAGAATTGCTACCCACTCCCGAGGATCGACGAATTACTCGATCAACTTCAATGTTCGAGCTTACTACTCCAAGATCGATCGGAGATCAGGCTACCATCAGCTCCGCATCAGAAATGAAGACGTTTCAAGAGAGCGTTCAAAATGCGCTATGGCCATTACGAGTTCCTCGTTCTGCCATTCGGTTTGACCAATACACTAGCAGTGTTCATGGATCTAATGAACCGCGTGTGCAAACCTTATATGGATAAATTTTTTATCGTGTTCATCAATTACATTCTAATCTACTTCCGTAGTAAGAAGGAACACGAACAACATCTGAGACATATCCTGGAATTGCTGAAGAAAGAAGAATTGTACGCAAAATTTTCCCAAATGCGACTTTTGGATTCGCAAGGTCCATATCTTGGTTAATGTGATCAATGATAAATGTATTCATGTTGATCCATCTAAAGTTAAATTTGTCAAGAATTTGAGTACTCCCACGACTCCATCAGAGATTCGATAATTCTTAGGCCTCGCTGGCTATTATCGCCCATTCATTGAGAAGTTCTCAAAGATAGCCCAGCCTCTAACCGCTTTAACTTAGAAAGATAAGAAGCTCATTTGAGATGACAAAACTGAAGGAGCCTCCTAGTTGTTGAAGCAAAAGTTTTGCAAAGCGCCGATCCTATCCTGACCTAACGGAATAAAAGATTTTGTAGTGATGCTTCGCATCAAGTTTTGGGATGTGTGCTAATGCAGCGAGAGAAAGTAATCGCCTATGCTTCTCGATAACTGAAGAATCATGAGAAGGATTATACAACCCACGATCTAGAGCTTAGAACTGTCGTGTTCGCTCTAAAGATTTGGAAACACTACTTGTATGGAGCGAAGTGCATCGTATTCACTGACCATAAGAGTCTCCGACATATCTTCAATCAGAAGGAATCTGATTTTAAGACAGCGCCAATGGATTAAGCTACTCAACGACTACGATCGCGAGAATCATTATATCTTAGCAAAGCTAACATTGTAGTGGATGCAATGAGTAGAAAGGAGTGCGTTTAGCCTCTTTGAGTTCGAACACTACGCATGACCATTCATGCTAGTCTCACATCGCAAGTCTGTGATGCTAAACTCAAACTCTGAAGGAGAAACTCAAACAAGAAGAATGCCTTCATGGAATGGAAAGGCAATTGGTAAAGAAACCAAATGGAGCCTAATCCTTTGTGGATAGACCCTGAGTGCTGAACCTAAAAACGGTAAGAGATTGGTCTTAAATAAAGCACACAAGACTAGATATTCTAGTTACCAGGAATCCAACAAGATGTATGAAAGGAATTATACTGATTCAAGCATTACAAGGGTACGTTGCGTGGTTATGTGACAGATTGTCATCACGCAAGACAAAGCTTGGTAATAGTTGAGATAACCATTTTCCACTCGCCGAGTTTTCCATATAATAATAGTTAACGCTCGAGTATTCAAGCCGCCCCTTCCGAAACCTCGTATGGAAGGAAAGTGTCGTTCGCCCCTTTTGCTGCACCGAAGCCGGTGATAACCAACTGACTGGTCTAGAGATAGTTCACGCAACTACTAAGGAGACCCTTCCAATCTTAGAACCTTTCGAAAGTTGTCGGTAATCTCCAGGAGAACCTATGTTAACGCTCGACGTGAGCCCATAGAATCTATAAGGGGATTTAAAACCTTATAATGGATTCTTTCTCAGACAGAGGTTGGTAGGCCTGGAAAGCAAGGAAAACTTAATCCTCATTACATTGGTCCCTTAGAATCCTGGAACGGATCGGACCAGTGGCCTACAAACCCTATCCTGTCCGAAACCTATTAAGATCTTTGTAGAACCACGAGATGATCTTACTACTGCATGATTCGGTAATCGGATAGCAACGAGAAAGTAAATAAAGCTTTGCTTTATTGATTCACAAAGAGTTACAATGTAGAGAGAGAAACACACTCAGTTTACACACAGTTAAGATATTGCAAATGACAGTACTTTGCTAACTCTCTCTAACACGGACTATTTATAGTCACTTAGTCACAGGCCAGCGGACCACCAGCGGACCATCTGGTATGCTGTACCAACTGGTCCGGCGGACCATGTGGTCCGGCAAGATGACTATTTGACTCACACAGATGCTCTTGTCTAGATACAATACACGAGACACACGCTAGCATAGGAATATGCTTCTACAAACTCCCCCTTAACGTGTAGTGTATCTATATTCTAACTAAACTTCAGTCTTCAATCTTCAACAATGTTGCATCCGATCGACAACTTGAAATCTTGTCAGGATTAGAGCTTGCATGGCTGGATCACTCTTGAATCATCTTTGAACTTCAAGATCCACTTGTGAAAGATATAATATACTCCCCCTTGCACCATGCTTGAGTTGTCACACAGATAACCTGCAATTTCAGAAGACAGAAATGCGGCTTTCCTTGTCTTTTGAAAAATTAATTTAATCTTGGCGCAAAACTTCTCTTTGAGAATCCAAGATATAGTTTTGAAATTTTGAATTTTGTATCAAATATCGATCGGTCGAAAACAAATAAGAAACAAAATATTTTTGGCTTTTTGAAACTTTATGCTAAAACACACCTAAAATCTTTTTGAATTTTTCTGATATGAAACATAAATGCAATATAAAAACAAACACTATTTTTGTCTTTTGCGAGAAAGATCACAACTTGGGATCATATTGGACATAACATGCTGGACAACACTTCAATTACAATTACTTCAGCACACAAGTCATGTCGATTACTGGTATAGTTTGTCCATCTTAAACTCAGGCACAATCATACTCATAACATATGGATATGTTATTGAATTGATTAGGTTTGCATTGACCAGTGTACCCCACACTTTCAGACATACTCAGATATGTTTTTGCTTTTTATATCACACTTTGTGATTTCATTTGTGATTTAATCACATAATGATTGTATTCATGATTCAGTCAATTGTGTTCCATGCAAAAAGAAATAAGAACGTTAAATCGTCTACCTTAAGGTCGATCTTTCGATACGCAGATAAGGCCTCGGATTTAACAAAATAAGAAAATAAAACAAGTTGAAATTGTATAACTCAACAACAATCAGGTCGGTACTCCCATACACGCAGAGAAAGTCCGATGAGTTATACGAAACACCAAAGAAAATAAAGCAGAACGTCAAACGAACAACAATCAGGTCGATCTTTCGATACGCAAAGAAAGTCCGATCATTTGACAAAATTAAGAAAATCAAACAAGTTTAAATCTTTGCAAAATGAACACATGTATACACAGTGACTTCTCATTTTCTTTTTCAGATATCTTTTCTTGATATATCATGAGATATGCATCAAGATGTTGTCCACTTGGTGAAGCATTAGTATTTAGTGTTTATCACATCTGAATACTTTCTGATTTAATGCCTAGCCTACCAAGTACATCAGACAATGATCTTATGGCTTTTTCATCTATTTTATCCATGAGACAGACACGTAAGCCAATGTACCATCATTTCCCAATTATGTTGGATACAATTCCTCATTTTTCAATGTTTTTGTATTTTTCCATTTTTCAATGTTTTTGTATTTTTCATTTTCTCCCCCTTAAAATGAAAACTCTATTTTTGGATTTTCATTTTAACAAAAACACAAAGACACTATTTTTGACTTTTCAATTTTCTCTCCCTAAACTACATACGAAATGTAAAAGAAAGAAAATTGACCAATCGATACTGATACCTTTTCAGTTTAAGCTTTCAGAAAAATTTTTAGTTTAGAAATATGAAGCATTCAATTTAAGTTAAGAACGCAGAATACTCCTCCATCAGCAACTTTGCAATCACCAACGGGTCTTCTAGGAATACCTGCACACTGGTTATAAAGATTAGTACTCAAATGACCCGAAGCACACAGCTTCTGGTCGACCAGTGTCTTCCACAAAATCATTTGCAGCTTTGCTGACCACCTTAGGTCGCCACTGCATTTTGACCTTTTCTGGTTTTACTGAAACATCATCCTGTGATGAACCATCAACACTTGAATCAAATTTAAAAAATTGTTTCTTTTTAGACTTAGTGTTAGACGGTGTGGACTCAGTAAAAATTCTGCCTGATTCATCGATAAATGTGGCAGATTTGTTTCTAAATGAACTTTTACCAGTTTCAGGACAATCTTTTGCCATGTGACCTTTTCGGCGACACTGATAGCACAAACGATATGAGCGTTGAGATTGTGCTTTGCCCTGAACTGATGAACACCTTTCAATGGGCTCAGAACTATCAGAAATATCATCAAAAATTTGAAATCGATTAGAGTGTACCCATTTCGATGTAGGACTTCGAGGTGTGGAATTTGATCCAGATGAAGAGTAACTTTCACTGATTGAACTTCACCAGAAGAACTTGTAGATGAAGCCTTCTTTTGGATCTTTCCACTGAACCCCTTTTCCATTGTAGACATGAAGACTTGAGCCAAATAATAAATTTGTTCCAAGCTTGTGTCTTTCTTTACTTTGAGAGCTTTCGTGGGCATAGTTTTCTTGATATTCTTTGCACCCTTCTTACCATCACTACCCAACCCACAACGTTTGTAACCCGGTAGCTTAGTTAAATCGACTTCAGAACACAAAGGACCTGCTTTAGCAGCTTGATTAAATGAAGCTTTAATATCCTTTAGTTTGTTCGCTTCAACCAGTTGAGCATCAAACTTTTCTTCATGCAACTGCTTTTCATCCTTCTCCACTTGGTTTCCAACAGAACCAACTCCTTTTTCCGAAATAAAACCACCTGAAACAAACTTTGTTGGGAAATTATCAACCAAACTCTCCTCTTGTTCCACTTTCATCTTTGATTTCTGTGATTTCTTCAAGTCAGACTTCTTTGCAACAAATTCAGAATAATCACCAGTTAGAACTGAAATTTGAATATCAGCAAGAGCATCAGATTCAATAACCGGATGTGGAATCTGATTATATTCTTCACTCCCAAAAACCTTCTTGAAATTCTCATCTTTACACAAGTAACTGGTAAAAGAATGTGAATTCTTCAAATTATTCAACTGCCTCTTAAGATCCAACACTTTAACATTCAGATCAGATATTTTCTTTTGCGCTTCACCCAAAGCTTTTTCTGATTCAATTTTTTGCTCTGAAGCTGTATTAAACCGAAACTTTTCCTGTCGCATCTGATCATGGGCATCATACACTTCTTGAGTAATTTTCTTCACTCGGCCCTCATGAATCTTAATATTTCGTTTCAACAACTGATTGTCATGTGTCAAAGTTGTGACTTTATCAAGTAATATTGAATGTTCCATTTGACGATCATTTTCCTTAGCAGTAATTTCATCAAACTCTTTCTTGAGATCATCATAAGCTTTCTTCAGCGAATCTACTCTTGCAGTTGATTTCTCAAACAAATTATCAAAATCATTAATCGCATCTTTTGCTTCACTTTCCCATTTCTCAACATTTTTAACCAACTCTTCATTCTCACTTTGCAACTTCAAAATTTGTTCTTTATCGGCACTAATGAACTTATTCAATTTATCTTGAACTGCCATCAACTCTTCCTTCAAAACATTCTTTTCGGCGATTAATTTCTCATTTAACTTGCAAATCTTATCAGAATTTTCAACTTTCTTCTTAAAACTTTCTAATTCGGTATCCTTCAGTGTTCTCTCAACCATTAACCCGTCCTTTTCTTGAACCAATTCACGAATTTTTCTATCCTTTTCAGCACAAAATTCACAAGTTGACTCATATCCACTAACTTCAGAATCACTTGTTTCAGATGTAGTGATCTCAGACGTATACTCACTTGATTCAACTTTAACTTGCAAATCTTATCAGAATTTTCAACTTTCTTCTTAAAACTTTCTAATTCGGTATCCTTCAGTGTTCTCTCAACCATTAACCCGTCCTTTTCTTGAACCAATTCACGAATTTTTCTATCCTTTTCAGCACAAAATTCACAAGTTGACTCATATCCACTAACTTCAGAATCACTTGTTTCAGATGTAGTGATCTCAGACGTATACTCACTTGATTCAACTTCAATATTTGCCATTAAAGCCACAGATTGACCGTTGATATAACAAAATCCATCTGGTTCTGCACTAGTATCTTGAATAGCAGTCAAAGCAATAGATGGTTTGTCAAATTGTTTTGACCATTCATCACATTCTTTATCTGCTTGAGCTTGAGCCATCATAGCTTTTGTTTCATGCTTATCAGATTCAACTTTATCAGAGGATGACTGAGAACACTCACGAGCAAAATGTCCAACCGTTGAACAATTGTAACATTTTACTTTAGATTTATCCAAAACCAGTTTTCTTCCTCCTGGAACAAAAGAATTCTTTCCATGTTTCTTGATAAATCGTCTTCCTTTTTCAACCATCATTGCAAATTGCCAATGCAGATCTAATTCAGCTAATTGATCATCATCCAGCTGTTCTAACTCAGTTCCACTCAGACCAGGATCACTAACTTGACCAAATATCCATCCAGACGATGAAGATATAAACGCAGATAACAATGCAGCCAATTCGTCAGTTGATTGAGCAGGATGAGAATTGTTTGGCGCTTTATCGGGAATGGTAAAACCACATCCTGGAGAATAACCAGAATTTCCAGAATGCCCAGCAAGAAAAGCTGTTATCGGCGGATTACTGCTTGAAATAACATGTGACTTTGCCTTAGCATGAACGGTAGCATTATTTTCCCCAAAGTACAATTCAGGATTTTGAACTGTAGGAGGTGCATATTTCTTCACCAGCAATTCCATCTCACGAGCTTGTAATTTGCTAGTTATTTGATTGAATGTCCAATTTGAATAATTTGGATCATTTGTCAACATCATCACATAATTTTCCCATTGTTCTGGTAAAGCTTCCAGAATTTTCTCTTTCAATTCATCACTATCTTTCTTGACTCCTACAACATCAAGTTCATTTATCAAATGGGAAAACCGAGCAATCAAATCTGGAATCTTCTCATTCTCGCAGTGCCTGAAATTATCAAACTCTTTCTTCAAAACTTTCTTTCGAGTATTTTTGTATTGATCATTACCCGTACATCTCTCTTCAATAGCATCCCACAACTCCTTAGCCGTTGTGTATTGCTTAAATTGATGCATTAGATCTTTTGGTAAGGCCATTGTAAGATAACTATATATTTTCTTTTCTCGAGAAAAAACTTTTCGTTCATCAACATCGAAACTACTAATCATTTTTGGTTTGTTGGGACTTATCATCGGATATTCATATTCTTTCTCAATTGGAATCCAACTCTCAATATCTTGCGAATAAATGTAAGATTCAAACCGACTTCTCCAATTGTGATAATCTTCAAGCCTTAGCAATTTAGGAACTTTTTGAGTTGTTCCTATCTCATTATCATAGTTCAACATGGCTTGCATTGATGTTTGAGCAGCAGTCATTGCATAGAAATCACTCATTTTGATGTTAAATCTAAAAACTCCAAAACTTTGAACTCAAAAACGAGGGTCTTCCAAGCGGATTTTGGGGGTCAAACTAGGGGTACAGACCTTTTAGGTTAGTACACATCTAGATCTCGGAAAGACGAACATTTTGACTGGTATTGGGCTCCGTAACTCCAAACGGTTTGCAAATTACGTCAGTTTTAGTGAAGGTCACTATTCTGCCAGCGGACCAAACCAAATTCAGCGGACCAGATTCCGGATCAATGTTAAACTGCGGACCAGATAAAATTCAGTGGACCAGAAATGAACTGCGGATCAAATGAGGTACGGCGGACCAATATACCAGCGGATCAGATTGGTACGGCGGACCAAATTGGTACGCTATAACTGTTGCGGACCAGAAAGAAACCGCCACGGACCAGCTGATGAAGATTGCCTGGCGGACCAGTCAGCGGACCAGTCTGTTCGTCGGGCGGACCAGTTGCAGAAAAAGCAAAAATCGACTGATTTTCATAGATTTTGACAATTGAAGCTAGAAACTGGATCAGTATGATGCGAAAACACTCCAGGAACATCCAGAAATCATTTTTATCCTCGGAATCACTCAGAATTATGAAAAATTGATGAAAAACGTAGAAAACCCAAACTTTTTCTCTCTAGAATTCGAAAAACTTACCAAATCACAGCAGTAGAGCAACCTGGAATGCTCTGATACCACTTGTAGAACCACGAGATGATCTTACTACTGCATGATTCGGTAATCGGATAGCAACGAGAAAGTAAATAAAGCTTTGCTTTATTGATTCACAAAGAGTTACAATGTAGAGAGAGAAACACACTCAGTTTACACACAGTTAAGATATTGCAAATGACAGAACTTGTTAACTCTCTCTAACATGGACTATTTATAGTCACTTAGTCACAGGCCAGCGGACCACCAGCGGACCATCTGGTACGCTGTACCAACTGGTCCAGCGGACCATGTGGTCTGGCCAGATGACTATCTGACTCACACAGATGCTCTTGTCTAGATACAATACACGAGACACACGCTAGCATAGGAATATGCTTCTACAATCTTGGACTGCAAGATCTTAAACCAATAAACTGGAGCCAAACCGCATTTCCATCATTACTATCATTAGAACAACCGGGGATCAAGGAAGATCCCGTCCGATAGCTAATCGACCTAAACTTTTCCATAACCCATCATGTCCCCGATACATTGCGTATTCCAACGAAAACTGAAAACTCAAGTATAAGCAAAGCCTAGGCTAGTCATGTAAGGCAAATCACAATTGTGGGTGCACACATAATTGTAATCTGAACTACATGAAATTCCTGGTAAAGCCCATACGTGAGCGATCATGACTTGCCTAGACCTTTCAAACTCAAAACCGCTTTTATCTATGTGTCTAACACTCATCTTGTTAACGAACTATTGTGGATGTTCTATCAACTCCACTTCGTTAGAGAGTCATAAGAATCAAGGATCATGAGATCCAAAGATAGAATCAGAATCGCACTCCCAACGACATGGAACGTTGACATCCTTGTCCATGACAAAACTATCATCTGGGTAAGCGAGAATCAGACCAGACAAAATTTGCTTTAAGTTGTCCACCGATGCAGAGCCATCAATCGGCATTAGCTAAATTTCGGGACGAAATTCTTCTAACAGGGGGAGAATGTGACAATCCGTCAAAAATCTAAGGTCAAACCTATACTTTAACCGTATATATATATACGTATATACATGGGCATAACTTAATTTAATAGTATTATTAGTAAACACTATGCACGTAAACGTCAAACCTTGACAATTCCCACATTTGTAATGGATAAACATACCCGTAACTAAAAGGAAATTCAACCATGTGATTTGGTGGAATTTTAATAATAACTTTTATATTTTTCTTAAAACAGTGTCGTAGGACATCATACCGACACCCGACGAACACTTTAAGCGAATACTTTATTTAAAACTTTAGTTAGTTTTGACTACGAAAATATTTGAGCTTAAAACAATTTATACAAATTATTTATTTTCTGGACGCGGTACGCGAGCAAATAAAATAAATGAAAGATGAAACTTCTAAATAATTAAATTACGACTAAAACAAAAATTGTTTATCAATATATGAGCCTCGTATTTAATTTAGAAACCCATCCCGATCAAAACGCCAGAACGATTTGGTGATTCGTCTGTATGACGAATTGGGCCCAGTCCGGCCCAACACCGCGAAATAAACGAACCGAGCCAAAAAATAAAGCCTAACGGATCACCGGACACTTTTGAGCTCAAATATAATATTCCCGACTAGTTTTAGTGAATAAAGAAACAATCCGCGAGAAAATCGGAGAAAGCCTCGCATACCGGCCTGACACGAACTGTACCGGCCCGACACCCGTTCTCCACATTTCCGGCCTATTTAAAGTCTCCATCGACTTCGAATTAATTATTTTAAAATGACACTACATTTATATTAGTAGATTATATAAAATAATAAGAAAAAGTGTTAACTTTTATAAAAATTAACACCCCCTAAAACTCATAACCACACCACCTAAACTATAGTTAACTCCTAATCTAACTAGAGTTTGAAGAATAACCACATGTTGAATTCTTTCACATTCCATCTCCTGCACACACTCAACCCATCTCCTGCACACTCAACCCATCTCCACTTGTAGGTCCAGAAACAACAACTAATCACGATATTTTAATCACAAACGAGTGCGAAATCCTCGTTTATGATTGATTCAAGATAGAGAAGAGAAGAAACACGAAGAATACGATGATTAAACGTTAAAAACCTAATCTTGCACACAAGATGAACTTGTCGGGTACAAAACAATAAATCGTAAACCCTCTTTTCTCTCTAGAAATCGTAATCAAGCCCCTTTGAATAGTAAACTCATGGGGTTTATATAGCCATCCCATGAGTTTACTATTGGGCTCTTAAACCCTAATCATAAACCTAAGCCCATGCCCATATCCAATAGTAAACTAGCCTAAACATAATAATAAAACTAGCCTACTAATCTAATGAAACCCACTAAGCCCAGCCCAAACTATTTAATATTACAAGCCTCATAATCTAGCCTCTACAATCTTCCCCTAGGCTTGTGATATTAAATGTCTTCGATCTTTGAAAATCTTCTTCTTGACTGGCTGGCAAAGATGTTGATGAAGATTCTTTCCGCAGAAATCTTCAATGGGTTTCATGACGGGCACTTGGGACTTACTCTTAATCAGCATCAGCTCGAACTTCTTGAAATGAACAAGTTAATGAAATGGAGGATTTTCATTGAATTGCTTCTGTTGAAAGAACTGGTTCTTGTTGAATCTTCGGTAACTGTCTTGAATCTTCATAAGTTAGAGGATTGAAATTTTGAAAGCCCCTAACTTTGAAGAATTTGATTGTTGAACTTGGATCTTCATGATCTCTGACTGCTCTCTGCATCACTTTCTTCAACGAGACTTGAAGTCTTCAGCTTCCCCTAAACATGTGAACATCTTCTTTGAAGCTCTTTTGAAAACTTGTAAAGACACCAACAACTTCCCCTGAACAGTTGCTTATTCAGATGGAAGCCTTGTCCGGCTGGTTCTTTAACTTGAGCAGTAGCAACATCTTTCTATCATCAACCTGTCTGACACACATTTCAAATAATATACTCCACCAGACATTTGATGACTGGTCTTTGGGTTAGGAGGTAATTATCATCTGTTCAGTTGATTCAAATTAACATAATTTTAACCAAAAACCCTAATATAGATTACGGGTTTTCTATAAAACTTCCCCTGAACCGAAGACCTCTAAAGACTTCCCCTTAGCTGATAACTTCCCCTCAGCTAAGGACTTCCCCTGAGATAATACATATTATCTTCGAGTTCCCTTCAGATACTATGTATTATGGAAGTCTTATCGGATAATACTTATTATCCCTCCTCCTTCCCCTAAAAATTTGTCAAGATCTGACGGAGGAAGTATTTTCCATTAGATAATAAGTATCATCCTCGAGTTCCCTTCGGATAATACTTATCATCCCATACTCCTTCCCCTAAAAAATTGGCAAGATCTGTCGGGGGCATATTGTCATGCATTAAAACCCATGAAAAACACATTTTTACTTCTCAAATCGACCTGGCCAAGACGAAAACACACCAAAAAGAACTCGACGACTCACACACGAAAGATATAAACTAAACAAAATACTTACCAAACCAAACATGAGAAAGTTTACAAGGGATCAAACCGTATGAATCTGACTGAGGAACCCTTTTCAGCTTCAGTTACTCGACTAGTCCAGGTGATTGCCGGTATGTTTGTCCGCTTTAAACTCAAACCCGTTTAATCCCAACCAATTGTAGGTCCGAAATCTAACCAAACACACGATATCTAATCACAAACGAGTGCGGAAACCTCGTATGTGATCGATTCAAGAAGAATAGTAGAAGAAGAGACTTGATCTAAGAGAAAGATCAAATCTTGAATGAAGAAACCTACTATCTTGAAGCAATGAAGAACCGATCGGAATCACCAAATGATAAGAAGAAATCGTAAATATGTTTTCCAAAGCTTGCATTAATCATAAACATGAAAGACTTATATAGTGCCTTCTTACAAACCCTAGTCCAATAGTAAACACAATAAGCCCAATCATAAACTAAAGAAAATTGGCCCACATGGCCCAAAACATTAACTAATTAAGCCCAAAACTAATAACAAGCTAGCCCAAAACTAATGTTCATGCCTCAAATAAATATAGCCTAACAATCTTCCCCTAGGCATGAATCATTAGACCACTTACGGCAGCAGCAGATCGAATCTGAAAGTATTCTGAACGTTGTTCGACCACCATCCATTCGCCACAATCCGGTTAGCTGAACCATGGAAGATCCCCACCCTTGATATCCTTTTCACCAAATCTTAGCAAATCGACCGGATCGTAAAAGCGGAATTGCCTCAACCTTTTGCAGAGCACCACCACCTCATGAGTTGTTGGATCATAACACCAACAGTCAAAGTTTTTGACCAGTGTACCGTCTTCAATCTCATCCAACATGTTGATTACTCTTGTGCGCTTGGTGGGTGGTCTCCTTGCTTCTCCTATGGGCTCTCTAGTCACTGGGTCAGTGCCAGTCTCGACCCATCTTACTTGCCTTAGCTCAAAATTTGCAAAGTTATCTTCTAGATGGCTCAGCAAATTGTTTCTAATAAGATCTCCTTCAGGGCTGTTCCATCTGTTGATGTAAGGAGCTCTCAGCAGGCTTCTAATCTCAGGCTCAGTCCAAGTATGAAATTGAGCACGTGTTCTGTAGTATTCCACTGAACTGTAGCCGTCACGGATTACGGCAAACAATTTCTTCTCTGAATCATAGTGCCAGCACAGAATGGGTTCACGACTCCCTCTTTTGTCTATTGAGCTTTCACCCACATCAATGGTGTATTGAGTGGGGGCTGGTCCTTGAAAGAACTCCTTGAACCAGTTGTCATGACCTTCTGGTGCTTTGGAGACGACCCTTCCACTACGGGCATAGTCAGACATATCAATCGTGTCATCTCCTTCATCTACATTCACAGTTTCTGCACCTTGCACTCCTTGAGATGAACTTTGAGATGCGGCACCTGAAGTGTTGGACTCCACAACACTCTTTAAACCGGTAAATTTCTTCTTCAAGTCCATCAGGGCCTCATAAAGATACTTCATTCTGTTCTTGTCTGTCACCTCCTTCTCTTGTAATCTTCTGTTTTCAGCCTGGAGAGATTTTATCTCATTCTCTCTGATTCTGTTCTGAGACATCAGAAAGTTAATATGAGGATCAGCGCTTATCCTCATTTCGATTGGCAGCTCAGCAGCTTGGAATGGACGAAAGCTAGGCATGGTCGGTGGCAGGCTTGTCACAGTTGAGACGCTCACTCTTACTGGACTGGGTACAACAAAAGTGTTGTCAACTTCCAGAAATTGCCTTTCTTCCCGAACAGGGCTACGTTCGGTCAGAAGAGGACCTTCAGTCTGTACTTGGGCAGGTTGAACTTCAGCAGTTTGTGCAGGGTTTTCTTCTTAAGTAGGTTGACTTTGAGAGCTAGACTCTGATGGATGGACCATTAACAGACTTGAGCTAGTCTTTGTAAATTTGAACCTTATGCTTCTTGGATCAGTCTTCTTCCTTGGAGATGGTTCACGAGCAGGGATGGGTTCTTCAAGTACATCCTCCATATTCAGACTCAGCTCGGGAGGGGTTGCATCGCTGCTCGAAGACATGAGCATGTCATCCCTCGATCTCTTGTGACTGATGGGTCCCAAATCCCCATATATGTCATCATCTTAATCAGCAAAAATATCATCCATGATATTTTCTTCATCAGACGGGATCACCTCAGATTCTTCCATCACATTCACAGCTGGAGTTGTTGTTATGTCTTGATCTTCTGCCACACTTGCATTAACAATTGGCACATCGGCTGCAGGCTCAGGTTCTTCAACTTCTTGCTCTCTGGCTACCTCAGGAAATGCACCCCTTGTTGGGCTATATTTATTAAGGCATGAACATTAGTTAATGGGCTAGTTTATTGTTTTGGGCTTATTAGATATTGGGCTTATTATAGTTTACTATTGGCCCATGTGGGCTTCTTTATAGTTTACGATTTGTGTAATAGGGCTTGTATGAGGTACTATATAAACCTCAATTGTTTATGTTTTTGGTAAGCTTTTCGAATACAATATTGAGTTTACGATTTCTGTGTGTGCTTTCCAGTTTACGATCAGCTTCACAAGTTAGAGATTCTCATTCAAGATTCAATCTTTCTCTTAGATTGAATCTATTTCTTCTACTTGTTTCTTGAATCAATCGCATTTGAGGATTCCGCACTCATTTGTGGTTATATATCGTGTTGTCGGTTTGATCTCGGACCTACAATTGGTATCAGAGCCAAGAAACGAGTGTTTCGAGGTTCTCACGATATTGGATTCAAGCATTTTCTGGAAAAGGTTCGAGTTTTTGAAGGTTTCGAAGCTGTTTTAAGGGTTTACGATCGGGGCTGCTGCTGTTCTTGAGGTTTACGATCAATTTTCTGGGTTTTCTTGAGTGTTTACGACTGGTGTTCTTGAAGATCTGCATCGGAAACGGGTTTACGACATCAAGCAACGATTTTTAAGTGATTACGATCCGGAAGTTGGAGTTTACGACTTTACTTGGTCGGAAACCAGTGTTTACGATATTTCTTTGTCGGAATCGGTTATCGTAATCGAGTTTACGACTTTTTGGATCGGATTCGGAGTTTACGACTTTTTGGATCGGATTCGGAGTTTACGATCAGACTTAATCGGAATCTTCGTTTACGATCAGGAGTTTACGATCCACGGTGATTACGATCGGAAACAGGGTTTACGATCGGAAACCCTTTTTGCGGTAAAAAGTCTCTTTTTCACACTTTTACGGAAACGGGCGTAACTTTTGACTCGTTTGGAGTTAGAAGCTCAAATTTGAACACGAAGTTCGTGACACTGAGCCCCAGAATTACCCCGGACTAATGTCCAGGGGAGCTCGTTTGGACCCCCAAATTCCACTCCGAAGGCCTCCGTTTTTCAGTTTTAAGTTTTTGACACTATTCTTTGAATAGTACTTTTGCCGATTTTGTCGTTTTTGCCGATTTTTCAAGATTTCAGAAGCTGCATACCTAAAGAAAGAAAATGAGTTCAGTGGTTGAAGAAAAGAGAATATGGTTGAAGACAAGGATGCTTTCTTAGATGAAGTTGACGAAACTAAGATATGCCCGAATCCTACATGTGCTCGATTAATTCCTGGACTTAGGCAATTCTGTAAAAAATTTGAGTTAGAACTGTTTGAGGTAAAATGTGAAAGGAGTTCATTCAAGGGTAGATGGCAAAAGAATGAGGAGAAGGTAAAAGCTCAGAAACTAGACATTGTGAAATATCAAAAGCTAGCAACGGAGAAGTCTATTTTATATGATCAGGCTAAGATTGAGATTGGTGAGCTAAAGAAGCAACTGGATGAACTGCAACAAAAATATAACGAGCTGCAGGTCAAGTATGATTGCAATCAGGAAAGAAATAAGCAAATGTTAAATGCTGGAAAGGAATTGTCACATGCTGTTGTGACGGGTCAAGTTGGGAAAGACACAACTGGGTTCGGGTCAGAGAAATCTGATAAGTCCTTAGCTGCAAACAGCATTATTCCTCCACCAGTTCCCAGAGACATTGTAGGAATACTTCTTAGTGAGGATGAAGTTGAACGAACCAAATCTGATTATAAAGAAGCTGCTCCTCCTATTGACAGTGTCTTGGTTGGAACTACACCAATGACTCAAGAAGAAATAGACAATGAGACAAAAATGACTTATGGTGAAGGGAGAATAGAGGACGTATCAAGAGATGATGCTGAGTGCCAGGAGTATAACAGATGTCACAACTCTAAGTCTGATGAGGCTGGGATAGAGTTGAAACCATACCCTGAAATTGAAACCCCATACTTCAAGGTAATTGACAAAGTTGAAAGGGAAAAGGTGATCTTGACGACACGGCCTGAAGGGAAGATCTTTATGACATCTGGATCAATGTTTGATCAAGAACCAGATGTAGGATATGAATTACCATCCTTTTCCTCCAAGTTCAAGGGTATAACCGATGGAGTGATAAGCGAACCTAAAGTTGAGAGGCCAAAGATCACCATCAAGCATCCAAGCATGAAACCAACAGCTGGAGTGAAGAATGAAAAACTCAAGGGAGTAGTTGTGTCTCCCATTTCTTCAGTTGGATCATGCAGTTGTTGTTGTAATTGCAAGAATGGTGCTTCAACGTCAAAGAATCAAGGAAGCACAAAGACAGTAAAGACAGGTTCGACACAAGCTTCGACAAACCAGCAGAAAGTCAAATCTGAAGCTGCAGTCAAACCAATGAAGCAGACACAAGGCAAACCAGCTCCATATCAGCCACCAAAGACAAATGGGTACACGTCTGACTTCTATCTAAAGAAGCAGACTTGCTTTAATTGTGGCATTGCTGGTCATATTGCAAGAAACTATCTTTATCGCCACTATGAACCCTACTATCCGCAAAGTCAAAGGGTTTCATCTCAGGAGTCAGTTGAGTCTAAGCCGATGATGGTGCAGAAACCTAGGGCAATGAAGACTGTTACTCCTAAGGTTAAACCCTATGATCAACATTGGGGCGCTGCCAAAGCTGAAAGAAAATCTTTAAATCAAAACAACAGCTTTCCAAGTTACCAAAATTTCCAAAAACAGGTGAAGAAACCATTTTCAAAACAAACAAAGTCTGAAAAACCCAAGGTTACCCCTCCCAAGGTAACCAAAGCTGTTTTGAAAAATGATTCTAAAATGAAGAAGGTTGAAATACCTAAAGTCACAACTCCAAAGGTGACTAAAACAAAAACAAAAACTGTTTTCAAAAATCAATCTAAAACGAAGAAGGTTGAAATACCTAAAGTCACAACTCCAAAAGTGACTAAAACAAATGTTAAATCACCTGAAACTTGGAAACCAAAATTCAAGGCAGCTCCATCACAACTTCCTGATTTCTCAAAGGGGATGTTCTTACAAGAAGTATCCTTTATTGATTCCTCAGGTGTACCCAGAAAAACAATGGCCTGGGTACCAATGGCTAACTAATCTCTCATTATGTGTAGGAACAGTCAAGGAGGATTATCACTAACATTTTTATTGATTAATTTATTTGTTGATAAGTGATTGTTCCAGGCACATTTTAGGAGACGTATCTTCATGTCATGAAAAGCAATTTTTTATGGAGGATATGTTTCCTTGAGAGGTAAAAGGTAAAATTCAGCGCAAAAGGTACTGTTCTTAACTTGGTTGTGTGAATGAAGCGGCAAAGGGTGTTTTGAGTCAAACCAAATTTCCTAAAATGTTCACTTGGTGATTGATTGTTGAAGTGTTTGACCTCGGATGCAATAAAGTGTGCATGTCATGAAACCCAATTTTCAAAAATTTTCAAATCAATACTTTGAAAGTTAGCTTGGCCAGATATCTTCAAAATTTTGTGTTTTGTTCTTTTAAGTGTGTTTGTGTGTTTTATTTTTATTGTTTAAAAAAAATATGTTCACAAAATTGTGACATTAAAAAATCAAAAAGCAAGGGGAAGAAATGTAAAGATGAAGAAAAAGTTGACCCCTAAAAAATAGTGTGCTTTTCAATTTTTAATTGTTTGTGTCTTGTTTTTTAGAAGTTTAGGGGAAGTAAAATGAATGTCCGGGTTGGAGATGGCTGACACGCGTAAGGCGGAAGTGAAAGGCAAGCTCCACGGTGATATGCTCGGTAGGCTCGACCTAAACTTATGACCTCCAATGAAAGTGCAGTGAACTTAAAAGATATATATGTTTAGTTTCACATCCCAGGTTGCATGGTTTAAAAGACTGAGTCCCGACAAAAATGGGTTGAGAGTGGTAATTACCTAGTATTCACTCTCTCACACGCCATGTCTCTGTTGTCATGACTACACCACATAATAAAAAGAAAAGAAAAAGAAATGAAAAAGAAATTAAAAAAATGAAAAAGAAAAGAAAATGAAAAATAATCACTCAGTTGGTCTTCTTTGCGTGCTTAGCGGCCGACCTGATCACTGACTGATGATCAATGAAATAAGTGGTAGTCATAACGGTGTTACATGGTTCCTCAAGCTGGGGGTTTGTGATTCCTCAATAAACTCTGAGGTTGGGTAGGTTTTGCTGTGTACGCTTGGGTGTGGGGACAATTAAACGTGATGGTAATATTGTACTATATTAAACATGACGCATTCGGTTGGGATTAAACGGGTTTGAGTTTAAAGCGGACAAACATACCGGCAATCACCTGGACTAGTTGAGTAACTGAAGCTGAAAAGGGTTCCTCAGTCAGATTCATACGGGTTGATCCCTTGTAAACTTTCTCATGTTTGGTTTGGTAAGTATTTGTTTAGTTTATATCTTTCGTGTGTGAGTCGTTAATTTCTTTTTGGTGTGTTTTCGTCTTGGCCAGGTCAATTTGAGAAGTCAAAATGTGTTTTTCATGGGCTTTAATGCATGACAATATGCCCCCGACAGATCTTGCCAAATTTTTAGGGGAAGGAGTGTGGGATAATAAGTATTATCCGAAGGAAACTCAAGGATGATACTTATTATCTAATGTAAAGACTTCCATAATACATAGTATCTGAAGGGAACTCGAAGATAATATGTATTATCTCAGGGGAAGTCCTTAGCTGAGGGGAAGTTATCAGCTAAGAGGAAGTCTTTAGAGGTCTTTGGGTTCAGGGGAAGTTTTATAGAAAACCCGTAATCTATATTAGGGTTTTTGGTTAAAATTATGTTAATTTGAATCAACCGAACAGATGATAATTACCTTCTAACCCAAAGACCAGTCATCAAATGTCTGGTGGAGTATATTTTTTTCAAATGTGTGTCAGACAGGTTGATGATAGAAAGATGCTGCTGCTGCTCAAAGTTAAAGAACCAGCCGGACAAGACTTCCATCTGAAAAGCAATTGTTCAGGGGAAGTTGTTGGTGTCTTTACAAGTTGCCAAAAGCTTCAAAAGAGCTTCAAAGAAGATATTCACGTGTTTAGGGGAAGCTGAAGATTTTCAAGTCAATCTTTGAAAACGAAAATGATACAGAGAGCAGTCAGAGTTCATGAAGTTTGAAGTTCTACAATCAAGTTCTTCACATTTAGAGGTTTTTCAAAATTTAACCTCTAATTGTTTTGGAGACTCAAGACAGTTACCGAAGATTCAGCAAGAACCAGTTCTTTCAAGAAGCAAGTCAATGAGAGTCCTCCATTTCATTAACTTGTTCATTTCAAGAAGTTCTAGCTGATGCTGGACGAGATTGAAGATGGTACCTTGGTCAAAAACTTTGACTGCTGGTGTTATGATCCAACGACACACGAGGTGGTGGTTCTCTGCAAGGGTCTGAGGCAGTTTCGCTTTTACGATCTGGTGGATTTGCTAAGGTTTGGAGAAAAGGATATCAAACTCCTCACAGCCTATTCTCGGAGATGAAAATGACTTGGAAAACGCTGTGAGGGTGGGAATCTTCCATGGGACGGCAAACCGGATTGTGGCGAACAGATGGTGGTCGAACAACGCTCAAACTACATTCAGATTCGATCTGCTGCTGCCGTAAAAGGTCTAATGGTTCATGCCTAGGGGAAGATTGTTGGGCTATATTTATTAAGGCATGAACATTAGTTAATGGGCTAGTTTATTATTTTGGGCTTATTAGATATTGGGCTTATTATAGTATACTATTGGGCCATGTGGGCTTCTTTATAGTTTACGATTTGTGTAATAGGGCTTGTATGAGGTACTATATAAACCTCAATTGTTTATGTTTTTGGTAAGCTTTTCGAATACAATATTGAGTTTACGATTTCTGTGTGTGCTTTCCAGTTTACGATCAGCTTCACAAGTTAGAGATTCTCATTCAAGATTCAATCTTTCTCTTAGATTGAATCTATTTCTTCTACTTGTTTCTTGAATCAATCGCATTTGAGGATTCCGCACTCATTTGTGGTTATATATCGTGTTGTCGGTTTGATCTCGGACCTACACCCCTCTTTACCCATTCAAGTCTTCCTTCAAAGCTATTTCTACCCCTTCTATCTTGGGTCTGAAGACCAAATACTCCACAATCCATAACCTTTATATCCAGCTTCTCTATTCTCTCTTCTATCATTGGGTACTTTTCCATGACCACCATTTGAACAAACCTAGGTGTCATCAGGAACTGTTCACGTGCGCTCAGGTCCGCATTGCCTATCCAGTCAAGTAACATCATCTTGGAGAAGTTAAAGTTCCAATTCAAGGCCAATGCGACGAAAGCAGTTCCATGAAGCTTATTGAGCTGATCGAAGCTTGTTCTTTTGCCCAGAAAAGATTTCTGCATGTAATGAGCCAGGCATCTCCAGTAATGCGGCAACAGCTTTTTAAAGATAGGCGGGAATTTTCCTTCATTACCCATGGATTGAGCACCCGCCAAAACAACTTCCTTTGAATATTCAATCGGATCGATAGCACGATCATTGATGTTTAGCCCTTTCCTTATATCTTCCTCCAGAATTAAAATCGGCCTATTCTGAATAGTAGCTGAAATCTGTGTCTTGTCTGCACTGGCTCTAGCTGTCCCCCAGAACTCTCTCACAAGTTGCTCGTCAATCAGCACACTTGTCCTCAGCGCATGGTTGATTTTGCAAACATTCATCCCTGCCACCAGAGAATAAAATAAAGGCATGTGCTTCTCCGATGGGTCTTCAAGATATGCAGGAATGCAATGATATGGTTCAAACTTAATCTCTTCGTCGAGCATCTCGTCTGCCATCTGAGAAAGACAAGACATATGTATCAGACTTGTTCATCAAAGCATAATTATGTTTGTCAACACCTTCTTGAAGTTCAATTGATTATTACATTTAACTTTTTAAGTTTAGAAAATCTCAATTTAAACTTTCAAGAAAAATATTTGATTTTGAATTACACGTTCACAAACACCATAAATTTTAACTTAAACATGTTTAAGTTTGATGAGATAAAAAAAATTAAGTGTATAAGCCTTTATCATGTGTTTACGATTCAAAATATGAGTTTACGATTTATAAATGTGTTCACGACCGGGTCAAATTATCGTCTAATCGTAAACACTCAGCCCAATCGTAAACTCCAGAAACAAGCCGAAGCCCAATCGTAAACGCGTTTTGTCGTTAACGCTTATCGTAAACTCCTATCGGAAACAAGGAATCGTAAACAACGATCGGGAACGAGGATCGTAAACACCAAAAGTCATCTTCTTCACACCGAAAGTCGTAAACACAGAAAACCTCCATTTTCAACCTGCAACATACTCGTAAACACGTTAAAATACATCAAGACTGTACAATGAAGGTCTATCACTACCTTTTATACGATTCTAACACAAATCCAACTTCAAAATCTTGAAAAAATGACTCGAACACAGTGAAATCGAATGACCGTCACGGGTTAGGGCTCAAAGTGTAAAACCCGTGAATCGAATGGTGAAAACTCGAGGTTACAGATGTTTGAACAGGGTTTCTTGGTCGGAAATGAAAGGCGAGGGTGATGGTGTGCTTGGATGGACCAGCGGTGGTCGGAGACGGTTTTCCGGCGAGGTTGAGGCGGAGGAAAGGGTTTCGGTGGATGAGTCGTAAACGGAGAGACAATATCGTAAATGGTGAAGTGAGAGGAGATGAGGGTTTTTGATAAAAAAAAAATAATTCACTTTGGTCCCTCAAGATTCAAAAACATTTAAGTTCACCCCAAACTTACAAAATTGATAGATCTCATTAACAACTTGATATATTTTGACTTTTGAGAATTTACAAAACTTCCCCTCAGACTCATACCCCGAGTATCTGATCATGATCATATAAATATAAAAAATTTAAAAATTTAAGTATTTACAAACTTATTGTAGAAATTGAATGTTTACTTGCCTGGTGCTGATAATTTTCATTGATAATATCAGACGAGTCTTTGACTGAGGAACCCTTTTCAGCCTCCGTTACTTGACGCTCTAGACAATTGCCAGGTGATTTGAACACATAAACTCACATCCAGTTAAGTGCTTAAATATGGTACAATTTTACCGATATGTTTAACCGTCCCCACACCCAATTTTTCATAGCAAAACCTACCCAACCTCAGAGTTTATTGAGGATTCACAAACCCCCAACTTGGGGAACCATGCAACACTGCTTTGACTACCAGTTATTTCTATTTTCATAACTTATCAGTTGGTGATCAGGTCGGCCGCATAAGCACGCAGAGAAGACCAACAGAATACTTTTATTTTCTTTTTCTTTTCTTTTTTCTTTTTTTTTACAATTTTTCATTTTTTGAATTCTTTTTCTTTTTCTTTCCTGTGATGTTGTCATTTACAGTATAAGCATGGCGTGTGAGAGAGTGAATACTAGGTAATTACCACTCTCAGCCCATTTTTGCCGGGACTCAGTTTTTTTAAACCATGTAGACTAGGATGGGAAACTAAACATATTATAGAGTTTAGGATTACTGCACTTACATAGATGGTCATAGTTTTGGTTGAGCTTACCGACATATCATCTTTGAGCAGTCTTTCACATCAGCCTTACACGTGTCAGTCTCCGACCGTCTTTGAACATTTTTTGCACGTCCTATCAAAAGACATCATAAAAACTTTTCAGTTAAACCAGCACCATTTCTTCTTGAGTCAATGGTGTAGTTCCAACCAACACACTATCAATAGGAGGAGCAGCTTCTTTATAATCAGACTTGGTTCGTTCAACTTGTTCCTCACTAAGAAGTATTCCTATAATGTCTCTGGGAACTGGTGGAGGAATAATGCTGTTCATTGCCAAAGATTTATCAGTTTTCTCTGACCCAAACCCAGATGTGTCTTTCCCAACTTGACCAGTCACAACAGCATGTGACAATTCCTTTCCAGCATCGAGCATTCTTTTGCTTCTCATTTGATTCATAT
The DNA here is from genome assembly GCA_039602395.1 of Deinandra increscens subsp. villosa. Classification (NCBI taxonomy): domain Eukaryota; kingdom Viridiplantae; phylum Streptophyta; class Magnoliopsida; order Asterales; family Asteraceae; genus Deinandra; species Deinandra increscens. The sequence goes on along the minus strand of JBCNJP010000025.1, from coordinate 8,826,471 downwards.
CTAGTTTCACTTGCAACTCATTATTCTTATGTGTGAGCTCATCTACCTGCTTCCTAAGCTCAGCTATTTCTAACTTTGCATTGTCATACAGTAGAGTTTTCTCAGTAGCAAGTTTTTGATATTTCACAATGTCTAGTTTCTGAGCTTTTACCTTCTCCTCATTCTTTTGCCATCTACCCTTAAAAGAACTCCTTTCACATTTTATCTCAAACAGTTCTAGCTGATAATTTTTACAGATTTGTCTAAGTCCAGGAATTATACGAGCACAAGTGGGATTGGGGCATATCTCAGTTTTCTCAACTTCATCTGCGAAATCATCTTTGTCCTCAACTATATTCTTTTCTTCAACCACTGAACTCATTTTCTTTCTTTAGATATGCAGCCTTTGAAGATTTTGAAGAATCGGCAAAAACGGCAAAAGTACTATTCAAAGAATAGTGTCAAAAACTTAAAACTGAAAAACGGAGGCCTTCGTAGTGGAATTTGGGGGTCCAAACGAGCTTCCCTGGATGTTATTCTGGGGTAATTCTGGGGCTCGGTGTCACGAACGTCATGTTAAAATTTGAGCCTCTAACTCCAAACGAGTCAAAAGTTATGCCCGTTTCCGTGAAAGTGTGAAATAGTGACTTTTTGTCGCAAACTAGTTTCCAATCGTAAACGCTGTTTCCGATCGTAAACACCCCGAGTCGTAAACCCAATCGTAAACACAGTGGGAATTGCAAACACGCTCCGGGTCGTAGACTCCAATAGTAAACTCCAATAGTAAACTCCGATAGTAAACTCCGATAGTAAACTCTGATAGAAACCTTCAAACCTTCAAACCTTCAAACCTTCAAACCTTCAAACCTTCAAACCTTCAAACCTTCAAACCTTCAAACCTTCAAACCTTCAAACCTTCAAACCTTCAAACCTTCAAACCTTCAAACCTTCAAACCTTCAAACCTTCAAACCTTCAAACCTTCAAACCTTCAAACCTTCAAACCTTCAAACCTTCAAACCTTCAAACCTTCAAACCTTCAAACCTTCAAACCTTCAAACCTTCAAACCTTCAAACCTTCAAACCTTCAAACCTTCAAACCTTCAAACCTTCAAACCTTCAAACCTTCAAATCTTCAAATCTTCAAATCTTCAAATCTTCAAATCTTCAAATCTTTAAATCTTGAAATCTTCAAATCTTCAAATCTTCAAATATATTTTTTTCTTTTTTTTTTGGAAAAAGCTTGAATCCAATACCGTGAGAGCCTCGAATAAGTGATTCTTGACTCTGATACCAATTGTAGGTCCGGAAACAACAACTAATCACGATATTTTAATCACAAACGAGTGCGGAATCCTCGTTTATGATTGATTCAAGATAGAGAAGAGAAGAAACACGAAGAATACGATGATTAAACGTTAAAAACCTAATCTTGCACACAATATGAACTTGTCGGGTACAAAACAATAAATCGTAAACCTTGTTCTCTCTCTAGAAATCGTAATCAAGCCCCTTTGAATAGTAAACTCATGGGGTTTATATAGCCATCCCATGAGTTTACTATTAGGCTCTTAAACCCTAATCATAAACCCAAGCCCATGCCCATATCCAATAGTAAACTAGCCTAAACATAATAATAAAACTAGCCTACTAATCTAATGAAACCCACTAAGCCCAGCCCAAACTATTTAATATTACAAGCCTCATAATCTAGCCTCTACACCACTCCCTCATCTCCAACACTTCACTCCACCTCCCATCCCCACTTCACTTATTTAAATACCCCCCAAGCACCAAGCAAACACACACACCCCTCCCTTCTCCTTCTCTCGGCCGGTGATCACCACAGCTCCACCACCACCACCCTCGACGTCGGTGACCACCACCTCCCTGCTGCCATCATCACGTCGCCATAGCCCCACCGAGCCCATGGCTCACAACCACCACCACCACGATCATCAACCACCATCCCGTTTGGCGCCGCTACTCCATCTACTACCGCCACCACCTCGACGACCGGTAAACCCCGACCCCTCCTTGTTGTCGCCACTGTCCCGACACCACAACACCATCCCCGCCGCCGCTGAGCCACCAGTCCATAACCGCCACCACCATCGCGATTGTCACCATCATCGAGCGTACCGGCCGTAGCTCCAAAACCAACAAGAAAAATAAGCAGCCAAGCTCCGTCCTGTTCTTTCTTTGAAAACCTGCGATCGAAATAAAAAGCACAGGATCCCGTCACCTTTATTTCTTTTGTTTGGATTTGGTGTAAAACAACCTCTACAGCCCTCAAACGGCCGCCGTTTCTCCATCTTCGCGCCACCGCGGTACCACCCTTTCACCACCAACAGTTAGTCCACCCGGCCACCTCCTAAAATACCTCAACACTTGCCCCTAACGATCACCGTAAACCACCGAAAACTAGGCCGCAAAATGCCACTTTACCTTTCGAGACAAACTTTAAAAACTCGATATTTTTTGATCGGGTCTACGGAGATGCTCTCGCCTCTTTCGGTTCATCACCTAGCCTAGTGCTAGAGGTAAAAGTCTAAACTTCTCAATTTAATAATTTTCGTTGTTCGTTTTTTATATTTATAATCACCCAAAACGAGTCTTGACACTCCACCCACTAAAAATATATATAAATGAACAAACCGTCTTAAATATTAAACTAACGCTAATATTTAAGCACTTGTGTCACAATATATTTTTGACAATCGTTGTGAGGACTAAAAATATTATAGACCAAGCGGTATAAAAACTGACTTGGAGACCGTCAAATTGACACATTGGACTAAAAATATATAAGCGAATATATTTTAGACATAAAATATAAATAATATATTATTGGCTATGTTGATTATAAAAATGTGTTTATTTTTATAAAACATATATATTTCTAAATACCGAGCGTTTGGACTCATAATTAATAACTAAGTGCTCATATTATAGATCTCATTTTCTTTAATAACTTGAAATAATTATTTAAAGTTATTACAACTCGATAATATTTAATGACTTAAATATTAGTTTTCATATCATATTACCTAACGGACGACTTATATATATAATATATAAATTCCGGACGTTGGACCTAAAAATATATGGTGTTATATTTTGAACTTACTCAATGTGAAACTTATGTATTGTTACAAATATATTTTCTTAAAAAGTGTACAAAACACATCAGAAATATATCTCATTCTAATATTTTAGTATTTTTCTAAATATAATTTAGAAAAACTATTTGAGATAACATAAACATAATAATATTTACAGAATTAAATATTAATTATCATAACGATTATTTGTCAGATACTTGTACCGTATAGCGGTTAAGCCAACAACTAAATTGCTAAAAATATAAAGACTTATATTTTTCTAAAGTCTTGAGAATATTGAAAACATATATATATCATTTCTTTAAGTTATATATATTTATTTACATAAATATTTCTATAACTTATATATATAATTATTGTCTATAATTATGAACTCAAGCTTAAGATATATAACGTGAACTACAAATAATAAAATACTTTATTATTTGTCTCGATGTTCAAAACTTGATCTAAATATATATTCTCATAACCTTAAATAATTATATGATTTATAATTATTTCTACAAGTTATATATTTATTTGACTATAAATATTTATTAACCTAAATATTTATTTGAACGATAAATATTCCAAACGGGTTTTCCAAACAATACAAACGGGAATGTTATGTCAAGACTCGACCAGGATCATTTGGGTAACTGAACATTATCCAACTGAAACAGTACCTTAAAATTGTCTTATTATTTATTATTAGGACACTGTTTTACTTGCTACATCCAGCGCGATACAACTTTCATCATTATCTTGAATCAAGTGAGTTTCACGGCCCCTTTTCCTTTACTATTTTATTAATCGGGGAGAAATACATGAAACACCAAACTTTATACATTCTTCTGATTGTATACAAAGTCTTTCCTTTAAACTATGTTAAATACTTTTGGGAAGAATCATGAAACAGACAAACACACTTTAAATAATTATTGGAACTATAATTATTTCTACCAGTCCTATATTTATTAGACAATAAATATGACCGTCCATCCAAACATCTGATTGATATTATGGTACAACTGTTACGCCTTATTGATTATCTGTTCTTTCATACCCCTTCATAGTAATTTGTTATATAACATATTGCTACAAATCCCACCCACAACTGATTTCAATTAGTTCCTGTAACGAAACGATAACTAGTGAATAGATCTATTTAGGTTGACAACCCTGCCCTATCTGGTCGCTCCAGTTCTGACACACGCGTAACAAGTCTGGGGGTACATGTCAGTTATTCTTTGCCATTGGTATTTCTTAGGGGAAATTACCATAGGTGGGTAAATCTGTTAGTGTTTGAAATCAAGGAACGGGTAGATCAATGCAACGACGAGTAAACCATTATAATATCTTGTATATCATCAACTGTTTTACAAATGCATTTTGTAGAATCCAAAACCTGTGAACTCACCAACATTATGTTGACCTTTTCAAACTCATGTATTTCTCAGGTAACCAAGCCAGACCGTATGCAAATGGGACGTCAAACCTTAGGGCCTGCATTATGGAGTCATAGTCTCATTCATCATCATGAAATAACTCATGAAACACTTTCCTTTTAAATCCTTGGTCGAAGCGATTTCAAGACTTAACTATTTATCATGTTTCCTATCTTAACATTTCTGAAACAATTTCTATTTCAGTATTGTAAAACAATGTCGTCTTAACATATTTTTCCGCTGCAACTTTGATGACATACTTGGTTTTTCAAACGTATATTAATCTGATAGAGGTCATTCTGTGTATCCACGACTATGATCCATGACGTCACACGCCTCCATATTCGAATGTTCAGGGTGTGACAAACACCCTAATCAAATAATACACATAGTTAGTCATAACACCCATGTAATATAACAATACTGTAATACTGTAACAACCACATTAGATTAAACCGAACTTAAAAACTATAATGGTTACACCCCTATAACATTGTTACAATACTGTAACTTTTTTTCTATTTCATATTTTTCTGTTTCAAAACTTCAGTACAGTTACATGACTGTATAATATCTAATGTTTAATTTGATTACACATGTGTAAAATTATTGTTACACATATGTAACCTTCAATTTTTTCTTGAAAAATATACATGAAATTACTGTTACATGAATGTATATTACACAGTTGTAACAAAATTTGTATATGTTGGTTAGTTATTGTTACAACTTTGTAACAATCGTTATCTGGTGATGAACTGGTGAGCAACGATTTTTTTTCTTTTATAAATTTGGTTTGTTTTTTTTTTTCTAAAATTTGATCTGAAATTTGAAATTAAAGGAGAGAGAGATAGAGAGATATTTTAGGAAAAATGAGATTGGAGAGAGAAATTGATTAAAACATTTATTAATAAAAATGTCATTTTTCTATTATGTCCTTCATTAAACCCCCCAAATTTACCATCTAGCCCTTATTTGATCTAAACCATTAATTTTAAATCAATGGTTAGAAAATGGTTTTCCAGGTTTTCCAAAAATTAAGGGTTCTGAAAACTTGGTTCCTTATCTTCATGTATGATTTTGTGCATGGATTATTATTTAATTCGACTCATTCACATGTTTGTTCACTAGTTTTCTTTCAATATAGTATAGATATATATATTATAAACATAATTCATATAAACCCTGTGTAGGTCCTGAATACGATCCTACATGATATCTAACACCTCTAAACACGTGGAATCCGTTTAGAAATGTGATTCAAGAATAGAGATGACAAAAGAGAAATTAAAAATCAGATGGACAACATAAAAACGCATACAAAAAGATTAAAACATGTATTGACGTGCACACGAACAAATCGTCTGGTACACTTGCCAAAGAGGAATTCGAATTCCCTTGGCTCCCTTTGACTCTCCATGAAATTCTCCTAATTTGCCAACCCTTTCCAAGGAAGCCTCCTTGTGTTTATATACACACAAGGAAACATCAAATATGGAAACATTATACATGGAAACCCTAATCCGATTTGGGTCTTTCCCAATCCCATAGCCCACTACAAAATGTGCACTAATTGTCTAACTAGTCCACTAAACTAATTAACCAAGCCCAACACTATTTAATATTACAAGCCTCAAAATCCTCGCCTCAACAATCTTCCCCTAGGCTTGTGATATTAAATGTCTTCAAATTTTAGTTTTTAGATATGCAATTTTCCTTTTGACTTGAACATGTGTTGGTGAAGATCCTTTCCTTAACAATCTTCATTGGGCAGCTCGATACTTTTGGGAGCTTTCTCTCAATCAGCACCAGCTTGGGCTTCTAAGGATGAACAAGTAATGAAAAAATGACTCTCATAGACTTGATTCTTCTTCGTAAAAGATCTTTGGTCCTTGCTGAATCAACGGTAAATGTCTTGATTCTTGATTGTAGTTCTTCATCTAACATGGCAAATTTCTTGATTTGTCTGCTCTACATCATTTTCATCATCAAATGCAATGATGTATTCAGCTTCCCCTTAACTTGTGAACGGTTTCTTTGCAATCTTTTGGAAGCTTCACTTGAACCAAAAAACTTCCCTTAAGCATTAGATTCTTCAGTAGGGTAAGTCGTTTTCCGGCTGGTTCTTCAACATGAGTAGTAGCAGCAACAATGCTTTGATCAACTAAGTCCTTGACTTTTCTTTTCCATGACATTTCTTTTGCATTTAACCTGCCATGCACAACATGGAACAAACACAAACACTAACCAGCATATGATACCTAGTTACTGGGTTAGCAGGTGAACACCATTATTTAACCAAAACCCTAACATAGGTTATAGGTTTCCAATAAATACTTCCCCTGAACCCAATGACTCTTCACACTTCCGCTGAGATAATATGTATCTCCCCTTGAGATAATGCCTGTTATCTAACATCTCCCCCTAAAAACTGGGTCACTTTTGGGTGGGGCATAATTTCTTGCACAAAACACACAAAAACATATTAAAACCTTTAAATTAACCTGGCCATGGTTGTTTAACGAACATTAAAAGCTTAAGAATACTCAAAAGAAAGAAAAATATTAAAACAAATATGGACAAGTTACTAAGAGAAGGATTTATTTGGGATCAAACCATCTTTGTCTTAATTGAGGAACCCTTTTCAGCATCTGTTACTCGAACACTTTCAGATGATTGCCAGTATATTGGTCCACTTAAACTCACCTTCCTTGCCTTTACTCAAAATGTTTGTCACTCTATTATATTTTTAGTGCATTAATTATGAACATACACTGGTCGCACACATATCCTAGGTAAATTAAGCATGCAGTCTATCAAGTATGCAGATTCCCTACCATATATTTTCACATCTCTATCCAGAAGTCTGGAACTTAGCTCGAGACTTGGTTGAGAAAAGAAAGAAAAGATCACATAGATTATTTGGGATAATATACAAGTTAACTAACTTCATAGTGGTGTTTCAATCGGGCTGCAACCTGACGTGTGACACGTAGTACGCATTAGTGACAGAGTCTAAGGGTTTTGGACTCTTGAGGGTCTCTTTTGTTGTGCTCTTAGGCATCTTTTTGGTGTTTGCACATAATATATATATATATATATTATATCTTTATATATAGTGACCTACAAGCACGTCGGGTCAAGACAACTCCAGGTTTTTGCTCACGCAAAAAGAGGATAGTCTGACTAACGACCGAGGTATCCACAGGTCATTGTTCAACAAAGCAGAGGGGACACTGACTTTTTGAGCTTTAAGTTTCATACTCTTGGAATCAAGCATGTGTATCGGGAATGCAAATATACAATCAAATAAACATGCATAAAACCTAAGTATGTGTTTCCAATAATATGCCATACGTTATTTTCAAGTGAGTGACACATACCTTTTATTATTTGGAAACAGAGCATACCAACATATCACCGTGGAGCATGTCTTTCACTTCAGTCTTACACGTGTCAGCCATCCATAGAGTGGAAATTTATTTCATTTCCCTTTTTCTCAAAAACACAAACAAACGATTAAAAAATAAAAAAGCACAACTTAAGGATGAGGGGTAAACCTTTTCCATATTTTCTATTCTTCCCCTTGTTTTTTGATTTTTATAATGACAATTTTATATTATTTTTTTTTATTTTTTTAAAACTAATGAAATGACACACGGACACACAATGAAACAAATAACATATAAACAAAGTTGGCCAAGCTAACCTTCAATGTTTATCCTTTGAAAGCCTTGCAGGTTGGGTTTTGTTTCAAGCAATGACATAAACAAACAACCAATGAAGAAGCAAACAATTTTAAAAGTACCTTGCTGATTCGAACCTTTTACCTCTCACACAGAGAACATACCCGCCATTGAATTATGCAATTCATGAAGTGGAGAGATGTCTCCTATTATGTGCCTGAAACAATCACTATCACAAACAAAAAGGTTAATGAAAGTCCTCCTTGTCTGTTCCTGCACGAGATGAGAGATTAGTTAGCCATTAGTACCCAGGCAATTGTGGTTCCAGGTAGACCTGAAGAGTTAATAAACGAAACTTCTTTTAAATATATCCCTTTTGTGAGATCAGGAATTGGGGGTGTAACTGCTTTTGTTTTTGGTTTCCAAACTTCAAGTGATTTAACATTTATTTTAGTCACTTTTGGGGTTGTGACTTTTGGTATTTCAACCTTTTTCGATTTAGGAGCATTTTTTAAAACAGATTTAGTGTATCGAGGGCTAGTTTAATCAGATTTAACCAAAATATAAGACTTTACTTCTAGTTTAACCAGGCGGAAACTAGTTGAACTGATTACCCTGTTAAGGTTAATGCAAACGGAAATATAATGTAAAGCACGCAAATACACAACGTATGAATAGTACTCGACACTATATTGATTACTTGATAAACAAGGACAATACAACTGACTCAGTTTGTGCCAAAGGGTTGTGTTTCTGGTTATAATGTACAAGGAACTATATATAGTGCCTAAGAAATCAAGGAGAGTCCTTGATTTCTCTATGATCGATCTAGACCGCTAAAACAAGATACAATGAACTAGAAATATATTAATCTAGTCTAGAAGATAAGTTGACGACAACAGATATGGCGGGAAGTTGCTTGAGTGTCTGCCAAAACAACAGGTTTGTCAGAACAAATGGATACAAACAAGTTGACCGAGATAACTCGCCTTACCGAGGTAACTTAAGTTATCTAGGGCACTTATCCACTCCCGAGGTAAGCACTTAAGCTTTCGAAATAATAAAGCTTCTGAGGTAAAATAAGTTACTCTGGACAGTTTGTTTCTTTCGAGATAACTTTGTAAGTACCGGAACGGATCTTACTACTGATTGAATGATCAAATACGATGAACATGAATGTAAATAAAGCTTTGCTTTATTCATTTCACTAAGATGATTACAAAGAAATCTAGAGAGAGAGACACACTCAGTTACACACAGTTAAGATGACAGAAGTGATTGAAGTTCTGAGCTCTCTCTAACACGAACTATTTATAGTGTGCAATTAACCGACTAACCAACCAACCAGCGAACCATTTGGTTCACTGCCAACCATCTAGCTAACTAAATGGTTCGCTGCCTAGCTAACCATTCAGCTAGCCATTGGTTAGTTGGCACCAACCATTGGTTAGTTGACACTAAGACTTACAAACATGCTCTAGCTTAGATACAATACACGAGACACTCTATAACATAGGATTATGCTCTAACAAACTCCCCCTTAACATGTAGTGAATCTATGCTAACTAAACTCCAATCTTTAATCTTCAACATTGCTGCATCCGATCATCAACTTGAAATTTATTTGTCAGCAATAGAGCTTGCATGGCTTGATCAGAACTTGAACAATCTTCCCCTTTCACCATGCTTGAGTGTTGTCACACAGATACTGCAATTTCAGAAGACAGAAACGCGGCTTTCTTTTCTTTTATGAAAACTTAATTAAATCTTGGCGCAAAACTTCTGTTCGAGAATCCAAGATATAATTTTGAAATCATGATTTTGTATCGTGTATCGATCGGTCGAAAACCAAATAAGAAACAAAATATTTTTAGATTTTTGAAAGTTTATATCAAAACACACCGAAAATCATTTTGATTTTTCTACGTTTATGCTAAAACACACCTAAAATCTCTTTGGACTTTTTAGATATGAAACATAAATGCAATACAGAAATAAAATACTGAATCACACACTATTTTTGTCTTTTGCGAGAAATATCACAATTTGGGATCATATTGAACATAACATGCTGAACTACACTTCAATTTCAATTACTTCAGCACACAAGTCATGTCGATTGCTGATATAATTTGTCCATTTTAAACTCAAGCAGAATCATACTCATAACATCTGGATAGTTAAGTATTGATTAGTTTTGCTTTGACCAATGTACCCCACACTATCAGACACACTTAGATATGTTTTTATATCACTCTTTGTAGTTCCTTGTGATTTAACACATAGTGATTGTATTTATGATATAGTAAACCGTGTTCTATGCAAAAAGAAATAAGAACGTTAAATCGTCTACCTTAAGGTCGATCTTTTGATACGCGGATAAGACCTCAGAGTTAACAAAATAAGAAAATAACAACAAGTTGAAATTGTATAATTCAACAACAATCCGTTCGGTCTTGTGGACACGAAGAGAAAGTCCGATGAATTATACGAAACACCAAAGAAAATAAAGTAGAACCTCAAACGAATAACAATCAGGTAGATCTTTAGATACGCAAAGAAAATAAAGTGACATCCGAGAATTTCAAGGTTAACTTCCGTTAGACAAATTCCGTTAGTTACGTTATAAGTGTCAACTTAGTAACTAATGCTTAACTAGAACTAGGCCGAATACGTCCACGACCTTTGGTTGATCACCGAACCCGCCCATATGTGTTATGTGTTCATTTATTTATAGTTATTATGTGCAATGTGATTTAAATACATGATTTAGTATTATGAACAGCATGACAATTCATGAAACGTGCTCATCTTGCTTAGAATGTAAACTGGTCACTTTTGGTCTCCAGCGAAACTACGGGCGAAATTATAGTGTCGCCCGGTAGTCGGCTAAATCACTTGACTTGCACGAGTTCAGAGCCAGTTTCGCTGGCCAGCGAAACTGACCAGCGAAACTAGCCCCTGATATATAATAACATAAAACCCTAGAGATCCCATTTTTGCCTCATTTCACACAAAACACACACACACTCTCCTGAAACTTCTGGACCAGCTGATTCCAGCCAAGAACCACCAAGAATCAGCCATCATCTCTGAGTTGTGAAGATCATATATCGATCCTAGAATCAACTGTGAGTCCCATAAACCATTTCTATGTGTTTTCTATGTGTTTTACTTTAAAGCATGACCAAACCTTCATGAAATCGTGTATGCTTCTGAGATAATGTTTAGGAATGCTAGATCTATCATAAAGTCTGTAACTTTACGTTTGAAATCCATCCATAATGAAGATTTATGCCATTTTAGTCATTTTAGGTCTAAAATGTGTTTTTGTTGATTTGATGATGAAAACCCATGTTTAAGGTGTTAAAACTTGTTGTTTGATGTTGGTAAATGATTATGCATGCTAGATATTGAATTACATGAAATATGGAAGCTGTTAGATTGATTTTTAGGCTGATTTGTGAGTTTTTCGCGAACAGCGACACTGCATGTTCTCTGGGCGAAATTATGTAGCGAAATTATGTATATCTTCAACCAGCGACACTATGGAGCGAAACTGTAGTGTCGCCGGGTAAACCAACCAGACCTGTCCGAACGAAACTACCGAGCGAAATTCCCTGAACGAAAGTTCAAACCAGTTTCGGCCGAAACTAGGCTAGCGAAACTGTGCCAACAGTTTCGAGCGAAACTAGCCTAGCGAAACTGTGTCATCGGGTATTGCCTAGCGAAAGTGCTGCCCGTGCACACAGCGAAACTGCCTAGCGAATCTATACTAGCGAAACTGTGACCAGACCTAAACCCAAACTTGTGCAATTTACTTGAATGTTATGCCATAACTTACATGATTATGCTATGATGAAACATGTTTGATTTCTGATTTATGTGAACCCTTGTTTATGATCAACCATCGGTGTCGTGTGTCGTTATGTCGTGTCGTAGTTCCAACGTGCTATGTTATGGGCCATAGTGACGATAAGTTAATGATTAGACACAAAACTAATACTTAAGACCTAAACGTGTTCATAGGTCTTCGTTAAGCAATAATTGGATTAATTAGCAAGTGTAGCTGAGCAACCTAAGGTGAGTTTCACAAACCCTTTAATTGTGAGCCCGTTTGGGTCACAACGCATGAACTTGACGAAAAACAACGCTGACATTTTGAGGTATTACCAAATGAGATACCTGTTATGGAAGTTGGAGTGTTTTATGGGGAGCACTTGCAACTGTCCATCCTTGGGGTTTCAATTGAAATCCGGAAACGACCATTTCGACCCTTAAACTCTTTTTAGGATTTCAAATGAAATCCAGAACAAACATTTTTAATATGACTAGTGTAGGTTAAAGTCTAAACCAAATGATATCACATGATTTCTAAGGATGCCTTAAAAACTTAAAAGTCCTCAATTTAGTACTGTTGATCTGAGAAGCGAGGGGATGTTGGGTAGATCTACTGAGGGTTTGACAAACCCTGCTCCGCGGTACACAAATGTGTAACTAACCGGCTGGAGGCCGAACGGGGTTCAATATCAGCCTGTTTTAGTTGTGGGCCTCCCAAATGGGACACAACTGGAGGCACCAACCATCGGCAAATGCCGAACTCTGTTACGTCGGCTTTCAGCCCTAGTACGACTTCCTTAGTGCATGGAAACCGGATTAGCTACCCGCGATATCGGTTGACCGCTTTAACTTTTACTTAACTAGTGCATATTCGGTAATTCAACACTTGGAAATGGTTGCAAAACTAATACTTATTATATGTTGATACATACGCTTATGAGACCGGGCCAATGCATGACATGCCCACCGTGAACTCACCAACCGTTAGGTTGACACTTGTGTGGTTTTCACTTTTGCAGATCGTTGAGGAGTATCCGCTGGAGGTTGGCATGGCACAAGAAGATACTTACTTTTATTTTAAACTAAATTCGGGAATTTAACAACAATTTATGTTTTGTAATTAAAGCACGTGGTTAGTGCTGAGAGACTTATGTTTTTATTCCGCTGCGTATTTTAAACTGTTATATTTATGAACATTGGACTTAACTCTGATTCGTTTAGTATTTGTAACTAATGGTTGTGGTCCTGGTTTGCTCGCACCCCTTAACGGTATAAACTCCGTTAGTGGTTAACTGGGGGTGTGACACAGATGAAGAAAAATCTTTGAATTGTTGACCAACTCTGGAAGAACTTTCAGAAGAATTCTTCTTCTGTTGTTTACCCTCTAATCCTTTCTCCATTGTAGATACAAGAACCTAAGTCAAATGATAAATTTGATCAAGATTGGTATCCTTCTTTTCTTTTGATATCTTCTTTGAAATGTTCTTCTTGTCTTTTTTTCAAATTTCTGATTGTTACTACCCAAACTTGAACGTTTGTAACCTGGTATCTTTGATAAGTCGACTTGAGAACCATGATTTCCAACTTGAGCAACTTGAGTAAATGTAGCTTTAATACCCTTTAAGTTGTTAGCTTCAACCAACTTAGCAACTACTTTTTCTTCAGATAACTTATTTTCATGTTTCTCAGCCATTTTGCAACAGAAATTGATCCATCATCTAATACAGTACCACCAGACACAAATTTACCGATGTATGATCACCATTTGCCTTATTTTCCATTTTCTTGTTAGATGACTTTGAGTTCTTCTTGTCAGATCTCTCAGTTGCAAATTCAGAATAATCTTGCTTTGCATCAGAAGTTGTATCATCAGCAAGAGGATCAGTTTGAATAACTGAATGCGGAATTTGATTATGATATTCTCCGCCAAAAACTTTCTTGAAATTCTCATTTTTACACAAGTAACTTGTGAAAGAATGTGAATTTCTTTAGATTATTTAATTGTCTGTTAAGATCCAAAATCTCAATATTTAAATCCGATATCTTCTTCTGTGCATCACCCAAATTCTTTTCAGATTGATTCAGCTTCTCAGACATTCTGTTAGATAAAGATTTTTCTCTTCTCATATCATCATGAGCATTATACACTTCTTGTGTAATTTTATCCACCTGTTCCTTGTAAATGTCGACATTCCTAGTCAACAACTTATTTTCTTTTGTTAAGCTTGTGATTTTATCTTGTAATTCGGAATGTGCCACTTTATGTTGATTTTTCAAAGCAATAACTTCATTATAAGCTTTTAAACTTTATCATATGATTTCTGAAACAAATCCAACTTTGCTTTTGATTTGATAAACAAAGCATCAAAATCTTCTGTTACTTCCTTTGCTTCTTTCTCCCATTTTCAGCATTCTGACTAAATCTTCTGAAAACTCGTAGAGCTTCGGATCTAGTGATTTGTACACCAAAATCGGTCCGAAAGTTAACCCGAACACGAACAAGTAAATAACACTCGGATATAGCTCAAATCGATCAATGTTTACATGATTTGGACTAGTTTACAGCATCTAAACATGATTCTAGAATCAGAAATCTCTAAAAACAAGATCAAAAACTCCTCTCTTTGTAATTGAACCCGGGAAAAAAAAAACAGTTTTTCGAGAGCCACCTCTTCCGAACTCCAAGAAACAATTATATATGAAGTTGCCAGTTGAGATGGCCGAACTCAAGGTTCGGTGGTAGTTCGACATATTGCCGAACTCTAAGTTCGGATCTCCTTCATTTGTCTTCGAATCCTGATTTTTAACTTGTGTCTACGCATCACATTTATGTGATTTTACTAAAACACACACAAGACCTTCCACTTTAATAGAATGATACAAACTACCCTATATCATGATTTAACCATTCTAACTAAAACAACTAACAAAACTAACGAGACTAACTGATACACACACGACACACATATTTTACACCAACAAACTCCCCCTTGACGTGTGCTGTATCAGATCTTCAACCTCATTGAATCTGTTGTTAGGTGATATAGGGTAGGCATGGCAGGAACATGACTAAGTCAACTAAACCATTTCTGAAAGTGATAAACTCTTTGACAAGTTCATAACTATGCTTGCAATCCATTTTGAGATCTTTATCTGAAAGACTTTGATCTTTTCAACTTGCAAGCTTCAGAAGACAGAAGTACGGTTTTTCTTTTTCAAACATAACTTTAATCTTGGAAACAAAACTCTCCTTTGGAGAAACCAAGACATATAATTTTGAAAATTTGTTGTATCACGTGTCGATCAGATAAAAAACAAAGAAAAAGGAAAATCTTTTTGGATTTTACAAAGTTTATATCAAAACACACTGAAAATCTTTTTGATTTTTCATAAACTGAAATATAAATGCAATATAGAATAAAACTCTATTTTTGTTTTTGACGAGAAAGATCACAACATGAGATCATATCAGACATAACGCATCGTACACACTGCAATTTCAAAATACTAAGCATGCGAGCCAAGATGACTGAGAATACAACCATTTGGTTTATTTAAGCTAAAGCAGGTCATCGTCTATAGCTTTCTGATATGAAATTAAGTGTATTTATCGAGCACTGATAACATGGTACCCACACAATCAGGAATACTGGTAATCCGCTTATTTCATATTTTTGAAATTTTCTTTTATTCAAGCCAAGTTACTCGCAACAGATTTCTCATATTGATATTGTAAACTTGCTTATACAGAATCAAATGCCACAGAGATATCAAGTTCATGGTGTTTCTTGCAAAAAGAAAGCAGAAGCCTCAAATACTTAGCAATCAGGTCGGCCTTGTGAGCACGCAGAGAATGCATACGTATTGAGAAAATAAATTAAAAGAAATCAAACAAGTTGAAGTTGTATAATCCAACAACAATCAGGTCGGTACTCACGTACACACAAAGAGAGTTCGATGGATTATACGAAACACCAAAGAAAATAAAGCAGAACGTCAAACGAACAACGATCAGGTCGATCTTTCGATACGCAGAGAAAGTCCGATCGTTTGACAAAATAAAGAAAATCAAACAAGTTGAAATTTTTCAAAATAAAGCAAGCATACACCAGAACATCTCTTTATTCTGTTTTTGGTATTTTCTCATTTTATTATGCACAGTAACCATCATGATTTGTAACCACAATTATCAAGCAAGTGTTATCTTTATATCATACTCGCATATATCAGACTACTCAACACATTCAGTTAAGTCAAGCAAGTACCTACAGCCTTTCTTTCTACTTTATTCATGGCAGATAACGTATGCTGATGTACCATCATTTCTCATCTTGTGTTGGATCAATTTCTCATTTTTCATTTTTTTTTCAAACTTTTTGCATTTTTAAATTTTTTTTTTATATTTTGTATTTTCTCCCCCTAAAATTCAACAAACTCTATTTTTTTGAATTTTCCAAAATTTTCTTCCCCTAAAAATATGAAAGAAAGTAAAAGTAAAAAAAATAATAATAAAATTAATCGATCAACACGTATACCTCGCATTTGTAGATTTTGAAAAATCATTTTTCTCAAAAATGTTTGGAAATATCAACTCTGTGAAGCGCTGACTTAAGCAAAATACTCCACTATCAGCAACTTTGCAATCACTAATAGGTCTTCTTGAAGTACCTGCACACAACCTCAAACAATTTTTAGTTAAATACGGGAACCCAAACTGGCTTGGGTCGTCCCGTATCCTCAACAAGATCGTTTCCCGCCAAGGTGGCCATTTTCTGTTTCCAAGAACGAAACGGTTTAGACGATTTCACCCGATGCGAATCAGAACCATTTACATACCGTGACAAGTTGGAAACAATATTTAACAACTCACAAACTAACATTTTATCTGATTTTGGATGACGTTGGTGATGTTGTCTAGGACCATAGTAAGAAAAATCATTTGAGTAAGGCATTTTAAACTCACTTTGGAAAAATTGTTTTTGTTTTGAAAATTGTGGTGACCAATCATCATAATTTGAGGTTTTACCAACAACCGGCTTCGTATAAGCTGGTTTTCGTTGGTTTTGCTGAATTTGTCTAACAGGTACCTCATTGAGAATCATCGAATCGGATGATGGTGATCGATATGAACCACGTGAAAACCTTTTTCGAGTAGCACAATCACGAATCACATGTCCCGTCTTGTTGCAGTAAAAGTAAGCTCTCTTATCAACCGACTTAGGAGATGACATGGATTATGTTGACATTGTAGAATGTTGAGAAGAATCACTCTCTAGACTCTCTAACTTAGAATTCGTAGACAGAAAATCAGCATTAGGTTCCCACAAGATATGATTCTTAAGTGGAATCTCCTTTTCTTTGTGAACCTTGATATCCTCCACAATTTCTTCTATCTCAAGCACATCTTGGTGAACATTTCCAACATTCATATTCTCATCTTTGCTTTCATATCCCAGACCACCATTCTTTTTAGATTTGTCTGGTACCGACTTAGGTTTCTCATGACCTTGTGAAGCAAGTCGAGAAAACTCATCCTTGATGGCATTTAAATCATTTTTATTGGAAAGCAAAGATTCATCAATCACAATCTCCAAAAATTTGTTGACTTTCACTTTTCCTGAATTGCCGTCAAAAACCTTCTCCTTATCAAGCAATATGGAACTTGAAACAAATTTAGTTCTCTTGTTAGCATCAAAATTCTCTTCATTTTTCTTCTGCGACTTTGACTTTTCCTTCTAAGAAGAATTATCAGTAAACTTTGAATAATCATGAACTTCTTCAGGTGGAACATTTTTCAGAATAACATCACCAAAAATCTGTTGAAAATTCTCCTTTCTGCATAAAAAATTTGTGAAAGACGATGAATTATTGAGATTATGCAAATGTCTTTTGAAATCACGAACGTCAATCTTCATGTCTGCAATTTTCTTTTGCGCTTCAGCCAACTCTTTTTGTGTTGCCATAAGTTCTTCTATTGTTCTATTCAGAGTAACTTTTTCTGTTCTCAACTGATGATGAGCATCATATGTTTCTTGAACAACCTTTTCCCATTTTTGTTTATAAATCTCAACATTCTGCTTCAAAAGCTTGTTTTCACGAAGCAATTCAGCTTTAGCATCTAACAGCTTCGTGTTGTCCTGTTGATGACTTAATTCTTGAGCAGTAAGATCAGCAACTTCCTTTTCTAGACCTTCAAGTTTGATTTTTGATTTTACAAACAAATCATCAAAAAGTGCAGCCATATCATTTCCTTCTTTCTTCCATTTCTCAACTTCCTTTATCAAATCATCATTTGTTTCAGTCAGCTTTGAAACTTTTGCAATCAACTCCGCATTCTCATGCTTAAGCTTCAATTTTCTTTTTGTAGAATTTTTCATCCTCCAAAAACTTTTTGTATTCTGAACTCATATTATTCAAATCAGCAAGCAACTTTGTATTTTGCTCTTGATGACTCTCAAGTTTGGTAGTATATTCAATACACGTTTTTGTCAGAATTTCACAATTTGCACAGGGTTTAGGTTTCTGAATGTCAATCTTCTTTCCAGATTCATTCATTTCAGCATATTTCTGAGCAAGAGCATCCCATAACACTTTAGAATTCTTGCAAATCTTGAATTGAGACAGTAATTCTTTTGGCAATGCCATTGTAAAAACCTTTCTTGCCTTATGTTCTTTCTCATAACTTTCATTTTCCTCGAATGAACGATTTTTTTGCATTTTAGGTACCCATTATTTTCTGTTGGATATGTAAAACCTTCCTTAATAGGAGTCCACAAATTCACATCTGTTGCACTAAATCGGTTTATCCAATCATTATAATCGTTAAGTTTCAACAGCTTGGGTACTTCAGCGATCGCATGCATCTCATTCATTTTGAAAATTTCACCAAATATCACCTCAAATTGTACTTGAAATCCCTTGAATTTTTGTTTTTGTTGATTTCTTTTATATTTTTGTAAAGTTCTTATTTTGAAATTTCTTTTAAGAAAGATATATGAAAACCTAGAAAAACAAAATGTTTATAGTTTTTGTTTGATTTAAGAAAAAGAAATAGCAACGAAAAATATCATAGTAAAAACAAAAACAAAAACAAACGAGTTTATTTGAGTTAACCGACTCGACAAACATAAAATAAATTTTGCGTTTACGAATCAATTCAACAAACACAAAACTAGTCTAATTTTTGTTTAAAAAAAACTTGTTTAGCTTATAAAAATAAAAATAAAAATTGATTTTGTTGTTTTTTTTATATTATTATTAGAAAACTAGTATTTGTGTAAAAGAATGTCTTAGGTTTTTTTTTTTAAAAAAAATTTAACAAACTATAAGGGCTAAACATGAAAATTTCATAAGATGACAAAATAGTCGATGATATGCAAATGGGAAGAAAATCCGGCCGACGAAAACAAGAATTGCGGTTGGAATCCGGCGGATGAAAACCACCACCACCAACAACTTCAAACACCCATAGCTTCTTCAATATTGAACCAAAATTCGATCCGAAACTTGATTTGAACTCGTGAGATCGAAAGGATTCAAACTAGCACCATAGTTGCTAGGTTTTGATTCGATTTGCAGGTCTGAAAACGTGAATCCTGTGATGAAACCGATCGGAAAATTAGAAAAACACCTCAACTCTGAATGAAACTCGAATATGAACGTATCAATAGCTTCGTATGGTCAATTACAATGAATAGCAACGAATCTTAATCAAAAACATCGAGGAATCATAATTCTGCCATGTTTGAACATCGATGAACTAGTTTGACTAGAAAAAGTCAAATTCGGCGATTTTACTCAAATTAGCATAGATTTTCGATTGTAATTGGTGTAGAATCACGGCCTGGTTGCTCTGATACCAATTGAAAACTCGTAGAGCTTCGGATCTAGTGATTTGTACACCGAAATCGGTCCGAAAGTTAACCCGAACACGAAGAACACGAACAAGTAAATAACACTCGTTTATAGCTCAAATCGATCAATGTTTACATGATTTGGACTCGTTTACAGCATCTAAACATGATTCTAGACTCAGAAATCTTTAAAAACAAGATCAAAACTCCTCTCTTTGTAACTGAACTCGGGAAAAAAAATAGTTATTCGAGAGCCACCTCTTCCGAACTCCAAGCAACAATTATATATGAAGTTGCTAGTTGAGATGGCCGAACTCAAGGTTTGGTGGTAGTTCGGCATATTGCCGAACTCTAAGTTCGGGTCTCCTTCTTTTGTCTTCGAATCCTGATCTTTAACTTGTGTCTACGCATCACATTTATGTGATTTTACTAAAACACACACAAGACCCTCCACCTTAATAGAATGACACAAACTACCCTATATCATGATTTAACCATTCTAACTAAAACAACTAACAAAACTAATGAGACTAACTGCTACACACACGACACACATATTTTGCACCAACATCTTCTTTGTTAGCAATCAATGTAGAAATTTGTGTAACCAACTCTGCATTTTCATTTTGCAGTTTCAGTATCTATTCTTTATCTTCAACACACATGCATTCAAATCTTGTCTGAAGTTCTACAAACTCTTTTATCAAAACACTCTTTTTCCTTGACAATCTGTTCATTTGTCTTTAAAATCTCATCAAAAACTTCACATTCTTCTTGGAACTTTCTAACTCTTCTTCCTTTCGTTTGCTTTCAACAATCAAAACTTTCTTTTCTTTAACTAATTCCCGAATTTTTTCTTTCCTTTTGTGAACAGAATTCAAAAGTAGACTCATAACCACTTACTTCAGAATCAGAATCACTTGATTCAATTTGCACATTTGCCATCAACGCTTAAAATGTTTCGTCAGTGAAACAAAGTTCAGACATAGTTTCCATTCTAGCATCATTTGCTTGTGAATGCCAGATAAAAGCAGATTCATCCAGAAATTGTCCCGAAAAATGTTGTGACCAATCAATACCTTCCTGATCTTGAGCCACCATAGCTTTTGCTTCAGTATTGTGAACATGCTTATCCGAATTAGACTTCTGAGACGATGATTGATTACATTCACGAGCAAAATGTCCAATTTTGGAACATTTGAAACATTTAACCTTTGACTTATCCAATCCAAGTTTCCCTCATGGAATAAAAGACTATTTCCATGTTTCTTCATGAATCTTCTACCTCTTTGAACCAACATAGCAAACTGCCAATTCAAATCTATTTCATTCAACTGAACATCATCCATCTGATCTAAGTCGTCTCCAAACAAATTAGCTTCACCAATGTTACTAAATATTGATCCACAGGAAGATGATATGAAAGTTGATATCAATGCAGCTAAATCTTCAGCTGTTTTAACAGGAATAGAACTGTTGTTGATTTATCAGGAGTTGTAAAACTGCAACCTGAAGAGTAACTAGAATTTTCATACTTCCCAGCAAGAAAAGCTGTTGGGGCAGGATTTATACTTTGACTAAAACTTGACTTAGCTTTAGCATTCACAGTAGCTAAATTATCTCCATAATACAATTCTGGATTTTGATTTAGAGCAAGTTTAGACCTTTTCACCTTCATCTCTAATTCACGAGCTTGCAATTTTCCTGTTAACTTGTGAAATGACCATCCAGAATATTCCTTATCATGTGTCAATAAGAAAACATAATTTTCCCAACTATTTGGTAAAGCTTCCAAAAACTTTTCTTTTAGCTCATCATCTTCTTTTGTAATATTCACTTCTCCAAGTTCACTAACAAGATGCGAAAACCTCGAGACCAAGTCTGAAACACTTTCTTTTTCACAGTGTTGAATATTGTCAAATTCCTTTTACAAAACTTTCTTTCGATTTTTCTGATACTGTTCATTTCCTGCACATCTATCTTTTAATGTATCCCACAATGCTTTAGATGTTGTATAATGTAACACCCCGATATTTCCGTCTAGGTAATTACATATCTTAATATGTTTACCTATGTGCTTTATTATAAATACGTGTTAGAAATGGTAAATAATGAATAAAACACATGCTTGTATGATAAATGGGTTTAGAAATGATGAGACATGAATAATTACGTCTCGTATACGTGTTTAAATCATGAATACATGCTTATGTGAATAGCTTAAACCATTGATAGGAAAACACGTATAGAAATGCATGTTAATAGTTAATGAAAAAGTAAAAGGGCCAAAAGTGTAATTTAAGCAAAGTTATAAGCCATACGGATATTATACGTGTCTATAATTCTCGTAAGTGTTTTAAGACTTAAAATATAGTAAGGATATGTTCTAACATGATTCGTGGCATAAAATGATGAATAATGCAAAGTTAGAGGGGTAGAAAGTGTAAACTATGTAAAAATATGTATATATATGTATATATATATATATATTATTATACATAACCTGAACCCTCGAGAATGTTAGAATTTTGTTTAAAAAGGTTTTAGAACCTAAAATAATAGCTACATCGAAAGATACAAGGGTAATAAGCCTAAAACAAAAGTTAAGGGACTAAAAGTGTAAATACTTGAAAGATATAAAACGTATATATACGTATATCATCGAGCATGTCCCGAGCCTTAGAAACTTTTATAAATGTACCCTTAAGTGTGACATCCGAGAATTCCAAGGTTAACTTCCGTTAGACAATCTCCGTTAGTTACGTTATAAGTGTTAACTTAGTAACTAATGCTTAACTAGGCCGAATACGTCCACGACCTTTGGTTGATCACCGAACCCGTCCATATGTGTTATGTGTTTATTTATTTATTGTCATTATGTACAATGTGATTTAAACGCATGATTTAGCATTGATAATAGAATGTAAATTGGCCCATTTTGGTTTCCAGCGAAACTACCGGGCGAAACTGCAGATTCGCTCGGTAGCCGGCTAAACTGTTTGACTTACATGTGTTCAGAGCCAGTTTTGCTTGGCCAGCGAAACTAGCCCCTGATATATATTTTATAAAACCCTAGTTACTTCCCATTTGCATCATTTCACACAAAACACACACCACTCTCCATCTGCTCTCTCGAGATTTCTGGCCATCCGAGGAAACCACCAAGAAACCATCATCTCATCTTATCCATTCGGACCCTAGATCGAATCGTGAGTCCCAAAACTATTCTTCATGCATTTTCTATGTTTTTTACTTTAAAGCATGCTTAGATCTTCATAGAATCAATTGATCTTCTGATATAAGGCTTAGGAATGCTAGATCTATCATAAAGTCTGTAACTTTACGTTTGAAATCAAACCATAATGAAGATTCATGCTAGTTAGGTCATTTTATGCTTAAAACGTGTTTTTGATGATTTGAATGTGAAAACCCATGATTAAGGTGTTAGATTTGCTTATGTGATGTTGGTAAATGTTTATGCATGCTAGATAACAAATTACATGAAGTATGAAAGCTGTTAGATTGATTTTTGGGCTGATTTATGTGTTTTCCGCGACCAGTGAAACTGAGCTGTTCTCTGGGCGAAACTATACAGCGAAACTCTATAGATATTCATCCAGCGACACTATATAGCAAAACTATAGTGTCGCATGTGTATTGCTTGAACGAAACTACCGAGCGAAACAACCATAGACCTTGTCCCTGAACGAAAGTTCAAACCAGTTTCGAGCGAAGCTATGCTAGCGAAACTGTGTCATCAGTTTCAAGCGAAACTAGCTAGCGAAACTGTGTCATCGGGTATTGCCTAGCGAAAGTGCTGCCCGTGTACACAGCTAAACTGCCTAGCGAAACTGTAGCGAAACTGTGTAGCGAAACTGTGACCAGACCAAAACCCAAACTTGTGCAACTTATTTGAATATTATGCCATGACTTACATGATTATGCAATAATGAAACATGCTTTGATTTCTGAGTTATGTGAACCCTCGTTTATGATCAACCATCGGTGTCGTGTGTCGGTATGTCGTGTCATAGTTCCAACGTGCTATGTTATGGGCCATAGTGACGTAAGTTAAAGATTAGACACAAAACTAATACTTAAGACCTAAACGTGTTCTTAGGTCTTCGTTAAGCAAACAATATTTGGATTACTTAGCAAGTGTAGTAGTGCAACCAAAGGTGAGTGTCACTAACCCATTTACCGTGAACCCGTTTGGGTCACACTGAATAACTTAATGAAAAACAATGCTGACAATCTTATGAGTGCTATGCACCTCTCTGATGAACTTGAAAACTTAGGAGTGCTTGGCACCCACTTGATGAACTTGAAGTGTTTTATGGGAGACACTTGTGAAATACTTAAACAACTGTTTCTAAAACAAAATTGAAAAATGTTTTCGGGATTCATGAGAACCCAAAGTAAACCGTTTTAATATGGCTAGTGTAGGTTAAAGTCTAAACCACATGATATCACATGATTTCTAAGGATTGCCTTATAACTGAAAAAGTCCTCAACTTAATTGTACCATTAATTGTAAAGCGAGGGGATGTTGGGTAGATCT
>JBCNJP010000025.1:8779375-8801502 GCA_039602395.1 Deinandra increscens subsp. villosa | reverse complement strand
TGAAGAAAAAGTAGTTGCTAAGTTGGTTGAAGCTAACAACTTAAAGGGTATTAAAGCTACATTTACTCAAGTTGCTCAAGTTGGAAATCCTGGTTCTCAAGTCGACTTATCAAAGATACCAGGTTACAAACGTTCAGGTTTGGGTAGTAACAATCAGAAATTTGAAAAAACAGACAAGAAGAACATTTCAAAGAAGATATCAAAAGAAAAGAAGGATACCAATCTTGATCAAATTTATCATTTGACTTAGGTTCTTGTATCTACAATGGAGAAAGGATTAGGGGGTAAACAACAGAAGAAGAATTCTTCTGAAAGTTCTTCCAGAGTTGGTCAACAATTCAAAGATTTTTCTTCATCTGGATCAAATTCTACTCCTCGAAGTCCTACTTCCAAATGGGTGCATGCTAATCGGTTTCAAGCATTTGATGATTTTTATGATAATTTTGATTCTGATAATGTGTATCATGCATTTCAAGACAAACAAAAACCAAAGCGATCATATCGATTGTGCTATCAACGTCGCCAAAAAGGCCACATGGCACAATATTGTCTTGAAACTGCAAAAAGATCATTTTCTGATAAATCTGCCACTTTCATTGATGTATCTGGCAGAGTTTTTACTGAGTCAACCTCTTCACAATTTAAATCTCAAAAGAAACATTTTTTCTAATATGATTCAAGTGTAGGTGGTTCATCACCTGATGATGACTCGGTTCAAACTGAAAAACCTAAAATACAGTGCCGACCTAAGTTGGTCTGCAAGGTTGCTAATCATTTTATTGAAGACTCCGATCGACCAGAAGTTGTGTGTTTCGGGTCATTTAAAAACTAATTATTTTGTCCAGTATGCAGGTTTCTTCAAGAAGACTTGTTAGTGATTGTGAAGTTCCAGCTTCAAGCAGTTACTGATAGTGGAGTCTCCTGCTTAACTTAAATTCAATGCTTCATATTACAAAACTGAAATTGTTTTTCTGAAAACTTAAACTGAAAGGTATCAGTATCGAAAGGTCAGTTTTCTTTCTTTTACATTCCGTTTGTAGTTTAGGGGGGGGGGGGGGGAATATTGAAAAAAAATTAAAAAATAGTGTCTTTGTGTTTTGTTAAAATGAAAAATCCAAAAATAGAGTTTTCATTTATGGGGGAGAATATGTCATGAAAAATACAAATACATTGAAAAATGAGAAATTGTAGACGACATAATTGGGAAATGATGGTACATTGGCTTACGTGTCTGACTCATGGATAAAATAGATGAAAAAACCATAAGATCATTGTTCGATGTGCTTGGTAGGCTCGGTAAATCAGAAAGTATTCAAATGTGATATACATTAAATACTAATGCTTGACCAAGTGGACAACATCTTGAAGCGTATCTCAAGATATTCAAAAGATATGTGAAAAAGAAAATGAGAAGTCATTGTGTATACATGTGTTTCATTTTGTAAGACTTAAACTTGTTTGAATTTCTTTATTTTCTCAAACGATCGGACTTTCTTTGCGTATCGAAAGATCGACCTGATTGTTGTTCGTTTGAGGTTCTACTTTATTTTCTTTGGTGTTTCGTATAATTCATCGGACTTTCTCTTCGTGTCCACAAGACCGAACAGATTGTTGTTGAATTATACAATTTCAACTTGTTGTTATTTTCTTATTTTGTTAACTCTGAGGTCTTATCCGCGTATCGAAAGATCGACCTTAAGGTAGACGATTTAACGTTCTTATTTCTTTTTGCATAGAACACGGTTGACTATATCATAAATACAATCACTATGTGTTAAATCACAAGGAACTACAAAGAGTGATATAAAAACATATCTAAGTATGTCTGATAGTGTGGGGTACATTGGTCAAAGCAAAACTAATCAATACTTAACTATCCAGATGTTATGAGTATGATTCTGCTTGAGTTTAAAATGGACAAATTATATCAGCAATCGACATGACTTGTGTGCTGAAGTAATTGAAATTGAAGTGTAGTTCAGCATGTTATGTTCAATATGATCCCAAATTGTGATATTTCTCGCAAAAGACAAAAATAGTGTGTGATTCAGTATTTCATTTCTGTATTGCATTTATGTTTCATATCTAAAAAGTCCAAAGAGATTTTAGGTGTGTTTTAGCATAAACGTAGAAAAATCAAAATGATTTTCGGTGTGTTTTGATATAAACTTTCAAAAATCTAAAAATATTTTGTTTCTTATTTGGTTTTCGACCGATCGATACACGATACAAAATCATGATTTCAAAATTATATCTTGGATTCTCGAACAGAAGTTTTGCGCCAAGATTTAATTAAGTTTTCATAAAAGAAAAGAAAGCCGCGTTTCTGTCTTCTGAAATTGCAGTATCTGTGTGACAACACTCAAGCATGGTGAAAGGGGAAGTTTGAAGTATCTTTTACAAGTGGATCTTGAAGTTCAAAGATTGTTCAAGTTCTGATCAAGCCATGCAAGCTCAATTGCTGACAAATAAATTTCAAGTTGATGATCGGATGCAGCAATGTTGAAGATTAAAGATTGGAGTTTAGTTAGCATAGATTCACTACATGTTAAGGGGGAGTTTGTTAGAGCATAATCCTATGTTATAGAGTGTCTCGTGTATTGTATCTAAGCTAGAGCATGTTTGTAAGTCTTAGTGTCAACTAACCAATGGTTGGTGCCAACTAACCAATGGCTAGCTGAATGGTTAGCTAGGCAGCGAACCATTTAGTTAGCTAGATGGTTGGCAGCGAACCAAATGGTTCGCTGGTTGGTTGGTTAGTCGGTTAATTGCACACTATAAATAGTTCGTGTTAGAGAGAGCTCAGAACTTCAATCACTTCTGTCATCTTAACTGTGTGTAACTGAGTGTGTCTCTCTCTAGATTTCTTTGTAATCATCTTAGTGAAATGAATAAAGCAAAGCTTTATTTACATTCATGTTCATCGTATTTGATCATTCAATCAGTAGTAAGATCCGTTCCGGTACTTACAAAGTTATCTCGAAAGAAACAAACTGTCCAGAGTAACTTATTTTACCTCAGAAGCTTTATTATTTCGGAAGCTTAAGTGCTTACCTCGGGAGTGGATAAGTGCCCTAGATAACTCAAGTTACCTCGGTAAGGCGAGTTATCTCGGTCAACTTGTTTGTATCCACTTGTTCTGACAAACCTGTTGTTTTGGCAGACACTCAAGCAACTTCCCGCCATATCTGTTGTCGTCAACTTATCTTCTAGACTAGATTAATATATTTCTAGTTCATTGTATCTTGTTTTAGCGGTCTAGATCGATCGTAGAGAAATCAAGGACTCTCCTTGATTTCTTAGGCACTATATATAGTTCCTTGTACATTGTAACCAGAAACACAACAGAATGGCACAAACTGAGTCAGTTGTATTGTCCTTGTTTATCAAGTAATCAATATAGTGTCGAGTATTATTCATACGTTGTGTATTTGCTTGCTTTACATTATATTTCCGTTTGCATTAACCTTAACAGGGTAATCGGTTCAACTAGTTTCCGCCTGGTTAAACTAGAAGTAAAGTCTTGTATTTTGGTTAAATCTGATTAAACTAGCCCTCGATACACTAAATTTGTTTTAAAAAATGCTCCTAAATCGAAAAAGGTTGAAATACCAAAAGTCACAACCCCAAAAGTGACTAAAATAAATGTTAAATCACTTGAAGTTTGGAAACCAAAAACAAAAGCAGTTACACCCCCAATTCCTGATCTCACAAAAGGGATATATTTAAAAGAAGTTTCGTTTATTAACTCTTCAGGTCTACCTGGAACCACAATTCCCTGGGTACTAATGGCTAACTAATCTCTCATCTCGTGCAGGAACAGACAAGGAGGACTTTCATTAACCTTTTTGTTTGTGATAGTGATTGTTTCAGGCACATAATAGGAGACATCTCTCCACTTCATGAATTGCATAATTCAATGGTGGGTATGTTCTCTGTGTGAGAGGTAAAAGGTTCGAATCAGCAAGGTACTTTTAAAATTGTTTGCTTCTTCATTGGTTGTTTGTTTATGTCATTGCTTGAAACAAAACCCAACCTGCAAGGCTTTCAAAGGATAAACATTGAAGGTTAGCTTGGCCAACTTTGTTTATATGTTATTTGTTTCATTGTGTGTCCGTGTGTCATTTCATTAGTTTTAAAAAAATAAAAAAAATATAATATAAAATTGTCATTATAAAAATCAAAAAACAAGGGGAAGAATAGAAAATATGGAAAAGGTTTACCCCTCATCCTTAAGTTGTGCTTTTTATTTTTTAATCGTTTGTTTGTGTGTTTGAGAAAAAGGGAAATGAAATAAATTTCCGCTCTATGGATGGCTGACACGTGTAAGACTGAAGTGAAAGACATGCTCCACGGTGATATGTTGGTATGCTCTGTTTCCAAATAATAAAAGGTATGTGTCACTCACTTGAAAATAACGTATGGCATATTATTGGAAACACATACTTAGGTTTTATGCATGTTTATTTGACTGTATATTTGCATTCCCGATACACATGCTTGATTCCAAGAGTATGAAACTTAAAGCTCAAAAAGTCAGTGTCCCCTCTGCTTTGTTGAGCAATGACCTGTGGATACCTCGGTCGTTAGTCAGACTCTCCTCTTTTTGCGTGAGCAAAAACCTGGAGTTGTCTTGACCCGACGTGCTTGTAGGTCACTATATATAAAAATATAAAATATACAAATATATATATATATATATATATATATTATGTGCAAACACCAAAAAGATGCCTAAGAGCACAACAAAAGAGACCCTCAAGAGTCCAAAACCCTTAGACTTTGTCACTAATGCGTACTACGTGTCACACGTCAGGTTGCAGCCCGATTGAAACACCACTATGAAGTTAGTTAACTTGTATATTATCCCAAATAATCTATGTGATCTTTTCTTTCTTTTCTCAACCAAGTCTCGAGCTAAGTTCCAGACTTCTGGATAGAGATGTGAAAATATATGGTAGGGAATCTGCACACTTAATAGACTGCATGCTTAATTTACCTAGGATATGTGTGCGACCAGTGTATGTTCATAATTAATGCACTAAAAATATAATAAAGTGACAAACAGTCTGAGTAAAGGCAAGGAACGTGAGTTTTAAGTGGACCAATATACTGGCAATCATCTGAAAGTGTTCGAGTAACAGATGCTGAAAAGGGTTCCTCAGTTCAGACAAAGATGGTTTGATCCCAAATAAATCCTTCTCTTAGTAACTTGTCCATATTTGTTTTAATATTTTTCTTTCTTTTGAGTATTCTTAAGCTTTTAATGTTCGTTAAACAACCATGGCCAGGTTAATTTAAAGGTTTTAATATGTTTTTGTGGGTTTTGTGCAAGAAATTATGCCCCACCCAAAAGTGACCCAGTTTTTAGGGGGAGATGTTAGATAACAGGCATTATCTCAAGGGGAGATACATATTATCTCAGGGGAAGTGTGAAGAGTCATTGGGTTCAGGGGAAGTATTTATTGGAAACCTATAACCTATGTTAGGGTTTTGGTTAAATAATGGTGTTCACCTGCTAACCCAGTAACTAGGTATCATATGCTGGTTAGTGTTTGTGTTTGTTCCATGTTGTGCATGGCAGGTTAAATGCAAAAGAAATGTCATGGAAAAGAAAAGTCAAGGACTTAGTTGATCAAAGCATTGTTGCTGCTACTACTCATGTTGAAGAACCAGCCGGAAAACGACTTACCCTACTGAAGAATCTAATGCTTAGGGGAAGTTTTTTGGTTCAAGTGAAGCTTCCAAAAGATTGCAAAGAAACCGTTCACAAGTTAAGGGGAAGCTGAATACATCATTGCATTTGATGATGAAAATGATGTAGAGCAGACAAATCAAGAAATTTGCCATGTTAGATGAAGAACTACAATCAAGAATCAAGACATTTACCGTTGATTCAGCAAGGACCAAAGATCTTTTACGAAGAAGAATCAAGTCTATGAGAGTCATTTTTTCATTACTTGTTCATCCTTAGAAGCCCAAGCTGGTGCTGATTGAGAGAAAGCTCCCAAAAGTATCGAGCTGCCCAATGAAGATTGTTAAGGAAAGGATCTTCACCAACACATGTTCAAGTCAAAAGGAAAATTGCATATCTAAAAACTAAAATTTGAAGACATTTAATATCACAAGCCTAGGGGAAGATTGTTGAGGCGAGGATTTTGAGGCTTGTAATATTAAATAGTGTTGGGCTTGGTTAATTAGTTTAGTGGACTAGTTAGACAATTAGTGCACATTTTGTAATGGGCTATGGGATTGGGAAAGACCCAAATCGGATTAGGGTTTCCATGTATAATGTTTCCATATTTGATGTTTCCTTGTGTGTATATAAACACAAGGAGGCTTCCTTGGAAAGGGTTGGCAAATTAGGAGAATTTCATGGAGAGTCAAAGGGAGCCAAGGGAATTCGAATTCCTCTTTGGCAAGTGTACCAGACGATTTGTTCGTGTGCACGTCAATACATGTTTTAATCTTATTTGTATGCGTTTTTATGTTGTTCATCTGATTTTTAATTTCTCTTTTGTCATCTCTATTCTTGAATCACATTTCTAAACGGATTCCACGCGTTTAGAGGTGTTAGATATCATGTAGGATCGTATTCAGGACCTACACAGGGTTTATATGAATTATGTTTATAATATATATCTATACTATATTGAAAGAAAATTAGTGAACAAACATGTGAATGAGTCGAATTAAATAATAATCCATGCACAAAATCATACATGAAGATAAGGAACCAAGTTTTCAGAACCCTTAATTTTTGGAAAACCTGGAAAACCATTTTCTAACCATTGATTTAAAATTAATGGTTTAGATCAAATAAGGGCTAGATGGTAAATTTGGGGGGTTTAATGAAGGACATAATAGAAAAATGACATTTTTATTAATAAATGTTTTAATCAATTTCTCTCTCCAATCTCATTTTTCCTAAAATATTTCTCTATCTCTCTCTCCTTTAATTTCAAATTTCAGATCAAATTTTAGAAAAAAAAAACAAACCAAATTTATAAAAGAAAAAAAAATCGTTGCTCACCAGTTCATCACCAGATAACGATTGTTACAAAGTTGTAACAATAACTAACCAACATATACAAATTTTGTTACAAATGTGTAATATACATTCATGTAACAGTAATTTCATGTATATTTTTCAAGAAAAAATTGAAGGTTACATATGTGTAACAATAATTTTACATATGTGTAATCAAATTAAACATTAGATATTATACAGTCATGTAACTGTACTGAAGTTTTGAAACAGAAAAATATGAAATAGAAAAAAAGTTACAGTATTGTAACAGTATTACAGGGGTGTAACCATTATAGTTTTTAAGTTCGGTTTAATCTAATGTGGTTGTTACAGTATTACAGTATTGTTATATTACATGGGTGTTATGACTAACTTTGTGTATTATTTGATTAGGGTGTTTGTCACACCCTGAACATTCGAATATGGAGGCGTGTGACGTCATGGATCATAGTCGTGGATACACAGAACGACCTCTATCAGATTAATATACGTTTGAAAAACCAAGTATGTCATCAAAGTTGCAGCGGAAAAATATGTTAAGACGACATTGTTTTACAATACTGAAATAGAAATTGTTTCAGAAATGTTAAGACAGGAAACATGATAAATAGTTAAGTCTTGAAATCGCTTCGACCAAGGATTTAAAAGGAAAGTGTTTCATGAGTTATTTCATGATGATGAATGAGACTATGACTCCATAATGCAGGCCCTAAGGTTTGACGTCCCATTTGCATACGGTCTGGCTTGGTTACCTGAGAAATACATGAGTTTGAAAAGGTCAACATAATGTTGGTGAGTTCACAGGTTTTGGATTCTACAAAATGCATTTGTAAAACAGTTGATGATATACAAGATATTATAATGGTTTACTCGTCGTTGCATTGATCTACCTGTTCCTTGATTTCAAACACTAACAGATTTACCCACCTATGGTAATTTCCCCTAAGAAATACCAATGGCAAAGAATAACTGACATGTACCCCCAGACTTGTTACGCGTGTGTCAGAACTGGAGCGACGAGATAGGGCAGGGTTGTCAACCTAAATAGATCTATTCACTAGTTATCGTTTCGTTACAGGAACTAATTGAAATCAATTGTGGGTGGGATTTGTAGCAATAGGTTATATAACAAATTACTATGAATGGGTATGAAAGAACAGATAATCAATAAGGCATAACAGTTGTACCATAATATCAATCAGATGTTCGGATGGACGGTCATATTTATTGTCTAATAAATATAGGACTGGTAGAAATAATTATAGTTCCAATAATTATTTAAAGTGTGTTTGTCTGTTTCATGATTCTTCCCAAAAGTATTTAACATAGTTTAAAGGAAAGACTTTGTATACAATCAGAAGAATGTATAAAGTTTGGTGTTTCATGTATTTCTCCCCCATTAATAAAATAGTAAAGGAAAAGGGGCCGTGAAACTCACTTGATTCAAGATAATGATGAAAGTTGTATCGCGCTGGATGTAGCAAGTAAAACAGTGTCCTAATAATAAATAATAAGACAGTTTTAAGGTACTGTTTCAGTTGGATAATGTTCAGTTACCCAAATGATCCTGGTCGAGTCTTGACATAACATTCCCGTTTGTATTGTTTGGAAAACCCGTTTGGAATATTTATCGTTCAAATAAATATTTAGGTTAATAAATATTTATAGTCAAATAAATATATAACTTGTAGAAATAATTATAAATCATATAATTATTTAAGGTTATGAGAATATATATTTAGATCAAGTTTTGAACATCGAGACAAATAATAAAGTATTTTATTATTTGTAGTTCACGTTATATATTTTAGGAAAATTGGAATTAAATAATCCAAGTTATTGGGTATTGGCGGATAATAATCCGAGTTCCAATATTGGCTTACAATAATCCCAATTATTTGGGTCTTGGAATTCATTGGGCCACCGTTAATTTTTCACTAACTCCGTTAGTTGTGTGCTGACGTGGCACATGCCACGTTAGCAAGTATGATGCCACATCACCTGCCACGTCAGCAAAAATGATGCCACATCACCTGCCACGTCAGCAAGTACTAGCGGAGTTAGTGAAAAATTAACGGCGGTCCAATGAATTCCAAGACCCAAATAATTGGGATTATTGTAGGCCAATATTGGAACTCGGATTATTATCCGTCAATACCCAATAACTTGGATTATTTAGTTCCAATTTTCCTATATTTTAAGCTTGAGTTCATAATTATAGACAATAATTATATATATATAAGTTATAGAAATATTTATGTAAATAAATATATATAACTTAAAGAAATGGTATATGTTTTCAATATTCTCAAGACTTTAGAAAAATATAAGTCTTTATATTTTTAGCAATTTAGTTGTTGGCTTCGCCGCTATACGGTACAAGTATCTGACAAATAATCATTATGATAATTAATATTTAATTCTGTAAATATTATTATGTTTATGTTATCTCAAATATTTTTTCTAAATTATATTTAGAAAAATACTAAAATTTTAGAATGAGATATATTTGTGATGTGTTTTGTACACTTTTTAAGAAAATATATTTGTAACAATACATAAGTTTCACATTGAGTAAGTTCAAAATATAACACCATATATTTTTAGGTCCAACGTCCGGAATTTATATATTATATATATAAGTCGTCCGTTAGGTAATATGATATGAAAACTAATATTTAAGTCATTAAATATTATCGAGTTGTAATAACTTTAAATAATTATTTCAAGTTATTAAAGAAAATGAGATCTATAATATGAGCACTTAGTTATTAATTATGAGTCCAAATGCTCGGTATTTAGAAATATATATGTTTTATAAAAATAAACACATTTTTATAATCAACATAGCCAATAATATATTATTTATATTTTATGTCTAAAATATATTCGCTTATATATTTTTAGTCCAATGTGTCAATTTGACGGTCTCCAAGTCAGTTTTTATACCGCTTGGTCTATAATATTTTTAGTCCTCACAACGATTGTCAAAAATATATTGTGACACAAGTGCTTAAATATTAGCGTTAGTTTAATATTTAAGACGGTTTGTTCATTTATATATATATTTTAGTGGGTGGAGTGTCAAGACTCGTTTTGGGTGATTATAAATATGAAAAACGAACAACGAAAATTATTAAATTGAGAAGTTTAGACTTTTACCTCTAGCACTAGGCTAGGTGATGAATCAAAAGAGGCGAGAGTATCTCCGTAGACCCGATCAAAAAATATCGAGTTTTTAAAGTTTGTCTCGAAAGGTAAAGTGGCATTTTGCGGCCTAGTTTTCGGTGGTTTACGATGATCGTTAGGGGCAAGTGTTGAGGTCTTTTAGGAGGTGGCCGGGTGGACTAACTATTGGTGGTGAAAGGGTGGTACCGCGGTGGCGCGATAGTGGAGAAACGGCAGCCGTTTGAGGGCTGTAGAGGTTGTTTTACACCAAATCAAAACAAAAGAAATAAAGGTGACGGGATCCTGTGCTTTTTATTTCGATCACAGGTTTTCAAAGAAAGAAGAGGAGGGAGCTTGGCTACTTATTTTTCTTGTTGGTTTTGGAGCTACGGCCGGTACGCTCGATGATGGTGACGATCGCGATGGTGGTGGCGGTTATGGACTGGTGGCTCAGCGGCGGCGGGGATGGTGTTGTGGTGTCGGGACAGTGGCGACAACAAGGAGGGGTCGGGGTTTACCGGTCGTCGAGATGGTGGCGGTAGTAGATGGAGTAGCGGAGCCAAACGGGATGGTGGTTGATGATCGTGGTGGTGGTGGTTGTGAGCCATGGGCTCGGCGGGGCTATGGCGACGTGATGATGGCAGCAGGGAGGTGGTGGTCACCGACGTCGAGGGTGGTGGTGGTGGAGCTGTGGTGATCACCAGCCGAGTGAAGGAGAAGGGAGGGGGGTGTGTGTTTGCTTGGTGCTTGGGGGGTATTTAAATAAGTGGAGTGGGGATGGGAGGTGGAGTGAAGTGTTGGAGATGAGGGAGTGGTGTAGAGGCTAGATTATGAGGCTTGTAATATTAAATAGTTTGGGCTTGGCTTAGTGGGTTTCATTAGATTAGTAGGCTAGTTTTATTATTATGTTTAGGCTAGTTTACTATTGGATATGGGCATGGGCTTGGGTTTATGATTAGGGTTTAAGAGCCCAATAATAAACTCATGGGATGGCTATATAAACCCCATGAGTTTACTATTCAAAGGGGCTTGATTACGATTTCTAGAGAGACAAGAGGGTTTACGATTTATTGTTTTGTACCCGACAAGTTCATCTTGTGTGCAAGATTAGGTTTTTAACGTTTAATCATCGTATACTTTGTCACACCCCAACCGACGGCGGAATATGTCAGGGCGAGACGACTGTCCAGATGCACATGACAACTAGTAATAGTTACCAAATACTTAAACATGCCATTTTCATATATAAACAAATATCCATACAATAATTTAAATATAAACATCAAGCATTGATTTAGTGTCTTTATCTAGGTCCGCAATCCTATCGTGATCAGTCAAATAATCCAAGTAGTCATCCTGCAACATGTATAAAATAGAAAGTGTCAACTACAAAAGTAGTTGGTGAGTAATCATAGAGTTATGTATATGAAAAGTCAATGATTTATGCCATTAAGTATTTATTCATATAATATATTATAAAAAAAACTACAATAAAGAATAAAGACTATCCAAAAGAATAAAGACTATCCAAAAGAATAAAGACTATCCATTCACCACTAAGATACAAATGTTGTGTAACCAAGCCTAGACAATAAGGGAGCAATCACCTATTTGAAGACAGGATTATGTCTCAATATCCTTGGTGGGTTGTCAACCAATAGATTTTTATCTATCATTGTTACCACGACACGATGGTTAATGGTACACAAAAGACTAAGACTAACCATCATGATTTAAGATTTACGATTCCCATACTTTAGATATTAGATATAGATACACATAATAAAGAACACACATAATATCATAGAATTGTATCGATTTCGAATAATGAATAAAGATTTAAGATTTTGATATAGGATATACATGTTGCACCCCAAAATGAGAAAGTGGTTAGTAATACTCACTACTCAAGTCATCACTTGAAGGAATCACCCTTCTAATAATAACAAGAGTTTATATCGCATAACATCCCACAGTAATAAAAGGGGGTATGAGTACTCACTACTCGAATTATCAATCGAAGGAATCACCCTTCTAATGATAACAAGAGTTGATTATCGTATCACAACCCATAGTAATAAAAGAGGAGCTACGAGTACTCACTACTCGAATTATCAATCGAAGGAATCACCCTTCTAATGATAACAAGAGTTGATTATCGTATCACAACCCATAGTAATAAAAGAGGAGCTACGAGTACTCACTTGAAGAGCGGATTGAGGATGAATGATAACGCCGAATTTGATATGATAGATCTTGAGATTAGCCTAGTGACATGAATAGGCTAAATAAATATAAAGAATAACGACTAAGGTTTCAGGTATACAGGGTTCTTGAAGGGAGTCTGATATTGAAGTAAAAAGACTACTTTTAGGATATTTATAATTCAATGATAGTATGAAAACGCGTTTTCCTATAAGTAAACACTCACTCCAGGAATCCCCAGGTAAGTTTGCCAGGTCCAACGAGGGATTTATGCGTCATCCTTACCTATGCCAGGAAACCCAGTGTACAGGTGTTTACCCTTCCGGTCCGCGCGAGTTCTAATTAGTTTTATAAAAAATGATATTCATAAAATATAAATTATGAATATTTATAGATTTTGATATATATATATATATATATATATATATATATAATACTTTTAAAATAAATAAAATTTAAGTATATATATATTTATGTTTTTTTAATAAATATATATATATATATATATATATATTTTTATAATATATATATAATAATGTTTATAAAATTGTATAGATATATATGTATATATAATCATATCATATCAAATGGTAATTCATGATCTTATATATATATATATATATATATATATATATATATTTGTTTTTAATAAATATTTGTATTTATCAATTATACGAATAATATCAAACGTGCTCGAAAAATGATAAAAGTTTAAGGTTTTAATCTTGATATTATATAAAGATATCCCCTAAAGTTTGAAATCCCAACTCATAACCGTTTGTTAAATTTGGGCATTATAACGTCGTATAATACCGTTTTTACTCGAAAAAAATGTTCTCCAATTATGAAATTAACTTAGGGGTTTCTTTAGTTATGTGTTCGTATGAAGATCCCCAAAATTACAGCTCCTAATTCATAACAGATTGTTCTAATTTTAACAAACTAGCTCAAGAACCCTAGTTTTTAAGCAAATCTGGAACTTGATTAAAACAACGATATGAACAGAAATTGATAGAGGGCTTTTGTTCTACGTACCAAATAGAGGAGGACTGCAGAAAATTAGACCTCGAGAGCTCCTGAGTTGAGAGAATTCGGGCAGTGAAGTTTCGGGTTTGTATATGAGGAATTTTGAGAGATAGATTCTATGAAATTAAAGACTTGATTTCGAATGATCTGAAGCTGGTATTATATAGTAACAGGGACGAAATGATGTTAGGACACGAGTTCAGGTGACTAATCGACGAAATGGACACTAATCAGATGGTTAAACGAGGCTGCAACACGTAAACAGCCAAGAAACACGTCTGCACATTCTGGGGCGTACCGCCCAGAAATTAGACATTTGGGGCGTACCGCCCTAAAGTGACGTTTTGGGGAGTACCGCCCAGAAGTTAGACATTTGGGGCGTACCGCCCAGGAGTGATTTTGGCAGATTTACACTTTTAGCCCCTGAAGTTTCATTTTTGCAGTTTTAGCCCCTGAACTTTGATAAATTGACCATTTTAACCCCAAAAATTATAAAAATTCATTTTTCATTATATTTGAACTTTAGGATTTCAAATATTATATTTTTATAATTTGCGAGATTTCCGATTAACACCGAAATTAGCGTCAAAGATCAGATTTTCTTTATTTCGCATTTTAGCCTCAAACTTTTCGGGAAACCTTACATTTATTTACTCGTGCTTATTATTTCCCACAAGTACTATATATGTTTGGTTTGCTCAAGCTTTCGGGTTTAATGGAAATAAAAATAACTGAAATAGAATTTCGAATTCGGGTCGGGTTTAAATGAATATGGATTGACCGAGTTGTCACAGTCTCCCCTACTTTAGGAAATTTCGTCCCGAAATTTAGTAGAGAGACTTGTGATAAGGATATACATAAAAGATTATATCGAAAATAGATGTGTACTTTCGATTATTGAATCTGTTATATTTCCAGACTGGATTGATGTATGAAAGATTTACCAGAAGTAGAAATATGGTCCTACAAGGAGCAAGTTAGATTAATGATATAGATTTTGATATGGACTACCAGAGTCAACTCTTGGTCTGATTCCTAGCCCATCTGTGAAGTATCATCAATGTATATGGGGGTGTACCGCAGCTAACCCATGCATACACCGGATATGATTGTGTTTAGATAGAAGAACATTTGAAATTGAATTCGCTTGATTGTAGGATAAGAGACTCTTAATGTTTTGACATGATTTAATAGATATGCAAAATGAGCGTCAAGAATTGATATTTAGAATGTTGAGTTGAGTTTGTAAGATTTTCTGATTTACATCAGAAACATTAATGACTCTCTCCCCTACTTTAGGATATTTCCTAAATAGGAAGATTCAAAATGAAATATGAGGGGATTTATGCAACATGTATCCTTTTGAGTATAGATATGATAACTTGAATGGAAAGGTTTCGGATTTTTCTTATAAGAGAATGTGCACGTTTTAGGGGGTGCTAGATGTGTCGCGACTCACACCTAGTCCTTCTATCACGTGGCACAAAGTTTATAAAATCCGGAACAATCCTTGTCAAAAACTCCTGACCTTTTGTCTATGACCCGACCAATTGTATGGTGTAGCTAGCATCACACACAATTGACAGTTATAGTGCAAATAAGTCTTTGTTTTTGCAAGAATAATGATGATTAATGTAAAATACGAATGATGTATAGCTATGAAATTACAAAGGTAATAAAGGATTATAGCGCTTGAGTAATCAAAACCAAGTATCTTGGGTTTGCTAGATTTCAAATCTAAAACAAACCAATACCAACTGATTTTGAATATCATGAAATGATTAGATTACCATGTATCAGACATATAGATTGAGTAATATAAATTTGGATTCCATGACTTAACATGGATCAAACCACATGCCTCGAGCATAGGAACTAATAACATGGTTTCATAGATGAAATTTGAGTAATAAGATTTATTTTCATAAATCGACAATCGAATTAACTAAAGTCGAGTTTATGAAGTAATTCTTAGGAATTGAGTTTTGTGTAGAACATGTATCAAAAGTTAAGAGTTGAATGTATAAAGGGAAACAATGTAAATTAAATTCATGATTTGATTATTGAATCACCAAGTGTCAATTCATGAGTTAATTAGCAAAGCGTTTCCCCATATTAGATACAAAGTTTATGATTTGAATCAGGAAAAGAGCTTAGAGTAACTCGAGTATTGCTAATAAAGAAGGTCATGAATTTATCTAGATAGATGCTGAAGTTTTGTGAATATCATAAGAATGATTGTTGAATCAAGAGGAGACCTTGATTTGCTTATAATAATAGATTTGAAAATTATTCTCACGGGTAGAATAGATACAATATGAGTAGATGTTGTCTTTTAAAGCCTAGGATACAAATCATCTTTGTAGAAATAATAGATTGCGAGAATAAGATTATGAGAATGACTGAATTCTGGTATGGATTGGTAGTTTGTAGATTTTTGAATTTGAGAGACGATAAGGTGACTTGCAACGGAAGTAACGTTAGGTATGAGGTCAATGCGGATGCCGGTTTGGTGAAAGGGAAGAAAGACCCAATACGTCTTCAGAAACTTTTTAGAGAAGTTCTGAATGATTAAGGATATCTTTGGTTCCCATTTCTTTATTATGATTATCCACAATATAGACCAAAGATACCACGTACTTCTTGTGCAGGTATTAGTGGGTTATGGGTTAAACCCACTGGCTGGATTATCGTCATAAATTACCAGAATTCGAGGTAGTAGGTGGTTTATTTAAACACACAAATGTTTGAAGTAAGAGTCTTGAGGTTAAAGATGAATGAGAATGTTTGGAGATACTAATAGTAAGTAATACCATGATACACTCATGACACAGAGATTTTAATGTTCTGAATGAATGTAAGATTGTTTACTTGAGAGGTCATAAAGTCATATACTTGTATACATGTAATCCCGTAACCATGTGAACTTGTAAATTCCATAAATTTCCAGACAAGTGAACTTTCTGACATACATATTAAGGCTCGAAATAGATAATCTGAAGATTTTATTAAAACGGATAATGAAATACATCATCAGTACGAAAGTAAACATTACAAAGATCTTCAGCTTGTCTGAGTGATTTCTGGATATTGTTATGAAGTCCTTCAGATAATATCCATATTGGAAGTTCCAGACGAGGCTCCAAGGTTAGCATCTTTATTTGAGGAAATTTTTGTTGGCGATGATTTGTGGACATGTGTTACGAAGATGACTAGGGTCTCCACACTGGTAGCAATAACGCACAGGAATCTTTGTGGTTTTAGATGCAGCAGTGAATTGAGCAAGCACCTGTGTCATGGCTTGAACCATTTGAGGTTGAAGTGATTGACGACATGTGTTCATGAGGTGACCATAACGACCACATGTGAGACATTGCCGACAAACTGAATTAGCAGAGTGGTGATATTTGCACGTGTTGCACTCAGGATGAGCCCCGTGGTAGGGTTTCTTTGATGGTGGTGCAACAGGGGTAATTGGAGTAGTAGGGGTAATAGAAATTGTAGTAAGATGTTTTGCCTTCCTCTTCTTCTTATTTATCTTTTTGGTGGAGACTTTGAGATTGTCAAAACACCGAGGTAGATCATTAGGCCTTTTAAAGTCGTTGTGTTTTTCAAGGTCGCATGACTTGCCGTGTTTGGAGCAATCGGTGTTTGTGACAGGTCCATTCTTGATAGGGTTAGCATCAAGGGCTTTTCGAACTAGATCAGTGATAGCAGTTGCTATTTGTTGAGCAATGTGTTGGGCTACATCATGATTTTGATGATGATTGTCGTGATCCATTCTGGAGCAAAAGAAATTATTCACGAGGTAAGGAGTATAGCAAAAGTGATATTCAAGGTGATGAAACTTTACGTGTTTAGAATTGTGATATGGTGAGTATTGAGTCTATAGTTGGAGCATAAGAGGAAGCTTTTAAAATTATCAATTTTGATAAAGGCTGTATTGGAGGTAATGAATATAAAAATATAATTTGACAAGAGATGTTGTAGATCACAAAAGATCCCGCCGAGTTAAACATGTGAGGAGGTATTGTGAAACAACGTGTTGGTGAAATATGTGAGATTATTTAAAAAAATATATATGAATTTGATAAATCACGAGATAACAAAATCAAATCATGTTGTCTTTGTTTGAAATATAATGGAATGGCTTTCATTTCCCGATTGGGAAACTACAACCTTGACTTATCAGGGTTAATATAATTCTTAGCAACGTTTACCATGGCATGCTTTGGCCTAATAGGTTTTAATACTTTCACCAAGGATTCTAGCCGGTAAGACAAAATGTCAAGCCAGGACAGAATACTTAGCTATCTGTATTTCCACCCTTCCAGTTACTACATGTCTGTTGCTAAGAATCTTAACACCGACGAGAAAATAAAATCAAGATAAATATTTTAAATACCAAATCCTAAATTGGCACATACTGCACCGTCTATTAGGAAAGGCTAGGGAGCCTTGAATAAGTGTGTGTCAAGTGTTAAGATGAGAACGAGATTTAAGCAGGCAAGCTTAAGTAGCATATAAGGACATAATCTAATAACAGGTAGTCTAACATGAGCGAATCATGTGGGACACCTAAGGTATAGTCTAGGTCATCCAGTTCTAATAACCTAGATCCCTATAGCCAAGGCTCTGATACCAATCTGTCACACCCCAACCGACGGCGGAATATGTCAGGGCGAGACGACTGTCCAGATGCACATGACAACTAGTAATAGTTACCAAATACTTAAACATGCCATTTTCATATATAAACAAATATCCGTACAATAATTTAAATATAAACATCAAGCATTGATTTAGTGTCTTTATCTAGGTCCGCAATCCTATCGTGATCAGTCAAATAATCCAAGTAGTCATCCTGCAACATGTATAAAATAGAGAGTGTCAACTACAAAAGTAGTTGGTGAGTAATCATAGAGTTATGTATATGAAAAGTCAATGATTTATGCCATTAAGTATTTATTCATATAATATATTATATAAAAAAACTACAATAAAGAATAAAGACTATCCAAAAGAATAAAGACTATCCAAAAGAATAAAGACTATCCATTCACCACTCATAGATATAGATGTTGTGTAACCAAGCCTAGACAATAAGGGAGCAATCACCTATTTGAAGACAGGATTATGTCTCAATATCCTAGGTGGGTTGTCAACCAATAGATTTTTATCTATCATTGTTACCACGGCACGATGGTTAATGGTACACAAAAGAATAAAGACTAACCATCATGATTTAAGATTTACGATTCCCATACTTTAGATATTAGACATAGATACACATAATAAAGAACACACATAATATCATAGAATTGTATCGATTTCGAATAATGAATAAAGATTTAAGATTTTGATATAGGATATACATGTTGCACCCCAAAATGAGAAAGTGGTTAGTAATACTCACTACTCAAGTCATCACTTGATTGAAGGAATCACCCTTCTAATAATAACAAGAGTTTATATCGCATAACATCCCACAGTAATAAAAGGGGGTATGAGTACTCACTACTCGAATTATCAATCGAAGGTATCACCCTTCTAATGATAACAAGAGTTGATTATCGTATCACAACCCATAGTAATAAAAGAGGAGCTACGAGTACTCACATGAAGAGCGGATTGAGGATGAATGATAACGCTGAATTTGATATGATAGATCTTGAGATTAGCCTAGTGACATGAATAGGCTAAATAAATATAAAGAATAACGACTAAGGTTTCAGGTATACAGGGTTCTTGAAGGGAGTCTGATGTTGAAGTAAAAAGACTACTTTTAGGATATTTATGATTTAATGATAGTATGAAAACGCGTTTTCCTATAAGTAAACACTCACTCCAGGAATCCCCAGGTAAGTTTGCCAGGTCCAACGAGGGATTTATGCGACATCCTTACCTATGCCAGGAAACCCAGTGTACAGGTGTTTACCCTTCCGGTCCACGCGAGTTCTAATTAGTTTTATAAAAAACGATATTCATAAAATATAAATTATGAATATTTATAGATTTTGATATATATATATATATATATATATATATATATATATATATATATATACTTTTAAAATAAATAAAATTTAAGTATATATATATTTATGTTTTTTTT
Organism: Deinandra increscens subsp. villosa; assembly: GCA_039602395.1. Lineage (NCBI taxonomy): Eukaryota > Viridiplantae > Streptophyta > Magnoliopsida > Asterales > Asteraceae > Deinandra > Deinandra increscens. Next base: position 8,781,958 of record JBCNJP010000025.1, on the reverse strand, counting down.
AATAAATATATATATATATTTTTATAATATATATATAATAATGTTTATAAAATTATATAGATATATATGTATATATAATCATATAATATCAAATGGTAATTCATGATCTTATATATATATATATATATATATATATATATATATTTGTTTTTAACAAATATTTGTATTTATCAATTTTATGAATAATATCAAACATGCTCGAAAAATGATAAAAGTTTAAGGTTTTAATCTTGATATTATATAAAGATATCCCCTAAAGTTTGAAATCCCAACTCATAACCGTTTGTTAAATTTGGGCATTATAACGTCGTATAATACTGTTTTTACTCGAAAAAAAATGTTCTCTAATTATGAAATTAACTTAGGGGTTTCTTTAGTTATGTGTTCGTATGAAGATCCCCAAAATTACAGCTCCTAATTCATAACAGATTGTTCTAATTTTAACAAACTAGCTCAAGAACCCTAGTTTTTAAGCAAATCTGGAACTTGATTAAAACAACGATATGAACAGAAATTGATAGAGGGCTTTTGTTCTACGTACCAAATAGAGGAGGACTACAGAAAATTAGACCTCGAGAGCTCCTGAGTTGAGAGAATTCGGGCAGTGAAGTTTCGGGTTTGTATATAGGAATTTTGAGAGATAGATTCATGAAATTAAAGACTGATATCGAATGATTGAAGCTGGTATTTATAGTAACAGAGACGAAATGATGTTAGGACACGAGTTTAGGTGACTAATCGACGAAATCGACACTAATCAGATGGTTAAATGAGGCTGCAACACGTAAACAGCCAAGAAACACGTCTGCACATTCTGGGGCGTACCGCCCAGAAATTAGACATTTGTCGCCTACCGCCCTAAAGTGACGTTTTGGGGAGTACCGCCCAGAAGTTAGACATTTGGGGCGTACCGCCCAGGAGTGATTTTGGCAGATTTACACTTTTAGCCCCTGAAGTTTCATTTTTGCAGTTTTAGCCCCTGAACTTTGATAAATTGACCATTTTAACCCCAAAAATTATAAAAATTCATTTTTCATTATATTTGAACTTTAGGATTTCAAATATTATATTTTTATAATTTGCGAGATTTCCGATTAACACCGAAATTAGCGTCAAAGATCAGATTTTCTTTATTTCGCATTTTAGCCTCAAACTTTTCGGGAAACCTTACATTTATTTACTCGTGCTTATTATTTCCCACAAGTACTATATATGTTTGGTTTGCTCAAGCTTTCGGGTTTAATGGAAATAAAAATAACTGAAATAGAATTTCGAATTCGGGTCAGGTTTAAATGAATATGGATTGACCGAGTTGTCACATTCTTCGTGTTTCTTCTCTTCTCTATCTTGAATCAATCATAAACGAGGATTCCGCACTCGTTTGTGATTAAAATATCGTGATTAGTTGTTGTTTCCGGACCTACAATTGGTATCAGAGCCAAGAATCACTTATTCGAGGCTCTCATGGTATTGGATTCAAGCTTTTTCCAAAAAGAAAAAAAAAGAAAAAAAAAGATTTGAAGATTTGAAGATTTGAAGATTTGAAGATTTGAAGGTTTGAAGATTTGAAGGTTTGAAGATTTGAAGGTTTGAAGGTTTGAAGGTTTGAAAGTTTGAAGGTTTGAAGGTTTGAAGGTTTACTATCGGAGTTTACTATCGGAGTTTACTATCGAAGTTTACTATTGGAGTTTACTATTAGAGTCTACGACCCGGAGCGTGTTTGCGATTCCCACTGTGTTTACGATTGGGTTTACGACTCGGGGTGTTTACGATCGGAAACAGCGTTTACGATTGGAAACTAGTTTGCGACAAAAAGTCACTATTTCACACTTTCACGGAAACGGGCATAACTTTTGACTCGTTTGGAGTTAGAGGCTCAAATTTTAACACGACGTTCGTGACACCGAGCCCCAGAATTACCCCAGACTAACATCCAAGGAAGCTCGTTTGGACCCCCAAATTCCACTCCGAAGGCCTCCGTTTTTCAGTTTTAAGTTTTTGACACTATTCTTTGAATAGTACTTTTGCCGTTTTTGCCGATTCTTCAAAATCTTCAAAGGCTGCATATCTAAAGAAAGAAAATGAGTTCAGTGGTTGAAGAAAAGAATATAGTTGAGGACAAAGATGATTTCGCAGATGAAGTTGACAAAACTGAGATATGCCCCAATCCCACTTGTGCTCGTATAATTCCTGGACTTAGACAAATCTGTAAAAATTATCAGCTAGAACTGTTTGAGATAAAATGTGAAAGGAGTTCTTTTAAGGGTAGATGGCAAAAGAATGAGGAGAAGGTAAAAGCTCAGAAACTAGACATTATGAAATATCAAAAACTTGCTACTGAGAAAACTCTACTGTATGACAATGCAAAGTTAGAAATAGCTGAGCTTAGGAAGCAGGTAGATGAGCTCACACATAAGAACAATGAGTTGCAAGTGAAACTAGATATGAATCAAATGAGAAGCAAAAGAATGCTCGATGCTGGAAATGAATTGTCACATGCTGTTGTGACTGGTCAAGTTGGGAAAGACACATCTGGGTTTGGGTCAGAGAAAACTGATAAATCTTTGGCAATGATGTCACACC
>JBCNJP010000025.1:8760219-8778875 GCA_039602395.1 Deinandra increscens subsp. villosa | reverse complement strand
CTCAGCCCACTTGGTTATATGACATTGACGCACTAACCACTGCTTTCAACATAACTGTTGAGAAGCCTGGTAGTAATTCTATGCAGGAACAAGTAATCAAAACTTCTGCTAATGAACATTAGAGGCATAGCACGAAGAACTTCTCAATCGACCCTCCATTCTTTTCTTCACTCAGCACCAAGCGTTTAAAGTCAACAGTTGTGAACAACTCCACTGAAGTCATCTCAGTTGAAGAGGATGTTGTTCCGGTTCAAAATCAAGTGGAAGAACTTCCAGCTCAAGTTCAGACGCAAAATACTTCAACTGAATCTTTGGCTTATGTTCAACCGAAAATCGGCATTTCAGATTCTTTGGAGAATTCTGACTCTAGGATCACTGAGCCTTCAAACTTAAATGATTTTGGATCAAATGAGCTTAGCTTTGAACATGAATCCTGTGGGTCAATACCTAGTTCTCAAGAGTTAAACACAACACCCGATCTCACTTCACAAGCTGATGTGATACTCCTTCAACTCAACATTCCAACTAATGGAAGAAGCCATGAGTTCCCAATGTTTCAAGATAGAAGAATCAACAAGTATCATCATTTGAAGAATGTCATTGGAGATGCGTCAGCTACTGTGTTGACAAGAAGCAAGTCTGTTGATGCAAACATCTGCTTGCATGCTGCCTTTTTGTCACAAGAAGTTCCTTGTAAGGTAACTGAAGCTTTTATAGATAACAGTTGGGTGGAAGCTATGCAGGAAGAATTGTTTCAGATCAACAAACAGAAGGTATGGGTATTGGATGATTTGCCAGAAGGGGCATAGCCAATTGCAAATGGGTGTTTAGAAATAAAAAAGGATGGCAGGGGAATAGTGGTCAAGAACAAAGCAAGGTTAGTAGTGCAAGGGTATGCTCAAGAGGAAGGAATTGACTATGATGAAATTTTTGCTCCTGTAACCATACTTGAAGCCATCAGAATCTTTTTGGCTTATGCTACATTCAAAAACTTTCAAGTGTTTCAAATGGATGTCAAGAGTGCCTTTCTCTATGGGTTACTTAATCAAGAAGTGTATGTATGTAAACCTCCAGGTTTTGAGGACCCACACCATCCTAACAGAGTGTGTAAGTTTATCAAAGCTTTATATGGTCTCAAACAAGCTCTTAGAACTTGGTATAAAACCCTTTCCAATTATCTCTTGGAGAATGGGTACAGGAGATGAGCAATTGACAAAACACTTTTCATCAAGAAAGTTGGTAAAGATATGTTGATAGTTCAGATTTATGTGGATGACATCATCTTTGGTTCCTCCAATTCTGCTCTGTGTAAAGAATTTGAAGCTCTCATGCAAGCAAAGATTGAGATGAGCTCAATGGGAGAACTCAGTTTCTTCTTGGGGCTTCAAGTGAAGCAAACTGAATCTGATTAATTTCTTGAACCAATCTATATATATTCAAGATATGCTTAAACGTTTTGATATACAGTCAGCTTCTAGCACCAAGACTCGCATCTCCTCATCCCACAAGCTCATAAGTGACTGTAGTGGTGAACCTGTGGATGTACAGGGCAATGATTGGATCTCTGATGTATCTCACAGCAAGTAGGCCAGACATTATGTTTAGTGTTTGCTTATGTGCAAGATACCAAGCATTACCAAAGGAGTCCCACATGTTAGTAGTTAAAAGGATATTCAGGTATTTGAAAGGTCAACCTAAATTAGGTTTATGGTACCCTAAGAATTCTGATTTAACCTTCAGAGCATTCACTGACAGTGATTATGGAGGCTGAAATTTGGACAAGAAATCAACTTCAGGCAGATGTCAGTTTCTGGGGGAGAGACTTGTTTTATGGTAATGCAAGAAACAAATCTGTGTTTCTATTTCTATTGTTGAAGCTGAGTATATTGCTGCTTCAAGCTTCGGTGGTCAAGTCCCGTGGATTCAAAATCAAATGCTAGATTATGGAATCACATTCATGGAAACTCCCATCTTTGCTGACAACAACATTGTAATTTCAATCACCAACAACCCAGTGAAGCACTCCAAAACAAAGAACATCGGCATCAGGTATCATTTTATTAGAGATTATGCCGACAAGAATTTGATCAAATTGCTTAAAGTTCATACAGATAACCAATTAGCTGATTTATTCACAAAAGCTATTGATGAGGCAAGATTCTTCTACCTCATTACAGTTATCGGTATGATGAATTTTGATTAAAATGCTTTCAGAAACCTTTAATAAAGAAGACATTTGTGTAAAAGAGTCAGTCTCTTGATACAAAAAGAAAAAGAAAATCTTTATGTTAATTAAAAACCATTCTGATTCATAGTCAGTAACTTCTGTCAAACTATGAAAATTAACACAAGTCATTTTCAAAAGTCATGTGTTTTGGTTCTCCGTTTCAAGTTCCAGTTCAACCTGTGAGAATTTTTTTTTTGAAAATCTCCGGGTGAACATCATCTGAAAAAATGCTTTGTTTTAAACGTGGAATTTTTTCTTTAAAACAATTCTTCCAAGTGGAACAATCATCCGCTTGAAGTTCAAACGAAAGAAATTTGGTTATTAAAATAAAGGAGAAAATGGGTTCCGCTTGAACTTCCGGGTCAAATAGTCAAAGTCACTTTACATTTAATTACCCGGAAGGCACTTCTTTTTAAGCGGATATGCATTGGATTACCCATTAAATTTTTAACCATTAAATATCCGAGGTTCAGTTAAAAATCTTTTGGAAAAAGACACGCTTCAGGGGGTTGTACTGTATATACCCCACAACACCAGTCAAATCAGTAACTGAACGGTTGCTTCAGAACCTCTTTCCTCCACGTCACCCACGTCAAAGGTAAAAAGCCCTAATTTACCGTCATTCCTCACTTTTCTCATAACTTCCACACCCAAATTCCTCTTAACTTCTCCATAACCTCCAAGAAATCTCTCACACTCTCTCCGTAAATCCAACAATCGATGGCTCCAAAAGCAAGAGAAAAAGGCAAGAGGCCTGCCAATGATTCCAAGTTCGCCATAGAACACAACCTGGTGGCATATCTAGAGAACCCTAGCAAGACCGATGAATACTCCGGCATGATAGAGTTTCTGAAGAACTCACACGTTCATCACGCGCTGACAGTTGAAGCGGTGATTTACTAAGAAATCATAGAAGAATTTTGGTCCAACGCTCAAGTTTTTGAAGATAGTGACGGTGGTGAAAGTATTGTGTTAACTGTAAAGGGCACAAAAGTTGCACCCTCTCATGCTGAGGATCAAACGAAAGTTGCAGGAGCAACTGAGCAACCTGCTCAAGGTGACAGGCTATTGAACCAATAGTCACTGAACCCACATTTGTCCCCACTTCCTCTACCATTCAACCATACATATCCAAAAAGAGGAAGTATACCACTACACACACCACTCCTACCATTTTCAAAAGGCACAAATATGTGGATGCTAGGTCTGAACCTACCCAAGCTTCCAACCCCGCTCAAGGAAAAAAGCCCAAGCGGAAGTTAACCAAATTGGGATTATCTCTTAAGGATGAACCTTCATTTGAGGGGGAGTCATTAAAAAAAAATGCACAATCCCCATCCAACAGGTTCTCACCCCTACGTTCCTTATCACCTAGGAGTGACACGGCTTCAATCCAGATCCAAATGATGGTGTTATTAACTCAAGCACCACATTACATGAGAACATACAGATGGATTTGGACCCTGTTGCATTGAATCCACACTCTTTATTGGAGGTGAATCTCAGGAGAGAAGAAGAGATTCATGCAGAAAGGGCTGCTGCTGCCTAGGTGTCCCAACTGGAACCTTGTATGAGCAGTAACATAAGTAAGACCCAATTTGCGGCAATCTTCTATGAATCAGCCCCTGCGGGTCCTTCATTGGAACCAAGGGAGCCTGAAACAGATGAAGAGAATCCCAGGTGCCAAGAAGCCATAGGTACTGAGCTTGATCAATCTCAGATTAATAGCTTAGTTTTATCCAAGGATGCTGGTAAAAAGGCAGTTGAGGATAGTAATTCACTACCAGAATTGACGAATTTGTACCTTTCTTTACAACAACAGGTAGATGCTCTCAACACTACTGTTGCAGGTCTTGTTCAAGCTCAACCAATGGCTGCAAGTCCTATCCCTACACAGCACATTGAAGTTAGTTCTACGAACCCAGACATGGTCAAATCAGTTGAAGCTGATCCTGTCAAATTGAGGGAGAAACCTACATCATCATCATCATCTGCTACTTACAACCAAGAAATTGAAGTGACAGAAAGACTTTCGATTGAAGCTCGAATGACTGCATTCAGGAGAGTAGATGTTCAACCCTTTGATGTTGAATGTCACACCCCAACCGACGATGGAATATGTCGGGGCGCGAAGATTGTCCAGTAGCACACAACACTAAATTTAGGTTGCGATATTCATAAAAGTTACCAATTTCATAGCAAATAAACAAACATAGAATCCAAGTCATAACATACAATATTAAAACATATAACATAAACTAAGTATGAGAGTTGATTATTTAATTTGGTCTTTCTAAAGCCGATGCAATCCTATGGTGATGATATCCAAGTCAAACTGCATTACCTGCAACATGTTATAAATAAAGTCAACTAAAATAGTTGGTGAGAATTCATAGGTTTAGTGATAACGTTCAAAAGCATGCGTACAAGTTTAAATAAATGATTAATGATCAAATGGTTAATGATAAAAATGATAAGTTTACGTAATCCAACCCTTGACAATTAGGCTTCCAATCACAAGGTGCCACACGCGAGGCAGGCCAAGTGGGCTTGTCAGGCCAATAGATCTGTTATCGTAACTCCGGCATGTTTAATGTTAATAATTACGTTCATCGTTCAACCGTTCATCGTTCCATCGTTCAATTGTTCAATCGTTCATCGTTCAATCAACCAATCATAATAACCATGTAATCATCGAACATAGAATACGCATGTGAAAATAGAATATGATAAATAAAACATGTTGCACCCCAAAAATATTTAAGTAAAAAGGGGCTATGAAAACTCACATGATAGCGAAAAGCGTCAAGAATAGAACCGAAGAATAGCGGTGCGAATCAAACCCGGAGATCACCTTTACGATCGAACGTGATGGAGAGAATATCGACAAATAGATAAATAAATAAATAAGTATTCGAACGAATAAAACGTGCGACTTGCCATGACATGACGGACTCGATCGGATATGCGACTCGTTGGTGAAGTATTTAAGTAATGATATGAGAATATAGATAATCAAGTAGTCAAACCCAAATCTAGGTTAAGCATTTCACAAATAAATTATTTATTTAACTATAAAACATTACGACGTCTCAACTTGATTATTTTCTATAAAATCAACCGAACCATATTTAATCATCAAAAATTAATTTAGGGCTGATCTATAGATATATAACTACCAAATAAAATTTCAAGGCGTAACTCCAAAGTTAACCCAACGATTTACTCAAAAAGAATTATTTTTAATTTCGATAATTTTAGTAAATTTAATCTAAATAAATAATCAACCAAGGTTTCATTCTAGACATGACCTAACCCTAAATCTAGGTCCAAAATCATGTTCCGTACAAGAATCAATACACTAGTTTAGCATTATCATCATCTAATCAAGATCTAAATAAGGTATATTAATGAAAAATAAAGAAAAATACCTAAAAATCATATCTTTTTCCCATAAAACCCCAGATCTATAATTATGATGGTGATTACTTCATCCCAAACCCTAGATCTATAATTAAAATGGTGTCCATATCAAGATCCAACAAAGATGATTATGTAAACTTAGATCTATGAAGATCCATGAGAGAAAAATAAGAAAAAGTAGGGTTTTTATATAAAAATCAAGTTTTTACCTTAAAAACAATAGATCTATCAAGCATGATGTTTTCCCAAGACAAAACATGAATAAAAATGAAGTCTTTTTCAGCCCCAAACTAGATCTAACAAGATCTAACATGATTTTAACAAATAATGTCATATGAGTTTATTAAAATCTATAAAAATCAATAAAATCAATAAAAATCCATTCTTTTTGTTCAAAATCATTAGATATAGGCTTAGAATGCAAGATCTAGGTTTAGAAATGCATAAAGGTTGGATCATGATGATGGGGGATGAAGGATTCAAGAAGATAGAGGTTGGGTTTGATGAATCTAACCTTTTGATCAAAACCCGACACTCTTTGATGCTCGAAATCACCAATCTTTGCTCAAAAATCTTCAAGGAACTTGATCTAAGATAGCTACAGCCGTTCTAGGGTTTTTAGAGTGATTAGGGATGAGAGCATGGTGACTAAATGGAGAAAAAGAGCTTAAATAACCAAATTTTAGGGTTTTGGCCCGTGTGGACCACATGAGGACCGCGAGAGGTGAGCATGGTCAGGCGCGCGGTCCTCGTACCCTCCTGACCGTGCTCCCTCTTGATAGTCCTGCCGTTTTCGTGATAGTTTCTTCGTTTTTAAGCGTTTTCGGGCCTCGTTTTTTTTCCAAATTTCTCATTTAACCTTCCCAACATGCTTAAAACATTAAATCCACTCAAAATGAATATAAAATATGTCCCATAATGATTAACGGTTGATAAGATATCATAAAAAGTGTATTTTTGGTCGGTTTTGTCGTTTTTCTCGATTTTAAGCAATTCACTAACATTTTGCGATCCGATCAAGTGTGTGATGACTCATGACATGGTAAATGATCATATGACTCATAAACATGATAAAATTGATATACGAACTCAAAATGTGATCTCCCGGTTAAAATTAAATCGCGCGGGATTTACCGAACTTTCACCGTTTTCATTCTAGACCTTGAATTCACACCAACCTTCACTTGTATTCACTTGTGTGTGTAACTAGTATTACACACAAGGGTCATACACGTTTAGATTGATCAAATTCCCGGTTGAACGTGATTCAGCGACATGTTCGCGTAAAATCCAAATTAAAAGCAAATCGAACATTAAATCGATCAATAAACATGATAATGGATCCAACAACATGAAATTAGGTTAATAAACATGAAAATCGATCAATACCCATAAATTCGATTATCAATCAACTGATCGGGTTACAATACGGATAAAAATCAGACAATCGGAAAACCCGAAATGTTACATTGAAGAGAGCTGGGAAAACATCAGGAGCAGCAAACTCATTGATGTGTCCCCGTTCAAAGATCCCACTCTTACTCAATTGGTTCAGTCATCACTGCTGATTGCTGGTACCTTACATGAGCACATAAGCATGGTAATAAGGTTGTTGAAGGATGTTACGTCAACCAGCAAAGTAGGAGCAGAAGATGAAGTGCTTGAAGATCAGATAGAAAAAGAAGTGGTTGAAGCTGACATTGGTGAAACTTTACAAGATGAGAATGAGGCCACTGAGGAGCTTGTGATAGCTGATGATGAAGCTGAAGTCAACAAGCACAGTGTTGTAGAAGAATGGAATGTTGATGAGATTATCTCCTCGGCTGCAGTTATTCAACTGGAAATTCAACCGGAAAGCCAACTGGTTATTCAATCGGAAAGCCAACCGGAAGTTCAACTGGGAGATGAAGCGGAGGATATAGCTCAAACACTGGTATTGATGCACAACATCCCATAAGATTTTCAAACGGAAGAAAGCATTCAAGTAGAAAATGTCTAAGCTATGCTAAATGTTGTTCAAACGGAAGAGGCATTGGTTCTGAACAAAGCTGTGGATGCTGCAAGAGTTGAGGCTGAAAATGAAAGGTTAGCCAGGGAATATCAAGAAGAGTTGGAGCTGTTTTCTGAAAATTTTGTCATTGAAAGCTTATTTGAGGAAGCAAAGAGAAGATCTATGGAATGGAGGTTGAAAGATTACAATTTGGAAGGAATGGGTGAGAATGAGAACCAAATATTGCTTGACTTAGCCTCAAGGATGCCCACTAAACTTGTGAAAAATGATGAAAACCATGAGTTATTGAAGAGGGTAAAGAGGGTTCTGATTGTCGGGAACTGGAGATCAGAAGAAGAAGTGTATCATAGGAAGGTAAGAGAGTTATGCCGCTTGATTGATTCAATCTACCCGAAACTCAAAGGTGATGAATATGCTGTCGATCCAAATCTGGTGTTTCCCCTGCCTTCAGAGACAATATCAGGTATGGCAACTGATGTGTTTATTCAAACCAGAAGTTGATGACTTTGCAGATATATTACCTCCACCTTCCTTCATATATAAGAACCCGATTCGAGAGAATTTGGGTTCCAAACACTTGTGAAGTGAAGAAATTGTTGCTAGATGAAGCCCACAAGTCGCGGTACTCGATTCATCCGGGGGCGACAAAAATGTACCACGACTTGAAATGCGATTATTGGTGGCCCGGTATGAAGCGAGACATAGTCAAGTACGTGGGGAAGTTTTTGACTTGTTCACAAGTCAAGGCGAAGCACCAAAAGCCTTAGGATAGCTCACCGTCAGAAATTCCTATATGGAAGTGGGAGCACGTGACAATGGATCTACTAGTCAAGCTGCCAGAAACATCCAAAGGTCATGATGCTATACGGGTGGTGGTTGATAGATTGATTTAAAGTGCTCATGTTATAACGATCCGAAGATTACTCCTCAAAGAATAGCGAATGTGTACATCAACGAGATAATATCGTGCATGGAGTACCCTCTCGATTGTGTCCGACCGGGATACCCGGTTCACCTCTCAGTTTTGGAGAGAATTTCAGGAGTGGTTGGGTACAAAGCTTTTACTTAGTACCGCATACCACCCGCAAACGGATGGACAGAGTGAAAGAACCATCCAAACACTTGAAGACATGTTACGGGCATGTGCTATTGACTTTGGTGGGAGTTGGGATGATTACCTTCCACTCGTCAAATTTTCTTATAACTATAGTTACCATTCAAGCATTGGGATGCCACCCTACGAAATGCTATATGGTAGAAAATGCCGAACACCCGTGTGTTGGGGTGAAGTGGGCCAACACGAGCTAGCTAGTAAGAAAGTAGTTAAACTAGCATCTGAAAAACTCGATATGATAAGGGCTCGTTTGAAGACGACACAAGATAGACAAAAGTCCTATGCGGATAAAAGGCGAAGGCCTATAGAATTTAAAAAGGGTGACATGGTCTTGTTAAAGGTGTCCCCTTGGAAGGGTGTGATCCGTTTCTGAAAATGGGGTAAGCTAAGTCCTAGGTTTATAGGACCCTTCATAATCTTGGCCCGAGTGGGTGATAATGCGTACCAGTTGGAACTACCGGAAAAATTAAGCGGAATCCACAACACATTCCATGTGTCTCATCTACGAAAGTGCTAGGCAGACAAAAGTGCCTACGTGCCTTTAGACGATTTAGTTGTGGATAAAAAGCTCAACTATGTGGAAAGACCTATCACGATTTTAGATCGCAAGGTAAAGAAGCTACGAAACAAAGAAGTGAACCAAGTATTGGTTCAATGGGAGCATAGAAAAGGCTCTGACTTGACGTGGGAAGTTGAGGATGAAATGCAACGCTACTACCCTCATATATTCGGTATGTAAATCATTTTAGGGACGAAACCCCTTTAAGGGGGGGGGGGGGTGGAGTTGTAACATCCCAAATTTTTGATAATTTAAAATTTCCTGTTAACGTCTAGTCAAGTAAAAATTCTCATAACTAAACTAACCCCTTATGTTAGTAGAAATGGTTTTCATGTGTAAACATGGGGTTAAATGTGTATTTGGGTTAAAAATTAAATCAAAGATGAATATTTAGGGGCCAGAATTGTAAATTAGTGATAATGGAATAAACAAAAAGAGAAAACGAAAGAGGGAAGATCGTGAAACGACCTGGAGATCGAACTCCATCCCCTCCATCTTGCTCCTCTGAAAATTCTGCAATCCAAGGGATCCAGGCTGCGATTTTGGCAAGCAATCTTGGTTTTGAAGTAGTTAATCACCCCTCATCATCCTTAGTGTGTCACGTAAGTAAAATCCTATGAACCTAGCATGTGTAGGTCATGAAATTAGACTTCAAATCTGCAAATTGATTGATGTTTTATAAGTCTTATGATATTAGAAACCTTATATGTTGCATAAATTTACATCTTGTGTAGCAATTGATGAAGTAGTCACCAATTTCTCCTACTTGAACTTCATGTAGATGACTACTTCAAATTTGTCCTAATAATGGAATTCTAACTTGAATTTGATGTTATATGATGAATTAAAGATGATTTAGAGGTGATTACACCTAAACCATGATAAATAGCTAGATATGAGGTTCAATGGATTGGGTCATATGTGTGCATACATATATGCACACAAGGTGTTTAATAAAATGCCTAAAATAACCATCATGTTGATAAATAACTGAATTGTTAGACTTTGAGCTTAAAGATTCATATGGAATAATAGGTGCACATCTTGATCCATCTTGATGAAATTATGATCATTAGTTAACATGGTAAATGTATGCTTTAATTTATATTGTGGTGTCTAAGAAATCATGAAACTTGATGCAAAAACTTGATAGAGTGCTTGATTTCCATCTATGTGTAATTGTGTATGTGTAGCATAGAAATCATGTTAATGAAAATGTGATAATAATTCTATGTTTTCAAAGGTCCTAATATTCTTAGTGACCCATTAGGCAATCAAGTTGATCAAGGAAACAACCATGGTGTCGGTGGAAGCAGAAGTTCTAGCTCTAAAGGTAACATTTTTATGTTACAAGTAATAGATATGTAAATATGTAATTTCATACAAATAGAATGAACCATGAGTTATATTAAATGGGTGATGAAAGGCTCTAGGAACCATGAAGTCCAATTGGCAAATGGTTCCCCAACGACTAAATTTGACCACTAGTAAGATTCAGAGGAATCAATAGACGAATAACAAGTTACAATGAGCGGAAATGGGTTTATAGAGCCTATTCCATGTAACAAGGAAAAGGAGGATGAAAAGGAGGATCACAAATGGTTTATAGAAACCATAGATCCTTAATGCCCAGAGGTGGTTAAATGGGACTTGGGAAATACCAAGGGAAAGGACCCGTCTTAACGGGTCAAATGAGAAAAACGGGTCATTTGGATATCAACTATAATGATTATGTAATCCAATGATAAGTAGAATGAAGAGAATAAAGTTATATGATTTGTGTCTATAAACTCAATTGTAATGGTAATGTGAAAAGCTAAACACATAATGAAAGTGTAGAACTAATTGTGTGTATGCATACAAATATTATGAGATCATATTGCTTGCATTTGTGTTCATAGTTGTAAAACATATGTGGTGGATCACTTATGGATGGTAACCTTTGGGGTTGCCACCAAAATATCGCTTAATGGGTCAAACGGGTCGGTAGAATCCTGTTAGTGCAAATTATGACATGAATTCGATCGAGGTATGTTTATGAGTCTAAAAATATATTTTAGAAGTAAATTAGGAATGTTGAAACACTTGGAAATGGTAGAAAACCAGCTGGGAGAAATCTGGTGCAAAACAGGGTAAAGGGGCCAAAATTTGGCTAAGTATGGAACTGGCCGGAAATAGCTAATATTCTGCCAAAAAATGACCTACCGCGTACCACCTAGAAATAATTCGTTTTAGGCGGTACGCTCCAGATTTAAGCGTATCGCCTAGAAGTTTGATCATTCTAGGCGATACGCCTGAAAATCCATAAATCAAGTTATATTTTTTTCTTCATTATTGATGTTGTAATAAATGGTTAGAAACTCACTATTGAAAGTGAGTATGCTGCAGGTAAAGGGAAAGCTTAAACGGATGCTCATCAAGTGCCGAACGGACCGATCACCCAAAGTTGGACGAAACGATTTTCCCCTTGTTGTGTAATGAAACTATGTGAAGCATAATAAACAAGTTTTGAGGTTAAACAATTCGAAGGGTATATTTTGTAATTGTAAACCCCAATGATGGGTTTTATGGTTGTCTAATTACCTATTGTGTACGGGTGTTACAACTGATGATTCAGAGGATGACTCCGAGATAGAGAAGAAGAATAAAATGATGCACTTAAAGAGAATGTGGGTAAAGAAACCAAAAAGTAGAACTCCACTCGGTCCAAGGAAAAAGATTACCGGATGGAAAGTGGATGAAGTCACTTTTGATTTCACCTTCCAAATAGATGATGGGACAACAATTGTTGTAAATGCTCACCAAGCCACCAAACGTCACTCTGCCATTCAACTGACTGATATTTATGTGAGGCTGAGGAAAATTCTAAGCCCAACCAGAGCTGAACACCTATTATGGATGTGCATTGAAATCACAGTTCTGGATTGCGGGTTGCTCTTCAGATCCCAAAGAGACACTGATAACGAAGAAGAGCCTATTAGTAAAATCAAATTCGTTATTTGGGAAGAAGAAGAGAAGAAATTTTATGTGCATAGAGCAGATGGTACTTATAATGTTCATGACTCCATCTCTGTTCAAAGTCAATGGGATGACAGAGATTGGGATGCTCTTCAACATTTTAAGGTGACTAAAACAAGCATGAGTCAGTTGTCTCACATCTATGAGAGCATCAGAGCCTTGGGGAAGTAAGGTGAAGAAAAGGAGAGTTTGGTATAAGTCAATTTTAAAGATAGCTTCAAAGATGGTAAGATAATTTGACAGCATCAGCTTAGAGGGAGATTGTAAGGAATATTGCATTTGATATTCCGGCTGAAGTCTAAGTTTGTAGCAGCTCCGGCTGAACTAGATTCAAATGGAAATCTGAGTTCAAGCGGAAAAGACCAATCAATCGGAAGAAGCACTTTTGTACCAGATACGAATATTCCCGGTGAACTCTATTATCCACCAGATAAAGAGTTCAACCAAACTTTTCCTATGAAGTCTTTTCAGTTGTCTTATCTCTGCTAAAGCTTCCTGGTTGCTTCTAAATCTATCAAAGCTGCTCTCCTAAAGTAGTATGTTGTTGATCACACGCTATCAATCCCATATGTCGAAGATTATTCTTTTGGTACTATAGTTTGACTTTTGTAAATAACGGTCTAGATGATCTTATGGAAATCAATGGCTATCATTGATTTCCCTTAGCACTATATATAGCATAGTCGGTTCTCAATATTTGTACGCATGTTTGGATGCAAAAAAATTGTGTAATATTGTTGAGTTAATGCAAATAGTGCCGAGTATATTTTACTTTGTGTGTTACTATTTTATACAAACAACTATTAGTTACAAGTGTTAACCGATCTAAGTAAAGTGAAGATTAACTTAATTCCACAAGGTTAATCTTGCAAGTAAATCTTGTAACTTTACTAAGTGTTAAGAATCTCGATCCTACACACAGTCAATTAAATCATGATAAATGGAACCAAGCTGATAAACAAACTCTCATTCATCTCATAAAAAATATATTCATCAAAGACAAGGGGCCAGAAGACAAGTAAGTGCTATTGTTGAAGAAAGTTTTGTCAAAGATCAGCCAAAGAATTGGAGATTATTGAAGTTTGTATTACATTTGAAGATTTTGAAGTCGTAAGTAGTGAAAAGGAAAGAAAAACAGAAGATTTCAGAAGCATCATCTTGGGGTGAGGCTGTAAGGAATCACACTCCATGGATAAATGCTTATCGGCTTAATAATCAATTATATCGGAGGATATAGAAGGCTCGAGATAAGTTTGTTGGGATTTTCGTGTATGGATTTTAAAATTTTTGTTGATACATGGTCCTGATCATCATGTGAAGTATCGAATACAAGACGAATCACACAAGATTGCTGAGCTCTGAACTTAGGCCAAACCTGGAGTTCGGACATGGCCGAACCTTGGGCCGAACCTGAGGTTCGGACCAGCGTGGTTTAGCTAGTATAAATATGTCGTCTTGTATAGAATTCAGTAGATTTTCAGTGTCATATTCTCTTAGTGTACTTTGTGGTTCTTTGTGGTCAATACAAAGCATATTTGTATTTATTCTCTGTGTTTTACTCGTTTATATTGATTTCATTGCGACTAAGTAGAAGATCCACACGCTCAAGCAATTTCAAGTGGTATCAGAGCATTTGGTTTGCTCTACTAGTCGAAAATCATTATTTTTCGGAGTTATGAGTTCAAATTCACGTTTTTACGAAAATGAGTATCATTTTTTAGTTCGTTTGATCATCTCAAGTGTGCTTCTCTTCAAAAATTCATTTCTAGATTGTTCATTTCGAGTTTACTTGGATTTCTGTCGAAAATTACATCGAAAAACACTGAAAACCGAGAAAATGGTGTCGAGTGAGGTCGAGCTCGTCTGAGGTTCGGACACGTTCGGTGTAACCGCTCCGAACTTGAGGTTCGGACGGCGTTCGGTCATTATATCGGTTCGGTGAGGGTTTGGTGAGAGATCGGTCCATATTCGGACAGAGTTCGGTGATAGTTCGACGCTCATTCGCTCTTGGTGTTGTTTAAGTGTCTGAAGGTTAAGTTCGGATGGAGTTCGGTGAGTTTTATTCTCGGACTAGGTTCGGAGTACGTTCGGAGGAAGTTCGGCAAGAGTTCGGAGGTAGTTTATAGTGAACAGTAACCAGTTTTTTTTTTAAAATGTATGATTTTCAAGCGTTCGCAGCTATTCAAAATTCGGTTCAAGCTACGATGCAATCGATGATGAATTATGATAATGAAATCGGAACAAATCAGAAAGTTCCTAAATTCCTCAAATTGGAAGATTATCATAGTTGGGTTACACGGTTTGAAGCGTATGTCTCGGCGAATGATATTGATATAAGGTTATCATATTTTGATCAATATGTCTATCCTGAGGGTGAAGATGGGGAACCAATTTTTCAAAGGAAGCTTTCCGGTGAACAAAAGAAAGTATATCAAGCTGAAAAGAAAGCATATGGTACTTTAACGATGGCATTGCCGACATAATTATTACATCAATTTTCAAGTAACTACACGGCAAAGAGTTTGTGGGATGCTTTAGAAAAGAGATGCGAAGGTAATGACCAATACAAGAAAAGTCTACAAAAGGTGCTGAAGAAGGAATTTGATAGTTTCAAACATTATCACAATGAATCGATTCCAAATTTGATCGCACGGTTTGCTCATTTAATGAGTGAAATGAAATTGGTGAATCTTACAAAAGATGAAGCTGATAAGAAAGACAAGATCATGGAAGCCCTACCAGAGAAATGGGAGAATTATGTGATGATGGTTTCTCATGATAAAGATTATTCAAAAATGTCTTTTAACGATCTGATTCAACGAATCCAAGCAAGGGATATGGAGTTAACGGTGAACAAGTCACTTCCTGAGCAAGTTTAAAATCCTGCAGTGTATTATGGTAATAATGATTCAACTTTGAATGCTGAGAAATTGAATATTCTTAGTTCGGCACCTCCTACAACATTTATTGCAGGTAAATCTGAAATTCCAAGTTATTCTTCTGCTGGTTATACTATTTCGAGTCCTAGTTCTTCAATTCAAAGTGCATTGTCTGTTCAAACTATTGATGATTATAATGCTTTGATGTCTGCATTAGTATCTTCATATTTTGGTGTTATCACTGGTGCCGTGAATAATGCTGAATTAGCAAATGAAGATTATGATCAAATTGATTATGATCATTTGGAGGAAATGGATCTGAACTGGAAATATGCTATGTTGGTTCGAAGAACAAAGAAATTTTTCAATAGAACTGGTAAGAAGAGACTGTATCAGGAAGGGAAGATTGGTTTGGACAAGTCAAAGGTGAAATGTTATAAGTGTTCAGTTTATGGTCATTTTGCTCGAGAATGTCTGAGTTCTACAGAAAGTAAATTGAAGACTGGTCAACATGCACATTTAGTTTTTCATCCATCAAATGAAGCTGAAAAGGTTGAGAAGAAATCTGTTACTTTTGCTCATGATTGGACCAATACATTTTTGCATTCAAATGAATTTGCATGAAATGCAGATTCAAAAGTTACAAAGAATCATGTTCCAATTACTGTTGCTTTGACTGCTCGTCATGCTGATGATGACAGTTTTCTGACTGATTCTGATTCATATTCGAGTGCATCTTTGGTTCAAGATGATTTGCCTAAAGTTTCTGATAGTTCAAAAGTTGACACTTTTGAATGTTTTAAATGTAAAAAATTACGTCAGAAGGTTGCGGATTTTGAACAAAGATATCAAATGTCAACTGAAGAGATTGTGGTGCTCAAGAAAGAGTTAGAAGATTTTCAAAAGAAGTATTATGAGTTGGTTCATGTTCATGAAGATATTGTGAAGCTTTAGATGCAGCTCAAGATTTTGAGAATTTGTTTGAGAAAAGTTATCCAGTTCAGCAAAAGTATGAAGAAGCTACTGCTCTTATCACTACTAGAAACAGGGCCTTCCTTGACACGCGAACGATGACACGCACTACTTTTATGACGCGTAAAACTGCGTGTCATTAAAATTTGTCGTAATTTGATAAATTCTAAGCGTAAATGACGCGCATTTATGGGCGTCATAAAATTTCTGTCATAAAAAAAAACACGGAGTACCGATTTATACTGTGCGTCATCCCTATTGTGTCGTTTTATATTTTCACATCCCGCTTAATTTTTATTCCCGCTCACCCTAATTTTTTTTTCATTCCCGCTCTCCTCTCCTCCATTACGCCGCTGCTTGCCCTAATTTTCTATTATTCTCTCCATCGTCAAAATAAACCCTCAACAGAGCCGACGTTCCCCTAATTTTCCTTCACGCATCCGGCGAGCTTTCCACTGCCATCGTTCCCTGACTCGACAACCTCCCGCATCCGGCGAGCTTCCCTTGCCATCGTTCCCTGACCCGCCAACCTTCTCGCACCGGCGGCCTTCCCCTGCTATCGTTTCCCTGACATGGTGACCTCACACCCCCTCCCTTCCTCTTCCCCGACCGAACGCCGGCGACCAATACTAGGGTTCCGATGGAGGAAAAAACAATTAACGGGAAAGGGTTTATCTTCCAGGTTTGTTTCCCCTTTGTTTCTCTAGCCTAATACTAGGGTTTCGTATTTATTTCCTGCTTGCTTCTTATCGAGACCACAATCTTCTGTTTCTATAGATATAGACTCCAATTCATTGGTATTTCAATGGAATTGATGATTCCATTTACTAAAATTAACAGTTTCGCAATAGATCTCTGGAATTTATTCATTTATGTTAATCGCCACTCAGGTTAGGTTATCCCTTTGATTCACTTCCGCATAAACCTTCGATTCACTTCAGCACATTTAATCAACATCTAAGTATTGTATTGAATATTTGAATCGTGTAATTGTTCTGATTGTCTTCTCAGTGCTCGGAAGGCCTGCTCAAAGCCGGGTACCTGGACCGAATTCGATCATTCCCGACCCGAGACCGAGACCGGAATTCTCCAAAGATGAATACTGATGACCTACCGAATGAGATATCTCGGGTATCGGTCTCTGTCATTGTCGGTTTCGTCGGGATTAACAGGAAAACTGAGACCGACAACTGGACTTCGATCCTTCGAGTTTTTAATTATACTTCTTGGAATCTTTTAATTACAAGCTGCAATCAATTTACAAGCAACTGATTCATTAAGTTATCTTTCAAATTCACATGCTTAACAAGCTGCAATCGAGGTAGTATGGGCTCTTCAGCAAATTGAAGGTAAATTTTCAAACAATTGAGTTATCTACTTTTAGTTTTTCAGTGATTTCTGATTACAATCTTGTTTACTGAATGTGATTTTGGGGCTGGATTGATGATAATTTATATTTAATTAGGTTCATTTATCAGTGCACACAAGGTGCTTGATGAAATGTCTAAGTGAAGATACTTACCTACTTTGCAAACACAAACCTGTTCTAGTTAGGAACTTCAATTTTATGACTTTAAATGACTTGATCAGGGAAGTATAAATGATGTAAAAACTAATTATTGATTGGACCTACAATAGATATGTCTAAAGTGTTTGAATTGTTCACATAGATATGTGAAAATTGAATTTGAATTTTTCACATAAATGGTCTAATCTGTTTGCTCTTATTGGATCAAGTAAGGATGTCATAACTCTTAAACTCATCATAATGTCATAAAGATGCAATATGTTTGCTTTAAAAACGAGTAAATTTGTTTTGGGTTGAAATGGGTAAACTTTCTAGTATCTGTTGAAACTTTTTAGTATATGGTTGAGGGGCTACTGGGTCATAATCCTGCCAACTACTAGTATAGAATATATTAACATAGATGGTGCAAAAAATTGAAGAATAAGTAATCCAATTATGTTTATAAATCAGATTCGAAGCCGACTACTAGTATAGAATGTATTTATGCTCACATTAGAAACAGTTCATTAACCCTAGTTTGATTGTTAACTAGATCAGCAGCACATGGATTATTTAACTGGAGCTTTCAAACTGCCTAAATGTGTTTGGAACAAAATTAGATAATCATCACATGTTGATTTTTATTAACAGATTCAAAATTTTGGAATAGACCTATTGAAGCATGTTTCTGCAGTTATATGTGTTGGAGTTTTTAATGATAGGGTGAACAAAAGATCAAATAACAATACAAGAACATGGATGTAGCCAGTCTCGCAAATGATCATCTATCATTAGTATGATTTGTTGCTGCCTGTTAAAATGAAGGGGCATACTAAGAGCAATCTGAGTCATCAAGAGGTAAATCTCACATGTGCCTTTTTATATTATAGTTTTTAATATTTTCCCTATACTAATGCACCATCTTGGTTTTTGGCAGAATAGGAAT
>JBCNJP010000025.1:8672027-8759719 GCA_039602395.1 Deinandra increscens subsp. villosa | reverse complement strand
GATCAGATTGGTACGGCGAACCAAATTGGTACGCTATAACTGCTGCGGACGAGAAAGAAACCGCCACGGACCAGCTGATGAAGATTGCCTGGCGGACCAGTCAGCGGACCAGTCTGTTCGTCGGGCGAACCAGTTGCAGAAAAAGCAAAAATCAACTGATTTTCACAGATTTTGACAATTGATGCTAGAAACTGAATCAGTATGATGCGAAAACACTCCAGGAACATACAGAAATCATTTTTATCCTCGGAATCACTCAGAATTATGAAAAATTGATGAAAAACGTAGAAAACCCAAACTTTTTCTCTCTAGAATCCGAAAAACTTACCAAATCACAGCAGTAGAGCAACCTGGAATGCTCTGATACCACTTGTAAAACCACGAGACGATCTTACTACTGCATGATTCGGTAATTGGATAGCAACGAGAAGGTAAATAAAGCTTTGCTTTATTGATTCACAAAAAGTTACAATATAGAGAGAGAAACACACTCAGTTTACACACAGTTAAGATGTTGCAAAATGACAGAACTGGCTAACTTTCTCTAACACGGACTATTTATAGTCACTTAGTCAACAGGCCAGCGGGCCACCAGCAGACCATCTGGTACGCTGTACCAACTGGTCCGGCGGACCATGTGGTCCGACCAGATGACTATCTGACTCACACAGATGCTCTAGATTAGATACAATACACGAGACACACGCTAGCATAGGAATATGCTTCTACAGAAGTAAAGTTGTTCTTTGATTTCTCATTAAAGAAAACATTTAAAGATCTTAAACAACTTTAGTTCACTTGTTGTATACTCTATATGCTTTTGACACACCAGAGTAACCAACAAAATATCCATCATCTGCCTTTTCAGCAAACTTTGGCAATAGCTCATTAGTTATTAAAATTGTAACAGGGCACCCAAAAGATTTAAAGAAATAAATGTTAGGTTTTCTATTTCTCCAAAGCTCATATAGTTTTTGTTCTTACTATTAACAATTAAAATTATGTTTGGAACATAGCAGGCAGTGTTCACTCCTTCAGCCCAAAATATTACAGGAAGTTTGCAATCAGCCAACATTGCCCTGGAAGCTTCAATTAATGTCATGTTTCTCCTTTCAGCAACTCCATTCTATTGAGGAGTTCTGAGAGCACTGAACTGCCTTGTTATCCCTTTTTCTTCACAAAAAGAATTTAAAACATGATTTTTAAATTCTGTCCCATTGTCACATCTGATTTTTTTTACTTTAAATTTTGACTGATTTTCCAACTTGACAACAAAAGTTTTCAACAATTCAGCAGTTTCATCTTTTGTTTTAAGAAAGAAAACCCAAGTATATCTAGTGAAATCATCAACTATTACAAAATAATAATATGACCTTTTACCCAAACTCATTACCCTAGTTGGCCCAAATAAGTCTATGTGTAGCAATTCTAAAGGTTGTGAGATAGAACTTTCAGCTTTTAGCTTGAAGGATAACTTGTGTTGCTTACCCTTGAGGCAAGGCACACAATGCTCAGAACAAGTAAATTGTTCGACAGGAAGACCCTTGACCAAACCAAGATTGAGAATTATGTTCATGTTCTTGTAATTTACATGTCCTAGCCTTCTATGCCAAAGATTAAACTCATCAATTCAGGCTTTGGATATAAAACAAGCAGTGCCATTGGTAGGAGTATCAACTGACATATCCAATACATACAAACCTTCTTTCCTGGGTACTCTCAGCAAAATCATTTCCTCAGGAATTTTAACTTCAGATTTTAGTATGATTGCCTCTCTCTCATTAAATAAAACATTTAACCTCTTGTCACACATTTGTGAGACACTAAGCAGGTTAAAGTTCAAAGTACCAACAATATTGACTCTATCAAAGCTTATCGAACCATTTGTAACATCTCCTTGTGCTGAGATGTACCCCTTGTTGCTTCCAAATACAACTGATCCTCCATTGTGTGTTTTTGTATTATCCAAAATATCTTTATTTCCTGTTATGTGGCTGGTGCATCCACTGTCAACGATCCACATTCGACCTTGACCTTTATTTTGCACCTGCACATGTCACAAATTTATTAGTTTTTGTAAGGGACCCAAGCCTTTGTGGTCTTGGGTCTTCCCAATGCATCGTTATACTTGTACTCTTTTAGTACTAAAGTATTTAAAGCAGGTTGTTCAGTGAACAAATCATCATTTTCAAAGTCTAAGTTTTGATGAGAACTTTGTTGATGAAATTTCTCACTTTCTATTTTTGATTTTCTTTCCAATGCCTTTCTTTCTCTAAATTCTCTGAGCTTTCTTTGCGAGTTTGACTCAGTATTCACAAAAGCATCTGTTTGAAATTGGTTTTGATTCGAAACTCTGGTCCTTTCTGGTGAAGCAACCATACTTTCGTGATGCAAATCTATTTTTGACAAACTTTTCACCTTAAAGCGGAAAAGTAGAAGTTCCGCTTGAATTAGTTAAAAATTCATTTTGACCAGAATTTCTTTCCGTTTAAAAAGAGTTTTGAGGATTGACTTTTCCTCTTGAAGGATTTCTTTTTCCTTGACTTTCAACACTTCATAGTTTTCACTAAATTTAACAGATGGTCTTTGTTTCAAAGCAGTGACAACCTGAAGTTTTTCTTAGGTTTCGGTTGAACATGAGTTCGAGCGGAGAATTGTTCCGCTTGAAATTTAGCCGGAAAATTGTTTTTCCTAAAAAACTAAGAAACTTCCATTTCTTTCATTACCAATTAGAACCTTGTTTGAACTGGATTCAAAATGCTTAACTGTATGACTCTTAACATGTGAGACTTTTCCTGTTATTTTCTTTGCCAAATTTTGAGTTTTCACAGTTTTAGGTTTTGAAGATTGGTTTCTGTTCAGAGGCTTGTGATAACAATCAGCTGCTAAATGACCAGTTTTGCCACAAACTATACACTCAGGAACTCTAGAAGAGTCATAATAATGAGTGTATATAGGGGATTTTCACTTGTTTCCTGACTGAAAATTGTTCTACCAAAAATTTGACCTTTGCCAGTTTTGACATTTTCAACATGTTTACCTCCAACTTTTAATTCCTTTGGTTCATAAAAGGTAGGTGGAGAGACAACAAACGTTGGTTTCAAAATTATTGATTGATCAACTGCTGCATAGGTGCTTGCAGCAGTGATTTCAGTTTCAACAGCTTCATATTTCTTTTCAACAACTTTTACAGGAGCAGTATCATCAACAACTAAAGTGACTGTGCTTTCAGTTTGCAAGGCAAAATTGGTTCAATTACTGGTAACTAATCAGTGGGTGGTTTCACAAATCTATACCCAATTCCAGTTTGGCCATACATAGCACCTTTCTAAATTTTTTCAGCCTTTTCATTGGCCTTTTGTAGTTTATCACAAGTAAGTTAAGCTTCGGTTAGCTTAACCTCAAGAGCACCCACATCTGTTTTAGCATTTTGGGTTTCTTTCCTTGAGGTGTTCAGCTTGGAAATCAAGTCATCAATCTGAGTTTTTAAATTTGAGTTTGGTTGTTTCAGTTGCTCAATTTCTTCATTTAAAGTAGTGACTTTTGAAATGTATGAGCTTTCAGTTTTCCTAAAACATTCCTTTAACTCTTTTAGGTTTGAAACTTCATCAATTAACTAAGATTTGTGATTTAAGTATCTTTTAACTTATACAACACATGCAGGGGAGCATAAATGTGTTAACACTTTCTCAGGAATAGGATTTACCTGAGCTGAAGACTCCTCCTTAGCCATAAGAGCATGGTTGATTGGCTCAATTATGCAATAACTTCTTCCCAATTAACAAACTCCGTTTGGTTAGCCACAATGGCTGTTGAGTTGTTGTTACTTCCATTTCCGCTTGGTTTTGGCGGTGTTGGTTGTGAGCTTGAAGAACCATGGGTGTTGTTGTTCTTGTAGCTGTTGTTGTTTTGATGATGGCTTCCTTAACTCTTAGCTTGAGTTTGATTCTGAAACTCACCTTCTTTCTTGGGTTTGAACACTCTCTTGCAAAATTACCCAATTGGTGACAGTTGTAACACTTGACCTTGCTTTTGTCAAGATTAATAGGTGCATTTTTGGCTCCTTCGTAAGTTCTCCCAGTACGTTTATAGAAACGTTGGGCTCTTACTGAGACCATGGCAAGTTGTGTAAGTATGTCCATCTCCTCCAAGTCATCTGCACCAATACATTCTAAATCTTGTTGATACATGGTTCTTGATCGTCATGTGAAGTATCGAATACAAGAAGGATACACACAAGATTGCTGAGGTCCGAACTCAGGCCGAACCTGGAGTTCGGACATGGCCGAACGTGTGGCCGAACCTGAGGTTCGGCCGGTCGTATTTCAGCTCTATAAATATGTGTTTCATGTATTGTATTTAGTAGAGATAACAGTCTAAGCTTCCGGGTTATACATTTACTCTGTGTACTCGGTGGTCTCTGTGGTTAATACAAAGTTCATTTGTATTTACTCTTTGTGTTTCATCTCGTTTATATTGATTTCATTACGATTAAGTAGAAGATCCACACCCTCACGCACTTTCAAGTGGTATCAGAGCATTTGGTTTGCTCTACTAGTCGGAAATCAGTGTTTCTCGGAGTTTTGAGTTCAAATTCACGTTTTTGCGAAAATGTCAATCATTTTTGAGTTCGTTTGATTGTTTCGAGTGTGCTTTTCATTCAAAATTCATTCCTGAGTTGTTTCTATCATGTTTTCTCGAATTCCTGTCGAAAATTCCAGTAAAAAACGTTGAAAATCGAGAAAATGGCGTCGAGTGAATTCTGTCCTGTTTGAGGTTCGGACAAGTTCGGCATAACCGCTCCGAACTTGAGGTTCGGACGGAGTTCGGTCTCTATATTGATTCGGTGAGAGTTCGGTGAGAGTTCGGTGAGGGATCGGTCAGTGTTTGGACCAAGTTCGGTGATAGTTCGGAGTTGTTTGATTCTTGTCCGTCCGAAGGTCAGGTTCGGAGAGAGTTCGGTGTTGTTAAAGTCGGATTAAGTTCGGAGGTAGCTCGGAGGAGGTTCGGACGAGGTTCGGAGTGAACAGTAACCAGTTTTTCAAAAATGTTCGATTTTCAAGCGTTCGCGGCTATTCAAAATTCAGTTCAGGCAACGATGCAAACAATGATTAACTATGTTAATGAAATTGGAACAAGTCAGAAAGTTCCCAAATTACTTAAATTGGAAGATTATCATAGTTGGGTGACACGATTTGAAGCATTTGTTTCCGCAAATGATATCGATATGTGGCTATCGTATTCTGAACAATATACATATCCTAAGGGTGAAGACGGAGAGCCAATTCTTCAAAGGAAGCTTTCTGGTGAACAAAAGAAAGCATATCAAGCTGAGAAAAAGGCTTATGGTACTTTAACAATGGCTTTGCCTACTGATTTACTTCATCAATTTTCAAGTAACTATACCGCAAAGAGCTTGTGGGATGCTCTAGAAAAGAGATGTGAAGGCAATGATCAGTATAAGAAAAATCGACAAAAAGTGTTGAAGAAAGAATTTGATAGCTTCAAGCATTATCAAAATGAATCAATTCCAAATCTGATTGCAAGATTTGCACATTTAATGAGTGAAATGAAATTGGTGAATCTTACAAAAGATGAAGCAGATAGGAAAGAAAATATTATGGAAGCTCTACCAGAGAAGTGGGAAATTATGTGATGATGATTACTAATGATAAGGATTATCCAATGTTGTCGTTTAATGATTTGATTCAAAGAATCCAAGCTAGGGATATGGAGTTAAAAGTGAACAAGTCACTTCCTGAGCAAATTCAGAATCCTGTAGTGTATTATGGCAACAATGATTCAACTTTGAATGCTGGAAAGTCTAATATTCTTAGTTCTTCACCTCCTACAGAATTCCTGGCAGGTAAATCTGACACTCCAAGTTATTCATCTGCTGGTTGTAATGTGTCAATTCCTAGTTCTTCGACTCAAAGTGCATTGTCTGTTCAAACTGTTGATGATTATAATGCGTTAATGTCTGCATTGGTATCTTCATACTTTGGTGTTATCACTGGTGCTGTGAGTAATGCTGAGTTAGCAAATGAAGATTACGATCAGATTGATTATGATCTTTTGGAGGAAATGGATCTGAATTGGCAATATGCTATGTTGGTTCGTAGAACGAAGAAATTTTTCAATAGAACTGGTAAGAAGAGACTTAATCAGGAAGGAAAGATTGGATTGGACAAATCTAAAGTAAAATGTTATAAGTGTTCCGTTTATGGTCACTTTGCTCGAGAATGTCCAAGTCCTGCAGAAAGTAAATTGAAGAATGGTCAGCACGCACATTTAGTGTTTCATCCATCAGAAAAAGCTGAAAAGATTGAGCAGAAATCTGCTACTCTTGCTCATGATTGGACTAATACATTTATGCATCCAGATGGATTTGCCTGGAATGCAGAATCAGAAATTAAAAAGAATAATACTCCAATCTCAATTGCTTTAACCATTCAACATACTAATGATGAAAGCTTTTTAACAGAATCTGATACTTCTTCAAGTGTATCTTTGGTTCAAGAAGAATTACCTAGGTCTTCTGAGAATTCAAAAGATGATGAATTTAAATGTTATAACTCTGAGAAGTTGCTCAAGAAGATTGCAAGTTTTGAACAAGATTGTCAATTATCAACTGAAGAAATTGTGGTTCTCAAGAAAGAGGTGGAAGATTTTCAAAATAAATATTATGAGTTGGTTCATATTCATGAAGATGTTTTGAAGGAAAAGGCTCAATTGGCTGAAGAGTGTGAGAAAGCCAAAGCTGAAGCATTAGACGCAGCTCAAGATTTTGATAATCTGTTTGAGAAGAGTTATCCTGTTCAGCAAAAATATGAAGAGGCTATTGCACAAACTGTTGTTACCGTTGAGAAGCTTCAAAACAAGATTTCTATGCTTCAAGATGAAAATGTTCTATACAGAGACAAGAATGAAGTGTTAACTAAAGATGTTGACATATACAAGCAAAAGAGAGAAAATGTGCTTGAAGAATTATATGCTGAATGTGAGATCCGGAAGTTACAAACTTACGAATATGATGATCTCAATGCAAAATTCATCAAGTCACAACAAGAGGTGTTTGAAGGTCAACAGAAGATTAATGATTTAAAATTGGATATTTTGGAGTTGAAACGGCAAGTGAAGAACTGCAATTTGTCACCGACATTGCTTAACTTCTTATACAAGCAGGATCAGAGTTAGGAAAGTTCTAAGAAGGATGATGTTCACTTGGTTCCTCAACCAGTGGATTTAATTGAAGTTACTGCTGCTCAGATTGATCCAAAAGATGACTTGCATGATTATTCCAAGTTTGCCACTCCATCCAAGAAGAACAAGTCCAAGTCTAAAAAGAAGGAGAAACCTTTGGGTGAAGCTCCAAAATTCGTTTCAAAGTCTGTATTGCTGGAAAATGAGAAAGTCTTAGATAAGGTTGTTTCAAGTTCTTCATCTGCAACCGAAGAAGAAAAAGTTTTGATTGAAAAGAACAAGCTGAAGGATATCAAAGCCAAATTCACTAGTGACGCTAAGTCAAGAGAAGTTTCAGATTCTTCTTCCGGTTCTTCAAAGACTCAAGGCTCTAAACATAAAGGGTTAGGTTATAAAGTGTTGGGAGACTCAGTTCAAGCACAGAAATTTGTGAAGGTTGAAAAGGTTCCTAAAGCAAAAGTTACAAAGAACTTGCCATCTCAGAAGGAATATTCTTATTATTCTGAAAGATCTTCATCTTCAAGTAGTCCATCTCCTAGGTATGATTCTTCTGATGGTTTCTTTGATAATTTTCATTCTGAACATTCATCTGATTCTCAAAAATCAAAACTTTTTTCACACAATTTTAGAGAAAGGCTTTGTTATATATGTCGTCAACCAGGACATCTAGGTGTTGATTGTCCGACGACTGCATATATCCACAAAACTGCAAAATATGTGGATCACAAAGGTCAAATTTTTTATGAACCATGGTCCCCAAAGCTTCAGTCAACTCGTAAATCGTCTTGGTCTAAATCAAGTACGTCGGTTGAATCTGATTCAGGTTCTGATCAAAAATTAAAACTTTTACAAATTTGGAAACCAAAAGTTGTTTCCAAGGCCAACAAGGACTTTCTGGAAGACACCGGGCGACCCGACGCTGTTGATTCGGGTCGATCCCAATGCAACTAATGTTTTATTTGGTGTCAAGCAGGTGTTTCAGGAAGACCTTTCGGTGATTGGAAAATTGCTGATTGTGAAATATCTGTTCTAATTAAATGCTAAACTGCGAGTATTTGTATTGGTTGATCAACTTTTCTTGATTTTTCACTCCGTCTCATTCTGAGGGGGAGTTTGTTTTTGCAAAAATACAAAAATAGTGTGCTGTTTTTCAAATCGTAAAAATGAAAATCTATAAATAGAGTTGTCATTTTTAGGGGGAGAAATTTGAAAAAGTCAAAAACATTGAAAAAATGCAAAAAGCCAAAAACACTGAAAAATGAGAAATTGTATCCGACATGATTGGGAAATGATGGTACATTGTCTAGGGGTGTTCATGGTTCGGTTTCAAACCGTGAAACCGTCCAAACCGGTCATGGGTTCGGTTTCGCAGTCGGTTTTTTATCTTAACGAATGGTCGGTTGGTTTCAAAAATTTTAAACCGTTGTGAACAGTTTGGTTTACGGTTTATATGAAAAACCGGTCGTAAAAAACCGGACCGGACCGTGTACATATAATAAATAATATATAGTATATATATATATATCATATATATATAGGGGAAGGATCAAATAAAAACAAGATGTTATTGCGAAAACAAGAAAACAAATATTAAAACCTCTATAACTTCTTCATACGATAATATTTTTAAAAAAATTTGCACCAAAAGTCTTAAAATTATGTCACCTTTAATTCTCGGAAAAAAAATTAAAAATATAAAATTTCGTGATTTTTTTTATTATTGCACATGTGCAATAATACTATTAATTATATTACACATGTGCAATATTAACAAAAAAACGTTAATTTTTTTTTAATTTTTTCCAGAATTAAAGATAACAGAATTATAAGATCTATGGTACAATTTTTTATCAAAAATATTAACGTACGAAAAAGTTATAGAGGTTTTAATATTATTGCACATGTGCAATAATAAATTTTTATTGCACATGTGCAATAATAAATTTTTATTGCACATGTGCAATAATAAAAAAATAAAAAAAACGTTGAATTTTTTTTAATTTTCTCCAGAATTAAAGATAACAGAATTATAAGATTTATGGTGCAATTTTTTATAAAAAATTTTAACATATGAAAAAAGTTATAAAGGTTTTAATATTATTGCATATGTGAAATAATAATAATAATAAAAATTATTGCACCTGTGCAATAATAATTTTTAAAAAAAATTTGATTATTTTTTAAAATTTTTCCCATAACTAATGATAACATAATTTTAAGAATTTTGGTGCAAAATTTTTATAAAAAATATTAACGTATGAAAAAGTTATAGAGGTTTTAATATTTGTTTTCGTGTTTTCGCAATAAAAGTTGTTTTCACATGATCCTTACCCTATATATATATATATATCATATATATATATATATATATATATATATATATATATATATATATATATAATACATTGACTTGTTTTTAGTAATGAGATTTTGGGTGTCAGCGTTTAATAACAAAAATTCTAGAAAATTTAGACATGGTTTCATCCTGAAAATCTAGTATACTATTGTTTATATTATGAACTTTAGTATTTGCATCATGTTTTTTAGAGGTTACCTGTTATATTTAGAGGTGGATTTTGTATTAACAAATTAGAGATGACAAGTATAGTAGACTAGCTCATATTCTCATTCCCACATTTGATAAAGTTGATTTCGAATTTTCTTTTAATATAAATTTAATATTCTAAACTTATATTGAAAGCTTAAATATCCTAAACCGTGAAACCAAACCGAAACCAAATCGGAAGTAATGGTTCGGTTTGGTTCGGTTTTAATTTTTAACGGTTCGGTTTAGGGTTTCGATTATTAAAAACCGTAACTAACGGTTTGGTTTACGGTTTGACCGAAAAACCGTAAAAACCGGACCACGAACACCCCTAACATTGGCTGACAGTACCTGACTTATGGATAAAGTAGATGAAAAAGCCATAAGACCATTTGATCGATGTGCAAGGTAGGCTCGGCAAATCAGAAAGTATACAAATGTGATATATACTAAATCTGATGCTTGACCTAGTGGACAACATCTTGATGCATATCTCATGATATATCAAGAAAAATACATGTGAAAAATAAAAAGAGAAGTCACTGTGTATACATGTGTTCATTTTGCAAAGATTTAAACTTGTTTGATTTTCTTTATTTTGTCAAACGATCGGACTTTCTCTGCGTGTCGAAAGACCGACCTGATCGTTGTTCGTTTGACGTTCTGCTTTATTTTCTTTGGTGTTTCGTATAACTCATCGGACTTTCTCTGCGTGTACGGGAGTACCGACCTGATTGTTGTTGAGTTATACAACTTCAATTGTTTTATTTTCTTTTTTTGTTAAATCCGAGGCCTTATCTGCGTATCGAAAGATCGAACTTAAGGTAGACGATTTAACATTCTTATTTCTTTTTGCATGGAACACAGTTGACTAAATCATGGTTACAATCATTATGTGATTCAAATCACAAATGAGATCACAAAATGTGATAAGCAAAAGCATATCTGAGTATGTCTGATAGTGTGGGGTACGCTGGTCAATGCAAATTTAATCAATACCTTAACATATCCAGATGTTATGAGTATGATTGTGCCGGAGTTTAAAGTTGGACAAACTATATCTGTTATGCATGTATGATCCCAAGTTGTGATCTTTCTCACAAAAGACAAAAATAGTGTCTAATTCTGTATTGTTTTACTTCTGTTATCAGAAAATACCAAAAAGATTTTAGGTGTGTTTTGATATAAAGTTTCCAAAAGCCAAAAAGATTTTGTTTCTGTTTTGTTTTCGATTGATCAACACGAAATACAAAATTACTTTTCAAAATCAATCTATCTTGGAGTCTCAAAGAGACATTTTGCACCAAGATTATTTATGTTGGCAGGTTTCTAAGTGGGAAGAAAGCATCACAACTTCAAGTCTTCTGAAGTTTGTTGATAACGAGATTACACACGATGCAATATCAAGTATTCAAGATTGAACTCATCGTCAAGAACGAGGAAGAGTTTGATTAAAGATACATGATATAGGTTTGTATAGAGGAGATGATACTGCACATGCCGAGGGGAGTTTGTTGATACATGGTTCTTGATCGTCATGTGAAGTATCGAATACAAGAAGGATAGACACAAGATTGTTGAGGTCCGAACTCAGGCCGAACCTGGAGTTCGGACATGGCCGAACGTGTGGCCGAACCTGAGGTTCGGCCGGTCGTGTTTCAGCTCTATAAATATGTGTTTCATGTATTGTATTTAGTAGAGATAACAGTCTAAGCTTCCGGGTTATACATTTACTCTGTGTACTCTGTGGTCTATGTGGTTAATACAAAGTTCATTTGTATTTACTCTTTGTGTTTCATCTCGTTTATATTGATTTCATTACGATTAAGTAGAAGATCCACACGCTCACGCACTTTCAAATCTTCAAGTGTGAAGTTAGAGTGTGAGTCAGTGACTACAAAGGCATGATGACTGTTCTCAAAGTTATGAGAAACATTTTCAGAAAAATCAACCAAAGATGATTGATTTGAAAAGTTAGAGTTCACATTTGTTTGGCTTTGAAAATTAGTAGTGATAAGAGCATTTGATTGTGGCTGAGTTGGTTCAGAACTGAGCCCTGTATGAGATTTATCTCCATTTCATAGGCACATAAGATACCATGAAGTTCACTAAGTTTCATTTTCTTAAGGTTTTTTCACTCTCTTATGCTCACTGTATAAACAATCCACATTGCAGGTAGTGACCTTAGAACTTTTCTGTTAACATCAGCTTGTTTAAGAGTTACATCTGTCCTTTGAAGCTCATCAAGTAGAAAAACAAAGCGAAGATACTGGTTTGTCATAGTTTCACCAGTTTTGTAACTGAAATTTTCATATTTTTGTTTTAAAATGCTCTTTTTGTTCTATTTAACCTCACTTATTCCTTCATACATCTCATTCAGAGCATTCCACAAGTCAAATGCAGTTTTGTACCCCTTAAATCCAACAAGTATGGAGTTGGGTAGCGCTGCTTGCAAGGTCGAGTAGGCCTTGAAGTTTTGCTCAAGTAGCTCCAGGAATCAAACTTACGATCTATTTTGTTAACAAGTCTCCCATCATCATCTCATATCACTAGAACAAGTCTAGTTGGTCAAAATCAAAACGATTACTTAACACTACTCCTCAACTTCCACCTTAATAGATTATCCTCAGTGTCTCTCCTTTCCTCCTGAAATTAAATTGAAAATTAGAGATTAAAATTCCCTTTATAATTAAAGTTAGGGGTATTTATGTTAAAATATTTTTAAATACAGATGTCACAATTTCACCACTACAAATGAAGTGAGATTATCTTTACTATATTATAATGCATCTCTTTTGGATGGCAATATCATAAATATGAAAACTCTTAATTTTAAGAGGTACCAGAAATCAAGCATCATGTACAACAAGGAAAGCGTAAAACAAACCAGACTTGTGTAACCAGATATACTTACGGCTTCAGTGTAACCAAGGGTACAAAACTTCTCTGATATCATAAAGCGATACCTTCTGTGATATAGGGTACAATAGGGTACAAGACTTGCAGACTCTCAATTTCAAAATCAAATCTCTCACATCTCCATGGCAAAACTTAGATTCAAAAGTTCACATCTCTCTCTTGGCATCGACCCACTTTCCTCACACCCAGATTAGGCGATGTTTGAAGCAGAATCGGAATTGAACCATATTAGGCGTTGTAAACACCTCCTCAAGCCTACTCTCGATTAAATATGAAATCATAGACAACCATAAATTTGAAATTCAAATATGTGTTTCTCCACCTGGTTTCTCTCCATTCCATCCTCTTCATTTCATAAACCTAGATCTTCGTTTTTATAGCTCTTTAGTTCATCTTTTTATTCATCTTTTTGTGTCTGTTATTGTCTGATTTATGTGACATCCACTGTGCAGGCTACAGCCGTCTGAGACGCCGTCGATGCTACTCCACAATCTTAAGCCATCGCCATCACCATTGAAGTCGCGTCTTTTAACCACCACTGCGCGTTCTGACTTGTATCGATTCAAGGTATGGCTTTGAAATCTGGCATTCATGTTCGATAGTGTGTTCGTTTAGGAAATAAGATTTTACATTTCTACTTGCTGTTTAAAACCTTGTAGAAATAAACGACCGAAAGAAATTGAAGAGTGTTCCTTATATTTGAAGCCACAGTTGACTGAAACTTAACTTTAGGGTTGATTCATTTCATTTTCTAAACATCCAGGTATCCATTTTATTGAAATTGATGACTATGAGGATGTTTAAACATATGTTGGACCGTGGGTTCGATGTATTGCAAGGATTTGAAGTAGATGTTGATCATGAAAAGTTTTTATGAATGCTTTGAATAATTAAGGTACCATTTGCTGTTGTTAGCCCTTCTAAATGCAAATCCACATTATTTAACATTGGTCTCACTTTCAATGAAAATTGCAGTAGCCAGAGCTTAAGTTTCTATTCAGTGTATTCTATTAAAGTCATTTTGTTAACTCTACCATGTATTTTATGTGTTGCATCATCATATGGAATTGCATCAATGGCTATGGTTTTTATAAACAAAGCAGTTTTCATGAAGTATGCGTATTTAATGACCCTCCTAACCCTACAGGTAATACTTAGTACATTAATCTTCACAATTTTTGTTACATCATTCGCGTTACTAGTTGTTTACGAGTATTTATTTTTGGAAACTTTTCAGCAAATGGTAATGACATTACATATTCTACCCTACTGGATAATAATTAAGTTCAAGGAGTTTGATCCTTAACATGATATTAGCTACTCCTTACTAATATTGATACACACACAGGTGAGATCGCACAAAACCATAAATCCTTTACATGAGGCATATAAATTATTCTTAGTTTTTCCATGGTGCTTCATTCTGAGTATTAGCCTAATGCTTTAATTTCTGCCAAATGATATGAAAAGCCTTGAGAGATGAAAAATCAATCTATTAATGTGAAAATGGGTTAATTTGGGTTATATCATTAACTGATGTAAGGGTAATGATTGTTGCATTCGAAGATTTTTCCTTCAACTTACTTGGATACATCATGGCTTTTGTCTCCGTCTTCTTCCAGGTGAGTGGGTCGATTTGGGTTACGTTTTATCCCTAATCAGTCAAAGTCATAGTTGTTAAAAGCAGACGCTTTTGGCGCCTAGGCACAGAATCTAGGCGATGCGCCATAGATGCGCTTATGCTTCCTAGGTAAGTAAGGCGTCACGATTCCGACGAGATTCCAAGCTGCTTCTGGTCAGTATCTGGTCAAGTTCTGGCAAAAAGAAAGAAAAAAACTGTTTATGTGGAGAGTTTCATAGAGAGAGAAGAAGGTGTAGAAAAGAGATTAAGATGAAGTCTGGTCTTTTCCTTTCTATAAGTAAAAGGTATAATTTCTGATATTTAATATTGTTATACAGTAACATCTCTGTACATTGCACGCAGTTTTGATGTGATTGAACACTAGGGTGTTTAAAAGTAAAGTAAATCTTAAGGAGTTTAATCTTATCCTAGAAAAGTTTAAAAAGTTCATTGATTTTTAATATTAAAGAGTTTATAGTTTAATTATTAAATTGTTTATTATTAGACTTTATACTTTTAATACTTTTATGTTTAATCTTAATGAGTTTAATCTTTGTACATTGCAAGCACTTTTGTGTGTCTCGTTTCAAATAGATCAAGTTTTATTATTATTTTTATTTTACTTTACAAAATTTTTATTTTCAAGTATGAATTATTTTGGATTATGTTGGTATTTGAGATAATTTTTATCATTTCGATACTTTATATTTTATTTTATTTAATTTTTACTTAAGAGCGTTTTTTTTTTCAAGGCCCACGTTTCTTTACGCCTATCGCCTAGGCTCTAAGCGGACTCTATACGCCTTGAGTACGTCTCACGCCTTTGATAACTATGGTCAAACTCAAAATGACACAAACCAAAATAGTAAAAAAGGAAACGGGTCAAAAGGGTTGAAAGTTGGCCAAAGTGTATTCCGGGAAATTAGCTGAAAATTATCAGCTAATTTTTTGATTATGATTGGAATCTGATCACATATGTTTGTTTAGGGATTGATGAGTTTGAGTGATTGAGATAGTGTTGTTGAAGGTTCTAATCAGATAGAGAAAAATATTAAAAGGGAGTATTGACAGAGAGGATCAAGATCCAAGCATGGAGATACCCTGAGGTATAAAGTTTTATGATTTTATTCCAAGGTTTTTCTATTCTAAAGATTATAAATTTTCACAATAGGTCTTTTATAAGTTATCACCGAGTAATTTTATTTTTATTATTTTTTTTCAGTATGCCCGTGGAGCAACGAGAAGGGAAATACCACCTGTGAAATCTGCTCTCATAGTCTCCTTATATAGATATGATTTTTATTTTAGCTAAACATCTGCACATTCTCCTTGTAAATTACATGATTAAACTCCTCATATGTTTGGCTTCATGTCAACTTTTTAATGCAGCGATTATTTTGTTTCAGCAATGCTAAATGCCTAACCATAGAAGAGACTTGAAAGTGAAATGACAAATCACACTAGATTCGAATAACTACTATAAGGCTAGGAAGATTCACTGGATT
Source organism: Deinandra increscens subsp. villosa (assembly GCA_039602395.1). Lineage (NCBI taxonomy): Eukaryota > Viridiplantae > Streptophyta > Magnoliopsida > Asterales > Asteraceae > Deinandra > Deinandra increscens. The sequence continues at coordinate 8,743,926 of JBCNJP010000025.1, read as the reverse complement.
TCGAAGGAGGTCTTGGCTAATCCGAAGGTGCTTGCCAATAGAATGAAGGTGGTTGTTGGGAAGATTATCTCTGACAATCAGATGGCGTTCGTGGCTAGTAGGAACATTATTGACGGCCCTTTGGTTGTGAACGAAATCATCTCTTGGTGCAACAAATCGGGGTCTAAAGCTATGTTGTTCAAAATTGATTTTGAAAAGGCTTATAATACTGTGGATTGGGGCTTTCTGTTGTCTATTCTCCATCAAATGAAGTTCCCGGATCGTTGGTGCTCGTGGGTTCGGGGCTGCCTTCTTTCCACAAGGGTGTCGGTGCTTGTAAACGGGTCTCCGTCGTGGGAATTTCAAGCTAAGAGGGGTCTTCGTCAAGGCGACCCTTTATCCCCCTTCCTTTTCCTTATAGTTATGGAAGCTTTTTCTTGGATGATGGAAAGGGCGAATCGTTTGGGTATTTTTAGCGGGTTCCCGGTGTCACACCCCAACCGACGGTGGAATTTACGTCGGGGTATGATGATTGTCCAAATGCTCATGACACTAATTAAAGTTTCAATACTTAATCATTACCAAATTCCAAGTCTTACAATAGATTCAAATACACATAACATAACATACTGATAGAGTTTGATTTATTTAATCTAGGTCCAAAGCATCCTAGATGTAGCATCAAGTATAGTTCACACTGCATGTCCTGAAACATGTATAAAAATAGAGAGTGTCAACTAAAAATAGTTAGTGAGTAAACATAAGTTTAGATATATATATATATAATAGTTTGAAAGCGATTCATATGTCAAATGTAGACTCATGCATGTATGAATAAACAAATATTGCATAATCAAACCTTGATGACTAGTGTCAGTAACTCGAAAGTTACGCTTAGCTTGAGTTAGGTTTCAATCACCCGAATGCCAAACTCGAAAGTTACGCTTAGCTTGAGTTGGATTTGAACCATCATTTCTGGGATGACCTTAGCCATTTGCTTGGCTATTTGGGCCGCCATCTTGCGTCCCGAATTTCCAGAACGGCGCCCGTTGAAATGAATAGACATGCTGAATTGAAGTGAAAGAGAATGTGAGTCCAAGGATTCAAAAGGATTGATAGATACTAAACACGTGAGGGATGTATGAAAATCATGAAAATTAGATTGAAAACATTGTAAATCGATCTGTATAAATCACAAGAATAACGTAGGGTTTGTATTTGGAATGAAATATGAAACGAAAAAATAAATCTCGTTGAATTGTGAAATAATCAAAGCATTGAATGGTAATCATTAAACTGATCACCTTGACTTATCAAAGTTATTTTAGTTCATGTGACGTTTGGTATGACATGCTTTGGCCTAATAGGTAAGACACTCTCACCAAGAGTCCCCAGATCGGCGCACAGGCCCAGCAGTTGACATGGGTTTATACGAAACACCTTTCTTTGACAGAAAACCTGGCTACCGATGTCCACCCTTCCAGTTACTACATGTCCGTCACTTAGAACTTAAACTTTGAGGAGATTGAAAATTGAAAAGTAAATAGAATAATGAAAGTTCAATTGTGGCATAAAGTGATAGTGTGGATGTGTGTGTTATGAGAAGAGTTGGAGCTTGAATCGAATAAGGTGGGAATAAGTAGCATATATATGGACATATAGTAATATGTAATAAGCATGCAAGACATGAGATACTCATGTTTGGACACCTAAAGCCATAGTCTAGGTCACCATTTCTAATAACCTAATTCCCTATAGCCACGGCTCTGATACCAATCTGTCACACCCCAACCGACGGCGGAATTTACGTCGGGGTATGATGATTGTCCAAATGCTCATGACACTAATTAAAGTTTTAATACTTAATCATTACCAAATTCCAAGTCTTACAATAGATTCAAATACACATAACATAACATACTGATAGAGTTTGATTTATTTAATCTAGGTCCAAAGCATCCTAGATGTAGCATCAAGTATAGTTCACACTGCATGTCCTTAAACATGTATAAAAATAGAGAGTGTCAACTAAAAATAGTTGGTGAGTAAACATAAGTTTAGATATATATATATATATAATAGTTTGAAAGCGATTCATATGTCAAATGTAGACTCATGCATGTATGAATAAACAAATATTGCATAATCAAACCTTGATGACTAGTGTCCGTAACTCGAAAGTTACGCTTAGCTTGAGTTAGGTTTCAATCACCCGAATGCCAAACCGGTCAAATTCAGGTGGGTTGTCAGTCCAATGGAATCCATTATTGTTACCATAGGCTTGTTTGTTAATGATCATGCTAGAATATAGACTTCGAATAGTGACAACATAGTTTAACATATATCATAGAAATCACACATAGACAGAGAATGAGATCGCATAGTTTGAAAAGAAAAAAGAAAAGAATGTGTGCTTGAATAATGTATACATGTTACATCCCAAAACTTGAAAATGAAAGGGGATTATGAGTACTCACTTGATCAATAAGTGAAATATGAGAATAGTCCGAGTGATATGAAGATGACCTATCCGTGTCCTAAATTATATAAAGACACCTTAAGGTTTAGTGATATGGGTCAAATATATAAGTCAAACATTTAGACTAGTCGAGTCTAGTTACGTGAGTTTATCCGTTTAACCGTTGGTGATAATTATTGTGTTAGATATATGTATATTTATTCTACGAAAATTAAATACAAGTCTATTTGAATATTCAAGTAAATGTGTTCTCACAAATATGAGTTATATTTCGAATGAGTTAGATAAATAATATATTTGTCTCAAGTTGTGTCCGTTATTTAAACTGAACAGATATATATATTTATGACGAAAGAAATATATATTTTACTACTAGTTAGATTTTAATAAGTCTAAGTCTCAACTTAGTTTATATAAAATTCATTTTAGCAAAGTTACAAATGGTTATAGTGATAATAGACTTAACGGAGTTCCTTTAGATGTAATATTAAATTTAATTGAAGTAAATGTAATAACTGAATTTGAGACGTAATAACTAAACTTGAGATACGTTTTAATATAACAAAATTTCATTAATGTTTTATGCAAATAAAATAAAACTATGAGTATAAATCTTACTATAGCAAATTTAATTTATGATTAACAGACGAGGTGCTTATATTTGAGGAGTATAAAATATATAAGATTAGTATTTTTCTTTAGAAATTGTAGTTAACCCGAAGGCTCGACTAGTTCAAAACAACGTCATAATAATAATAAACGATTACTCACGTAAGACAAGCAAGGAGAAGGAATGTAGTAGGAGAATGTTGAATCCACTCGTGAGTCTTCAAAAGGTAGATAATTTCTTTATGTCGTGGAATTGGAAGGAGAAATAGATATATTTTTGTGAGCGTTTTTTAGAGTAAGAAATGAGTTTCGGTGTGTTTATTTTTGGTTCAAGCATGTCGTATTTATACATGAAATCTTAGCCTTTGGTAATCCTTGGTAACACTTGGTATCACTTGGTAACACTTGGTAATCCTTGGTAACACTTTGTAATCATTGGTAACACTTGGTAGATCTTGTAATCATTGGTAATCCTTGGTAATCCTTGGTAATCCTTGGTAATCCTTGGTAGATCTTGTAATCATTGGTAGATCTTGGTATAAGTTTAATATTTGAAATGGTTTATTTATAAAAAAATAATCGATGGATATATTTATAAAACTATATATATATATATATATATATATATATATATATATATTTTTAATCATTAGTATTTTTACAATTATTGTATAGCGTTGGAGTTGTCAAATGATTATCACCATTGGTTTCGTGAGTTGACTCGGGTATGACCTTAACATGCATAATATATATATATATATATATATATATATATATAAATATTACATATAAAATGGAACGAGCATAAAAAAAAGAATTTCATGATTTGCTTGAATAAAGATTGAAATTACATGGATAACTGAAACGGGTCGGGTTACAAATATGGAAAATAGACGGATGTCACACCCGGTGCCAAATGGGGGTCCTATTATATCTTGTTTGCTATTTGCCGATGACGCGTTAATGGTGGGGTTGTGGTCCAAGCTTAATGTCCTCAACTTGTCTCGGCTCCTTAGGGCGTTTTTTCTTGCCTTGGGTCTAAAAGTAAACCTCAAGAAATGCTCTGTCTATGGCTTGAATGTGGTTCAGAGTGAGGTGGAGGCTATGGCTGTGATGCTGAGGTGTAAAGGGGCTGTCCTTCCATTTGTTCATCATGGTCTTCCGGTGGGGGAGAACCTTAATAGGGTTGCTAGTTGGAAGCCGGTGGTGGAGGCGTTTGAACGTAAACTTTCTGGATGGAAAGCTAACTGCTTATCCTTTACGGGCAAGTTAACCTTAGCCAAATCTGTGCTCGATAGTATCCCCTTGTACTATTTTCCCCTCTTTAAAGCCCCGGTGAAGGTGCTGCAAAAACTTGAGAGCATTCGTCTCAATTTCCTATGGGGTGGAAAAGACAATGCTAGGAAGATTCACTGGATTTCGAAAGAGGTCTTGGCTAATCCGACCGACAGAGGAGGCTTGGGCTTGATCCCCCTTGAATCAATGAATATGGCTCTTAATGCTAAGTGGTTGTGGAGATTTTTTTCGGAACCAAAGGGGCTATGGAGAAAGGTTATGAATGGCTTCCATGGCTCTCAGATAGGTGCAGGCCTTGTTCCAATTGGAAAAGGGGCTTCGGGGGTCTGGGTCAACATTGCGAAGGTCTAGAACAGGTTGATAAAAAAGGGTGTGGTGCTCGGGGAGTTGATGACCCAATATGGTGATAGATGGTTGTGGAATGGGGATCCCACGGGGGTGTTTTTGGTTAAAAATCTCAAAGTTTTGATCTCTGAGAAGTCCCTTGTGGCGGGTGCTACTGTGGTGAAGTGGAATCCTCTTGTCCCTCCCAAAGCTAATATTTTGTTTTGGAGAATGCTCATCTGCAGGTTACCAACCAGATCTGGTCTTTGAAAACGTGGAGTTCCCATTTCGTCGGTGTGCTGCCCCCTGTGTGAAGAGGCGGACGAGACAGAAGCTCATCTCTTTTCGGGCTATGGTCTTAATTCTGTTATTTGGGCTGTTATAGCCCAATGGTGTGGGCTGGGGAATTGGGTCTGTTTTGATACTAAGGATCTCATTGTTAGTATTCAAGGAGGGGTGGGTATCAAGTCAAAGACGGGGCTGATTGATGTTGTGTTCAGAGCTGCGTCTTGGGTTGTGTGGAAATCCAGGAACGAGTGTATCTTTAAAGGAAGACGGCCGAGGTTGAGCGAGATGATATCGGAGATCAAAGCTTTAAGCTTTTTCTGGGTTAAGTGTTGTGCTAAAGGGTGGAGTATAGAGTGGAGAGAGTGGTGTTCTTTTGTTTTTTAAGATGTAGTCTGCTTGGTTGTGTTTGTGTTTCGGGCCCGGTTTGCGCCTTGCTGGCCGGGTTTTCCGTGGTTTTAATGAAAGCGCTTTTTCAAAAAAAAAACTACTATAATGCTATTTTTTACCTTCTCGCATTACATGTCTCTACTAAATGTTGATAATTTTATTGTTTATGTTGACTCGCTGCATGGGGATTTTGACAGGTAATCAAGGAGGACATGGAAAGAAATCTAATAAATGCCAACAATGAAGCCGTTAAATCATTTAAATTATCCGGGGCTGAAAATTCTTTGTTAGAGTTTTTGGGATATTGATGAGAATCTTACAGTGCTAAATAATCTCTTTCTAGCGGACTTAAAGGCTTTTATTCCCGAGCTATTTTCTCAGGTCCACAATTAGGTTATCCGTAGTGGATGGAGCCCCTTATGAGCATTATGCGTCATGTGGCGTCAACGTCAACATAAGGGGCTTTATACCAAAAGTGGTGTAGTGAGGCTCCATATATAACCCCCATGTAATGATTACTTAATTATTATTTAATCAATTTTTATATAATTTAATATTAAATATATTAAAAACTAAAATATTCATTAAAAAAAACAAGACATAAAAACTAAAAGATTTAAAAAAAAAAACAAACCTACAACATTCATTAAAAAAACAAACATGAAAATTTAAAAAAAAAACAAATCTAGATTCTTAAAAAAAAACATCTTAAGGCCATATTCTTTCATGATATTCGCTCGAATTTGCAACGCGAGGCTTCGGGCGGGTTCTTCATCGGGGAGCGGTTGCATGAGCCTCTCCAACGTTTTTTCTTTTTTCCGAGCGTTAAAGGCATTGATTTGTTCTCTCTTAACTGTCAAAAAATCATGAAAACGTTCTCGCATTTCTTCATGGCGGACGGAGTAGTCGGATGATGGTGCTTGACTTGCCGATGAGGACGCCGCTCGTTTCGCTTTCGCCTTTGCCTTTGCCTTGTCCCTACCCGGCGCCCTAGGCCGCTCGATTTCGACATCCTCGTCGTAATCGTTCACATCGTTCAAATCAAATGCCCGAGCGTCGGACATATTAGGGGAGTCGGTGGCGGCGGCGGAAGACGACGTTTTTGATTTTTTACTTGGTCATCTTGTCGGCCTTGTGAGGTCCGATTGATTCAACCACTTTGGTGCATCACGAACCACTTGTCAAGCCTTGAGGTTGTTAAACGCCGGCGCGTTTGCTCGATACTCCGTCATTGCCGCTATGATGATGTCTTGGTCGTCCGCACCGCTCGGTCGACTACTTTTAATCCGACCGTATATGGTGGAAAAGGCTTTCATCCTCTTGTTCATTTCCGTCCACTTTCCCGAGAACGAATCGTTAGCTCGGTACGGCTCCTTTTTCATCTCGACGAAAAAATTTTGACGAATCTCCGACCAAAAAATCACAAGGTCTTTACTATTACCTGCGTTTAAAAAATAATAATTAATAATTTGAATGTTTTAAAAATTTTAATTTTAAAAAGTGTATTATTTACCGTGAATGGGATCCTCTGACGTGTCAAGCCACGATCGAGCTAGTGCCACCTCCTCCTCCTCCTCGGTCCAATGTTGCACCACTTTTCGTTGTCTCGGTTGCGCGGTGTCTTTTTTCTTGTGAGATCTTCGTTTTCCCGGTCCAACCGGCGCCGCCTCCTCTTGCATCTCCGGAACCACCTCGGGTTCGTCCGGGGAAACCGCAATGGGTTCTTGTGAAGAGGGACGAGAAGGTGGGGTAGGAGATGGAAAAGGTTGGTACCGTGAATAACCTTGGCTGGATTGAAATGTTGCGAAGTTTTGTTGCGAGTACGAGTTGAAGCCGAAGTTTTGGTAAGGGAAAGGTGGGAAGGCTTGTGGCGGGGGCGTTATGTTCGCAACATACGCGAACAAACCATCGTCGCGCGGTTGTTGCTCGAACTCGTTTGTCCGACGTGGGGCTTGGAAGGGCGAGTTTGAGGAAGGTCTGCCACGAGGAAACATTTTGATTATTGTAGGTAGAAAGAATTTTATAAAAAGTGAGAGATGAGTGAAGGAGTGTGCATAAAAAATGGATGGAAGGTAGTATTTATAATGTTTAAAATAGGTTAAAAATTTTAAAAAAAATAAAAGTAAATGACCGTTCAACGGTCGAAATTTTAATCCCCTCCAACGTTCACGGCGCCACTAACATGGCGCTCCTCCACATTTCGCATAACATGGCGCCCCAGGGGTGGGGCAGGGGCGTTATGAGGGGCGCCATATTAGGGAAAAAGCCCCCATAACGCCTCATTGCGGATAGCCTTATACTTGTCAAACATATATTATTCAAACAACTACTATTTTTTTAAAATTAATTCTTTTGAGGTGTTACGTATTAATAAACACATTCTAGATTTTTTTTACCTGTGTGGCCCATTTGACACATTTCCTCTTGATTTGTTTGTTTATCATTACTTGTTTAACACATTAGAGAGATAAAACATAGCCTAAACTGACCAAGTTATGACAATTTACTGTTTTTTGGAAATTGACTTGTGCTTACAGGAGGACTTACTTGTTTGGTTCTGAAAATGAAAGTTTTGATATAGTTGTTATGTATTTTGCTAACTGTTCTCTACTTTTAAACAGGTTCCTCGTGCAGTTGTATATTGAGGTTTGCCATGGAAATCTACTTGAAGAATAAGCTACAAACGTATCTAACATACTTAAGTATATTTCTCTGTACAACCACTTCCATTTGATATGAGACATAAAGATAGCATTTTATGTCTTCCTTCAAGTGCTGGCCTAGTCAAAGACGTCGTAATAAAAAAAATAAGCTTGACACAAACTCTGTGATTGAGGTAAGATATATGTCTGTTTGATGTTATGAAGAAAGAAAAAAAGTACGTTTTTTTGTTACAACTGCTCTCATGACTCTCTTTGACTTTGTTTCTGCTCAAACTTGGTTCATCTTAAATTAAAACTTACACCGAATTAATTACAAACTCCATCAAACTTTTATATAAATCATTATGTATTCTTGAACTTGCAGGTGCTTTTGTGGAAATAAATAAAAATTACGGATTCCTCTCACGGATTTCGGTATACAGAGTAGGGTTAGGTTGGGTATTTCATGGACCAGTTTTACTAAACTATATTAGGTTTTGTTTCTTATATTGTATGTTTGCTATAAGGGTGGGGGGTATGTCTCGGCATACCCTTCGGCATGATTTTCGGCGACCTTAGGCGACCATACCCCCTCCCTTCGGCATCCCCTTCTCGGCATTCTATCTCCCAAATTTCGGCAAATTCTTGCCGATCGACATACCCCCATGTGTGTGTGTGATGTGGTCCCACTTTACAAAATTATCCAAAGTTTACCGAGAATTATGGTTAGGCAACCATACCCACCACTAAAACATCAATTCTACATAAATTTTCTCTCTCCTGTTGGCAGCCCATGATTGGTCAGATTTACGTTTCAAATGGTTGCCTTAGGCAACCATACCCCCACCCTAATTGATTATGTACCATGTTTTTTTTTCTGATATGCAGCGTCATTTTGATTTTATGTTGACAGTTTTTAGTAGATCAATGGTACTCCTGTTAATAAGGGGAAAGCCAAAAATCTTTCAAATCCAATAAAAAAGCGAGTTTTTTTTTTATCAAATGGTGTTTATGGAAAAATTATTTACCAAATAGGTGGTGATGAAAAACTATTTACCAATATAGTGTTTGTAAAATTTTATTGTTTATCTCTCCTATTTTCATTAGATAGTTTATATTAAAAAACGATTCTTGTAGAAAGTCAAATCATAAGTTTCCAAAAAAATAAATAAGTTGGTCCATTAACTTTTATAAAACGTTCTTTAGAGGAATTTAAAAACTTTTAAAAACAAAATATGTAACAACATTTAAAATGTCATAAAGCCATTTTTTTAAATGTTTAACAAAACACTTATAAAACAATTTCTTCCGACATTTCAAAATCCTTTTAAATTAAGTATATTTAAAATATTAACAAACAAAACACTCATAGAATGATTTGTTTCGTGGGAGAAGAATGAAGAATAAGCTTGCTGACATACCTTATCTTATCTTGATGGTTTGAGGAAAGTGAATAAAGTTATAAATAATCATGAGTTCTACTTCAAGCTTTCAACAACAAAATTGATAAAATACGTCTTGATTGTGCTTCTTATTTATATGTTCTATACATTACAACCCCCTTTTCTCAACATACTATGGTTTAGTTAATCAGGTGTGCCTTTTGTATTTTATTTTGGCAAGTTCATGCTTTTGGGCCATTTAAGCGTCTATTATATTTTACATTGACTAACGCTATTGAAACTGACTGATAAAGGCAGGAAATAGATGACAGAGACATGATGGGTATCCCTGAATCAAATAACACAAACAAACCAACAGATACAAGTAACTATTGAGGTGAGGGTTTTAAAGATATACATGTATGTAAAATGAGCCCTTGGTTAAATTATTTTGTTATGAATATGTTCGTTTTTTTATTGTTTACAAGCTCTCTTTATGGTTGTTATTTAATGAAATTTGTCGAGCGGATAATGAGTCGGTCCATTACAATTATGGTTACAAGCTCTCCTTATGGTTATATGGGTTTTGAAGTCAGAGTGAAGAAGAATGTGCCAAAATTGAGGATGTCGATCGGATAATGAGTCAGTCTATTACAATTATTATTCTTTTTCAAACTCCAACCGTGCGATGCACGGGTTTAAAAAAAATATATTCAAAATATTAACAAAGCTCTTATTTGCATTTTGAAAGAGGTAAACTTTCTAAGAACAAAAATTAAAACCGTATTAAATAACATTAAAACAATTTATAAAAGTTAAAATAAAAGATTCTTAATAAGGTTTCTAAAACTATCGAAGAGCGTTATAATAAGACAGTTAATTTTGGTTAATTTTTAATATTTAAAAACATTTAAATCTCGAATGTTTAAAAAGCATACAAATAAATTACTCGAAAACACTTTTTAAAATGTAAAAATAACAAAACACTTATAAATCATTTTCTTCTTACATTTAAAAAAAACTTCTTAATTTGTAAAAACGTTAGAAAAGCTTTTATTAACATATTTAAAAATGTTAAAAATCTTAATTTTAATAAAGTAATAAAATGGTATCCAAATGTCTCTTTTCTAGGGTGTTCACATCAGCACCGCCACATGTCAAAACCACATTTAGTTATCAATTTAGTAAATTATCAATTAATATAATTACCAATTTTATCTAAATTAATTTTTCATTTTAAGAAAAATGGTAAACTTAATGTAGATTTGATAAATTACTCAATAATTTGAGTCCTTTGAAGAAAACTATAAAGAATTTGTCATCTTTAATGTATTAAATTATCTATTAATATCATATAATGAATAATGTCATTTATAAATTTCAAATTTCTTAATCATTTTTTTTATATTTAGCTAATATTATGAATCTAAATTCAACCCGTGTAATACACGGGTTACTAACCTAGTATATATATATATACAGAACACTTTTTAACATTTTAGAAACAAAAAGTTTATGAAAGATATTTTTAAAAATATAAATTCCATTTTAGAAAAGCTAAAGAAAAAAAATTCTAAAAAATGTTTTATAAAAAGTTAATCGACTAACTTTTTTTCAAGAAACTTATAATATAGCTTTCACGAAAATCATTTTTTAATATAAAATACCCACATGATATGGTGCGGGATGTTTTGTTCGGTACGTTCAAGAGGGCGGGGATCTCATCAAAAAAGGAAGTGCCGGTTAATTTTTTGTCAGATCCATTGGATGGGCGCTCTCCAGTCAGATCAGTTGACATTCTTGTGTTTCGATGGAAGAGGGGGAAGCATGCTTGTATGGATCTTACAGGCGTCTCTCCCCTGGTGGGTCTGAGGCCTGGCTCTTTCAGGGCGGGTCAAGTGGTTTTGAAGGCGGCAGCTGGGAAGGTGAACAAACACGAAAAAGCGTGCCTCAAAAATCAACATGTGTTTGTTTCCTTCGCGTTTGATACGTTTGGCCACATCGTCCCGGAGGCTGTGGAGACTCTTATTCGTACCAGAAGGTCTTACTTGGAAACGCCGCGTCCCCTAAGTCGATGAATGTCGCCTTCCTTCTATGGTGCCTTGAGTCGTGTCTGTATGTGTTCATTGTGGTTTCGATACACTCCATATAATAGATATATAAACTATTTGTATTCAATGAAAATAAAAGAGAGAAACAATAATATTTATGGATAACACTATTTTAGTAAATAGTTTTTCATCAACACCAATTTGGTAAATAACTTTTTTATAAATAACATTTTGGTCAAAAACTTGTAAAAAGGCATATCCCCCGGTACACATAGAAATTTAAATGAATAATTTAATATTGATTTGATTTGTTTTGATGCAGATGGATACATTTCATCATATAAAATACTATGTTAGTAACACGTGTACTACACGGGTGGAATAAAGATTGTTAATGTGAGATAACTATAAAAAAAATACAGATTTAAAAATTATGAATAATATAATTCTTTATCATTTTTGTAAAGTTTAATATGATTGAATTTTCATTAAATTTTGAAAGAAGATTAATTTGAAAGTTTGACATGATCATATATAATATTTAAGGTATATATTGAGGTTGATTGTGGTGGTGTCAAGTAAAAAAATCTAGGTGAACATTCTAGAAAGAAGTCATGTGGCATCCGAGTTAGTGTTTTATTATCTACCTATCTATTAAACAAAACATATAAGGTTGATGTGGCACCTTATAAGGTTGTTCACATCATCAATTGATGAGGTGGCATCATCTCATTCTAAAAAAATCATATGTGTAATTTTCTTAATTTTTTAGGTTTTTTAAATAATAAATTGTACCATTAATTTTAGGAAACTTTATGTCAAATTAACTGATTTTGAAATTCCTAAACTATGGTAACTAATAAACCCCGAATTAGCCTAGAATTAAGGATTTCAAAATTTAGATTTTTGGCAAGTTGTATATCTATATCTATTTGAAATGATTGCATTCTTATTTTATGTAGATTTATGTGTATGGTATTCGATTGTTTTTAAGCTTACATGACAGTTAAGCCATTTAATATGGTATTTTATATTTTGTGTCTTCCTTTTTATTAATAAAATTTGCTAGATTTTGGCTAATATTCTTTTCCTTTCTATGCTAGATTGTGATGTTGTTGTCTTAGCAAATAATCTGGGTCAGGCATTTAGATGCGAGATTTATGATAATGAGGAAAATGTAGAGGTATGTCAAAGGTCTTTTTTTATATGTTCATTTATAATTCATATATAAGATTTCATAATGGACACTTGTGTTATGGAACTTTTTTTTATTGCAGGGATGTAAAACTTTTGGTCAAGGTGATGATATAATATTTTAACCAATGAACTGAGTCTTGCATTTATTTTGGGTGTTCTTACATAGAGGTTGTAAGATGATCGGTTGGGTGAGGATGTGTAATACATCCAAAGGGTTCGGTTGTGTTGACCTTCAAACACTTTTTTGTCCATTCTATAAATTTTGTATAGATAATTAAGAACACCCAATAAGATCCATTCTATAAATTTTGTAAAGATAATTAACACCCCTAAAATTTTGTATAAGTTTTGAATATAAAATCCCTAAATCAGTAATTGTAACTATGTAAGGACATATTCATGGATGAACTACTTTTTCTTATCTCTGTTTATATACGCCTTTCTTTAACCTGTAAATTATGCATGTATTTTTATGCTATACAATATATTCGTTTTAGCAATCTCACTCATGTGTTCACTTAGAGATTGAAAGTTTGGTCGGTTGGGTGAGGATGTGTAATACATCCAAAGGGTTCAGTTGTGTTGACCTTGAAACACTTTTTTGTCCATTCTATAAATTTTGTATAGATAATTAAGAACACCCAATAAGATCCATTCTATAAATTTTGTAAAGATAATTAACACCCCTAAAATTTTGTATAAATTTTGAATATATAATCTCTAAATCAGTAATTGTAACTATGTAAGGACATATTCATGGATGAACTACTTTTTCTTATCTCTGTTTAGATACGCCTTTCTTTAACCTGTAAAATATGCATGTATTTTTATGCTATACACTATATTCGTTTTAGCAATCTCACTCATGTGTTCACTTATAGACGAATTCCAAAGGAGGTGGCACTCCTTGCTGCTGTGGAATAGCATATCAAATTGGTGGTTAAGTTTGAAAATGAAGAAGTTCTTGCAGTTCAACTTAGAAGTGATATATTTGTTTACTTCTTAGCGAATTTTAAGGAGGTGGCACTCCTTGCTGCTGTGGAATAGCATATCAATTAGAGGGTTAAGTTTGAAAATGAAGAAATTCTTACAATTCAACTTGGAAGTGAGATGTTAAAGGGTTATAAAATGTGAGTTTTACATTTAAATCTATTTGTTATCTACTAAACATCATATTAATATGATTTTGTACTTTAGTTTCTATCTAAATAATCATAGGTGATGACATTGTTTTCGAGTACCAACTTGATAATGGTTTTCTACATATGAAAAAGGTGATTCATATGGTTTATTTGATGTCAATGGTATGGTTTTTTTATCCCATTTTCAGGATTTTTTTTATCACTAGGTACGACTGACTTTTTTTAAATAAATAACCCTTTAGTTGGCTGTTTTTATTAACTGCTAGTTAAAACATTAGAAACATATTATTGTTTGGTATCATTTTGAAACTCTGTTTATATAATGTTACGTTGTGACATCCGAGAATTTCAAGGTTAACTTCCGTTAGACAATCTCCGTTAGTTACGTTATAAGTGTTAACTTAGTAACTAATGCTTAACTAGGCCGAATACGTCCACGACCTTTGGTTGATCACCGAACCCGACCACTTGTGTTATGTGTTCATTTATTTATGGTCATTATGTGCAATGTGATTTAAACGCATGATTTAGTATTATAAATAGCATGACAAATTCATGAATCGTGCTTATCTTGCTTAGAATGTAAACCAATTTGGCCCCTTTTGGTTGCCAGCGAAACTACCGAGCGAAACTGTAGATTCGCTCGGTATCGGTAGCCAAACTTTCGATTTACACGTATTCAGAGTCAGTTTCGCTTGGCCAGCGAAACTGCCAACGAAACTAGCTCCTGACCTATATATTTTATAAAACCCTAAGACTCTCATTATTTGGCACACATTCACACAACACACACTCCTACACCCTCCCTCTCTCTCGTGAATTCTGGTCAGCCGAGAACCACCACGAGCCGCCGTGATCTCAGCCTCGAGACATCACCCATTCGGATCCTAGATCAAACCGTGAGTCTCCAAAACCATTTTCATGCATTTTCTATGTGTTTTCTTAAAAAGCATGCTTAAACCTCCATGTAATCGTTTGATCTTCTGAGTATGATGCTTAGGAATGCTAGATCTATCATAAAGTCTGCAACTTTACGTGTAAAATCATGCCATAATGAAGATTCATGCTAGTTAGGTCATTTTGTGCTCTAAAATAGTGTTCTTGGTGATTTGATGATGAAAACTCATGTTTAAGGTGTTAAATTTGCTTCTGTGATGTTGGTAAATGTTTATGCATGCTAGATATTGAATTACATGATGTATAGAAGCTGTTAGATTGATTTTTGGTCTTAAAAATGAGTTTTTCTGCGTTTAGCGAAACTGTGTGTTCTCTGGGCGACACTATTCAGCGAAACTGTGTTAATATTCATCCAGCGACACTATATGGCGAAACTATAGTGTCGCCGTGAAAACTAAGTATACCTGCTCGAACGAAACTACCGAGCGAAACAACCATAGACTCCTGAACGAAAGTTCAAATCAGTTTCGGGCGAAACTAGATAGCGAAACTGTGTCATCAGTTTCGAGCGAAACTATCTAGCGAAACTGTGCCAGTTTCGAGCGAAGCTATGCTAGCGAAAGTGCTGCCTGTGCACATAGCGAAACTGTGTAGCGAAACTGTGCCAAGACCAAAACCTAAACTTGTGCAACTTATTTGAATGTTATGCCATGACTTACATGATTATGCAATAATGAAACATGCTTTGATTTCTGAGTTATGTGAACCCTCGTTTATGATCAACCATCGGTGTCGTGTGTCGGTATGTCGTGTCATAGTTCCAACGTGCTATGTTATGGGCCATAGTGACGTAAGTTAAAGATTAGACACAAAACTAATACTTAAGACCTAAACGTGTTCTTAGGTCTTCGTTAAGCAAACAATACTTGGATTATTTAGCAAGTGTAGCAGTGCAACCAAAGGTGAGTGTCACTAACCCGTTTACTGTGAGCCCGTTTGGGACACACTGAATAACTTAATGAAAACAATGCTGACAACCTTACGAGTGCTATGCACCTCTTGATGAACTTGAAACCTTATGAGTGCCACGCACCTCTTTGATAAACTTGAAGTGTTTTATGGGAAACACTTGTGGAACTTAAACAAACTATTTCTGAAACGAAACTGAAAACATTTTGAGATTCATGAGAATCCGGTAAACCGTTTTAATATGGCTAGTGTAGGTTAAAGTCTAAACCACATGATATCACATGATTTCTAAGGATTGCCTTATAACTGAAAAAGTCCTCAACTTAATTGTACCATTAATTGTAAAGTGAGGGGATGTTGGGTAGATCTACTGGAGTTTGACAAACTCCGCCTCGTGACACTGGAGGTGCACGGAGGTACAATATCAGCCTATCTGACCGTGATCCCGAGAGGACACGGGGGAGGCAAAGCCGCGATGACGTATGTCCGCAAAACAAAATAGATGATGGCGATGCCACTACAATACTTATTAGTCAGCTTTGGTACAAACTTCCTTAGTGCATGGAACAACGGATTAGCTACCCGCGATATCGGTTGAGCACTTTAATTTTACAAAACTAGTACATACCCGATAACGCATGTTACGGACATTACTTTTACTAAATCACGCTACTATGATTATGGACTGGTGTATTATCACTGAGCATTGCTTTTCACAAATAAATATTACATAAGTATATGTTGACACAATTATGATTATGAGACCGGGCCACTGCGTGACAAGCCCACTGTGAACTCACCAACCGTTAGGTTGACACTTGCGTGGTTTAAACTTTTGCAGATCGCTGAGGAGTATCCGGAACGGGGTGGCATGGCACATGAAGACATTTTACTTTTGTTTAAATCAAATTGGGAATTTAAAACAATGATTTTGTAAAGCACGTGGTTAGTGCTAAGACAATATTTTCCGCTGCGTATTTTGAGACTTTAATTTATGACATATATTTGGACTAACTCTGATTCGTTTAGTATTTGTAACTAATGGTTGTGGTCCTGGTTTGCTCGCACCCCTTAACGGTATAAACTCCGTTAGTGGTTAATTGAGGGTGTAACAGATTGGTATCAGAGCCATAAGTTGCAGAGAACTGGAATCATTTTTGAAAAACGATTTGGAAACTGCAACTTGAAACCTTAGTTACAAACGAACAAACAAATTCCCAAAACAAAAATTTTCACGTGCCAACCTGGGATACTCGCTCTGCTGTGTAAGTAAATGCTTCGTACGTATGTATATATATATATATATAAATATATATATAGACCGTGTCTAAGTAGTCTAACGGAAAGCCTTGGGAAAATTTGCACACATGAATACGAAATGCGAACGCTAATACGCACACTGTTCCGGGGGAAAGCGACAACGAAACGATGCTACACGCTACGTCCTGATTTCTACTACGATGACTACGCCGACGGTGACTTTTATGGGAAAGCCGACTTTCGACGATAGTACTTACGACTTACGACGTTCTCCGACGACGCCTCAATTTTGCACGAAAATTTTTCTGGACTAATAGTGGGATAACGGGAAATTGTTAGTATACATATTATGGGATATGTATAAAGTATAACTGTGACTGAACACTGGCTACTTTAACTGTCCAGAAAATGCCTGGAAGAGGACACGGAAGGAACAACATTAACCTGACACCTGCACAACTGCAAGCTATGATAAACGAGCACGTGCAAGCCGCAGTGGCAGCTGTCCAAGCTACATTCGCCGCGCAGGGTAATTATTATGCCGGTTAAGGCACAAAGCGATTACAATTTGACTTGTTTAAACTTAAAACCCAAACTATTTATGCATCAGGAAACTTCCATCACTGCACGTTTAAGTCCTTCATGGACTGCAAGCCGATTACGTTTTCCGGCGAGGAATGAGCGGTAGGACTCCTCAGGTGGATCGAGAAGTCTGAGAAGGTCTTCTCTATGTGCAACTGCCCTGCTGAGAGCAAAGTGAAATATGCGACTGGTACCTTTGAGGGAGCTACTCTCACCTGGTGGAATGCCGAAATCCAGATGATTGGGTTAGATGCGGCTAATAACATGGAGTGGGAAGCGTTTAAGGAACTCATTATGGAGGAGTACTGTCCCCGTGACCAAGTAAAGAAGTTAGAGGGTGAATTCTTGAATCTGAAAATGATAGGGTCTGAAGTTAAACAGTATACTGCGCGTTACCACGAATACGCGGTACTATGCCCAACAATGGTTGATGCTGAGTTCAAACGCATCGAGCGTTATTTGGAAGGCCTCGCGCCTCAAATCAAAGGACTAGTGACTGCCAGCAATCCCACAACCGTGCAGCAAGCCATCCGTTTGGCTCACAAGCTTACTGATCAGGAAATTGAGAAGGGTACACTTCCTGCAAAAGCCTCAGAGAAGACTGCCTTAAGTGGCAAAAGAAAAGCTGATGATGAAGCTCCTGAAAACTCAATGAACAGTCAGAGTGTTGGGAACAACACTGGGGAGATCCTTATAACTCCCAAGGTCAAAGCAAAAGGTCTGGAAATAGCAGTGGTAACAACCGCCAAGGCGGAAATGGTCAAAGCAACTACAAGGGTAACCTGTCCATGTGTAACAAGTGTGGGAAGCATCACGCTGGTATTTGTAGAAGGAGTTTGAACTGTGAAAGATGTGGCAAGAAAAGCCACGAAGCGAAAGACTGCTGGGCAATTTTACCTGAGCAACAAAACCGCCCAAGGCAAAACAACAACAACAATCATGGCAACAACAACTATGGAAACAACCGGGGCAATGGAAACAACAATGGTCAGAACCGTAACAACAACAATGAAGCTCCCAGAGGAAATGGTAATGGGAACTGCTATGAATGTGGTGCTCAAGGCCACATTAAGAGAGACTGTCCACAGTTGAGAAGACAGGGAAATGGAAATCAGGGAAACAATGGTGGGAATGGTAATGGCGGAGGAAATGGCAACGGGAATGGCAACAACGGGAATGGTAACGGCAGGGGAAGAGCTTTTGTTATGGGGCAAGGAGAAGCTCGCAACGACGCCAACGTGATTAACGGTAAATTTATGCTAAATGGTTTCTTCGCTACTGTATTGTTTGATTCTGGTGCTGAAAGAAGTTTTATTTCCACTAAGTTTGCTAAGCTAATTAATGCTAAACCGATTGACTTAGATGCTAAATATGTGGTAGAGTTAGCGAATGGTAAACTTCATGATACGACTCGGATAGTTAAGGACTGTAAGTTAGAACTAGCTGGCCATACGTTAGGAATCGATCTTATGCCTTTCCCGATTGGTAGTTTTGATGTCATAGTAGGAATGGATTGGTTATCTGAAAACCGAGCTGAAATTTTATGTCAAGAAAAAGTGATTCGTATCCCACTCGAAGAAGGCGAAGTGCTAACAGTTCAAGGTGAAAAAGGTGGAACAGTCACCGGTATTATTTCGTTTCTTAAAGCTCAAAAGTGCCTTCGTAAAGGACACTTCGCGGTCCTTGCAAACGTCACCGACACGACACTTCCCGAGCGCAGAATCAACGACTACCCGATAGTCCGCGACTTCCAAGACGTATTTCCTGATGATTTGCCTGGTTTGCCTCCATTTCGACAAGTCGAGTTTGGAATCGACTTAGCTCCCGGAGCGGCTCCGATTGCACGCGCACCGTACCGTTTGGCGGTAAGCGAACTCAACGAATTCTCCGCACAACTTCAAGAGTTACTCGACAAAGGGTTTATTCGTCCAAGTTCGTCTCCATGGGGAGCACCGGTATTGTTTGTTAAGAAGAAGGATGGGACGTTCCGAATGTGTATCGACTACCGAGAGCTTAACAAGGTTACGATCAAGAATCGGTATCCACTTCCTCGAATCGACGATCTTTTCGACCAACTGCAAGGTTCGAGCTACTTTTCAAAGATTGGTCTACGGTCTGGATATCACCAACTTCATGTTCGTGATGAAGATATCCCCAAGACTGCTTTCAGAACTCGGTATGGTCATTACGAGTTTTTAGTTATGCCGTTTGGGCTAACTAATGCGCCTGCTGTGTTTATAGATCTGATGAATCGGGTGTGCAAGCCGTACCTCGATCAGTTTGTGATAGTTTTCATTGATGATATTTTAATCTACTCCAAGACAAAGGAAGAACACGAGAATCACCTACGACTTATCTTGGAACTACTCCGCAAGGAATAGCTTTACGCCAAGTTTTCAAAGTGCGACTTTTGGATTCGCGAAGTCCAGTTTCTTGGACACATTGTTAATAAGGATGGAATTCATGTTGACCCAGCTAAAGTGGAAGCTATCAAGAATTGGTCTACTCCGAGAGCGCCGACCGAAATCCGACAATTTTTGGGACTTTCCGGGTATTACCGAAGATTCATCAAGGGTTTCTCGCAATTGGCTCAACCCTTAACAGCCTTAACGCACAAAGGAGTGCAATATAGATGGGGTGAAAAAGAAGAACACGCGTTTCAAACTCTTAAGGACATGTTATGTTCAGCTCCAATTCTCTCTTTACCCGAAGGGGTTGACGACTTTATGGTTTACTGTGATGCATCCATCAAAGGACTCGATTGCGTGTTGATGCAACGAGACAAAGTGATTGCCTACGGGTCCAGGCAACTGAAGGTCAATGAGAAGAATTACACAACACATGATTTGGAATTAGGAGCCGTTGTATTTGCACTCAAGATTTGGAGACATTACCTCTACGGAACAAAGTGCACGATATTCACCGACCACAAAAGCTTACAACACATCTTTGAACAAAAGGACCTCAACATGCGGCAATGAAGGTGGGTCGAGCTACTAAATGATTATGACTTAGCGATTAAGTATCACCCGGGAAATGCCAATGTTGTGGCTGACGCCTTAAGTCGAAAAGAGTACGACAAGCCTCGACGAGTACGAGCGCTGCAACTTACCATTCACGCGGGACTACCGGATCGAATCCGCGATGCCCAACAAGAAGCTTTAAAAGAAGAAAACTTCGCAGCTGAAGCACTGCGAGGGGTGGATGGAAACTCTGAAATTAAGTCCGACGGACTCAGATACTACAATGACAGAATTTGGGTTCCTTTACTTGGAAATCTCCGTGAGCTCGTGATGGACGAGGCTCACAAATCAAGGTATTCGGTGCACCCTGGATCGGACAAAATGTACCAGGATTTGAAGAAGCTTGTATTGGTGGCCGAATATGAAAGCCGACATTGCGCGATATGTGGCTAAGTGTTTAACATGCTCAAGAGTTAAGATCGAGTACCAAAAGCCTTCTGGATTATTGCAGCAACCAAAGATCCCTGAATGGAAATGGGAGGATATCTCCATGGATTTGTACAGGACTACCTCATCGATCAAATGACCGATGCGATTGGGACTTATGTCCAAGCCATTATCCCGATCGAGATCTCGATTTACTTCCCGACTATGGCAATCTATTCAAGACGCACTGGGAACCAGACTGGATATGAGTACAGCTTATCACCCGTAGACCGATGGTCAGACGGAACGAACTATTCAGACTTTGGAAGACATGCTGCGAGCTTGCGTTCTCGACTTCGGTAAGGACTGGGAGGCTCACCTTCCGTTGGTGTAGTTCTCCTACAACAACAGTTATCACACGAGCATCGGTGCAGCACCTTTTGAAGCTCTTTATGGCAGAAAATGCAGATCGCCCGTGTGTTGGGCCGAAACGGGTGAGAAAGGACTCACCGGACCGGAAATCATTCATGATACAACTGAACGAATTATTCAAATCAGGAAACGGATAGCCGCAGCACGTGACAGGCAAAAGAGCTATGCCGACAAACGCCGTAAACCTTTGAAGTTCGAGGTAGGTGACAAGGTACTATTGAAGGTATCTCCCTGGAAAGGAGTAATACGCTTCGGAAAGCGTGGAAAGCTGAATCCTCGCTATATCGGTCCATTTGAAATCATTGGGGAAGTAGGCCCGGTGGCCTACCGATTACAACTCCCTGCAGAACTCGATGGAGTTCACAACGTGTTTCACGTCTCGAATCTGAAGAAATGTCTGGCTGAAGACACTGAAATAATTCCTTTGGAGGAATTGGAAATTGACGAACATCTGAGATTTATCGAGCAACCAGTAGAAATCATGGGACGCGAGGAGAAAGCCCTCAAACGTAGCAAGATTCCGATCGTCAAGGTTCGATGGAACTCAAAGCGTGGACCTGAATATACTTGGGAACGAGAGGATCAAATGAAGAAAAAGTATCCTCACTTGTTCGAGCAAACGTCCACGGAAACTCAAGGTATGATTTAATTTTGGGGACCAAAATTCCTTTAACAGGAGGAGGATGTGGCGACCCTAAAACTTTTGCTTTCTTTCCCCAGCAACAACAGCAACAACGACAGCTGAGGCTGCGAACGCTACAACGCAAGAATAATTTTCGGGACGAAAATTCTATTTACAAGGGGATGATGTGACATCCGAGAATTTCAAGGTTAACTTCCGTTAGACAATCTCCGTTAGTTACGTTTTAAGTGTTAACTTAGTAACTAATGCTTAACTAGGCCGAATACGTCCACGACCTTTGGTTGATCACCGAACCCGACCACTTGTGTTATGTGTTCATTATTTATGGTTATTATGTGCAATGTGATTTAAACGCATGATTTAGTATTATAAATAGCATGACAAATTCATGAATCGTGCTTATCTTGCTTAGAATGTAAACCAATTTGGCCCCTTTTGGTTGCCAGCGAAACTACCGAGCGAAACTGTAGATTCGCTCGGTATCGGTAGCCAAACTTTCGATTTACACGTATTCAGAGTCAGTTTCGCTTGGCCAGCGAAACTGCCAGCGAAACTAGCTCCTGACCTATATATTTTATAAAACCCTAAGATCTCATTTTTGGCACACATCACACAACACACACTCCTACACCCTCCCTCTCTCTCGTGAATTCTGGTCAGCCGAGAACCACCACGAGCCGCCATGATCTCAGCCTCGAGACATCACCCATTCGGATCCTAGATCAAACCGTGAGTCTCCAAAACCATTTTCATGCATTTTCTATGTGTTTTCTTAAAAAGCATGCTTAAACCTCCATGTAATCGTTTGATCTTCTGATATGATGCTTAGGAATGCTAGATCTATCATAAAGTCTGCAACTTTACGTGTAAAATCATGCCATAATGAAGATTTATGCTAATTAGGTCATTTTGTGCTTAAAAAGTGTTCTTGGTGATTTGATGGTGAAAACTCATGTTTAGGGTGTTAGATTTGCTTGTTTAATGTTGGTAAATGTTTATGCATGCTAGATAATGAATTACATGAAGTATGGAAGCTGTTAGATTGATTTTTGGTCTTAAAAATGAGTTTTTCTGCGTTTAGCGAAACTGTGTGTTCTCTGGGCGACACTATTCAGCGAAACTGTGTTAATATTCATCCAGCGACACTATATGGCGAAACTATAGTGTCGCCGTGAAAACTAAGTATACCTGCTCGAACGAAACTACCGAGCGAAACAACCATAGACCCCTGAACGAAAGTTCAAATCAGTTTCGGGCGAAACTAGATAGCGAAACTGTGTCATCAGTTTCGAGCGAAACTATCTAGCGAAACTGTGCCAGTCTCGAGCGAAGCTATGCTAGCGAAAGTGCTGCCCGTGCACATAGCGAAACTGTGTAGCGAAACTGTGCCAAGACCAAAACCTAAACTTGTGCAACTTATTTGAATGTTATGCCATGACTTACATGATTGTACAATAATGAAACATGCTTTGATTTCTGAGTTATATGAACCCTCGTTTATGATCAACCATCGGTGTCGTGTGTCGGTATGTCGTGTCATCGTTCCAACGTGCTATGTTATGGGCCATAGTGACGTAAGTTAAAGATTAGACACAAAACTAATACTTAAGACCTAAACGTGTTCTTAGGTCTTCGTTAAGCAAACAATACTTGGATTATTTAGCAAGTGTAGCAGTGCAACCAAAGGTGAGTGTCACTAACCCGTTTACTGTGAGCCCGTTTGGGACACACTGAATAACTTAATGAAAACAATGCTGACAACCTTACGAGTGCTATGCACCTCTTGATGAACTTGAAACCTTATGAGTGCCACGCACCTCTTTGATAAACTTGAAGTGTTTTATGGGAAACACTTGTGGAACTTAAACAAACTATTTCTGAAACGAAACTGAAAACATTTTGAGATTCATGAGAATCCGGTAAACCGTTTTAATATGGCTAGTGTAGGTTAAAGTCTAAACCACATGATATCACATGATCTCTAAGGATTGCCTTATAACTGAAAAAGTCCTCAACTTAATTGTACCATTATTTGTAAAGCGAGGGGATGTTGGGTAGATCTACTGGAGTTTGACAAACTCCGCCTCGTGACACTGGAGGTGCACGGAGGTACAATATCAGCCTATCTGACCGTGATCCCGAGAGGACACGGGGGAGGCAAAGCCGCGATGACGTATGTCCGCAAAACAAAATAGATGATGGCGATGCCACTACAATACTTATTAGTCAGCTTTGGTACAAACTTCCTTAGTGCATGGAACAACGGATTAGCTACCCGCGATATCGGTTGAGCACTTTAATTTTACAAAACTAGTACATACCCGATAACGCATGTTACGGACATTACTTTTACTAAATCACGCTACTATGATTATGGACTGGTGTATTATCACTGAGCATTGCTTTTCACAAATAAATATTACATACAGTATATGTTGACACAAGTATGATTATGAGACCGGGCCACTGCGTGACAAGCCCACTGTGAACTCACCAACCGTTAGGTTGACACTTGCGTGGTTTAAACTTTTGCAGATCGCTGAGGAGTATCCGGAAAGGGGTGGCATGGCACATGAAGACATTTTACTTTTGTTTAAATCAAATTGGGAATTTAAAACAATGATTTTGTAAAGCACGTGGTTAGTGCTAAGACAATATTTTCCACTGCGTATTTTGAGACTTTAATTTATGACATATATTTGGACTAACTCTGATTCGTTTAGTATTTGTAACTAATGGTTGTGGTCCTGGTTTGCTCGCACCCCTTAACGGTATAAACTCCGTTAGTGGTTAATTGGGGGTGTGACATCGTTTTCAAAGCTGTTTACATATCAGTACTCTATATATGAAACATGAACCCTCGAGGAACAATAGATTAATTATACAAAATTGGTTCGGAGTGTGCGTGTCATTTATCATGTATATGTCCCTCCCCTAGACTTTTATGGACCACATGCATTTCTTCCTAAGCACCTTTGCTTTTCTTTCTTGCTTGCATTCTTATAGAACAATTTCAATAAATGTAGGTGGGCCTCTACTATGATGAGCTACTATTAAAAGAAGATGCACACTTTAGAAGTCAATTCAACAGAGGATGGATGCATAGTTTAGAATTCAATTTAGCTATTGTTTTATCAATTTGAAGGTCTTTATGATGAAAGTGTGACTATTTGTATAAGATTTGATTATTTGTTTTTTTTTTTTTTGTGATAAATATTACTAGCTATAATTATCTTAAGTGGATATATATTATTTGAAGAGTTGTTAGATAGTATTGATATTTTCATAGAACACTAGACTTTTTTACAAAAAAAATAAAATAAAAGGGGGGGGGGGGGTTGTTCTATGCTTTGACTTTTAAAAAAAAAGTCAATTGTAACAAAAAAAATTAATCTCACAATACACTATGATGCTTTAAGCCTGCTATTTCTTCCATCATGGTAAAACAAAGCCATATTGATCATTTTTGTCCTACTATTTTTATCAACACCACCTCTTTCTTTATTTATTATTTTTATTTTGTGTTAAGGGTTTCAAAAAGTATATCCATATATGATGGTCCGAATGGATTTACAGGATTATTATGAAAGTTTATATCTTGGTGTCATTTGGATGAAATTGTTATAATGGTGGATAGTTCAGTTCATCATAGGGTGGATTTTGAACATGGCGATTATATTTATTTATAAAATATTACACTTGTGAATGATGAACGTATTGTGTACATACGGGTTAAGGAGAATTTGTTCATGGCTAAAATGTTTTGTTTATGTATTATTTTTTTCAATTTTTATCCCGAATTTAGTTTTATGTTATATTTCATTTCCCGTTCTGCAAGGCGCTTCAAATCAAGATGTTGTCACTTCCTGCCTTACTTCATCTTACATTTAGAGAGAGTGCAAGGTTCTAAAGTTAACAAAAAACATGCGTCTTCTTCAAGGTAACAATCCATCAGAGATACAAGAAACATGTGATTTTGGTCAATGGCTTTTGGATATTTGTGAGGGAAAAGCCGGTGGAGATAATGATGGTGAGTCAGAAATAGTTATTCCTTCTGATCTTCTTATTCATGATTCATCGGATCTGGTTAGCGATCTTGTCGATTTTGTTTATCCATCATTTCTGGACAACTTTGGTGAACAAGATTTTTGGTCTGAAAAAGTATTATCGCACCAACTAATGAGGTTGTCGATGATATCAACAGTCGTCTGCTTTCTTTGGTTCCCGGTGAAGAACATGAGTATTTAAGCTCAGATTCTGTATGTCAAGATGAGATTGTAAGTGACGGTGTTTGTTGGGAAATCACCATCCTGAGATTTCCCTAAGGATTTCTCTAAGGGTATTTCCTCCGGAACTGAACCCTTCACTGAGAAAGTTCCTTGGAAAGATTGGAGTTAGTCCGGAAGATAAAAGTTAGTCCGGAAGTGCCTGTTGCTTACCCTAGAAGATATTCTTGTGGTTCAAGTTCCAAGACGAAGTTCAACTTATCTGATAAGCTGACTTCACTATCAGAACCCGACAGGATAAGAGGCACACATACCAAGGCTGCAACAATAACTTGTTATCTTGTGATATTGTATTATAATTAACCAAGTTGGTTAATTAAGGAATTAAAACATTTTGTTTTAATTCCTCCTAGCACTATATATATGTTAGCTTTCTCATTATAAACATATGCAAGAGATGCAACAGATGTATTGTTGATTCATCTTTTCATTGTAAACAACTTGGGAAGTAATATAAAGCATAGTGCTTGGAAGTATAACTGTAGTTCATCTATTTATTTCTGCTTTCACTTCCGTGATGTTTACTTCTGGATTCTTGCATCTTTAGTTAGCAAACTTTTAAACAACAAACTGTTTTGATTCCGCCTTAACAGTTTGATCTCTTAAGCAACTTGTTTTGGTTTACCTTTGAGTAACCACGATCCTACAAGTGGTATCAGAGCATTGGCTCTTGAGATCAAAAGTTTTAAACTGTTTTAAAACTTTTCTTTTGCTTAAAAGAGGTTTAATTTGCTTTCTGATAAGTCTGTTCACAAAATTTCTATCACAAAATGAGTGAATCAAGAAATGGCAGCTCAGGCAAACCTCCTACTTTTACTCCTGATGATTTTGATACTTGGAAACTAAGGAAGGAAATGTACTGTAAAAACACTGAACCCACTATGTGGAGATCCATCACTCATGGTCCTCAAGTTATCACATCTACATCTGTTCTTGATGGAAATGTAGAACTTCCTAAAGTTTATGAAAACTATTCACCTGCTGATCACAAAAAGTGTGAAGGTGACTATAAAGCCATGTGGGCTTTACAAGCAGCTTTACCTAACAACATA
Source organism: Deinandra increscens subsp. villosa (assembly GCA_039602395.1). Taxonomy (NCBI): domain Eukaryota; kingdom Viridiplantae; phylum Streptophyta; class Magnoliopsida; order Asterales; family Asteraceae; genus Deinandra; species Deinandra increscens. The sequence goes on along the minus strand of JBCNJP010000025.1, from coordinate 8,716,640 downwards.
CTTAATGGGTTTAAAAACTGTAAAACTGCTTTTTCACTTTGGAAAGCTCTAAATGAAATGTATGAAGGAACAGAAGAAGTAAAAGAAAACAAAAAGGATATACTAAAGCAAAGATATGAGAATTTTTGTCACAAAAACAATGAAACAATGTCTGAACAGTATCTTAGGTATGTTAAACTAATTGATGACCTACAAGCTGTAGAAGTCAAACCCTCAAATGGTGATGTTATTAGAAAATTCTTAAGATCATTACCCGAGAAGTGGACTGTTTACACTGTCAGTATTAGATACAACAAAGACCTTAAGACATTAAGACTTGCAGATCTCTATGGGATATTGAGTGCCCATGAAATGGAACTAAATGAGAAGGATGGTTACACTCCCAACCAACCTCTCTCTTCCAAAGGCACTTTAGCTTTGGTCACAGCTCACTCTGAAAACCAACTGAGCTATGACCAACAACAACAATATCCTGAATCTTCAAGAGATCAAGAGTCTGCCTCATATTATAACTTTGCTAACTTTGCCCACAACTCTTATGCAGGATTCACAAGATCAGATCTCGAGTACATAAGTGTTGATGATTTAGAGGAAATCGACATTACAACCCAACTTGCCATGGTTTCTCTAAGAGCACAAAGATTCTACAAGAGAACAGGCAGGAAGTCTAATGGAGATAAAAATGCTCCCATTGGCTTGGATAAATCCAAAGTGAAATGTTACAACTGTCAGCAGTTGGGACACTTTGCTAGGGAATGTCCACAACATAGAAGAGAAGGAGGAGGTTATAAGGCTGACAAGAAGCCTGAGTACAAACCTGAGTACAAACCTGCCTTCAACAATGCAAGCTCTTCAAGTGGGCCATCTCCACCAAAGCCTGCAGCAAACAACACTGCTGCAATTGGAAATCAAACAGGCTGTGTTGACTAGGAAGAAGTCATGAGTGAATTTGCACCAACCAATCATGACTTAATGGCCATTGGGTCTGCTGAGGTAAATTCACTTTCCTCGTATAATCAAGAAACTGCTCCTTGTACCACTGAATGTTTGAAAAGGGTTGAACTTTTTAAGCAACAAAACCTTAATCTTAAGGAAGAGTTAGCTAGCTTTCATGAATTAAAAGAATACTCTAGGAGAGCTGACATTCCTTATACAACCAAAACTGATGAATTGAAAGAAACAATCAGTCTTTTAAAACATCAACAAACAGACTTTATAACTCAAATGGATGATGTTGTTGCTCAATTTAAAGCTTCACAACACCAAAATTCTAAACTTGTGAATGAAATTGACACACTAAATATCCAGTTGGAAACTGCATTGAAAGATGTTGAAAAATATCAAAGTGCCACTGAAAAGGCTGAAAAGATATGGGCCTCTCAGGTTCAAGGGAAGGGGGTTAAACAGTTTAAGAAAGTAAACAATCCTGATTCATATACAAACTTAATCCCATTACCTCAAGTGAAGGTTAGTCCAGTGTCTGTGGACTCCTCCAAACAAACTGAACCAAAGGAAGCAGAGTTTGAACCATCAAATGTGGAACTATTTGGTTTTCCTAGTTTCACTGACACCACAACATCTTCTTACAATACATCTGTTGAGATTGATGATTCAATCTCAAAACCAACTTTAATGATTCCTAAGCCAATTTTAAGACCTGTTACAACTGTAATTGTTGGAATCATGAGTATTGACACTACTTCCATTGGGTCAGTCACTCAAAAAGTTGAGAAAATTCAAAAACAGTCTTTCAAAGAAACAAATGAGATCATCAAGCTGAATAAAAAGCAAATGCAACCAAAACACCAAAATTCTCTCAAAACTGAAAAGGAATGTATAATTTGTGGTGAGTTTGGGCATGTTGCAGTAAACTGCTCTTTTAATCCTTTCAAACAGGTAATCAACAATCTGAATAGTCAAAACCTGTTAAAATCAAGTGCATCAAAGGGTAAAAAGATCATAACACAGGGTGATCAGGGATTGATTGGGAATAAGAAGCAAGCGAACTTCTCAAAGGCCAAAAGAAGTGCAGATTCTTTAGAAAATATAAATGTGTTTTTAACTGCAAATCTTTCTGCAGGAACTTTAGTTATTCCTCAGGAACATTCCTCCGGAGTAAGTAAAGTTCCCTCGGAATAATTCAGTACTGAACAACTTTCCTCAGGAAGAAACTTAGTTCCTCAGGAACCTGTTCAAAACATAAGGTCTAAAACTTTTTCAAAACAAAGACTTGTTTTTCAATCAAATGAATTTACCAATTCAACAAATCCACTGTTTCAAGGAAACTCACGTGCCAAATCTGCTCCACGTGAAAGAAAGAATGTTTTTAACCAGCATGATGTGCAGTTCCATCCTGCACATATGAGTTCCTATGGAACTCATCAGGATGCTGAAATTCCCACTGTTGAGTATAAAACTGAAAATGCTAAAACTAGAAACAACAGAAAATACTGGGAAAAGAAGGAATTTATCAAAAAGTATGGTTTCTCTCAATGGCAGACTCATAATAAAAGGGTTAGTTTTGCTAACTATGGTGAGCCCATAGTTAAAAATCAGAAACCAGATGCTGGGTTAACTGAACACACCTATTATGATGCCATGGGAAGACCCAAGACCACAAAGGCTTGGGTCCCTCAAACCAGTTAACCATATTTTTTTCTGTGCAGGGGACACCAAATAAAGCTCAAAGAAACGTTTGGGTTGTAGATAGTGGCTGCTCCTCTCACATGACAGGAAATAAAGACCTTTTGAAAAACACAAAAAGATATGATGGAGGGCATGTTGCTTTTGGAAGCAACAAGGGGCACATTACTGCACTTGGTAATGTCTCCAATGGAAGTGTAACCTTTGATAAGGTTAGTCTTGTTAATGTTTTGAACTTTAACTTGTTGAGTGTATCACAAATCTGTGATAAAATTTTGAATGTACTATTCAATGATAAAGAAGCTATAGTACTCAAACCTGTTAACCAAATTCCTGATGATATGATTTTAGTAAAGGCTAAAAGACAGGATGGTTTGTACTTACTTGATATGGCAAATGTTACATCAAAGGATGCTAACACCTGTCTTATATCAAAAGCTTCTTTAGATGAGTCTGACCTTTGGCACAGGAGACTTGGGCATGTTAATTACAAAACAATGAACAAATTGGTTAAATTGGGTTTGGTGAATGGTTTACCACAAAAACAATTTAATTGTAATGAACACTGCACTGCTTGTTTGAAAGGCAAACAGCACAAGTCTTCTCATAAGACCAAAACTGTGAGTTCTGTAACTCAACCCTTAGAACTATTACACATGGATCTCTTTGGTCCAACAAGGGTGATGAGTTTAGGTAAAAATTCCTATTGTTTTGTCATAACAGATGATTTTTCCAGGTATACTTGGGTGTTTTTCCTTCACACCAAAACTGAAACACTTGAATTGCTTAAAGCTTTGATTTTACAACTTGAAAAGCAGTCATCTTTTTATGTTGAAACAATTAGATGTGACAATGGAACTGAGTTTGAAAATCATGTTTTAAACTCATTTTGTGAAGAAAAAGGCATATCTAGACAATATAGTGTTGCTAGGACTCCACAGCAAAATGGTGTTGTTGAAAGGAGAAATAGGACACTTATTGAAGCTGCTAGGTCTATGCTTGCTGAGTCAAAGCTACCTGTCACTTTCTGGGCAGAAGTAGTAAACACTGCCTGCTATGTTCAGAATAGGGTACTTGTGGTCAAGGGTAAAAACAAGACACCCTATGAGCTGTGGAGGAAAAGAAAACCCACAATTTCTTTTCTAAAGCCTTTTGGATGTCCTGTTACAATATTGATAACCAATGAAAATTTACCAAAGTTTGCAGAAAAAGCTGATGATGGTTACATGGTTGGATACTCTGGCATGTCAAAAGCATACAGAGTATACAACATCAGAACTAAGATAATTGAAGAATCAATAAATGTGTTTTTCAATGAGAAATCTAAGAATAATTTTAGATCTGATCGTTCATGGTTATTTGATATTAACTCACTAACCAATGCTTTCAACATTAGTGTTGATAAGCTCTCTAGTGAGAATGTGCATTTGCAGGGGGAGAAAGGTACCTCAAAGAATGATACAAGCATGGATGGCTACATTCCTTTCTGCTCCTACAACACAAAGCCCTATACACCAGCACCGATGCCAACTTCTGCAGTTCAACAGGTTCCTGAACCACTTTCCTCAGGAACTGAAGTTGAAACTGAATCCAATGCTTCTAAATCTCATTCAGTTACAGATGGATATGTATCTGACACAAGTGATGATGATAAGCAGTACTCTCCTTACAATGTAACTGTTGGTCATGATATGTCTCATGGGTCAAGCTACTTTGACTCATTTCCAACTGAGCATTTCAACTCTCCTCATACTGAAAGTAACCAACATGTTACATCTGCTACTGTTGCACCACCATCTTCTTCACAAAACATGTCTAAAACTGGAATAAGCATCCAATTGCAACCAGTTGCTAGGCAAGTTCAAAGTCATGAGTTTCCACCTTTTTACAATACCAGAACCTTGAAGACTCACCCAATTGAGAATGTGATTGGTGAAGTAAATGCTCCTGTCTTAACCAGAAGCAAATCTGCTGCTGATGCAAATATCTGCTTATTTGCTTGTTTCCTAGCACAGGAAACCGAACCCAAGACAGGTATGCAGGCACTTAGGAACAATCACTGGGTAGAAGCTATGCAGGAAGAGCTGTTTCAGATCCACAAACAAAGAGTTTGGGAATTGGTTGATCTCCCATATGGAGAAAAACCAATTGGAACCAAATGGGTGTTCAGAAACAAGAAGGATGAGAGAGGCATAGTAATCAAGAACAAAGCCACATTAGTTGTTCAAGGTTATGCACAAGAAGAAGGTATTGACTATGATGAAGTGTTTGCACCTGTGGCAAGGCTGGAGGCAATCAGAATCTTTCTTGCCTTTGCTGCACACAAAAACTTCACTGTTTACCAGATGGATGTGAAGAGTGCTTTTCTATATGGAAAACTGAAAGAGGAAGTCTATGTCTGTCAACCACCAGGGTTTGAATACCCACACCACCCCCAACAAGGTGTGTATACTAATCAAAGCTCTTTATGGCCTAAAACAAGCTCCAAGAACTTGGTATGAGACTTTGTCAAATTACCTACTTGGAAATGGTTATCTCAGAGGAGCAATTGATAAAACCCTCTTTATCAAGACTGTGAAAAAGGATAAGTTACTAGTGCAAATCTATGTGGATGACATCATTTTTGGGTCCACCAACCTAAATTTGTGCAAGGAGTTTGAATCTTTGATGCAGGACCAGTTTGAAATGAGCTCAATGGGTGAACTCACATTTTTCTTGGGCCTGTAGGTGAAACAAACTGCAGAGGGTATTTTCTTGAACCAATCCAAGTATATTCAAGAAATTCTCAAGAGGTTTGACATGCTGTCTTCCTCAACTGCTAAAACTCCCATCTCAACCTCTCATAATCTGAATTCTGATTCAGAGAGTGCATTGGTTGATGAGCACACTTATAGAGCCATGATAGGTTCTCTGATGTATTTAACTGCTAGTAGACCTGATATTATGTTTAGTGTGTGCTTATGCTCTAGATATCAGTCTGCTCCCAGGGAATCCCACATAAAAGCTGTGAAAAGGATCTTCAGGTATCTCAAAGGACAACCCAAACTTGGGTGATGGTATGTAAAGAATGAAGATTTCTCTTTTATAGCTTACACTGACAGTGACTATGGAGGATGCTACTTGGATAAAAAATCAACATCAGGAGGATGTCAGTTCCTAGGAAACAGACTAGTTTCATGGCAGTGCAAGAAACAAACATGTGTTTCTACATCAACTGCTGAAGCAGAGTACATTGCTGCTTCAAGCTGCTGTGGACAAGTTTTATGGATCCAAAATCAAATGCTTGACTATGGAATCACACTCCTAGAGACTCCCATCCTTGCTGACAGTAAGAGTGCAATCTCCATCACCAACAACCCACTCAAACACTCAAAGACCAAGCACATTGATATAAGGTACCATTTCATAAGAGATTGTACAGAAAAGAACTTAATTAAATTACACAAAGTTCATACTGACTTTCAATTGGCTGGTCTTTTTTACTAAAGCATTTGATGAGGCAAGGTTCTTTTTCCTCATCACAGCCATTGGAATGATGAACTTTGAATAATTTTAGCTGATAAGTTACTGTTTTCTGTTCATAAATTTACCATATCAACTGTATGCTTTCAAGTCTTAAATCCATTGTTCCTCAAGAAATCAAATGTTTTCACAAACTTAAAATGACCAAAACTGTCAAATATGCCAAAATTTTGTGATTTCTTTTTACAGGTTTCTGCAACTTTGTTTAAGTTCCAGGAGAACTTAACAAGCTTTCATTCCGGAATAAGTTCCTAAGGAACTTTTTCCTACTGGAAATGGTTCCGAAGTAACTTTTACTCGAACTTCTCTCATCAAGAGCTGTTCCTGAGGAACTCTCTTAAGTTGTCTAACATTGTTTTAAGTGTTTCATAAGTATTTCAGGAGTAAAGGTGATTACTGAGGAACTTCCAGGGGATGTTTTCCCAAGGAAAATGCAGAAAAAGTTAACTTTCTTAATGTTAGAAAGTTCCGAAGGAACTTAATGCTTCCGGAGTAACCTTCCGGAGTAACTTAAACCTTCCGGACTAACTTTTTAACTTAATCTTGTGGATTACGTGGACCCCATCCAGTTGTTTCCCTGTTGCACGGTACAACTTACTATGCATTAACAATGACGGATAACCGTTCGGACCCACCAATCACACGATCAAAACCGGCGTTAACCTTTTTCTCTTTCCTACTTTAACTGTCACTCCGTTTGAAATCTTTCATTAATCGAAACACTCAAACACTCAAATTCTCAAAATCTCTCTGATTTCTTCTCATTCCAACTGCAAAACCCTCGATCGCTTGAAACCCTAACCTCAATTTTATCATCATTCAAGCTTGCTACTCAACTTAAAGACAAAATGGCAGCGTGGGTGTTTGTTGAAGACCACAATCAGCGGGCAACTTTGGTCAAATCGGCCAAATCAGTGATATATGATGACATGATCGACTACCTCAATGCATCTGAACTTCGATTTGCTCTCACAGTCAACCCAACAATCTAAGATGAAACCATCACCCAGTTCTGGTTGAATGCTGAAGTAAGTTCCAGGGAAGAAAATGGCGCCCCTGTTATGCAAATTGAAAGCATGGTTCACGGTGAAAATGTCTATGTAACCGAGCAGTTGATCAGAGACAGTTTGCAGTTACATGATACAAATGGTATGACTGTTGTCTCTCATGAATATTATCATCTGACCTTGATGGGAATAGGCTATGGTGGCAACATTGAAAGCCAAACTGTGAAGAAGTGCCATTTCCCACCCATATGGAGATATTTGGCGCATCTTATTCTAGCATGCCTCTCACCAAGGAGGTCACATGAAGAATTAAGTGATCTACAGGCCACTGCTATGCATGCCCTGATCAGAGGTGAGGCATATAATTTTTCTAGACTAATTTTCAATAGTATGAGGGATAACATAAATTTGCAGAAACCATTTTACATGTACCCTAGGTTTCTGCAACACATTTTAAATGTAAATTTTCCTGCTATTCCTCAAGGTGGAACCATATACCATCAAAAACCTGTTTCAGATAAATTATTTTCATATATGTCATCTGCTAAAGCTGCTAACAAATGTCAAGGAGTGGATACTGACCATCCAATGCCAACTCCTAGAGTTATCCCTGCACAAATTATGCAAGGAGAAAATGCAGCTGAGGTTAATGCTGAAGAGCAACCTACCATTGAGCAAAATGCTCTAATTGAGCAAAATGCTCAAGTCCCAATTGTGCCTTCTGCACCAGTTGACAACACTGGAAATGTCCCAATCAGTGTTGAACCAACAACTGAAACTAATTCTGCTCATACACCAAAATTGATCTCCCAAACATACTTCAGGAAAAGAATCAAAACACCAAAACTTACCACCACCACTTCCTTGCCCAAAAACACTGAAAAGATACAAGTTGTTGAAAGGCAGACAAGGTCTGCTACACCTGTGTCTCCTTCACCAAGCCAAGCTATAAGCCATGAGGTTGACCCACTGTTACCTCATCCTCAAAGCTCAGGACTTAGCTTATTACAAGGTACAACTTCATTGGAAGTTGTTCCTTCTACAGATAAGGATGTACAAGTCCCATCCACTTTCTTTGACTCCATAAACCTAAACGTGAATGATCCCATGAGTGAAGAAGGCAACCCTGTTCATTCTCCACTTGATGATCTCTTCACATCCCACACAAATGAAGATGATCTAATGGATTATGAAGGACCTTCTAGCCCCCACTCATCAGATAAGGAGCTGAACATTAGGAGTGATGATAATGTTCATATAGAAAGGGCTGCCACTACAAATGTTTCCTCAATGGAACAGTTGGACAGTGGTAACATCACTAAGTCCCAATCTATGGCAACTAGCAGCCATGAACAACCAAAGGAACCTGCAAAGGAACCTGAGGGGACTTCATTGCTTGCTGGGAATCCCAGGTGCCAAGAAAAACAGGGTGTTGAACCTGATCAAGCTAGGCTTGATAGTTCTTCTTTGCTCCATGATACTAGTAAACTAGTTGAGGGTAGTATGCAACTAACTGAATTGATGGCAAATCCAAAAGTACTGCAGCACCATGTGCAGTCCCTGCTCAACACCATAAATGAGCAAAATGACCTTATCAAGAAGCTGAATGCAGAGAAGGCTAGTGTCTCAAACCCACTTGATGAAGCTGATGCTGCCAAAAGGGGGGAGAAAGCTAGCCCTTCACATTTAGAAGATGCTACTGCTACTCAAATCCATGATGATGATGATATGGAGTTTGACATAAATGAGAGACTGCCTAATGATCTTAGACAGAGGCTGTTCAAAGCCTCTGGTGTTAAACCTTTCAATCCCCTAGAAGGTCTTAACAATACTCACATGGATCAACTACTACAGGCAACACATGAAGAGTTCAAGCAAAACTACATGAGTTTTACAAAATACATCATGACTTTGTCAGGTGCTCATCCTCAAAACATCAAACTTGTTAAGAACTTCATTGAAGATGAATATCTTCAAAGAGAGCAGGCATATCTTGAAACCGGTCAAGATTTGTCGAGTGATAATGATGTGATACCTGTTGAAGATGAATCAACAGGGTATGGTGATGAAGAAGATACAACTGCTGTTGCAACCACTTCTGAACCTGGAACTGCACTTGCCATCACTGAACCAACTGATACTGCTAGCCTTGTAGAGGTTGGGGTAAGTCTTGCACTCCTTGATTTATCTCATTGTTTGCCTACTTCTACACAGGTTACAATCTTTAAACCTGTTGCTGAGATTCAAGAGGAAGCAATTACTAAGGAAATTCTTAAACAGAATTTATCCAAGGAAGTTACTTCGGAAGTTGCTCCGGAACTACCAGTTATGACTATTTCTGAGAAAGTTACTCAGGAAGCCAGTCTTAACTTGGGAACTTTGGAATCCAGCAAAGTGACTATTCCTGAGCAAGTTATCTCGGAAGTCAGTCACATTGCTGCAACTTCACTCTCTGAATTCTCCTTAGCTGTTGCAGCTGGTGGTGATGAAACCAAAGAAACCAGTGACATCTCTGGATTCACTGAATTTGGTGATGATGATCAAGACACAGGAGCTCAGTCTCAAGGAGATGACCCTGAGTCTACTGCTCTGATCAATCAATTGATGAAGGAAGAGCTTGTGCTAGTTCAGAAACAGAAAGAGGAACTAGAAAAGCAAGACGTTGCTTCCTTTGAAGAAAAGAAGAAGATCTATGTGGAAGAAGGCTACTTTGACTATGTCTTCATACACAAAGATCTGAGAAATTTCATTAAAGAAGCCAGGAGAAGAGCAGATGCTTACATTGAGAAAAGAATTACCAAAGCTCAACAACAAGGACTTCTTGATAAAATAGAGAAGTACAAATCTGTGTTGGAGAGCAATTACAGAAAGATGAGGCTGAAAGGAAATGAAGATAACAGGATCTTCATTTCTCAGTTCAAGGAACTGCTAAAAACTAAAGATGTATTTACTGCACAACAGGTTGATGAGATGAAGCCATAGGATTTGATTGACTGGAAGTATCTTATACAGTGCATTGCAGCTGACAACATCAAGGCAACTGAAGAGAAAAGGATACTTGACCAAGTCATGAAAGAAGAGAGACAGGGCACAAGATACCAGAAACTTTCTAAAGAAGATGATATCCTGATTCTCATATGGTACTTCATTGAGATCAGAGGAGGATATGCTAAAAGCATCAACTCAAGAAAGTATGCAAATCTCTCACATGACTATGATTGCATCAGAAAAGAAGAAATTGCTAAGGCAAGAGCTGCTGGTGAACACCCTCCACCAGGCTTATATGATCTTTTTGATCTCAATCACCCTGAAGGTTTTGAAGCTTTCAAGAACTCCAAGAAAAGGAAAGCCTCAACCTCAGCACATGGTCCAGCCAAGATACCAAGAATGAGCATTATTTAGGGTATTCTTGACTCTGTATCTGATCCCAATCTCTCTTCATCTCAAATCACCCCTGTTCTTACTCAGCCTAAGCCTACCCCTGCTCCAAAAAATTCTCCTAACCTACCTCCTTCTCCTACACCAAAGTCACTATCACTCTCACCATCTCCAATGCCACCATCCCCTTCCATGTCTAATCAACTGCAAACAGAAACCTTGCTTCTGTGTGATAGAGCATCACAAGCCCCTAGAAGAAGAAGGTTGATACTAGAGGTCTCTGATGAAGAAGATGATGAACCAGAACCTAGTAACCCTGACATTGAATCAGTTGTTTTTCCTAGAATCACCAAAATTGTTTTTCTATACAGATTGAAGAAATACTTCTTCTTTCTCAGCAATGGTGAGGTCTTGGAAAAGAACAAAATCACATTGGAAGAATGGGATAAAAGACATCAAGATGATATCACCAGGGTCTTTCAACAAAAGAAATTCAAAGTTAACCTGCTGAGTGTTCATATTTGAAGCATACATAAAGAAGACAACACTTCATAAGTAGTTTTTGGCAGCACCATCTTAGGGGGAGATTGTTGGGAAATCACCATCCTGAGATTTCCCTAAGGATTTCTCTAAGGGTAGTTCCTCCGGAACTGAACCCTTCACTGAGAAAGTTCCTCCGGAAAGATTGGAGTTAGTCCGGAAGATAAAAGTTAGTCCAGAAGTGCCTGTTGCTTACCCTAGAAGATATTCTTGTGGTTCAAGTTCCAAGGCGAAGTTCAACTTGTCTGATAAGCTGACTTCACTATCAGAACCCGACAGGATAAGAGGCACACATACCAAGGCTGTAACAACAACTTGTTATCTTGTGATATTGTATTATAATTAACCAAGTTGGTTAATTAAGGAATTAAAACATTTTGTTTTAATTCCTCCTAGCACTATATATATGTTAGCTTTCTCATTATAAACATATGCAACAGATGCAACAGATGTATTGTTGATTCATCTTTCCATTGTAAACAACTTGAGAAGTAATATAAAGCATAGTGCTTGGAAGTATAACTGTAGTTCATTTATTTATTTCTGCTTTCACTTCCGTGATGTTTACTTCTGGATTCTTGCATCTTTAGTTAGCAAACTTTTAAACAACAAACTGTTTTGATTCCGTCTTAACAGTTTGATCTCTTAAGCAACTTGTTTTGGTTTACCTTGGGGTAACCACGATCCTACAGTGTTGATCAAAACTTATACTCATCAGATCGTATCTCTAGGGAAGCATGTTATTGAAGCGGTGGTTATCTCCGGAAGCAATATCAGATTCAGGACTTTTATTCTTAGACTTTCATTGGTTCCAACAGATAAAAGAGTTGTTTTTCGGTTTAAGAGAAGACAGTTTCCGATCTCTGTTTGTTTTGCTATGACTATAAACAAAAGCCAAGGTCAATCTCTTACGAGAGTAGGATTGTACTTGAAAGATCCCGCCTTCTCTCATGGTCAATTATATGTTGCCTTATCAAGGAGTGAAGAGCAAACAGGGTTTGAAGATCTTGATTTTGGATGAAGACGGTCGTCCAACCAATGTAACAAGAAATATAGTGTATAAATCTGTCTTCTCAAATTTGTAATTGTTATTGAATTTTTTTTTTATTATTATTGAATATTGTTTTACCGATAAGAATTTTTTGGATAGTATATATATCTATACTTTTTTTTTACGTTTTAGACCCGGATAAGTGGCTAGTATGTAATATATTAGATGTAAAGATTTGAGTTTACAACCTACCAAGATGCTACTATTTTATACCAATTAAGTCTCAAAAACATACTTAGCCTCTCACGAACACATTATTTCTCCCATTTTGTTCAATTTAATGAGTAACAATTTTGGACAGATAAATTATGAATTACATTTTCAATTTTGATGCTAAATAATAATCACAACAAGATAAACTGATTGAACGGTATGTATTATCATCCAAAGTAACTAAATCATTTTATTTTATTAGAGAAAAAAAGTGGTTCTTCCGCTATGAAAATAAAAAGTTACAGCCATCTTAATGGTTAATTTCATGAATGCCAAATATATGTGCACTTGTATATGCTAATGGGTTATTGGCTTGAATTAATCTCAACTATCACTTATTGGTCGGGATCACTCCCAACTAAAGAAATCACCACCGCCACCCCCAACTATGAACCTAATTTCTGACAACACTCCCTCCGTTAAAAAAAACGTGTCATAAAATGTGCATCGCGTGTCATAAAATGTGCATGAGGGAGTGTTGTCAGAAATTAGGTTCATAGTTGGGGGTGGCGGTGGTGATTTCTTTAGTTGGGAGTGATCCCGGCCAATAAGTGATAGTTGGGATTAATTCAAGCCAATAACCCTATGCTAATAGCCTTCATTTGTTTTAAATATAGTGTATAGTATTAGACTCGTCTACTTCATGTATAAGTTATGCATTTTGACTACTCAATCCTATTTAATTGGTTAAATTCTTGGTTAGTAAGCTAATATTGACTTCACAATCCCTATAGGAATCGAGGAACTATTGGTGGTGATTTGTTTTAGAAACTGGAGTTGGCATTAAATGATTTTTAAAACTTGTGGTACTATTCTTTACAAATCATTAGTTGAAATTTTCAAGATCTGTTGCAAAATAATATAATATGATATTCATCGGGAACTTTAAATCTTGATGTACTGTTTTATCAAATTCAAGAGAGGTCGAGTTTGAGGAGAAACTTGCCAGTTTATTTCAGCAAACAGAAGAAAGTTAAAAAATGTCTCGCATCATTATAAGATAATGCTAAAACCTGTTGTGGTTCTTTGTGTAGAAGTGAACATTAGGCTTTATTATTTGGCCATTAAAATGCTCGGCCGCAGGTTAAATTTTGGTTATTAGCCTGATTTTGTTCCAACTTTTTGATACAATTGTTGACCCGTTTAACCTTTAAAAGACTCTTACAAACAAAAAACAAAACAAAAAAGTGTTCGGGTGTTAAATCTGTATACTCTACTTTTAAAAGAGTCGAATCAGGTTTTGAATTATATAAATCTCTAGACTTGAGATCATCTAACTTTAGGGTTCATCTATAAAATTAGAATCATTTAGGATTTTGATTTTCTTTTAAGTCAATACGGCTGTATGGGTATTAGATGTCCTTTTAAGACAACATGCTACAAAACATTAAGTATGTGTTAAATCAACTCTTGATCTTGATGAGGCAAACATTGTGACATCCGTCTATTTTTCATATTTGTAACCCAACCCCGCGTTTCTATTGTCCATGTTAAAGTTATACGCAAAGTCAACCCAACCCGAGACCAACGGTGACATTATTTAACAACTCATAACTACACAAAATGAAAAGAACAAATTTTTTATTACAAAAGATAAGATTTTATAGTCTTACATATATATATTCTTTTCTATAAACTGATGGTTTATAAATGGACTCAAACCATTATCATTCTCAACGTTAACAAATTTCATACCCCTTTTATTTTAAATAAAATACACACCACAATTACGGTCATCAATTAATACACCATGTCAAATTGAAACCCCATATTGAATGCCTACAAAGCTGCTAGAATAAATGCGCCCAAGTTGAGTGTGTGAATTGTCAAACTAGACTATCACATGCCATCCTTCCTATTTGTCCACCAACCACCATTGGCTCATTCAAGCCACTTTACTTCAAGATATTTTCGTCCACATGCACACCCAAAGAGCTTATCCACATTCTTCTATAAATATCCAAGCAAAACACAAGGTTTCTCACACCTTCACCTTCACAGAATTTCATCAGATTCGTTACAGCAACTTCTGTGAGCCATATCTCCCTCATACTTCCATGAATACCATTCATTCTTGTCCAGAAATCTTTCCTATGATTCCTCTAAAAATTCCAACTGACCTCACTCAATTTCGTTAAGAATTTAGCACTCTAGACAGCTTTTAGCGACGACTGCTCCAGAATATTGCTGTTGTGCAACCTTACTTTTTATGACACATTTGTGGTACCAAACAACATCCGTTGGACTTGATTCATTTTCCTATCTCTTCCTCTTTCAAATTACTTCATTCTAGACTTCAAATCTGTACTATTTAGTTTCCTAAATCACCCAGAATCTCCCTCCAAAGTTGACCCAGTTTTCTGTCAGAAACTGTGTTGAAACTCAAGAACTCTTCAAGGCTTCAAGTGTTGATCCAAGCTCAACCGTCATCTTCACTACCTTCTCTTTTCTTACTTACAGTGAGGAAACCTTTCATTCATGTTCCTTACATACTCATTCTTACTTATATCTAAGAACACTCATTTAAAAAGACTTGTTGTTTAATCACCTTTAAAGGAAAACTACTCAACTTTTAAGTTAAATTTTAATCATCTTGTGAATTAGCCAAATTAAAAAAAATCTAAAATTACATAAATACTTCAAAAATTCTGAAGTAGTTCTTAAAATTACTGATGTACTTCGGAAATACCGAAGTAGTTCTGTAAAATCACAGAAATACTACAGCAATTCCGTAGTAGTTCTGTGAAATCACAGATTCACGGTTATCCGGCCATATCTTGCTCATAACGATCTGAAACTTAACAAACCCAGACTCCACAATTAATTTCGTTGAGTTAGTGTTAGAGCATATTCCTATGTTAACGTGTGTCTCGTGTATTGTATCTAATTTAGAGCATCTGTGTGAGTCATATAGTTACTGGCCGTAGCATATGCACCAGCGTACCAAATGGTACGGGTGTACCAGATGGTACGTGGGTGGTCCGCCAGTCAGTTAGTATGTGACTATAAATAGTTCGTTAGAGAGAGAGATAGTAACCAGTTCTGTCATTCTACATCTCTTAAGTGTGTGTAACTGAGTGTGTAACTCTCTCTCTCTAGACTTTGTGTAATTCTCTTTGTGAATAAATAAAGCGAAGCTTTATTTACTTCTTGTTGCTTATATGATTACCAAATCATGCAGTAGCAAGATCGTTCAGAGCAATTGGTTGCTCTACTGCTGTAAATTGATCCATTTTCTAGTTCTAGAGTGAGAAAGTATGAGTTTTCTTCGTTTTTCATCAAAAATTTTGCAATTCAGAGTGTTTCAATGATGAAAAATGATTTATGAGTGTTGCTGGAGTGTTTTCGCATCATACAGAGTCAAATTCCAGCTCCAAACGTCGAAATTCGCGAAAATCAGACGAATCAGGGTCGAACTGCGTTGGTCCGCTCGAAGAACACTTGGTCCGCTATTGGTCCGCCGGTGGTCCGCACGGCAATCTTCATCCGTATTCTGGTCCGCTGAAACTGGTCCGGAAGACAATCTTCAAAGTTGGTCCGTGGCGGTTATTTACTGGTCCGCCGTACCAAATATGGTCCGTAGAGATAATCTGGTCCGCATCTGGTCCGCTGGTTCATTTGGTCTACTGATCATATTTTGGTCCGCTGATTTGATCTGGTACGGAGGTTGGTACGCTGAAATCTTATGGTCCACTGAGAATTGGTTGGTCCGTTGACAGAAAACATGTGTGCACTAAAACTGACGTAACTTGAGAACCGTTAAGAGTTACGGGAGCTAATACCAGCCAAAACGTTCGTCTTTCCGAGATCTAGACTTATAATAACCTAACGATCTGTACCCCCCAGTTTGACCCCCAAAATCAGCTTGGAAGACGTCCGTTTTTCAGTTTGAAGTTTTTGCGTTCGATATTGTAATTTCAAAATGAGCGAGTTTCACGCATTTTCAACTGTTCAATCATCAATGCAAGCCATGTTGAACTATGATTATGAAATAGGAACAAATCAGAAAGTTCCTAAGTTGCTTAGGTTGGAGGATTATGAGAATTGGAAGCAACGATTTGAATCGTTCATTAATGCTCTTGACATTGATTCATGGATTTCCATTGAACAAGATTATACATATCCTCAGATAAATGAACAACCGATTGCACCAAGTGATCTTGATGAAGATCAAACAAAAGTTTATGCCCGAGAAAAGAAATGTCATGGAAATCTCACAATGGCACTACCAAGAGAGCTTCTACATCAATTCAAAAATTACACAACATCAAAAACTTTGTGGGATGCATTGAAAGATAGGTGTGCAGGAAACAAGCAATATAAGAAAAGTCGAAAGAAAGTTTTGTTAAAAGAATTGGACAACTTTCAGCATTGTGACAAAGAAAGTATTGCCAACTTGATTTCTAGGTTTTCACATCTAATCAATGAACTTGAGGTTGTTGGAGTCAAGAAAGAAAAAGAGGAATTGAAAGAAAATTTTCTGGAAGCTCTACCCGAAAAGTGGGAGAACTTTGTTATGATGCTTACTAATTATCAAAATTACTCCAGTTGGTCATTCAATCAAGTGTTAAGCAAATTACAAGCTCGGGAAATGGAATTACTTGTGAAAAAGTCAGCAACTCCAACAGTTCAGAATCCTGAGATATATTTTGGAGAGAATTCTGCTACGGCGCATGCTAAAACTAAATCACATTCTATTTCAAGAAGTAATCCACCAGTAACAGCATTTCTTGTTGGGAAGTCTGAAAATACTGGAAATTCTTCGGGTTGCAGTTTTACTATTTCTGATAGATCATCAAGCAAGTCTACTTCTAATCAAGCAACCGAAGATCTAGCTGCTTTGTTTCATCTGGCTCCATATTTAGTCAAATTGGTAATTCTGGTTTTGTTCCGGACGATCTAAAACAGATGGATGAGGATCAGCTAAATAAATTAGATTTGGATTAGTAGTTGGCTATGATTGCTGAAAGAGGGAGACGGTTTATAGGCAAACATGGCAAGAATTCTATTATGGGTGAATTTACAAGCACCAAACCGGGTTTAGACAAGTCTAAACTAAAATGTTACAAATGTTCCAAGTTGGGACATTTTGCTCGAGAATGCAAGCTATCTTCTTCTAAACCAAGTAATTCGGATAATCATGATCACAATAAAGAAGTTAAAGCTATGATATCTCAAACTAATGAAGATTATGATTGGACTAAAGATTTTCCGGATGAATCTGCATTTGTAGTTCATTCTCAAGATCATTATGCTTTGATGGCAAATATTGAGGTTGACTCGAGTGGATATGCATCTGAGACTCGTAAATCTGAATCGAGTAATTCTGATTCCGAAATGGGTGGTTATGAATCCGTGTGTGAATTTTGTACTCAGAAAGATAGAAAGCTTCGGGAATTGGTTCAAGAAAAGGAAAAGTTAGTTGTGAATAGGGTGAAGCTCGAAGAAGAGTTAGAAAGTTATAAAACAGAAGTGTGAAGTTTCTGATGGCATTTTCAAAATGAATGAAAAGTTACTCCAAGAGAAGAGTCTATTATTGGAAGAGTTAGAAGATCTTCGAAAACAGGTGTCAAAAGATTGTGTTCAAAATGATCAAAAAAAATCACAACTTCAACATGAAAATGATGAGTTCATAACAAAAATTGTCAAGTTAACTTCTGCAAATGAAAAATTGTTAAAAGAAGTTGAGGAATATAAGTTTAAGGTTAAAGATGTCAGTGAAGATTTTGAAAATCTATTTCAAAAATCCACCGCAAGGGTGGAAGCGCTTAAAGCATCTAATGATGAACTTCAAAAAACACTAGATGAAGTTACTGCTGACAGAACTCAATATCAAATTGTTCAGTCTGAATTGAAAGACACCATCACTACTATGAAGAAAGACAAAAGCTTATTAACCAGAAATGTTGAGATCTATAAGGAAAGAGTGGGTAAGATTACAAAGGAGGTGCTAGCTGCTCATGATGGGATGAGACGAGAAAAATCATTAGTCAATAGCACATCTGAGAAATTGATTCAATCAGAAAAAGTTCTTGCTGAAGCTCAAAAGACCATAGCTGATTTGAATGTTGAAGTCTTGGATTTAAATTGTCAATTGCATAACTTGAAGAATTCTAAGCAAGTTACTTGTGTCAAGACGATAATCTCAAGAAGGTGTTTGGAGGCGATGATTTCAATCAAATTCCGCATCCAGTAATTCAAACAGAGTCTATTGTTGATTTGAGTCCTTCGACTACAAAGAAAGATTATTCTGAATTAGTTGCTGAAAACTCTGCCTTGAAGACATCAAAGAAATCAAAACCAGTGATAGAAACAGAACCAAGTCCGGTAGATAAAACACCACCATCGTTTGTTTCTCGTGGATTTATGTCAGACGAGGGAGTTATTTCAACTGGCAAGATGTTTGAGAAAAATAAAAAAGAGTTGAATGAAGCCGAAGTTGCTGCAAAGTTGGTGCATGCTAACAAATTAAAAGACATTAAAGCTTCATTTAACCAAG
This sequence comes from Deinandra increscens subsp. villosa, assembly GCA_039602395.1. Classification (NCBI taxonomy): domain Eukaryota; kingdom Viridiplantae; phylum Streptophyta; class Magnoliopsida; order Asterales; family Asteraceae; genus Deinandra; species Deinandra increscens. The sequence continues at coordinate 8,697,787 of JBCNJP010000025.1, read as the reverse complement.
TTGCTAAATCTGGTTCTTCAAGTTCTCAGATAGATTTGTCCAAGTTACCTGGTTACAAACAGGTTGGGTTGGGAAGTGAAGGCAAGAAGGTTACACAGCAAAAAAACATGCCAAACAAAGCAAAGAAAGATACAAACTTGGATCAAATATATCATTTGGCTCAAGTATTCATTTCAACAACGGAGAAAAGATTTGAGGGAAAGCAAAAGAAGAAAGTTTCATCTGACAGTTCTCCGAACGAATCGTCTTCATCAGGTTCTAACGCTACGCCTCAAAGTCCTACATCGAAATGGGTACACTCTAACCGATTTCAAGTTTTTGATGATATTTCTGTTGCTTCTGAATTCACTAATACATATCATCCAGTTCAGGACAAGCCACAGTCTAAACGATCATATCGTTTGTGTTATCAATGTCGCCGAAAGGGACATATGGCACAGGATTGTCCTGCAACTGTCAAAAGATCTTTTTCAAACAAATCTGCCACATTTATCGATGAATCGGGCAGAATTTTTACTGAGTCGACACCGTCCAACACTAAGTCGAAAAAGAAACAATTTTTTAAAGGAAAATTGGATTTTAATAATCCTAAGTTTTGAGAGTTGGCCTATAATAATCCCACTTTTAGTAATAACTCCCAATGGTCCCAACTTTCAACCTATTTATTTCTAATGGTCCCACCGTTAAAAAACTTAACACCGTTAAGTTTATTTCTGGCATGGTGAGTGAGTTGGATATTTATTTATTTTATTTTTTTAACAATGCCACATCATTTTCCCAACCACTTTTGTGTTAGTGTGTTCAGAGAAACAAGAAAAAGGACGACATCATTTTCCCAACCACTTTTGTGTTAGTGTGTTCAGAGAAACAAGAAAAAGGACGGGTGTATGGGTAAATATTGATCGGCGACCCTAGAGTTTTTCCGGCGACCCTGAGACGGCATCCGGTAACCTTCGACCTCCCAGCGGCGGCACGCTATAGTTTTTTGGTGCTTCACAACCACCGACGGTGGCTAGGTTTCTTGGTGGTTCACAACCACCGATGGCGGCTACTTGCTAGGGTTTCTTGGTGGTTCACAACCACCGTGGTCGGGATGTCGTCACCGACGGGTTTGGATCCCTCAACGTCGAAGTGTCGATAATTACTTAGGTCTGGAATTTGGGAGCAGCAAGGTTGGTGACGGCATCAACGGGTTTGTTGGATGCGATACAACGAGGAAGAGAAAGAGAGTGGTGGATTGGTGGCGATGATTGTTTAGGTCCGGCTAAGGTGGTTGTCGGCGGCTAGGGAGCAGCAAGAATCAAGCGTCACAGTCCCAGTTCGCCTCTCTCCTAGCGGCGGCGACACGAGTTGCAGGTGGCTCACGGCCACATCCGTAGCTCCGGCGACCGCAGTGCTTTCGATTTCCGACGGCGGTAACCACGTTTTAGTGAGTTAAGGTAAGACCTCAAGCCCTCTTCGTTTTTCTCCGTTTTGTTTATCCATTTCGGTGGTTGTTGGTGACGGTGGTTGGTGGTGGTCGGAGAGTTGCAGGTGGTGGTGGTGATCGGTTTTGGCAGGGATTATATCTGACACACAAAGAGAAGGGGGGTGTTTGGCTAGAGTGTTTGGCTAGATAAAGAAGGGGGTTAATATGATGTGGCAATTGTTAAAAAAATATAAATAAATAAATATCCAACTTACTCGCCACGTCAGCAATAAACTTAACGGTGTTAAGTTTTTTAATGGTGGGACCATTAGAAATAAATAGGTTGAAAGTTGGGACCATTGAGAGTTATTATTAAAAGTGGGATTATTATAAGCCAACTCTCAAAACTTGGGATTATTAAAATACAATTTTCCTTTTTTAAATTTGATTCAAGTGTTGAAGGTTCATCACCGGATGATGACTCAGTTAAAAAAAGAATTTGCAAAGATGCAGTGGCGACCTAAGGTGGTCAGCCAAGCTGCAACTGATCTTACGGAAGACACTGGTCGACCAGAAGCTGTGCGCTTTGGGTCATTTAAATACTAATCATTTAAACCAGTGTGCAGGTTTCTTCAAGAAGACCTATTAGTGATTATGAAGTTCAAGCTTCAAGAAGTTGCTGATAGTGGAGTTTCCTGCTTAACTTAAATTGAATGTTTCATATTTCAAAACTGGAAGATTTTCTAAAAGGCTTAACCTGACAGGTATCAATATCGATTAGATTTTCTTTCTTTTTACATTCCGTATGTAGTTTAGGGGGAGAAAATTGAAAAACCAAAAATAGTGTCTTTATGTTTTGTTTTTGTTAAAATGAAAATCCAAAAATAGAGTTTTCATTTTAAGGGGGAGAAAATGGAAAAATACAAAAACATTGAAAAATAGAAAAATGCAAAAACATTGAAAAATGAGAAATTGATCGGACATGATTGGGAAATGATGGTACATTGGCTTACGTTTCTGACTCATGGATAAAATAGATGAAAAAGCCATAAGATCATAGTTCGATGTGCTTGGTAGGCTCGGAATTAAATCAGAAAGTATTCAGATGTGATAAACATTAAAATACTAATGCTTGACCAAGTGGACAACATCTTGATGTATATCTCATGATATCAAGAAAGGATATGTGAAAATGAAAATGAGAAGTCACTGTGTATACATGTGTTCATTTTGCAAAGATTTAAACTTGTTTGATTTTCTTTATTTTGTCAAACGATCGGACTTTCTCTGCATGTTCACAAGACCGACCTGATCGTTGTTCGTTTGACAATCTGCTTTATTTTCTTTGGTGTTTCGTATAACTCATCGGACTTTCTCTGCGTGTACGGGAGTACCGACCTGATTGTTGTTGGGTTATACACTTTCAACTTGTTTTATTTTCTTATTTTGTTAAATCCGAGGCCTTATCTGCGTATCAAAAGATCGACCTTAAGGTAGACGATTTAACGTTCCTATTTCTTTTTGCATGGAACACAGTTGACTGATTCATGAATACAATCATTATGTGATCATATCACAAATGAAATCACAAAGTGTGATATAAAAGCAAAACCATATCTGAGTATGTCTGATAGTGTGGGGTACACTGGTCAAAGCAAACCTAATCAATTCAATAACATATCCAGATGTTATGAGTATGATTGTGCCTGAGTTTAAGATGGAAAAATTATACCAGTAATCGACATGACTTATGTGCTGAAGTAATTGAAATTGAAGTGTAGTTCAGCATGTCATGACCAATATGATCCCAAGTTGTGATCTTTCTCGCAAAATACAAAAATAGTGTGTGATTTAGTATTTCATTTATGTATTGCATTTATGTTTCATATCTGAAAAATCCAAAAAGATTTTAGGTGTGTTTTAGCATAAAGTTTCAAAATGCCAAAAAGATTTTGTTTCTTATTTGTTTTCGACCGATCGATACAATGATACAAAATTCAAAATTCAAATTTATATCTTGGATTCTCGAAGAGAAGTTTTATGCCAAGATTAAATTAATTTTCAAAAGAAAAGGAAAGTCGCGTTTCTGTCTTCTGAAATTGCAGGTCGTCTATGTGAAAAGACTCAAGCATGGTGAAAGGGGGAGTTTGTTATATATTTCACAAGTGGATCTTGAATTTCAAAGACTGTTGAAGATTGATGCAGCCATGCAAGCTCTATTTCTGAAAAGATTTCAAGTTGATGATCGGACGCAGTGATGCAGAAGATTGAAGACTGAAGTTTTGTTAAATAGATAGATAGCTAGATACACTACACGTGAAGGGGGAGTTTGTTAGAGCATATTCCTATGCTAACGTGTGTCTCGTGTATTGTATCTAATTTAGAGCATTTGTGTGAGTCATATAGTTACTGGTCGTACCATATGCACCAGCGTACCAAATGGTACGGGCGTACCAGATGGTACGTGGGTGGTCCGCTGGTCAGTTAGTATGTGACTATAAATAGTTCATTAGAGAGAGAGCTAGTAACCAGTTCTGTCATTCTACATCTCTTAAGTGTGTGTAACTGAGTGTGTAACTCTCTCTCTAGACTTTGTGTAATTCTCTTTGTGAATAAATAAAGCGAAGCTTTATTTACTTCTTGTTGCTTATATGATTACCAAATCATGCAGTAGTAAGATCGTTCAGTGGTTTAACAGTTAGCTTTCCAATTGTTTATAGTTTGTCTTCTAATTCAAAACGAGCAGCTCATAATAGTCCCTACAAAACAGATGCGCGTTATGTAGCTTCCGTTTTGTGAGGCTGTTTCGAGCTACTTTTTAGCATTTTTTTTAAACGCATTTTAAAAGAAAGTTGTCTGAAATACTTTAAACTAACATTCCGTGAACTTTGGTAATTTATAAAGGACATTTGATATTTTAAAAATGCACTTAAAGTCACAGCTCATAAGTTGTCCAAATTCTTTAAATAATGCACTAAACTAAAAACCAATGTATATCATCAATGGCCAACGAGTTAACACTTTTAAACAAGAATCAACTAGTCTAAGTGGGTGAGTTATATATTAGACCATGTCGCTAAATCTTAAGGTGTATTTATATAATTTAGGACACAGATAGGCTGTCTTCATATCACTCGGACTACTCTCATATTCTATTATGGATCATGTGAGTATTCGTATCCCCTCTCTTTTTACTATTATGGGGTGTAACATGTATCATATGACAAATAATGATTTTCAATATCCAATTCTCATTATCCTTCGAATGGTGATTCATTTGAGTGGTGATTTGCATTGTGGTATTAAATGATCAATTCGTATTATCATTCGAAAGGTGATTCATTTGAATGACGATTCGTATTGTGAGTTTACATATTCAAATATCATTCTTTATTCATTTTACAAACCATGTGATTTTTATTGTATGTCTATGTGTGATTACATGCTATGTCAAACTACTACGTTTTATTCATCATTCGGCATTCAGTGTAATCATTAATAATACAAATCCTACGGTAACAATGATAGATCTATTGGTTGGCAATCCATCTAAATTTGACTGTATAGACGACATTTGGGTGATTCAAACCTATTTTCAACATGCCATTAACCTGAATTTGACTGTATAGATGACATTCACGTTATGGTACAAATCATCAAGGTTTGAATATGCAAATTCAACATTGGTTTATTCATACATGCTTAAGTCTACATTTGACATGTGAATTGTTTTTCAAACTATTATATGTATTCATACATGCTAAAAAAGAAAGTAAAAAAGTTAAAAGTTTCGTGGTCAAAGTGGAAGACAACAAAACTTAAAACAAAAACAAAAAAAAAACTTTAAAAGTTAGAGAGTTAAAAAGTTAAGAGTTATAAAACGTAAAAGTCTAAAAGTCTTGTGATAAAAGTATACTAAAAACAAAAATAAAAAGCTAAAAGTTTCGTGGCCAAAGTAGAAGACATCAAACTTAAAACAAAAACAAAAAATTTCGACGAAGTATAAAACAATGAAAAAAGTCACTGATAGAGTCAAAAGCTATAAAAGTATACTAAAAAATAGTCGAATAAAAAACAAAAGTCAAAAAGTTAAGGAGTATAAAACGTAAAAGCTTAAAAGTCTAAAAGTCTCGTGATGAAAGTATAAAATATAAAAGTAAACTAAAAATGAAAGTAGAAAAGTTAAAAGTTTCGTGACCAACGTAGAAGACAACAAAACTTAAAATAAAACAAAAAAAACTTTAAAAGTTAGAGGGTAGAAAAAGTAAAAGTATGGAACATATGTGTGACATCCGTCTATTTTTTCATATTTGTAACCCGACCCGTTTCAGTTATCCATGTAATTTCAATCTTTATTCAAGCAAAATCATGAAATTCTATTTTTACCCTCGTTTCATTTTATATATAATATATATATATATATTTATATATGTGTTATGCACGTTAAGGTCATACCCGAGTCAACACACGAAACCAATGGTGATAATCATTTGACAACTCCAACACTATATATTAATGGTGGTAAAATAATAAAGATTATAAAAATATATATATAGTTTTTGTAAATCGATTTTTTTTATATAAAACATTTTAAATATTAAACTTACATCAAAAGACTACCCAAGGATTACCAAGTGTTACCAAGTGTTACCAAGTGTTACCAAAGATTTACCAAGTGTTACCAAGAATTACCAAGTGTTACAAAGTGTTACCAAAGATCTACCAAGTGTTACCAAGAATTACCAAGTGTTACCAAGTGTTACCAAGGATTTACCAAGTGTTACCAAGGATTACCAAAGGCTAAAATTTCATATATAAATACGACATGCTTGAACAAAAACTAAACACTCAAACTCATTTCTTACTCCCAAAAACGCTCACGAAAATATATCTATTTCTCCTTCCAATTCCACGACATAAAGAAATTATCTACCTTTTAAAGACTCACGAGTGGATTCAACATTCTCCTACTACATTCATTCTCCTTGCTTGTCTTACGTGAGTAATCATTCGTTATTATTTTAAGTCGTTATTTAAACTAGTCGAGCCTTCGGGTTAACTATAATCTTTAAAGAAAAATACTAATCTTATATATTTATACTCCTCAAATATAAGCACCTCGTGTGTTAATCATAAATTAAATTTCTATAGAAAAATTTATATTCATAGTTTTACTTCATTTGCATAAACATTAACGAAATTTTACTATATTAAAACGTGTCTCAAAGTTATTTATTACAGTTACTTCAATTATATTAAAAACAGATCTTTGTTATGTCCGTTAAAACTCTAATATTTGTAACATTAATAAAGTACATTTTATAAACTCAGTTGGGAAATATCATTTATACAACTCACTCGAAATATAACTCATAAATCTAGTGCACGTTTACTTGAATATTCAAATACATTTATATTTATTTTTCGTAGAATAAATATACATATATCAAACACAAATAATTATCACCAACGGTTAAAAGGGTTAACTCATGTAACTAGACTCGACTAGTCTAAATGGTTGACTTATATACTTGACCCATACGAGTAAACCTTAACGTGTCTTTATATAATTTAGGACACGGATAGGTCATCTTCATATCACTCGGACTATTCTCATATTTCACTTATTGATCAAGTGAGTACTCATAATCCCCTTTCATTTTCAAGTTTTGGGATGGAACATGTATACATTATTCAAGCACGCATTTCTTTTCTTTTCAAACTATGCGATCTTATTCTATGTCTATGTGTGATTTCTATGCTATATGTTAAACTATGTTGTCACTATTCGAAGTCTATATTCTAGCATGATCATTAACAAACAAGCCTATGGTAACAATAATGGATCCATTGGACTGACAACCCACCTGAATTTGACCGGTTTGGCATTCGGGTGATTGAAACCTAACTCAAACTAAGCGTAACTTTCGAGTTACGGACACTAGTCATCAAGGTTTGATTATGCAATATTTGTTTATTCATACATGCATGAGTCTACATTTGACATATGAATCGCTTTCAAACTATTATATATATATATATCTAAACTTATGTTTACTCACCAACTATTTTTAGTTGACACTCTCTATTTTTATACATGTTTCAGGACATGCAGTGTGAACTATACTTGATGCTACATCTAGGATGCTTTGGACCTAGATTAAATAAATCAAACTCTATCAGTATGTTATGTTATGTGTATTTGAATCTATTGTAAGACTTGGAATTTGGTAATGATTAAGTATTGAAACTTTAATTAGTGTCATGAGCATTTGGACAATCATCATGCCCCGACATAAATTCCGCCGTCGGTTGGGGTGTGACAATATGTGGCCAACTTATGAAAACCTAAAGTTACTATTTAATTAAAAAAAAACAAATTGTAAAAGTTTAAGAGTAAAAAGCATCAAAGCACCAAAGTCACATGACCAAACTATGAGAAACAAAAAGCTCACTGTTCATCTATCAAATTTCATTATTATATATATAATATAATATTTGAATGTCCCGTAAGAATTTGAAAAATACTAATTTGAATCTTTATCATCCATAACTGACTTCTTTTCAGGACTTGGGGAAGAGCTTAACTCATTGTATGCTGATAATTATGGAACAAAATCATCTCATGTCAACAATTACATTCATTTTCAAAAAATAAAATTAATAAAAAAAACCAGGGGTAGGGTGTTCTTTGAGTGCTAGAAACAAATCGTGTTTGATATGGTTTGACAAACCTTGTTTGCTATAAAATATTTTGTTAACTAAGATTATGTTATTTGATCTAATTATATTAAAATAAAAAATAGTATAATACTGCGTTGGTTGATTGTTGTCGGCGTCGCATCGCGTGAACAGAAGACAGATAACGCACTATAAACAGCCGCCCATATAAATTTTTCTAGAATACTCTTTCTTCAATATCATTCAAAAAAGTTTCGGATTGCTCAGTATAACACCAATTAGTAACACACGATTCCGGACTTTTTTTAAATAAAAGAGAAATTCACCAGGGCAAAAAGACTATAGTTGCAAGATATAAAAGAGGAGTGAATGCTTTAGTTTTTGCCGCTTTTTCATCTGTAAATTGTTAATGAACCCATCTCATTCGTCAACTCTATATAATTTAATATTTCTCTCACGCATCAATTCTATTAAAAGTTATCGAACCTATGAATCTATTCACTCGCAACGCGCGGGTACCAAACTAGTTTAGAATAAATGAGTTAGAATGTTTTTAAAAACTTATTATTCTTTTAAAGTTTTATAAATTTTCATCGAACTAGATTTTGTAAAACTCCAAAATTAGATACCTTTCATCATTCATTTTATCCTACTATTTTTTTTTTTTTTTGACGGTCAACAAACATAGAATTGCCCAGGTACTCCGTACGGGTGACCCAATGGCAAAAGGCCACCGCTAGCTAGCCCAACCCAGTCGTCCGGAGCCCTTAAGCACACCCAAGTTATCTTCAGTTCCGGGGAAAACCCATCGGCCAAGGCCCACTGGTGGTAAAACCCGATCGCTCTCGGGATCGAACCAGAAACAACAAGGTCATGGTCTTCCTTCATAGAGCCCCCCATGCCTCAGAACAATATTGCTGGGAGCAAGGATAGAACCTGGGTCACTTGGACATAAGGTGATCACCTTAACCACTCCAACAACATGTCATTGGCTAAAAATGTCAAAGATTCAAACTTACGTGGCCAATATATACAACCTATAACCCCACTATGCATATCTAAAAGTCTTTAATTCAACGACATTAAAAACGTAAAAATAATTGATTTTTAGTGATTAAATGTTTTTCGCTACCAAATGTACAATCAGAATGTTAGACAAGAAGAACTTGTTTTCAGTTTATACGTAAAATAAAAATGTTTTAGTATTCAATAAAAAACTATTTCCTCCTTTACTAGTTCCTCTAATCTATCTATCTATTTTTTATACGTATAATAAACATAAGTTTTTAATGTTCATGTGGCACAATTTAAGGTGTGTCATCTAGAATTACGCTTATGTGTCATTTATACAGATTTTTGAATTGAAAAATTAAATGGTAATTATAAAAGTCAAGGATCTTATAATTAAAAATAAAAAATTAAATTATTTCATATAAAAATTATCCATAAATTTTTTTACAATACCACAACTTTTATTCATCATATCTCCTTAATTTCTCAACGAAAATTCGATCCGTAAATTGCTTTGGATTCTTGATAGAAAACCTAACAAAACTAGATCCGTATAGCTTAGGTTTCGATCAACGAATGATGGTGGACAAATTAAAAAATAAAGTCATGACTTTCTTAACCCACCATTGATGAACTTGAACCCCAATTCGATCATTCGTTGAAAATACTCAAAATTTATTATATCAATGGATTCATATGCTCAAAAGAAATCCATAGAAACTAAAAACTAATCAAAACCATAAAGATTTAAGAAATTCACCATTAAAGTGTAACATTTGCAAAATACCCGATTGACAAACACCACCCGTTTTGAATTTTCACGGTTTATCGATTTGCAAATTATTAAGAACTGGAAGAATTTTCGGGTGTTGACACCCTAATTAATGAATCTAAATGATTTATAATCGATTTCGAAACCGAATACTTAATTACAATCAGTTGGAATCAAATTGGGTGTCTCGAATTGAAAACAAAGCAATTCCCGATTTCTATGCGATTTCGGTACGCGATTTATCGTTTACCGGGAATCTCGTATTTGGTCACCGTATATCAAATTCAACAATTTTTATGAGTCTAATAATCAATTATCATGTCACGATTCATCACATACTTGATCAAGTCACGAATCGTTGATGAATTGCCCAAAATCGATACGTCCGCCAAAACCGACCAAAATTGCCTAATTTAACCTAATTTGTGCATACGTTTTGAGTTACGTGACATATTATTATCATTATGAGTGGATTTAATGTAATGAACATGATTGGACCCTTAATTGAGTGATTTGGAAAGAAACAGGACTCGAAAACATCGAAAAACGAAGAACCAAAACTCGAATTGAGGAATCGATCATTATGACCCGGATTTCATTTTGAGGAGGTACGCCCTAAATTACTTCATTTGAGGCGGTACGCCCATGACCTGTTTTGGCAGAAACCCTAATGACCCCCTATTTAAGCAACTTAAGCCTCCATTCTCTCCTCATTCACCCCAAATCACACTCAAACGACTCAAAACCGCTGGAAACCCTAGAGATTATCTTCCTTGAAGATTTTAGGTCCAAGATCAAGGCTTTCTTACTTATGATCAAGCTAAATTCATCCATTTCTGTATGTGATCCTCAAACTATGTCGTAGCATCTTGAATCTTCTCTCCTACCCCCATTAAGATCTGAACTTTATATGATTTTTGGTATGGATCTATGTTGTATTTGATATATCTAAGGTTTCTATGAGTAAAGGTTCCACCTTTTTGCATGATTTAGCTATCTTACTTGAATACATGATGAAATCTCTATAGATCTAGGTTTTTCATGCAATTTGATGTATGGATCTTCATGAAAATTGTGATTTTGATTACGGATCTGAGATTAGAATATAATGAATCATTGATATGTTATAGATCTAGGGTTTCTTTGATAAAGGTTGGATTTTTATGGCACAAAATGACTAGATCTATGAAAAGCATGTCATCTAGGGTTAGATCTACGGATTTTCTCACCAAGATTGCATTTTTATGCTTCAAAATGACTTGATCTACCTCATGCTTGGTATTTTGGTCTAGATCTACATGTTATGATCATCAAGTTGGTATTTTTATGACTTAAGAGGAATAGATCTACAATTTGCATGACATCTAGGGTTAAATCTATGTGTTTGGACATTATGGTTGGACTTGTATGCTCTAAATGACTATATTTATGCCATGCTCTATATTTATTGTTAGATATGTGATTATTATGATAAAAACAACTCATTCTTGTCATGAAATGTTTAGATACATGTCTCATATGATTAGTTATGTTTAGGGTTATGCCATTTATGCCTAAGAATAACTAGACTTGTGTCATGAGCCGGTTTAATGATGTTAAATGATTAGGTTCATGTTAGAATTTACTATATCTACATGCTTCATGATTAATATTGATTAGAATTAGGATGTGCATACTAAGCCCAACTTCACCATGTTATGATTGCTAAGATTATGTGCATATTGACCTACTTTGACTTTCGTTGACTTGGTTTGACTTTCATATAAATAGTCAAAATTAGGATCTTTGACTTTACCCTTAGTTTAGGATTGGACCCATATCGTACGTATTACATCACCAAATCACCAACGAGTCGTCGAGTCGGTCGTGTCGTAATTGGAAACCTTGAGCTCAGGGTTGGCTCATACAGCTTATCTGCTCTATCTCATTCACTGGTTTGCTTTACTCGATTGCACTTAACTCATTGACTCACATGTTTTAAGTTATGTAGTACACTTAACCTATGTTTACTCACCAACTATTTGTAGTTGACCTTTATTTTATACATGTTGCAGGTTACGAAGTTGATTATGTTTTGCAATGACTGATGGCACCATAGGATCGCATGTGGACTTAGAGTGACCTAATTAAACAAGTTAATTTGTTTCATTGTTGTCTAATTATATCATGTTTTGTATCGAATATTTATTATATGAAATGAGTTGATTAAGAATATCACAACATTAATTAGTGTTGTGTGCATCTGGACAATCATCACGCCCCGACATCTTCCGCCATCGGTTGGGGTGTGACATAAAGGACATCCATGAAGAACACAAGTTGTGAAATTCGAATTCTGCTCAAATCTTCATGAAATTTGATTCTGAAACTTGCTGTAGCTTTGTATTGACATATAATATCTCCTGGAGTCAATAAAATACATAAACAAACTTGAATTCGTGGCCAATGTGATTCAAAGTAGGACAGTTTGACTTTTCAAAAGTCAAACTTCATAAAATCAAACAATTCTAATAAGGTATATGATTATTTGACTTTAAATAATCTTGGTTTATATTTTTTCTATGAGGTTGCTTGAACTGAAATGAATGATTTTCATGTGGGTAGGAATGTTAAAATTAATGACATAAATAGTTGCAGATCGGTTTGTTCAAATGTCATGATAAAAAAATGAAATATTCCATTGGTCAAGTGAAATGTAGGTCGAATAAACAAGTGTGTCCATTGGGGATCTTCTTTGATGGATAGTTTTTCTTTGAGTTGTAGGTATTGTTTTTAATCTGATGGATCTCCTAATTTTTTGTATAAATTATGTGTGTTTTTTTTTATTAAAGCTCATTATATTTGAATTGGAACATATGAAGTCTGCATTGTTGTTTGTTTTGTTTTTTTTATCATGTTCTAGATTAGAGAAAAATCACATTTGTTTGAGTGGAGGTAAATTCTATAACTAGGAAAAAATTGTGTGTCATAATTTAATATGTAGATTATGTGTTTCGATGAAATGACTCATTGAGTTTGTTGTAGTTTTTTTTAATAAATATTTAGGTCCAAAAATTTATATGGATACAATTGTGTAAAGTAGATTTTAGAAAGTCAACTTATAATTTATTCACTTTTAAAGTTTGTGAGAATGATAAAAGAAACGTGGACTTTCTGAAGGTCATGTTAATAGTTAGAAAAGAAGCTTTGATCTTTTACTTCGTATAATTTTTTTTATATCACAGCACATGTATTTACCCGGGTCACTGACCAATATTCTTTATACCCAAGTGAAATTATAAAACTTAAATAAAGTTAAGGATCACAAGATAAGACGTTGCGGAATTATCAACACATCTACGAGAAGAGAGGTTTCACGCATATGGACGCTTGGAATGTCGTGAAGGATCACAAGAAGTGGCTTTCACCACAATAAAAGGTTGGTGGGCTTGAGTCGAAAAGGACCAAGATATCGGCTTCGGGCGAGTACACAACGTCAAACAAAGTCGACTCGGCCCAATTGCCGAGTCGTTTGCCCGACTTGAACGAGAACTCGATGCCGAGCCACCAACCACGAAGAAGAAGTGGAAACAAGAAGTCGGGTGAGTCGTCGACAAAAGGATCGGCGAATGCTTTGGTGGTGATGGAGCGATTTGAATTGAAATGGGAGGAGGAAAAGGTCGACAAGAGGAGTGTTTGACATCAAACCGCGCTAAAGAAGGCGGAAATGTACGAGAAGGTGGGGAAGATGATGGATCGGCAACGAAAGACCATGGATGAAGATCAACGAGCTCGTGACCTCGAATTGCTCTTGAAGGCTTACGATAAAGTGCCCGAAACATTGCTATCGGTACTTTTGGACGAAAAACGTCGAGCGACGGCGAAATATGGGTGGCCATGCAATTTTTAGATGGTGGTTGTTTTTTAGGATTTGGTAATTTTTTATTTTTAGGATTTGATAATTTTTTTATTTTTAGGATTTGGTAATTTTTTATTTTTAGGACTTGGTCATTTTTTTAGGACTTTGTAATTTTTTTAATTTAATGATCTTTATGTTTTTATTTTATATTAAATGTTTTAGTTTAATTATTTGTTTTAGTTTAAAATGAAAAGTTAAAAAAAAATATGCCTAAAACATCTTTAGAGCATTCACAGCAGTTTCCCTATCCTCATCCTTATAATTTATATTTTTATTATTACTTTTTCTCTCTTTTCTACTCACAACCATAATTAAATAATACTTTTTATACCTTTATCATTACATTTTCTATCTCTTTCAATCCTCAAATTTTAGGAAATCACCAAACTTTTTGTCAAATATACAGATTTTGTAAAGTTTTTCCCTCTCGTCTAATCACAACCACTCACAACCACTCACAACCAAACCTTAAATTATACATATTTACACTCACATATTTTTTTAAGGAACCTACCGTGAATGCTCTTAGGCAACCATACCCACCTCTAAAACATCATTTAGACATATTTTTTTTCCTCCTGTTGTCACAACATAAATGGTTAGTTCTATGATTCAAATGGTTGTCTTAGGCAACCATACCCCAATCCTTAGGCTATGTGTACTCATAACCCCCCCACCCATGAGGGTTATGCGCCATGTGTCTGCCACATCATCAAGTGAGAGATTATGATGAAAGTGGTGTAGTGGTAACACTTTTATAACACTCCTACCAATCATTAGCTAATTATTTATTTAATCATTTTTAATATAATTTAATATTAAATATATTAAAAAACTACAACATTCATTAATAAAAAAAGATTCATAAAAACACTAGAAGATTTAAAAAAAAAGTACAACGTTCATTAAAAAAAACACCTTACATGAAAATTTAAAAAACACACATAGATTCTAAAAAAAAAACTAGAGCCCATATCGGGTCTTGATATCCTCTCGGATTTGCAACGCGAGACTTCGTGCGGATTCTTCATTCGGGAGCGGTTCTATGAGCCTCGTCAAGTCTTTTTCTTTTTGCCGAATGTTTACGACACTAACTTGTTGCGTCTTAAGTGACAAAAAGCGATCGAATCGGTCATTCATTTCTTCTTGGTGGGCGGTGTAGTCCGAGGGAGCTCGACTAGTCGAGGATGAGGATGCTCACTTTGCTTCGCTCGTGCCTTTGCCTTGTCCCGACTAAGCAGCCTAGCAATATGAAGTTCGACATCCTCGTCGTTCTCGTTTAAATCAAATGCCCGAGCGTCGGACATATTAGGAGATTCGGGAGCGACGGAAGACGACCTTTTAGATTTTTTTTGGTCGTCTTGTTGTCTTTGTGAGGTCCGCTTGTTCCCTCCACTTCGGGGTATCGTAAATGACTCTCCAAGCTTTTATGTTGTTAAACGCCGACGCATTGCTTCAATACTCATCCAATGCCGCTTGGATGATGTCGGCGTCGTTTGCACCGCTCGGCCAACCATTTTTAATCCGCGCGTAGATGTTCGAAAAAGCTTTCATCCGCTTGTTTATTTCGGTCCACTTCCCCGACAAACGAGTCATTAGCTCGGTATGGCTCCTTTTTTAACTCGCTAAATTTTTTTTGACGAATGCTCGCCCAAAATGTTGTGACATCTTAATTATTAGCTACAAATAAAAAAAAATTAACATTTTTTATACCTCATTTTAAGCATAAATTATACAATTACATAAACTAAAAAAAACGAATAAACATAACAAAAAATAAAATATTTTATCATGGATGGGATCCTCCGAAGTGTCGAGCCATGCTCGAGCTAGCACCACCTCCTCCTCCTCGGTCCATGGTTGTACAATCTTTCGATATCTTGGTTCCTCGCTCGCTTTCTTCTTGTGAGATTTCCGTTTTCTCACGAGTGGAGCCGCCTCCTCTTGCGTCTTCGGCACCTCATCGGGTTCGTCGGGGGAAACCGGAACGGGTTCTTGAGAAGACGGGCGGGAAGGTGGGGTAGGAGATGGAGATGAAAATGATTGATATGGTGGAAAACCTTGGGTTGTCTGAAATGGTTGGTAATTTTGTTGGGAGTAAGAGTTAAAACCGAAGTTTTGAAATGGAGCAAAAGGTTGGAAGGGTTGTGGCGGTGGAGTCATACTCGCAACATAAGCGAACAACCCATCGTCTCGCGGTTCTTGATCGTTCGAGTTTGTTCGCCGACGTGTTAGAAACGTGGGTTTGATGAAGAAACACCACGAGTAAACATTGTTATTATTGTGTAGTAGAGAGAATTTTAAAAGATATGAAGATGAAAAGAATGTTGTGTGTTTAAAAAAAGGGTTGAAGGTTATATATAGTGTAAAATAAGTGGGTTTAAAAAAAAAGAATTCGACCGTTATAACGGTCGAATATTCAAGAGGTCAAAGTTAACACGGCACCATGTTCATAGTGCCTCGCACAAAAAAAATTTAACATGACGTCCCGGGGGGCGGTGGAGGACGTTATAAGGAGCGTCATATTACCCTTTTTTGTCCTATAACGTCCCACTACGAACAGCTTTATACATAAGTGAAATTATAAAACTTAAATAAAGTTATTATTTACACAGCCGTCAGATCAGTAAAACTTGAGACAATCCTATCCGTCCACTTTTCATTCACCGATTTGAAATTCAAAACCTTTGTCTTCACTTTTCTGGAGCCGTTTGAACTTTGAAGACATAAAACTATTTTCCAGACTTAAAATCACTAAGCCCAAACCAAAATCATAATACTACTTGTACTTTATGCAATATTGCTGGAAAGTATCCTGTTTCGATTCATTTTGGCTCTGGAAAACGTATCAACAAATCCTCGATATATACGGACCCTTTTGTTCACTGCGCTCTGATCTGAACCCTAGTTTCTACATTCAAATCTCTCTCTCTCGTCGTCGTCTTCTACTCCTTTGAAAATGCGTGAGATTCTTAACATTCAGGGAGGCCAGTGCGGTAACCAGATCGGAGCTAAGTTTTGGGAGGTTGTGTGCGCGGAGCACGGGATTGATGTCACCGGAAAGTATACCGGCGACGATGAACTCCAGCTCGAGAGAATCAACGTTTACTACAATGAAGCTAGCGGCGGGAGGTTTGTTCCACGCGCTGTGCTCATGGATCTGGAGCCTGGAACCATGGACAGTATCAGATCTGGTGCCTACGGCCAGATCTTCCGCCCTGATAATTTTGTCTTCGGCCAGTCCGGCGCCGGCAACAATTGGGCCAAAGGACACTATACTGAAGGCGCTGAGCTGATCGATTCGGTCCTCGATGTGGTTAGGAAGGAGGCTGAGAACTGTGATTGCTTGCAAGGTATTGATATATCTGTGCTGTGTGCTATTTGCTTTATGAATTGTTACAGAATGCTGTAAGAAGTCATGGATCTGAACAGTGAATACTATATAACGTTGACATTGATATCTGTTGCTTTTGAATTGATTTATGTTGATGAGAATGATCTGTTAGAGATGCTAGATCTAATTACTATATAATTGACTATTTATGTAAAACAAGCTCGATGTTGTTTGGCTGATCTGAATTGGTTAATCATTTGAAGTTCTTAATTGTTTTAAATGCTTTGGTGGATATGCGAGATCTGGTTTTTTAAAATTGTAATGGATGTTCAAAGTTGGTAGTTGTTTTGATTTTGCTGTTATGTTGTTGGTAATGATAGTCTTTCAGCTGCAAAATATGATCTACAATCAATCTGTTTTTTTAAATTTTACTTGTTTGCTGATTAGTATATTTGTGTGCAGGTTTTCAGGTGTGCCATTCTCTTGGTGGTGGGACTGGGTCTGGTATGGGAACACTTTTGATATCAAAGATCCGAGAAGAGTATCCCGATCGAATGATGATGACTTTCTCTGTATTCCCGTCTCCCAAGGTTTCTGATACGGTTGTCGAGCCTTATAACGCCACATTATCCGTCCATCAGCTTGTTGAGAATGCTGATGAATGTATGGTTCTTGATAACGAGGCGTTGTATGATATTTGCTTTAGGACTCTCAAGCTCACAACTCCAAGCTGTAAGTTCTTACAATATGGTATTGGGTAAATTACAAACCATATTGGGCAGCAGGTTGGGGCATGGGCTTTAACAGACTAGCAGGTTTTAATTAATGGTTCTGTTTTGAGAAAGCTGTTTGGCAGTTCGAATTGATTTGATTTGTTTTTTCAAATTCATTAGTGTGAAATTAAAACGATAAAGTGTCAAAATAGAACTACTGTGGATCTCAAACGGGGGGCAACTAGCTTTGATTTGGACAGTTTGGTTGGTTTTAATGGTTTATAAACAGCACCACCAGTTGCTATTCATTACCTGTATATTTTATATCCAATTCTAATCATTGTGAATTTCATATGCCAGTTGGTGATCTTAATCATCTCATTTCTGCAACCATGTCTGGTGTCACATGCTGTCTAAGGTTTCCAGGACAACTAAACTCCGATCTAAGGAAACTAGCAGTGAATCTCATCCCGTTCCCGCGTCTTCACTTCTTCATGGTTGGGTTTGCTCCTCTGACCTCACGTGGGTCCCAACAATACCGTGCTCTAACCGTCCCAGAACTCACCCAACAAATGTGGGATGCAAAGAACATGATGTGTGCCGCAGACCCACGACACGGTCGTTATCTAACCGCATCTGCCATCTACCGTGGAAAGATGAGCACCAAAGAAGTCGACGAGCAGATGCTAAACGTCCAAAACAAAAACTCATCATACTTTGTGGAGTGGATCCCGAACAACGTTAAGTCAACAGTTTGTGATATCCCACCAACTGGTTTGAAAATGGCATCGACTTTCATTGGTAACTCGACTTCCATTCAAGAAATGTTCAGGCGTGTTAGCGAGCAGTTTACTGCCATGTTTAGGAGGAAGGCTTTCTTGCATTGGTACACGGGTGAGGGTATGGATGAGATGGAGTTTACTGAAGCCGAGAGCAACATGAATGATCTGGTGTCGGAATATCAGCAGTATCAAGATGCAACTGCAGATGAAGAGGGTGAATACGAGGAGGAAGAGGAGGAATATGATGAAGCTTAAATGAGTGCCGGGTCGTGTTGTGGTTGTAATCTCGACTACCATTGTTAGAGTAAAAGTTTTAGTCGTAACGGCTGTCTAGATCGGGTCAGGTTGGATTTTTCATTTGGATTACTGTTATCTTTAATTTCAAGTCCATGTATTTTCAGTTTAGGTTTGTTACGGATCTTAAATCAGTATAATCTCAATTTTAGTTATAGATAGTTTGTCACACCGTATAACACCAGAAAGGTGACTACAGTGACACGTCTCACCAAAAAACGACCAACTTTTTTTTCAAACCCATCAGAGCTTAGCATCAAGTCCATCCTCCCATCAGCATATTAATATATCCACCACCAGCACACATATCAAAACATACAAGCCAGAATCAATCTCCACCTTCTACCACAACGCCCATTCCCCAAGCCCCAAAAGCAAAGCTTTCATGCCACAGCCCACACACGCGAAAGAAAACACACACCATTACGATCCAGATTATATCCAACACGAAAAAAATCACCCCACGAAAAGAAGAACCAGAGGCTGACTACCAAGATAAAAAAACACAACCCCAAAGGCACCCAATCACGTAGCCGGCAGGGAACACGCCAAACACACACTAATGGACTTATTTTATTATTTTAGAGATTATATTTTCCTTCTATGATTTCTCCTTTATTTTAGGAATGTAGATAATCATTCCTTAACTTAAGTATCCTTGTTATGGAATTATTATTTATTCCCTTGTTTTTTTCACGTAATCAATCGAAAGTTTCATTCTACTTTGCTATTTTCTATATGGCATCAGAGCAAAAGATACCTGGAACCCTAATTCCAAACATATAAGCCGCCAATCATCATCTTCATCATGGTTGATGATACTGATCCAAAGACAACAGAAGCCGGAGGCTCTTCTGGCCCGTCTGTCAACCATGACTCACCTCTCTACATTCACCCTTCTGATTACCATCGACAAATGCACGTCGCTGAACCTCTCACCGATAGCAACTACATGGATTGGTCACAAGAGATGACTAATTTTCTTTTTGCCAAGAACAAAATCGGGTTCGTCGATGGGAGCATTAAGAAACCCGATTTAGAAGATAAATACTACATGGCATAGATGAGATGCGATTGTCACACCCCAACCGACGGCGAAATTTACGTCGGGCATGATGATTGTCCAAATGCTCATGACACTAATTAAAGTTTCAATACTTAATCATTACCAAATTCCAAGTCAAACAATAGGTTCGAATACACATAACATAACAAATAGGATTGAAGTTGATTTAATAAATCTAGGTCCAAAGCATCCTAGATGTGACATCAATCAAATATGACTCAAACTGCATTTCCTGTAACATGTATAAAAATAGAGAGTGTCAAGTAAAAATAGTTGGTGAGTAAACATAAGGTTAGACTATATATAATAGTTTAAAAAGCGATTCAAATGTCAAATGTAGACTCAACCATGTATGAATGAACCAATGTATGTGTGTAATCAAACCTTGATGACTAGTGTCCGTAACTCGAAAGTTACGCTATGATGAAAATAGGTTTCAATCACCCGAATGCCAATTACCGGTCAAATTCAGGTGGGTTGTTAGCCAATAGATCTATCATTGTTACCGTAAGCTTGTATGTTAATGATTACACTGGTGAATGATGAATGATGAATAAATATGTAATAGTTTGACATATAGCATGTGATCACACATAGACATATAATGAAATCGCGTGGTTTGTAAAATGAATAAAGAATTTATGTTTGAATGTGTAAACTCGCAACACGAATCACCATTTCGAATGAATCACCATTCTAATGATAACACGAATTGATTATTTAAACCATAATGCAAATCACCATTTGAATGAATCACCATTCGTATGATAATGAGAATTGGATATTGAAAACCATAGTTTGTCATAGGATACATGTTACACCCCAAAATAATAAAAGAGATAGGATATAAATACTAACTACTCAAATTATCATTTGAGGGAATCACCCCTCTAATAATAACAAGAGTTGATATCGCATAATATTCCACAGTAATAAAAAAAGGGTATGAGTACTCACCTGAAGCGGTGAGCCAGATATGGAAATAGTCCAAGTGATATGAAGATGACTATCCGTGTCCTAGATTATATGAAGACATTTTAAGTCGAGAGACATGAATCGAAAGTCTAAGTTACCCACTTTAGACTAGTTGGGTCTTGTTCAAATTAGTTAACCCGTTGACCATTGGTGATATGTATTGGTTTTTGGTTTAGTGTATCAATTGGAGATTTTGGACAGCTTATGAGCTGTGACTTTAAGTGCGTTTTTAAAATAACAAATGTTAACTATAAATTACCAAAATTTACAGATTGTTATTTTAATGTATTGCAAACATTTTTTGTTTAATAAGCGTTTTAAGAAAATGCTAAGAGAAAGCTCGAAACAGCCTCACAAAACAGAAGGTAAAGAAACGTGCACCTTTCTTGTAGGGACTGTTGTGAGCTGCTCGGTTTGAATTAAAAGGCAAACTATATATCGTTAGAAAGCTAACTAAATGAACTTAATCGTGGAGTCTGAGTTTGTTAAATTTGAGTTCGAAATGACAAAGATATGGCCGGATAAAAGTCCTACAACGAATCTGTGTTTTGACAGAATTTAAAGTTGAGTTGTTCTCCTTTAAGGTGACTAACCAACAAGCCCTATTTAATGGGTGTTCCTAGGTATGAATATGAACGAGTATTTTAAGAATATAAATAAGATCTTTTTCTCACAGAAATCAAGCAAGGAGAAGGTAGTGAAGATGACGGTTGAGCTTGGATCAACACTTGAAGCCTTGAGGAGTTCTTGAGCTTTTCTGACAGAAAGTTGGGTCGACTTTGAAGGATGATTCTGGACGATTTAGGAAACCAAATGGTACAGATTTTAAGTCTAAAATGAAGTACTTTGAAAGAGGAAGATATAGGAAAAAGAATCAGCTCAAACCTATCTCGTTTGGTACCTCAAATGTGCCACGGAAAACAAGGTCGCACAGCAGCGAGATTCCGGAGCAGTCGTCGTTCAAAGTGGTCTAGAGGGCTGAGTTTTTATCGAAATTGAGTGAGGTCAGTTGGCATTTTTAGAGGACTCAAAGGGGAAGATTTCTGTAGAAGAAAGGAAGGATTTGAACGATTTATGAGGGAGATATGGGTTATAGAAGTGGCTGTAACGAATCTGATGAAAAGTGTGAGAAAACTAATGTTTAGCTTTGGTATTTATACAAGAAAATTTAGTCTTTGAGGACTAATTTTAGACAGGTGGGTGGACTACTTGAGGACTAATTTTAGACAGGTGGGTGGACTACTTGAGGACTAATTTTATACAGGTGGGTGGACTACTTGAGGACTAATTTTAGACAGGTGTGATGACTAATTTTAGTCATGTGTTTGGTCTATGTGATATCATATATACGAGAGATGAATAATAAAATAACGAGTTTAAATTTTGATATGCTTTGCTAGCTAATGACCACGTTTCTAGTGAGATTACAACTAACTGAGGTATGGAACATAAATGTTTCAACCTCAACGGAACGATGTCCACCTAAACCATTCCACTTGGACTTCAGCCGGAACGACATCCAGCTGACCTTGGTTTCGCCCGGACCATGCAGGTCCATTTGAACTTCGGCTGGATCAATGTTCCGCGAGAATGATAATGATATGAGTCATAAATTAACAAAAAGAGTATAATGTTATAAACTTTTAATTTTTCTACAATTGATCCACCATTAACGTATAGTTTTAGAGTTATCCAATAATATCACAGTTGGTCTCGTGTTGGGTTAGCTCGGGTATGACTTTAGCATGGGTAGTAGAAATGAGTTGGTTCATAAATATGGTAAATAGGTGGATGTCACAGCGATGCCATGGTCAAAGGATGGCTCAACGCAGCCATGGAAAAGGAGATAAAAAACAACATTAAATACGCCGACATCGCTAGTGAGATGTGGTCCGATTTGAAAGAAAGATTTGCCAAGGAGAATGCTCCTAGAGCATATGAACTGAAATAGTCGCTCACAGTCACACGACAAGATGAAGTCTTTGTTTCTAAATACTATACAAAGCTTCGCGTCCTCTGGGATGAACTACAATCAGTCCTCCTTGCTCCAAAGTGCTCTTGCAAGGGATGTTCTTGTGGGGTTGGTAAGAAGCTTGTCGAACTCAAAGAAAAAGAAAAGCTCTATGAATTCTTGCTTGGTTTGGATGTTGAGTTCACTACCATCAGGACACAAATATTGGCCATGAATCCCACACCCATCTTGGTTGCCGCATATCATCTTGTTTCTGAAGATGAACAACAACGTCTTGTTGCGAAAGGAAAGAGGCCTTCTGTTGATTCCGCTGCCTTTCAAGTAACAACAGGCCCAAGACGAGATCCGACCCAGCGACCCAACAAACCATTGCAAAAGGAGGCGAAAAGAAATACCAATCAGACAGTAGAGCACTGTAACGTATGTGGCAGGGATGGCCACAACCGGGACGGATGTTTCAAGATTATCGGTTATCCAGAATGGTGGCCGGGGAAGAAGGGAGAGAAGACGAAGTCGAGGACGGCGACTTGCTTTGAGTCTTCTGAAGGCTCGCTGCCAGACTTGACCGAAGAACAATTCAAGCAATTCTTAAACATCTTTGGTAACAAACTCAAACAAGATGGTCCACCTACTGTGAACATGGCACACACTTCACCCATTGCCAATACTACAGGTAACACTTTATTTAAAATAAGTTGGGTGGTGGACTCGGGAGCCACGGACCATATTACTCACAATGGTCTCATACTTAAAAACAAAACCAAGACCATGCATAAGCTCCCGGTTACCATACCCAATGGAGATAATGTGGAGGTTAAGGGAAGAGGAGAATATGTGTTGCCAAATGGAATAAAAATAAATAAAGTCCTCCATGTTCCAAACTTCAATTACAATCTTCTTTCTGTTAGTCGATTATGTAAAGATCATGAATGTGCGGAAACGTTTTTCCCTGATTATTTTATCATGCAGAGCCTACGTCCGAGGACTTTGATTGGATCGGGTAGGTGTCAAGATGGTCTATATCACATGGGGATGGGTGAAGGTAAGAGACAAGCTATGGTGGTGACTATGGATACTTGGCACAAGCGGTTAGGTCATGCTTCAGATTCTAAGCTTTATCATGTTCATTTTCTTAAAAACCTTTCAAAGAAAAGAGATGTTTTTTGTGATTCCTGCATTAAGGCTAAACATTCGAGATCGCCTTTTCCCGTTAGTTCTATTAAAACGAATGGTTGTTTTGAACTTATTCATTGTGACATTTGGGGCCCATATCGAACATTATCTTTGACACGTGACAGTTATTTTTTGACAATAGTTGATGACTATAGTCGTGCGGTTTGGGTTTTCTTGCTAAAGCACAAAAACGAAGCAAGCATATGCTTGATAGATTTTCATAAAATAGTGAAAACTCAGTTTAATAAAATAATAAAAAGAGTAAGAAGTGATAATGGAGGAGAATTCACCTCAAACAAAATGCAAGATTTCTATGCCAAGGGCATTGTCTTAGAGACTACATGCCCAAACACCCCACAACAAAATGGGGTGGTGGAACGCAAACATAGACATCTCCTCGAGACGGCACGTGCCTTGAGATTTGAGGCAAATCTCCCAGCCAAATTTTGGGGAGAGTTTGTCTTGACTGCCACCTATCTTATTAACCGCCTCCGCTCTGATGTTATTAATAATAAAACTCCCTATGAAATGATATACAAAGAGGAACCCGATTACAACCCTTTGAGGGTATTTGGGTGTCTAGCGTACTATAGGAGTACAGAAATGAAGGGTGACAAGTTTGAAGTAAAGGGGAGGTCGGGCGTCTTCTTGGGATATCCAAGAGGAACTAAAGGATACAAAATTTATGACATGAAAGACCAAAGGATCATCATTTCAAGAGATGTAAAATTTATTGAAACTGTTTTTCCCTACACTAGTACCATGGCAGAGGCTAATAAAGAAGAAATTTTTAGTTTTCCAAATCATTGGGATGAAAGTGTGGTTGAAATCACAGCTCCTTCCAATGTGGAGGCTACTCACGTTGAAGACCCAACACATAATGCTTCAAATGGGCCTCAAGCCCAAAATCAATATTCACGCATCGTTAAAAATTTGGACCACGTAGATAATTTGGAGTCCATCTCGAATACCCATGAACAAGTGCATGAAGTGGTGGATGATGAACTTCATTCTTTTGAGAATAATGAAAATATGGAGTCCACACGAGTGAAAAGACATCGTGCTCCACCGAAACATCTTGCAGATTATCATGTCAAGCTTCCCCCATCTATAGACCATGTACATCCCGGTTCCAACCAAGAGTCCTCAACGGTACATCATCTCTCTAATTTTGTTACTTATGAAAAATTTTCTAATGCACATAAAGCTTTTCTTGTGGCCATCGGATCACACGATGAGCCAAAACTTTATGCACAGGCTGTGAAAGATGCACATTGGAGAGAAGCAATGAAAAGGGAAATCCAAGCCTTAGAGGCCAATGGAACTTGGACGATACAAGATTTACCTGAAGAGAAGCGTGTCATAGACTCCAAGTGGGTCTATAAAATCAAATACAAGCCTAACGGAGAAGTTGAAAGATATAAAGCAAGGCTCGTTGCAAAGGGTTTCACTCAAATGGAGGGGGTTGATTACCATGAGACATTTTCTCCCGTTGCTAAGCTTGTTACTGTTCGAACTTTGTTGACCATAGCCGTTAAAAGAAATTGGATCATCCATCAGTTAGATGTTAACAACGCCTTCCTGCACGGTGATCTTGATGAAGAAGTCTACATGAAGATTCCTCAAGGTTTTTACAAAGACAACGAGACAAAAATGTGCAGATTACAAAAATCCTTATATG
>JBCNJP010000025.1:8473333-8671527 GCA_039602395.1 Deinandra increscens subsp. villosa | reverse complement strand
ACATAGTAAAATTGACATTCAGCCGAAAATCTTCCAAGCGCAATACAAGTTCAGTATTAAAGACTTGGGAACTCTCAAATATTTCCTTGGTATTGAAGTGGCTCGCACCAAAGAAGGGCTCGTGCTAAGCCAACGAAAATACACGTTGGACATATTAAAAGATTGTGGGGTACAAGGATGCCGACCAAGCGCTTTTCCAATGGAGCAAAGTCTAAAACTCGACAATGATAAAAGGGGCTTGCGTATGGATGCCAACAGATATAGGCGTCTTGTTAGCCGACTCTTATATCTCCAAGCGACCAGGCCCGATCTAGCCTACTCTGTTAATGTACTTAGCCAGTTTGTTGCTAATCCTAGACAAGTTCATCTTGATGCTGCCAACCGGGTCCTTCGCTATCTTAAGAGTAAAGCGGGTCAAGGTGTTCTCCTGCCAAAGGACGGTGGAACTGAGTTGGTTGCTTATTGTGATTCAGATTGGTTGGGTTGCCCCCTCACCAGGAAGTCTAGGACCGGCTATCTTCTTCTTTTAGGAGGTAGTCCAGTTTCATGGAAGTCAAAGAAACAATCCGTGGTCTCCCGCTCTTCTGCCGAAGCAGAGTACCGAGCAATGGCTTCCACCGTTAGCGAAATACTTTGGATGCGATGGTTGTTAGAAGAACTTGATGAATTTCAACCTCAACCAACGACTTTATTTTGTGACAATCAAGCGGCCCGTCATATTGCTAACAACCCCGTTTTCCATGAGCGTACAAAACATGTTGAAATGGGCTGCTATTTTGTACGTGAACGAGTTGATTCTAAGGAGATACGTCCACAAAACATTGATTCCAAGTCACAGATTGCGGATTTATTCACCAAGGCTTTAGGGGCACCACAATTGCACTACTTACTTGGCAAGTTGGGCGTTCGCAATCTTCACGCTCCACCTTGAGGGGGAGTAATGGACTTATTTTATTATTTTAGAGATTATATTTTCCTTCTATGATTTCTCCTTTATTTTAGGAATGTAGATAATCATTCCTTAACTTACGTATCCTTGTTATGGGATTATTATTTATTCCCTTGTTATTTTCACGTAATCAATCGAAAGTTTCATTATGCTTTGCTATTTTCTATACACACACACACCAAGGATACGTCCCAGTCCCCCCACCCAATATTGCTTAGAGTACACACCACTTACAATATATGAATCACCCCCACACGAAACAAAGCCAGCCCACCCCACTGAGTGGAATTATGAACGCCACGAAACGAATCAACACGAATCGATGTACACCTAGCTGCTTAATCCCCATAGTACTATATCAAACACCCTATCCACCCCACCCAGTGATGATACACCAAATCAAAACTCACACCAAACGCACACCATGTACCCCCACCCATAAGCAGCATGCATACCCCCAAACCCACACACACCAAAAAACTCGACACTAAGTTCCCACCCCAACACTCGAAGAGTTTGAACATGATGTTTTTTACACACACCCCCTCAACCTAACCCCAACAACCTAGCTGCACCCCAACTGGCCCAGTCCTTACCCACTTCAATGTTCCCCCACCATCACTCCCAGTATCACGGATGCCCGTGATACTGACCCACTTCCCATTCCTCTAGTAATATTCCCCACACCCACATCTCATTTTGTTGAACACCAACCCACCCACACGAATCGAATTAGCACACATATATCTACTCCAGTGGCCTATATTCCCCGAAAAAAATCATCACGAATCGAAATACAACCGTCGACTATCACCTTTTAACAACAAGAGCCCAACCCAGCCACCTAGAACCCAAAGCCCCGTGAGATACGCACACAACCAATCCCAAAGCTGACGATGTATCCTCCAAACACACGCACACCAAAATCTAGGTCCCACCCAATATGAATACCTTTTGTCTTCGTTGCACCATTTAAACTGGGATTTTTCACCACATCCACAAGAACCAACACCAAGCACCCCCCACAGTATACACCACATGAAATTAGAATTATATCCCTAGACCCAAGCCACATGGTCACCCACCTCATAAAGAGGACACACACTTTAATCGATAAAGCCATTTTTAGCCACGTAGCCTCCCACCCCTAAACCGCATCACCCAGATTCCCGCCCACTTCTTTTTTCCTTTCTTAAAGTTAAACCCAGCCCAATCATCCCACCCAAGGTTTTGTAACCTTCCTCTATTTTTCATCCAAATAAAAGAGATTTTTTTTTTATTTCCCACAACATCCGCCACACACGGCTCCACCTTCTCAAATATTTTTTTGTTCCTTGCTTTCATATTTCCCACAATGTTGTTTGATAGATGCCGTACATCAGATCCTTTCTCATCCTTGAAAATGGCCATTTGTTTATCTCTTGACGCAGCCCGATTATAGACCCAGTCCCCACAGGCGGAGCCTTACTCCATGACAATACTCCAGCCCACACCTCTTTTGCCCATCGACAATCCATTAATGCATGTTCCACCGATTCCACATGGTCCCCACATATTGCACACCCAGATTCATCGCAGTATCCCCTTCTTGCGAACTCAAGCCTCACAGGAATCGCATGAAATCATGAATCAAAATTAACTGCTGGAATGTTTGCTCGTTATGACTATGTTATGTGCTTAGTTCGTGATGTTTCATACTGTTTTTATAGCTGGGGTGTTTAAAATATGTGTGGGTAATGGCTATGAGTAGAGGGTGACCAAATTGGGCTGTCGGAAAGGCCACAAATGTCGTTTAATTGAAGTCTGAATTTTGACAGATTCTTCATGAATTTTGGGTCAGTTTAAAACGGGTATAACTTTCTCATAACTAATCCAATGAACCTGTTTTCTGTGGAAAAAGTTAGATTTATGTCTAAGCTTTAGTTTGACTATAAATACACCCCGTAATTCATCCGTTTGGTCACCTAATTTGCTGACACAAGATAAGTGTGCAAAACTGTCAAATTTCGGAGTAATGCACTTATGCTTACTGTTTGGTTGTGCTATGTCGCTTATTACTGAAAACTTGCTAAATGAAACTTTCTTGCCATATCTTAAATTTTACGCCTGGAAATTTTTGAATTTTTTTACAACTTGAATCCTTATAATGAGTGAGTTATGGGTGAACAAAGCTATGCTATAAAATCTGTCCAACTGCATGCATGTCAGAATTTAGGTGAACTTGTGTGTGTCATCACTTGTTCAATTTTGACCCAATGGGTATGATTCTTCTTGCATGATTTAGATTAACCTCTTAGATAGACTTTGGCATATGGTTCAAGTCATGAAACTTATGTTTGAGCCCTGAACCTGCTCGCGCAAGATCATTGCACGAACAACCAACTTTCTGAACAACCTACTTTGTGTAACAATCTATTCCTTGTGTGTTGATTTTTGTTGAAAGCTCAAAACATGAAAGTTGTAGAGCACATCATGATGAATATCCATGTAAAATTTTATGACCCGAGGCCACTCGTAGACAAGGTTACAATCTGATTATTAGGACCCAAAAATGCATGTAAAGCCAGAATTTTGATTTAGACCTTAGTTGTGCGAAAATGTTGAATGTTGAGATAGATATGATCACTAGTTACTTGCATGATTATAGGACACCATCACTCACCTAGAACGTACGTGTTTTATCATTGTCCACAACCTATCATAACTTGATCAACCTTTGTGTCACAGGTCAGTACGTCGAGTCAAAGCCAACCTTTTGGTCAAAGTCAACCTTTTGGTCAAAGTCAACCTTTTGGTCAAAGTTAACCTCTTGGTGAAAGTCAACTATGTTGTTCACTAGTACACACGAAACATCTTCATCCTCCTGACGTGACTAACTCTTAGACCTCACTCTTAGGTCTTACTCATACACTCGAACGCGAAGCACTAGACTCAAGTGCGGTTTATTGTAGTAGCGCTCCCGAAGGTGAGTTTCATGAACCATTAGATCATACCCCGTTTGGGTGGTGATCTGCTTTTTCTTTTACGGGTTACTTGGTAGTCTGCGTGCATCTTAATATTGAATACACAAACTATCACATGTCTTTAGGATAACTTATCCATTAAAGCCCTCACATATCGAACCGTTTATATAGTGAAATAGCATGGTGATGTTTAGTAGTACTACTGAGGAGTGACAACCCTCGCTCTGCGGGCACGTGATGCCCACCTGACTGGAGGTCGGACGAAGATAATGTCAGCCAAAACTACCGTGTCCGGATAGACACGGGGGAGGCAAAACGTGTAGGGATTTTTCCTTGCATGCGTTTAGTCAGCTTCGGTTACGAAACTTCCTTAGACATGAACTTAGGTTCGCTACCTAAGATAGTATTTAATGATTAACTCTTACGTATAAATATGATTGCAGTTATTTATATGCTTGGTATAATAGTTTCTTTATACTGCTTATGTGAACTCACCAGCATTAGCTTACACTTGATTTTACCATACTTTTACAGGTCGCTAGGAGTTATTAGAGTTGGTACGCGCGCGGGTTATTATTGGCTTGTTTTTAATCAATTAAACTTTATTTTGGGACTTGCTTTTATCCAAATGCCTTTGGGTATAAGATTTCTTCTATCTAATTTTCTTTGGGCGCCATGTTTTGCGCAGATACTTAAATGCTTCCGCCGAACTTTGATAAATTATTTTGGACATTATTTCTCATTTAATGCAACTGTTTTACATTAATATCTATTGTATGGTTAGTTTGTAATCGATGACTCGGATCCAGTTCTGTTCTCGCATCCCAAACGGTATAATTCCGTTAGTGGTAAATTTGGCGTGTGACAGATTGGTATCAGAGTCACTAGTTGCAGCGAACTAGACAATTTGATCTTTTCACAAAATAAAATTGTTTCTAGACTGTAACTGAAAGGAGCATGATTACAAACGTTTAACAAACAATCCCAAAAGAAATTTTTTTTATTCACTCCACGTGCCAAGATCAATAACTCACATTAGTTTGTTTTGTTTGTTTACTTTGTGTGTTGGTCCACCTGGGAAAAAAAATCAGCAGCTATGGCACCATCAGACAATACCAGAGGAAAGATACTTATGGAAAAGGAATTGGCCAAGCAGCCTGAGGGTTCGACGTCAGGCACTGCTCCGCCAGCCGGTTACTCGTGGCTGACGGACATGGTTCACCGTATGCTGCAGAGATATAACCTACCTACGACTCCAGTGCCCCCTCAGCCGTTCTCTTTATGGCATGTAGTCGCAGGGTAACTTGCCAGACTTGAGGAGGTGATAACCAAACTCAACCACAACCTGGAAGTGACGTGTCAGAATTTTCACGACGTGCGTAGGGATATGGCGACTACGATTGCCCATAATGAGGTGTTCTTGATAGTGAACAACTGGGATGAAACCTTCCATGAGATGAACGCTCGCATTGCCGAGGCGGAAGTAACCATTGCAACCTAACAGGAACATATCGCAGCTTTCCAGGCTCAGGCGAATGCCCAGGCCCCAGCACCGCCTGAACCAATACCTATAGAAGAGGACACCGACGAGGAACTGATGGAGGATCCTGAGGAAGAGTTTCACGAGCCAGAAGAGGATCCCAACGAGAATTCGGATGCGAATTCCAACATTACCGACC
This sequence comes from Deinandra increscens subsp. villosa, assembly GCA_039602395.1. NCBI lineage: Eukaryota > Viridiplantae > Streptophyta > Magnoliopsida > Asterales > Asteraceae > Deinandra > Deinandra increscens. The sequence goes on along the minus strand of JBCNJP010000025.1, from coordinate 8,665,936 downwards.
CCTAGGCAGTCGGCATAGTTGCTTGTCTTTGTTTACTTTTCCACTTTATCTTAACTTGAACAATTACTAGATGTTTTATTTGGTTTTTATATTTTGGATGTGTGATGAGTGATTGGATATTCCTTTATAATGATGATATTATGAATGTTTCAAATCTCCTCTTGCACTTGTGTCATGGTTGTGGAATAAAAATTAATTGTTTGAACAATCATAGATTACATAGGGAATGTGATATCGATTATTAATGATCACGTGTTTGCCAGAATCATGCCGCCACACAGAGCTACTAACAACATGACGCCGGCACAAATCCAAAACCTGATCAATCAAGCAGTTGCAGCATCCCTGGCTAATCAGCCAAACAACAACGATCCCTACGGTAAGCGCGAATGGATAACTAAGATATAGGGAATATTTTACTTTTCTTTTCTCTGCACCACTGGTTATAAATAATATTCGAAGTGATTTTTTTTCTTTTCTTTCCTTTCTTTTATCGTGATGAATCCAGGGCCACCTCAATGTACGTTTAAGTCCTTCATGGACTGCAAACCCATGGTATTTAAGGGCACGGAAGGAGCGGTTGGTCTACTCCATTGGCAAGAGAAGGCGGAAAAGGTTTTCGCCATGTGCAACTGTCCCGATGGGGACCGCGTCAAGTACGCTACTGGCACCCTGGAAGATGCTACACTCACCTGGTGGAATGCACAGGTGCAAATGCTTGGTCTAAATGTGGCCAATGCAATGACATGGCAACAGTTCAAGAAAGCTATGACCGAGGAGTACTGCCCTCGCGATCAAGTGAAAAGACTGGAGATGGAGTTCCAGAACTTAAAGATGGTGGGTTCTGAGATTGAGGAGTACACAGCGAAATACCACGAGTACTCCATTCTGTGTCCTACGATGGTGGACGCTGATTCAAGAGAATAGAGAGGTATGTGGATGGTTTGGTCACTTAGATCAAAGGCATGGTAACTGCTTCCAACCCTGCCAACGTCACTCAGGCTATCCGGTTAGCTCACAAGCTAACTGACTAGTGAAAAGTCGTGAGCGTTGGATCGTCTACTCAATCTAGTTATAACGGATACGAAACAAGTCATTAACTGATTGTTTTATTGATCTTACGAACAATTACAATCAGAAACACTTAGAAAACAATGACACAAAGAACACCTTAGTAAACACACACTTAAGGCTAGCTCAGACTCTTACTCTCTCCCCACAAACAAAGACTAAACAACCTATTTATACACTGCTGTCAGAACTCCTAGCGAACATGGAGTTCGGCTGATCCGAACCTCAGGTTCGGACAAGGTTTGGTAGCAACAACATTTGTCTTGAACTTGGTCTTGTCTTGATTCAACTCGATACTCCACATGACGCACATATCAGGTATCAACAAACTCCCCCTCTTCATGTGCAGTATCTCTTCAACATCCTCAATACTGTATCTTCAATCAAAACCCCCCTTAAGTGTAGAATCCGTTCGTCCAATGAAATAAATCTTCGAACAAACTCCTCCTCAACTTGATCGTAGCTTGATCTTAAATACTTGATGATGTCTGGTGTATCTCTGGTCTTTATCAACAGCTTCAGAAGACTTGAAGTTGTGAGATCTTTCACTGAAGCTACCTGCTCAATCATTTAAATAATCTTGGCACAAAACGTCTCTTCGAGACTCCAAGATATGATTTTGAAAATTGAATTTGTATCACGTGTTGATCATATCGAAAATAAAACAGAAACAAAATCTTTTTGACTTTTAGAAAGTTTATATCAAGACAATCAAACTTATGCTAAAACACACCAAGAATCTATTTGTACTTTACCAAAATGAAACAAAATTGCAATACAGAATCAGACACTATTTTTGGTATGAGATAGATCACTATATGGGATCATATTGGTCATGACGCACTGAACTACACTTCAATTTCAACTAATTGAAGCACATAAGTCTGCTGATTGCCGGTATAATTTGTCCATCTTAAACTTAGACAGAAATATGCTTATAACATCTGGATATGTTAAGATATTGATTAGATTTTGCTTTGACCAGTGTATCCCACACTATCAGACATATTCAGACATTTCTTTTTCTTTTTCTTTTTGTGTGATTACACTTGTGAATTTTCACAAAGTATAATATTTTCATGATATCGTCAACTGTGTTCCATGCAAAAAGAAATAAGAACGTTAAATCGTCTACCTTAAGGTCGATCTTTCGATACGCAGATAAGGCCCTGGATTTAACAAAATAAAGAAAATAAAACAAGTTGAAATTGTATAACCCAAAAACAATCAGGTCGGTACTCCCGTACGTGCAGAGAAAGTTCGATGAGTTATACGAAACACCAAAGAAAATAAAGCAGAAAGTCAAACGAACAAAAATCAAGTCGGTCTTATGGACACGCAGAGAAAGTCCGATCGTTTGACAAAATAAAGAAAATCAAACAAGTTTAAATCTTTGCAAAATGAACACATGTATACACAGTGACTCCTCATTTTGATTTTCACACTTATTTTTCTTTTTGTCATGAAATACGCATCAAGATGTTATCCACATGGTCAAGCATTAGAGTCTAGTGTATACCACATCTGAATACTTTCTGATTCGCTGAGCCTACCAAACATATCAAACAATGATCTTATGGCCCTTTCATCTACTCTATTCATGAGTCAGATACGTAAGCCAATGTACCATCATTTTCCAATGATCAGTTTCTCACAATTTTATATATTGTGCATGTGTTCACCTTCTTCCCATAACATGCATTTTTGCAATTTCTCCCCCCTTACATGCATTTCTCTCCCTTAAAATGAAAACTCTATTTGTTGGATTTTTCATTTTACAAAAACATGACGCTATTTTTGATTTTTTGATCAATCGAAAATGCAGAAAGAAAGAAAAATTGATCAATCAACACGGATATCTTGCAGTTTTTAGAATTTCAGAAAAATTGCAGGTTAGAAAAATATATTGCAAGCAATTTAAATTAAGCAGAATACTCCTCCATAAATAACTTTGCAATCATCGATAGGTCTTCTAGAAGTACCTGCTCACTGGGCAAACTGATTAGTTCATAATTGACCCGAAGCAGAGCGCTTCTGGTCGACCAGTGTCCTGGTTTTGCTTAGAAACCACCTTGGGTTTCCATTGTTGTGATTTTGGTAATTCAGTTTTTGATGAAGTAATCTCAGGTGACTGTGATGATGAACCTACATATTGAACCTTTTGAAACATAGGAACAAAACGTTTTTGTTTTAGAAAGAATGTAGGTTCACATTCATCAAAAACTCTGCCTTGTTCATCAAAGAACTCTGCCTTGTTCATCAAAGAACTTTGGTTTGGAAGGTTTACCAAAATCTGGTTTTTGTTGAAACCTTTGGTTTGATTCAGCAGGAAGTGAACACTCTTTTGCCATATGCCCTTTTTGGCGGCAAACATAACATATACGTTTTGATTTGTCCCACCTTTTAGGTGCCTGCACATAATTACAAACATGAATATCTTGAACATGATCAGGAAAAGAATCATATACCTATCGGCGGTGATCATGAACCCATTTAGATGTTGGACTTCAAGAATAAGAACCATCAGAAGAACATTTGACGGTTTGATTCTTCAAAGTTCTTATAGCATCCGTCTTCTCAAAAACTTCAGAAATTTTCCTAGCATCCACGCAATGAAGAGGAAACTCTTTGTCAGAGAATATTTGTTCCGAACCCTTGAGTTTATAAAACCGCTCAGGTTAAACTTTCTCAGCCTTGAATACTTCCTTCTTCACTTGCTTCATTTTAAGCTTCTTCAACTCTTGTGATGTTGATGATGCTGAAACTTCCTCCTTAGCTTTGACATTCCGTGCTTTAAAACCCAAACCAAACTTTTTTCCAAAAACTTTTTCCTCAGAATTTGAATTCCGGTGGCCATCCTTTGCAAATTTTGAAAATTCAGCTTTGATATCTTTAATATTTTTCTGCTCGAAGAAGATCGTCTCATAAAATTCAGGTTGAGAACGAATCTTTTCACTTGAAGTAGTTGATTTCTCATTATCAGCAGAAGATGAACCAGTAACAAACTTAGGAGCCGGAGGAATCTCAGATTTCTTGCCCTTCTTCTTCTTAGTCTTCTTGAATTTCTTCTTCTTTACAATCTTCTCTTCTTCTGAATTTGATGATGAAACCTTTGAATAATCATACTCTTCCACCTTTTCTTGCACCTCTTTCAAAGCTTCTTTGATAGTAGCAGGGGGTGAAGCTGTTTTACCAAACATCTTTTCAAAGTTTTCATTTTTAGCCAGAAAGCTTGTGAACAATTGAGAATTGGAGACGTTATTCAGCAAGCGATTTGCATCAATCACTTGAATCTTTAAATCTGAAATTTGCTTTTGAGCTTCAGCCAACTCCTTCTCAGTAGCTATCAACCTTTTTGCAACTTTATGTGTTTCAAATTTCTACATTCGAAGATTTTCCAGCCCTTCAAACAATTCTTTCTTCAATTTATCTTCATTTCGTTTTTGAATCTCCAAGTTTGCAGTTTGAACTTTATTAACACTAACCAATTCCCGCTTCTCATCCAAATATTTTTCCATAACCGCTTGATAACTTGCAATCTTAGCAGCAAATTCGTCAGCATCCTTTGTAAGAAGACTAACCTTGATTTTTGACTTATCAAAAAGATTCTGAAAATCATTTACAGTATCTTCAGCTTCATCCTTACATTTCTTAACTTCATTCATCAACTCATCATTCTCTTCACAAATTTTTACATTTGTAGCTTCAACATTCTTTTTATCTTGTTTTGATAGCTCTAAAACTTCATTCAACAACTTGATCTCTGTAATCAAACATTCATTTTTCAAAACCAATTCCTTCTCATGTTCTTTAGAAATCTCTAAATCTGAACTAACCAACTTGAATTCCTCAGAAAGCTTTTGAATTTTATTCGATAACGAAGCATTTTCTTTCAACAAACTTTCCAAGTTTTCAGCAGATTCATAGGAACTTGGTACTGAACTTGTATCTGAACTTGTGTCTGAACAATAATCTTCTTGTTGATCATGAGTGACAAATTAAAACGTTTACCCCAATCATACACACCATCATTTTGAGTTGTCAATGCCGTCTTGTTTGCATTACTTGATGAGGGTTGTGTAAAACCGGTTTTGCTAACATGTGCTTGTTGACATTCTCTAGCAAAATGTCCAAGCTTCGAACATTTGTAGCACTTGATATTTGATTTATCAAAACCCAACTTACTACTAAAATCTTGTTTTCCAGTCTTCTTATAATATCGTTGTGACCTTTGATTTAACATAGCAAGTTGCTAAGCCATATCTAACTCATTCAATTGATCATCATCAAGCTCATTTAAATCTTCTTTAATCAATTGTGCTTTCCCAACATCATTAATAATCATCCTAAAAGATGAAGAAATGAGAGCAGCAATTAGTTTGGCACATTCATCCACCGATTGAATAGAAAAAGCACTTTGACTTGAAGAATATGGAATTTTAAAACTGCAACCTTTTGAAGAATCAGAATTTCCAGAAACTCCAACCATAAAAGCAACACTTGGTGCAGAACTAAGATTTGGTTTAGCTTTAGCACTCATACTAGCAGTATTCTCTCCATGATACAACTCAAGATTTTGCAAAGTAGCAGTTGAATTCTTTGAATTTAACATTTCCATTTCCTGAGCATGAAGTTTTCCAGTAAGCTCATGAAATGTCAATGTAGAGTATTCTTTATCATGAGTCAGTAACAAAACATAGTTTTCCCACTTTTCAGGCAAAGCTTTCATAATCTTTTCTTTCAAGTCTGCATCGGTTTTCTTCAATTCCAACTACCTTTAATTCACTAATCAGATGTGAAAACCATGAAACAAGAGCAGTAATGTTCTTATTGTCATAATGTTGAAAGTTATCAAATTCTTTATTCAACACTTTCTTCCGACACTTCTTGTAGTCATCATTACCTTCACACCTAGCTGATAAAGCATCCCACAATTGCTTAGACTTCTTGCAAGTACTAAATTGATGTAGCAACTTAGTGGGTAATGCCATCGTAAGATAATCGAAAGCTTTTTGTTCAAGCACATATGATTTCCTTTCAGCAATGTCGAAGGTATGAACTTCCTTGAAATCTCCTTGATCAGTCGGATGTTGATAAAGCTTTTTGATTGGAATCCACAAATCGATATCATTCGTACTTATGTAAGCAGAAAATCGTTGCTTTCAATTCTAATAATCTTCTAACTTCAACAACTTGGGAACTTTCTGACTTATTCCAATTTCTTTATCAAAGTTCATCATGGTCTGCATTGCACTCTGCATCGCGGCAAAAGCTTGATATCCCGGCATCGTTGAAAAGTTGGAACTCTGTTTGTCCGAACCTTATCCGAACCTACCTTGTGATCCGAACCTTCTCCGAACTTAATCCGAACTTCACCCAAACCTTAAACAGTAATCCGAACTTCAAACAAACCGAACTGTGTCGAACTATAAACGAACTCCTTCCGAACTTGTACCGAACGAATTCGGAACTCGATCCGAACTACAAACAGTAATCCGAACTTCAATCGAACCTAGCAATGCCGAACTATCACCGAACTCCTTTTGAACTTGTACCAAACCTATTTCGAACTTCCCCCGAACTCTGTCCGAACACAAAATAACCCGAACCTTATACGAACCTCAACTGAAGCAGAGAACTATCCGAACCTCGACCAAACACATACCGAACTCTGGACGAACCCTCTCCGAACCTCGTCCGAACTAGGACTTCGGAGCAGTTAGTCCGAACTTGAACAGTAACGACTGAACTGTTGGATATTGGATGTCCAGACCCAAAAATTCCAAGAACCCGACCCGGTTTGACCCGTAAAGAGTTACACTGAGAGCAACGAGATTAAAATCCGCTTAAATTGTTTAACCGGTAATTCACAGAATTATGTAATTATATATATATAATTACAAATAATTATCCATGCAATAATAAACGGAGAAAAACATTTTGATTTATCGATTAGTGTTTTGCGGTGAAATAAATAAATAGTTATTTGTGTTTCTCATAGTTTACGACACGTGTGTTTATTAATAAAAGTAGTTTTATTAATAAATCGTAAACTTTGAGAGTTGGTTGCAATTAAAGAAAATCAAGGAGGGAGCTAGATGCAACTATGTTGTCTATATAAGGAGAGCTAGGGATTAGGGTTTTAGTTGGTCATTCCATCCCTCTCCCTCTCTCTGCGCCACCTTTAGTGCCGCCACCCTCCCTCTCCTTCACGCAACCAACCTCTTCATCGTAGGAGCTTTTCGGTTGGAGATTGTTATCATTTCTTGCAAACGATCATCGGCGGATCATCACCATCATCATCCGAGATCGCCGCCGCCACCACCTCCTTGGGAGCCGCCGCCGCCGTGAGGACCACCGCCGCCGCCACCTTTTGGCCGCTGACGTCGACGCCCCACCTCTCTTGGGCCGTCGTCATCCAAACCCTGGATCGTCGTCGCGATCTAGTGTTTCTCCGTTTCGCCACCACGAGCTTTCACCACTCACTGTTATTGTTACGATTTGGTGGGTGCGAGCCTCGTCATTGTAATCGTAGTAATCGCTCCGGCTAAAACCCTAGCCATCGTCACCGTCTTGATTCGATTGGTGCTCGCTTATCGCCACCATAAACGGAATCGTTGCTATTCTCAACGAATCCGTTTGAGACGGTATTTGTGATTTGCAAACGATTTAATCCGCTGGTTCAGATTAGTTTTCGTGAAACCCTAGCATCATCTTGTTGACCCTCGGTGTCTCTAACGTTTGTTAGAATACCGCGAAGGTATACCTAAACTCCATTTTAGTATAGATGTTTTAATCTCGATTAATGTAATCGTTAGTGTTTTCGCGTTAACTGGTTTAACGCGAAATGGTGTTTGTGTGATTTTGGTAATCATGATCCTGTTGACACGATTCGACACCAACGGTTTACGCGTCTAAAACTAGTAAATTTATTAATTCTGCTGCGTAAACGGATTACCGGTTTAATCGTTTTAACTCTTAATTTACTAAACCCGGTTGGTAATGTTTTAATTAACGGTCAAGTTTTTTTTTAACGTCACCGGGCACCCGTATACCACTGTCCGAATCCCAACAGTGGTATCAGAGCCTAGATCACCACACGTAAACCCTAACCGGTCGATTTTAAACCGGTGGATTTCGCGAACTGGGGTTGAAACTCGAAAGTCGCGAAAGTTAAACGAATTGCTTTTTCCACATGTTTGGTCGATTTAATTCCACTAAACATTTTCAATTCGTTAATTGATTGTTTAAACGCGCGTATTCCGCTAGACCCATATTTTGGTTATGATTGCTTGTCGTGTCTTGGCTTGGTCCATTTTTGGCCCACTAGTATTTTGGTTTTGGATTGGCCCACTTGTTTATGGGTTCAAAAGTTGTATCTTAAATAGATTAGTTTTTATTCTATTTTCTTGTAAATGCTCACCTTCGCCCTAGACGAATGTGGCAAGCATTGATGCGACTATCCCGTCATGGCAAGTGTTTTTGTCTAAAGACATTTCCCAGTATGGCGTGTATCCACAACCGGAAGAAGACGAATTTCAATCCATCAAGGAGAGCTTATGAAGCTAGTGGGAGCGTTGGAGTCGACCGGATGACCATTCCATACTCATTCTTGTGGTTGATTTTACTTTTGTTCCAGATCTTCTTCGACATTGTCATAAGGCTCTGACAATGTCGCAACCTCTCAAGCCGAATATGTGTTTGTTTGCATGTGTGTTTTGGTTGCTTGTGTTAAATCGTTTAACGCGCCAACTAAAACTCCAAAATAAGTTTTAAACGGTTAAAACTGTTTCACAATCAATTGGTTCGAGTCCTAATATTTACTAAGACTCGAAATTTCATAACCGATTTTATTCGACTATAAACTCGATTTTTTCGATATTTAAATATCGAACCTTTAATAATTGGTTATTGTCTCGCGACGCGTAGTCTTTAACAAGGAGGTTATTGAATTGACTGTCCCGAGTGAGATAGGGTTCTCGTATAGGCTTAGTCAAACTTTTAATTAATTAAAAACTGACTAATTAATCTATCTGGTAAGCCGCAAAATGGATAGATTATGCCATCCTAGTCAAGTCTAACTTGGAACATATTTACTGATGCATCAGTGTTGGAGTATCTCAACACCGCACTTGGTGTTCAGGGTATCTTCCAAGGTGCGTGCATTGGAATATTTCAACACCGTGCATGCACACTGACCACTGAGGACATCTATCATTTTCTTTACGAGTACCTTGTGTATTGGAGTATTTCAACACCGTACATCTGGTCATTCGTAGACAAAATTGGCATGGATGACGCTAAAAGTATTTCACGAATTACTTCGCGAAAGCCTCATAAACGGGAGTTGTGATTGGTTTTCACAAGAGACAATCTTTGTCCATCCGATTACTTAGTGACCGGTGATTGCACTTAACGCTGCCTTTGAGGGTCGACTACTAATTGGGTTCCCATATTCCTATTCAAAATTTGCTTGCCGTTTTTGAATACGAATATTACATCGAAACACTAAACCGATTGCCTGTTGTTTCAGATGGCTAATCCACCTGCCAACAACGAGGTTTTACAGCTCAAGTCTCTCCTTGAGAAGGAGAAACTTGATGACACTAACTTCCTCGACTGGCATCGAAATCTGAAAATTGTCCTGCAAATGGCCAACAAACAACATGTGTTGGAGGCCGAGGTGCCCGAAGCACCCGCAAATAATACTACGGCTGCTCACGCTGCACATGAGGCACTGAGAAAGGATGCCAACTCAGTTACGTGCCTCATGCTGGCAACCATGTCTACTGAAATTCAGAAGAGCATGGATGATAGGACGGCGTTTCAGATGATCGGGGAACTTAAGGGCATGTTTGAAACCCAGGCCCGACAGGAACACTATGAAACCGTTGTCAGGCTCATCACCTGTCGAATGGCTGAAGGTAGTCCTGTCAGCACCCATGTCCTTAAGATGAAGGGCTACATCGACCGACTTGCGAAGCTCGATTATGTCATTCCTCAGGAAATGGCGACGGATTATCGGTTTAATCCGTTTTAACTCTTAATTTACTAAACCCGGTCGGTAATGTTTTAATTAACAGTCAAGTTTTTTTAACGTCACCGGGCACCCATATACCATTGTCCGAATCCCAACACGAACTTTACCATTTTCGTTCAAAAATTTCGATTTTGGACAGAATTTGACGAGATTTTCAGCAGTGGACCAGAAAAAGTGATGAGGAATGATTTAGGAGCAAAATTTTCACAAACGACTCGATCGAAGTGATCAAAAATTTGCAAAAACACTAAAAGATCAATAAAAATACTCATTTTGTGTAAAAAATCCGAGAATAGCAACCACAGATCAGTAGCATGAACCAGAATGCTCTGATACCACTTGCAAAGTCGTGAGTGTTGGATCGTCTACTCAATCTAGCTATAACGGATATGAAAAAAGTAATTAACCGATAGTTTTATTGATCTCATGAACATTTACAATTAGAAACACTTAGAAAACAATGACACAGAGAACACCTTAGTAAACACACACTTAAGGCTAGCTCAGACTCTTACTCTCCCCCCACAAACAAAGACTAAACAACCTATTTATACACTGCTGTCCGAACTCCTAGCGAACCTGGAGTTCGGCTGATCCGAACCTCAGGTTCGGACCAGGTTCGGCAGCAACAACTTTGTCTTGAACTTGGTCCTCTCTTGAATTGATACTTCACACGACACACAGATCAGGTATTAACAACCAGGCTGTGGAACAGGGGACTCTACCCCCGAAGAAGGCTGCTAAGATAGCACTGGATGGTAAGAGGAAGAGGGATGACGAGCCGGTTTATATAACGATAATGGGAACTAGTCTGGGAGGTCTTCAAACTCCCATAATTCAAATAAGAGGCATGATGCAGGCAGGGCTGGTTTCAGTGGCAACAACAATGGTGGTGGTTACAATCAGAACCGAAACAACAACAACGGTAACAATGGCCAGTATAGCGATGGCCGAAATCAAGGTGGGTACAGAGGAGACTACCCTTCTGTAACCGTTGCAACTCCCACCATTCGGGCAACTGCAGAAATGGTACGAACTGCACACGGGGTGGCAAGCCCAGCCACAAGCAAAGAATTGTTGGGGTGATCTTCTAAGGAAACCCAACAACAACAAACCCAACAACAACAACACCAATGATAACCCTCGCGACTGTTTCGAGTGCGGAAAGCCAGGGCATATGAAGAAGGATTGCCCCCAGCTCAGGAGGAGGAACGGTATTGGCAACAACAACAATCCCCGTGACAAAAACAACAATAATAATGGCTGAAACGGTGGAAACGGGGGAAATGGTGGAAACAACGGGCGCGGACGTGTTTTTGTCATGAACACGGGTGAAGCAAAGAACGATGCCAACTTCATTACTGGTAAGTTTCTTCTCAACGATTATTTTGCGAATGTATTGTTTGATTCCAGGGCAGAAAGAAGTTTTATTTCTTTTAAGTTTTGTAAACTTAGTAAAGCTAAGCAAATCCCACTAAGTGCCAACTACACCGTAGAACTAACGAATGACAAACTAGTAGATACGACACATTTACTTGAGAACTGCACTCTAGAATTGTCGGGTCATAAGTTAAATATAGACCTCTTGCCCTTCATAATTGGTAACTTCGATATCACAGTGGGGATGGATTGGTTATCCAAGAACCAAGCTAAAATCCTATGCCAGGAGAAAGTGATAAAGATACCCACATCCGAGGGAAAGGTGCTCATGATTCAGGGTGAAAAGGGCGGTGCCGTCTGTGGCATCATATCGTATCTGAAGGCTCAGAAGTACCTTAGAAAGGGCCATGTTGCTATTCTGGCGACAGTCACTGATAAATCACGCAAGGAGAGCAAGATAGAAGATTTTCCTGTAGTTCAAGACTATGCAGACGTTTTTTCCGAAGACTTACCCGGTCTACCCCCACTTCGCAAAGTGGAATTCAGAATCGATCTGGCACCCGGTTCTGCTCCTATCGCCAAAGCACCCTACAGGTTGGCAGTAAGTGAACTGCACGAGCTGTCGACCCAGCTCCAAGAGCTTTTGGATAAAGGCTTAATCCGACCTAGTTCGTCTCCATGGGGAGCTCCAGTACTCTCTGTTAAGAAAAAGGATGGAACCTTTTGAATGTGTATCGACTACCGCGAGCTTAACAAGGTAACCATCAAGAACCGCTACCCGTTGCCTCGAATCGATGATCTCTTTGATCAGTTACAAGGATGAGTTACTACTCTAAGATCGATCTAAGGTTTGGCTACCATCAAACGAGGGTCAGGGAGGAGGACATCGAGAAGACTGCTTTTAGAACTCGGTATGGCCACTACGAGTTCTTAGTTATGCCCTTTGGCCTGACCAATGCACCTGCGGTGTTCATGGACCTTATGAACCCGCGTGTGCAAACCATACTTGGACCAATTTGTCATCGTCTTCATTGACGACATCCTGATATACTCTAAGTCCAAAGAGGAACATGAAGAACATCAGCGGTTGATTCAGGAATTATTGCGTAAAGAACAGTTATATGCCAAGTTTTCAAAGTGCGATTTCTGGATCAGGGAGGTCCACTTCTTGGGCCACATAGTCAATGAAAACGGAATCCATGTGGACCCTGCAAAGGTCGAAGCAATAAGAGATTGGCAAACACCCCGAGCTCTAACTGAAATTCGCCAATTTCTCGGTCTGGCGGGTTACTACAGACGATTCATCCAGGGTTTTTCCCAATTAGCACAACCCATGACTTCCTTAATCCAAAAAGGGGTTCAATATAGATGGGGTGACAAGGAAGAAAACGCATTCTAAGCTCTGAAAGATAAGTTATGTTCTGCACCAATATTGTATTTTCTCGACTGTGTGGACGACTTCTCAGTCTATTGCGACGCATCCATTCAAGGCCTTGGGTGTGTCCTAATGAAAAAGTATAAGGTTATTTGTTGGAACCCATTTTGGTTGTTGGCAACACAAACCGTTCACCTTTGAGAACATGTCTTAGCGAACTTAATCTTTCAATATACATGTCTTAGCGAACTTAATTTTCTCCTAGCAGACTTGTTTACTTAGCAGATTTGTTCTTGATCTTAGCGAACTTGATTTGTTCTTAGCGAACTGGTTAGCAAACTTAGTATTGCTTAGCGAACTTGTTAGCAGACTTGTTTGTGTTTAGCGAACTTGTTAGCGAACTTGTTATTGCTTAGCGAACTTGTTAGTGAACTTGTTATTGCTTAGCAAACTTGATTAGCGAACTTGTTAATTCCTAGCGAACTTGAACTAATGCTTAGCGAACTTGTATGTCTGATGGAATATTCATTGCTGAAATCTATGTAATGATTGTTGTGTCAAACATTCCTTTTGTCCTATGCTCTCTAGTAGTATAAATACAGTTGAGAAAACCCTATTTGGGATATGCCACTCCCAGATTATTCTACAGAGAGCATTTTGTGTGTGTGTTCTTGGTGTATTGTGTGTTCTTGAGCTTTAGAAATCATCAATGGGTGAGCATTGATGTAGATTCAACCGAAATCGACCATCACACATGAATTCCACACTTGTGTGAAGAATCATATGAGAAACTTGTGCTCAAATCTGGTGCTGACAATTGGTATCAGAGCCATGTTCTTCATTTTTTGAGGTTTTTCTCAAAATGAAGAAAATCTCATATGAGTTGTCGATTGCAGTTGTTTTTGCTAATTGTTTGAGTTGATTCTTGGTAGAAATCACTCAAGAAACACAATGCAATACTCATATTTCTATAAATGTCATGTTATTTAGTCGATTTCTAGGGTTTAGCTAAGGATAGTTACGCCATTTTGAAGGTTCTGTACTTGAGCAAAATTTTAAATTCGTTCGAATGTTGATTCTTTGTTAAAATTGATGGATTGCGAGGTTATTACACCTAAAACTGAATTTGTAGGCACTAATTTCACTCAAAAACATTATGTTTTGAAGATTTTAGAGGCCAAAAGTCACGTTTTTGGTGTTCTTCACATAATCTTACTTTTCCATCAAATTAGGTCATTTAGAGTGGTTTTTGGAGTTTGTGTTAGTTGAAACAAATAATCCTACATAATTTTCGAGACTATTGATGCCCTAAAACACAGATTTCGTTAACTTTGATTTTTGAAGTTTGAATTTGCTCAAGAACAAGCTGTTCAAAATTTTGACTAAGTCTGGAAATTTGATATTTCAATTTTTTTTGCTGAAATCTCACTTGCTAATGACTAATTATGCTTTTTATTGTTTGTGAATGTAGGATTTGTGTGAATTCAAGCGTTCTACAAGCGTTCTACAAGCGTTCAAGCATTTTGAACCTAGCGTTCAACCCGTTCGACCAGTTAGACACATTAGCAAGTTGTGCTAAGTTTTCGTGTTTCTCATTTCCTAAATGGCAGAAGGAAATCAGTTTGCTCCCGTCATGCAGAATAACAACCGTCCACCAAAACTAATGGGCGCGAGTGACTTCGATGATTGGAAAGGAAAGTTTGTGTTGTTTCTGGAGTATGTCGACTTTGATCTTTTGACTTCAATTGTTGAAGATCCTGCTGTGTTTGAAATTCAAGAAGCTACTGTTGCTAACCCACCGATACCCAAGAAAAGGATTCCAAAGCCTTTGGATAAGCTGACTCCTGCTGAACGTGCACATATGAAGATTGATAAGCGGGCATTGGGTTGCATCAAGATGGCACTCAATGATGATCTGCTACATCAGTTACATGAGGCTACCTCAAGTCATGAGATATGGGTTGGTTTGGAGAAAAAGTATGAAGGCAATCCGGCCACCAAGGAGAGACGACTTGAAAAATTGAAATTGGCTTTTAACCATTTTGCTCACAGAACTGGAGAGTCGTTTGAAACTCATGTCAATCGCTTCTGCAGGTTCATTACTGAGATGACTACTAAGAAAATCCGTCCTGATTCTGGAGATATCATCAGGAAGATCTTGCATTCTTTTCCTCAGGAATTTGCCTCCTATGTCACTTATCTGATTGAAAGTACTGATCTGACACATGCTGACTATCTGGATATGATTGACAAGGTCCGAGACTATGAAGTAAGATCAGTTGAATGTAGTGGTAAGTCACTCATGGGCAATGTGACTTCTAGGAGCTCATCTTCCTCAATTCCTAATGCTGCTTTTGATGCGTCTGCTTGTGAGGAGAATTACCAGTTTTCCAACTCTTCTGGTTCATCATTGCCTACAATTGCTCCATCTCCTGTACCAGCTCCTGCTCAAATTGAAGTATTTGTGTCACATGCCACTCATCAGCCTTCAAATGTGACTTATGTTCAACAACCACCATCTGGGTACATGGTTCAACAGCCAGCACCAATTTCAACCAGCAACACTAGTTTGGATCAAAAGTTGTGTAATGGTTTCCTGGCTTGCATGAACTCTCAAATGTCAGGAAACATTGAGAGCATGACTGTTTGTCAATAAGATCTTGACCAAATATCTGCTAATGATTTGGAAGAGATCGATATTAAATAGAAGATGGTATGATTGCTGCAAGAACAAGAAAATTCTTCAGAAAGACTGGGAGGAAGCTATTTTAACCTCCTTCAAACGCCAACATTGGGTTTGATAAGTCCAAGGCTCAATGCTACAATTGCCAGGAGCTCAGACACTTCGCGCGTGAATGTCAAAAACCACGAACGTGGAATGTTCCTGTAAGCTCGGGTGGAGGTAATCAGGCTCTTCAGAAACAAGCTGGCAACGTAAACCAGTCTTATCAGAAGCAAGGCAACTCATCCTATCAAAAGCCACAGAATGGGAATTCAAATGTCTCTCATCCTGGATCGTAAAGTTCACAATCTGCTCAAAGAATTGAGAACACTGGCAAGGCATTAGTCTCACTCGAAGGTGGTAACTACAACTGGACGTCTTCATCAACATCTCAACCATCAAGCCAGTCAGACTACGCACTTTTGGTCAATTCAGATGGAGAAGAGATTATTGAGTCTGTCTTATTTGACCCTCTGTTTCCTACTGATTTCTGTCTGATGGCTGGAATTGATGAGATTCTTGAAGAAACATCTTCTTCTATCGGGAACGCTACTGCTGTGAGTTCATCTGAGGTTGAAACGGAAGCTAGCAAGCGTCTTCTTGAACTACAGAAAGGAACAATTTTAGATGAGGTAAAATTATATTTGTGTTCTGACAAATGTCTTGAAGCTGTCGCTCGCTATCGCACATACAACCTAGAGTTGCATGCTAGGGCGGCAGAAAGCGAGAGCCAAGTTGAGCTTCTTCAAGCAAATGAAAAGGATTTTTTGGTCAAAATTAAATCACTCCAGGATGATATTGAATTCATGAAGCACACCGAATTAAACTTAAAAAATCCAAATTCCCGATCTTTTAAATAAATTGACTTCTCTGAGAAACAGCTACGCTGAAGCTCAAGAAACAATCGATTTGATGAAATTAATCGGGAGATACTGGATAATGCTGCTGAACATCCTCTAAATCATATCTATCTCCGTGTCCCCGAATTAACCAAAATCAATCCAAAGAGCCACATTAAGTTCATTGACCCTAGTTTGATTCCGAGTGCTTATGAAATCTAAATCGTTGGACGGCCAATTGGCTAACGCCAAAACTGGTTCTGGTCTCCCATCGATTGATGAAACACTTAAATTTGGTGATTTCGATGCACTTTGTTTAAATTCTGTTAATACTAGTATCTCAGAAGCATATGTGCAAAAGGCTGCTGAAACCGAGTTTCTCAATTTGTGTACTCAAAACACATCTGAAGGTCAATCGTTTTTGTTTAATGAAAATTATGATGTTTTCAAAATAAATGAAATTCCAAAAAGGACTAAAACCGTTCGGAGGCATAAGCCAAAGAAGAAGGTTGCAAATGAGAAACTTGTGGTTCAGCAGGTCATTAATGATGATGAGTTTAGTCGTGCTTTTGCCGAAATGGCCTTAAAACATGGTAAGACAGTTATGCACACACAAGCTGGTCTTACAATCACCGATGGTAAGGTGATCACTGTTCCTGCGGCACAACTGAACGCTCCAACGATGCCTGATTAAGCAACTTCTGCATCCGTGTTTGTCAAACCAAGTGAAGCATCTATCAACACAGCTCCCAATGAGGCTGGAAAATCCACCATGGTACTATTCAAGACAAGTGATCCTAAGAAAAAGATGCCTCAATATGAACCTGTTTTGATTGGTCAACCAACTGTTGAAGATCAGCCTGCGGTGGTCGAGCTAGATGCTGTTACTGTTGATGCTCCTGAATGTGAGAACACACCAAAGAAAAAGAAACAAACTAGGAGGAGGAAGAAGAAGACAGTCACTGACACTGATATGGCTGATGGTGCAATTTTAAATGAGCCACAACCAGCCGGCTCCACAAATTGCTGAACCACCTCTTGTGGTTAACCCTAGCGGGACAGTTGAGACATTGGGATGTACAGTTTGCGGGAATCCACACCATGATGCAAGGGTGTGTGTGTACAACACGGGTTATTCTGCTTACAACGACACTCCAGTGCCTCCTACTCATTTCTACCAGCAACAGCAAGTGGTACCACAAGGAAATCAATTGGCCCCAATGTATTATGGGAACTATGGTGAGGACTACATGGATCAACGGTTTGACACCATGTTTCAGCAATCTTACCCGAACCAACCCTATGTTCCTAACCAAGCCCAGTATGTCCCTCGTGGTTTGGGAAGGAATGTGAATGCTTTGAGGCCACAAGTTCAACAATTAGTGGGATGACTACACCAAATCCTATTCCCGTAAGATCTTGGACGCCTCGACCAAGGCCTGCCTTCATGCCAAGGCCTGTTATGATGCAACAACCTGTCCGGACTCCTTGACCAAATGTTACAGCTTCACAAACTCCTCCTGCTGTAGTCTTAACACCACCAACTGCTCCGCCAATGATAAAGGCACCTGAAAAGAAGGTCCCTGGACAATCTGGCCAGGGTCCATCTCTAAACTAATCACTTTCTTTTTCATGTGCAGGGACTTGTCCATAGTGCTGCCTACACGTGGTACTTAGATAGTGGCTACTCCAGGCACATGACGGGGAACAAGGACCCGCTGTATGATGTCAAAACAATATCACATGGTGGTCCTGTTGCCTTTGGAGGTGATGTTAGGGGTGGTAGAATAATCGGAAACGGTCTCTCGACCAATGGAGAAATTTCATTTGACAAGGTTAATCTGGTGTCCAATCTGAAATTCAACCTGCTGAGTGTATCATAAATCTGCGACAATAAGATGTCGATGTTCTTCGATGACCGTGAATGCTATATTCTGAAGCCTGGATTCAAGATTCCCGAAGATCAGATTCTATTCTGTGTAAAACGGAAAGGGAACATGTATGCTTTGGATATGTCTGCTGCAAGGCCAACTGGTTCTGTAGCATGCTTCTTGGCAAAGGCATCAGAAGATGACTCTACTTTATGGTATAGGCGGATGGGGCATGTGAACTTTCGGAACATGAATCGCCTTGTTATGGGGAAACACGTTGACAGTGTGCCGGAGAGGGAATTCATCCACATCGACAATTGTGTAGCATGTCTGAAGGGTAAACAGCACAAGACGTCCCACAAGCCAAAGCCACCGGGTAGAACGACAACAATACTTGCAACTCCATCTTGACCTCTTCGGGCCAGTGAGCATCAAGAGTTTAGGGGGAAAGTCATATTGCCTGGTTGTCACTGACGATTACTCCAGATACTCGTGGGTGTTTTTTCTGAAAGAGAAGTCTGAGACAGCTGAGATTTTGAAGGATTTTGTGACACGAATCGAGAATAGATGCAGAGAGCGGGTTAGAATCATCAGATCAGATAATGGGTCTGAATTCAAGAATCAGACATTCGACGCGTTTTGTAATGAAAAAGGCATAACTCGACAGTTCAGTTCACCGTATGCACCGCAACAAAATGGAGTGGCTGAACGGAAGAATAGAACTATCATCGAGGCTGCTAGGACAATGCTTGCTGATTCTAACTTAAAATTATCTTTTTTGGGCAGAAGTTGTTAATACAACCTGCTATGTTCTGAACAGAACACTCTTGGTCAAACATGCTAACAAGACGCCATTCGAACTGTTTTCCAAAGTAAAACCAAACTTAAAACGATTAAAACCGTTCAATTGCGCTTGTACTGTTTTAATTCAGTGGGATCAGTTAACCAAATTTCCTCCTCGGGCGGATGACGGTTATTTTGTTGGATACTCGACGACTTCTGCTGCCTATCGAGTGTTCAACAGAAGAACTCAAGTTGTTATTGAGTCATGCAACGTTACTTGTAATGAACACACTCAGAACACTAGAGATTTAGCTCCGGATAGTATGTATGACCTTGAGTCGTTTTCTTCTACTTTTAATATGTTCCAATCTGATGATGCAGGTACTTCATCTGCTGTAGTTGATCAAGGAAATGAATTAGCTAATCCAACTATTGATATGCTTTCTCCTATTACTTCATTGATCCTAAATACCATTTATTCAGTCGATCCAGCATTTGAACAACCAACCATTCAGATTACTGAACTTGTAATTGTGGAAACAGAACCAGTACAAGCAACAGCTGAGGCAGACAACACTGTAGAAATTGATGCTGTAACGCATGATTCTGACTCAGATGACGTAACAGAGATTGATACCGGAGAGACTCCTGGCGATGATCTACAAATTAGAAATCTGGACTCGTCTATTCCAGCACCTGCTGTTGAAGAGACTCGAATTCACAAGATACATCCTACGAGTCAGATTATCGGGCCAGTTGACAAACGTCTCACCTGGAGTCAGTCAAAGGAAATGCACACATGTTTGTACTCTTGTTTCATTTCACAAGAAGAGCCTCCTACTATTACTGCTACCCTATTGGATGATAACTGGATTGAAGCCATGCAAACGGAGTTACTACAATTCAAATTTCTCAATGTTTGGCACTTGGTTGATCCCCCAATAGGTTTAAATCCTATACCTGTCAAATGGATTTTCAAAAACAAGAGAGACGACCGAGGCATTATTGTTAGAAATAAAGCTCGCTTGGTTGTGAAAGGGTACATGCAAGTTGACGGCATTGATTACGAAGATGTCTACGCGCCTGTCGCTCGTCTGGAGGCAATACGGATCTTTCTGGCATATGCCGCATCAATGAATATCACTGTTTATCAACTTGATGTAAAGACCACGTTCCTCTACGGAGAGATTGACGAAGACGTATTTGTAGAACAACCTCCGGGGTTTGTCGACTAATCTTTTCCTAAGAAATG
This sequence comes from Deinandra increscens subsp. villosa, assembly GCA_039602395.1. Lineage (NCBI taxonomy): Eukaryota > Viridiplantae > Streptophyta > Magnoliopsida > Asterales > Asteraceae > Deinandra > Deinandra increscens. The sequence goes on along the minus strand of JBCNJP010000025.1, from coordinate 8,645,603 downwards.
TTACAAACTGGACAAGGCCCTCTATGGTCTACACCAAGCCCCAAGGAAGTGGTACGAGACATTATCTACTTATCTGTTGTCTAATGGTTATGAAAGGGGTGTGATTGATCAGACACTCTTCATATGTCACGTTGGAGAAGATATGCTGTTAGTGCAAGTACATGTCGACGACATCATTTTTGGTTCAACCAACGTCGACCTATGTCATGCATTTGAGGAACTAATGAAGAAGAAATTTGAGATGAGTGCCATGGGTGAACTGATATTTTTCCTTGGAATTCAAGTGAAACAGAAGCCTAATGGCATTTTAATCAGCCAAGGGAAATATGAGAAAGAGATCCTGAAGAAGTTTGGTTTCAAGATTCTAAAGTTTTTTCTACTCCCGTGGTCACTCTTCACAAGTTGAATCAGGATCCGGATGGTGTTTGTGTAGATGAGCACCTATACAGGTCCATGATTGGCTCTCTAATGTATCTGACAGCAAGTTGTCCCGACATTATGTTTGGAGTTTGTCTATGTTCCCGTTTCCAAAGTAAGCCGAAAAAATCGCACTTGATGGCCGTGGAGAGGATTTTTCGATACCTGAAGTCAAATCCGTAGAGGACTTTGGTATCCTAAAGATTCAACCTTTGATCTTCGAGCCTTCTCAGACAGTGACTACGCCGGTTGTGAACTCAATCGTAAGTCTACGATAGGAGGAGCTCAGTTCTTAGGAAACTGTCTGGTCTCAAGGCAATGCAATAAGCAGACAACAGTGTCAGTCTCGACGGCTGAAGCGGAGTTCATTGCTGCTGCCTCCTGCTGCTCTCAAGTGCTTTGGATTCAGAATCAGCAGCTGGATTACGATTTGAATTTCATGGGTACCCCTATTCATATAGATAATACTGCTGCTATTTTAATTGTTAAAAACCCTATTAAGCATTCTAAGACTAAACATATTGAGATTAGATACCATTTCATTAGGGATTGTGCCGATTTAAAAGCTAGTTACCTTAGTCCATGTTGGTACTGATGATCAATTAGCAGACCTATTCACTAAACCATTTGATATATCTAGGTTTAACTTTCTGGTTAGTGCTGTAGGCATGATTAACTATGATTAAGCTTTTTCCATTCCCTAGTATGTTAGTGTCTTGATTTTATAGGTTTATCTGCTTAGGAGTGTTGACTGTGCCCTGCATGAAAATTTCACAAAAAGATTTTACTTTGTTTATTTGTATATAGTTACTTTCTGCAAATTTTTAAGATTATTTGTTATTTTGACACTTTGAGTCAATTTTCATGTTTTGTTTGACCTTGATTTGACTTAAACCCCTTTGTTTGTGGTTGTCATGTGTCAAATTCCATTTGAAAAGACCAAAAAGATTTTTCTTGTTTATTTCTGTTTTTGTGTCTGTCTGCCGGTCCTGCAATGTGGAAGAGACATCGAAAAATTGACAAAAACAACAAAAATAGAGTTTGTTTTGTGATTCAATAAGTGTTTTTAAACACAAGTAAAAAACAAAGAAAAATAAAAAATCTTTGGTCTGTGGTCGGACAAAATGTATGGAACATGATATGATTCTGGTCTTGTCAATCTAACCATAGGATATGATCCGATCGACCGGTAATTCTATCATTTGATGTGTCGGTAGGCTCAGTATACTTAGAAGTAGACTGTTTCTGTAATTACACATTAATTTGCTTGAAAATGTGAACCTTTAAGTCTACTAGTGCCAAATTCTTTAAATTTTCCAAAGTCTGAGCTAAGTACGATATGCCAACACACACGAATATTTATTTAGCAATAAGTCCCTGATTTCACTCATCAGCACACCATCTGTTTTGCTTACGCAAAGACCTTGGTGTTGCTTCATCCATCAATATATCCGTGGCACATCTGCTTTTTGAAAGCAATGACCTTGTGTCCACGCGATCCCATCATCACATTCATCATTATCCGTGACACATCTGCTTTGGGAAAGCAATGACCTTGTGTTCACGCGATCCATCTTAACATCCATTCATGAAATCAGCTACTTAGGGGGAAATAATAAAAGTTGTCATATGTTGAAGAAATTCCATATGTTCCAATTTTAAAATTCTTATGTGTGTGGGCTGTATCCGAAGTGAAAAAATAGCCCATGGTAGAATTCTGGTGACTTATGTTGTATATAAGGTTAATCACATATTTCTCTAATCGGATAAAACATGATAGATTTGTCACAAAAATTTGATGAAAATTACTTTGTTTGAGCTTAAGTGGATATACAATACCGACAATCTGACTTAGGGTACCGGATCCGAATGGTGATTTGAATTGTTAGTGCGATTGATCACGTAATTGACTGGTATGATTCTAAACATGTCTGACCACAACCATGCAAAAATAAGTGAATTTTAAGTCAAAGTACCAAATTTCCAAGTTTGGTGTAAAATTGACCAACTAGTGCTAGCATCAATCCTTGAATTGGTTTGAAGTTAACCAACTTAAAAGAAAATGACATCTTGAGTTCGGGTGGAAAATTGACCCAACTCGGATGAAAATGGAAATTTTGAGTTCGGGTGGAATTTTGACCAGTAAAAGTCAAATTTAGGTACTAGATGTGTCCTTGTCAAATTTGTTGAAGTTAACAAGTGCTTGGCTTATTTATACAAAATTTATCTTCCTGGTAGGTTACTGGTGGTAGGCATGCCTTTATGTTTTTAGTCTTGTAGTTAAACTGCAAATCTTTAAATTTTTGGTAAATTTTAAGACTTAGAATGTTTCCTTGTGGTTTTCAAAATTCTGGTCTTAGCGGACTTGTTTTTGCCTTAGTGAACATAAGGCAGGTCCACTAAGAACAATCAACAAGTTTAATTACTTGTTTGCCTATAGTGAACTTGTTTATGAACTTGTAAAATTTTCTTATTTTTTTTTATTATTTCATAAAATTTTCTTAGCGAACTTACCTGTTGGTCCTGTTTATTTAACATCTCTGGTGAGAAGTCCGCTAAGTTGATATTGTCCTTAGCGAACTTCTCCCTTTCAATTTTTAAAGGTGTCTAAGTCTTGAGAAGTCCGCTAAACAGTTATTGTTAGCGAACTTCCCTTCCATACTTAGAATATTTTTTGGGATTTGAAGTCCACTAAGTTGATATTATCCTTAGCGAACTTCTCTTTTGTTTTCTCTTTAATTTTCTTTTATCTTTTTAATTAAAGTGTTTGAGAAGTCCGCTAAGAAGGTTTTAGCCTTAGCGAACTTCTCCACTGGTCTTCAAGTCTACTGAGTTATGTATTAGTTCCTAGCGAACTTGTTTACATCTTAGCGGACTTCTTTTTAACTTGGTATTTCGTGAATTAAGTTCTCAGCTGGTCCTAGCGAACTTCATTTAGCCTTAGCGAACTTTTGTTTAGGCTTAGCGTACTTGCCTGGCCCTAGCGAACTAATCTTAAGCTTAGCGAACTTCTCTTGGGACTTAGCAGACTTAATTTCCTTAGCGAACTTCCATTCTCCCTTTAGCGAACTTGTCTCAGTCTGCTTACTCTTAGCGGACTTGGAGACTGCTTTTAGCGAACTTGTTTAAAATCTTAGATATTTCTAAGTTCGCTAAACCTAATACTATAAAAGGGAGACTTAGTCGTTTTCTTCATTTACTTGTTCAAACCATCACAAACACACCCGCTTCTTTCCTCTCGAACCGGCGACTCTAAACCTTCACTGTTCGATTAAAATCTCCTCTCTCGCTCTCGAATCTGTCAATATCTCTGCATTTGGGGTTGATTTGCTCACTCTCTTTGCGGTTACAGGTTCGATTTCATGGCCTTAATAGGTTAATTTTGATCAATTAAGTCTCGGTTTAGTGTTCTTGAGCTGTATGATAGCAAGATCAAAATCTAGGGTTCTAATAAACTGTTTTTGATGACTATACAAATTCACTCGTCTTAATTTGTTCATAATTTTCTTGTGAACATCAAGAAGGTTTGTGATTCTTGTCTCATTACTTGTTCTAGTGAATCCGATTTTGAAATTGAACAGGGGTTTCGGCTATGATGTGTTTGTGAAGAATACTTGTAATTTTCTTTACAACGATGGTTAAGTTAGGTTAAGTGACTGATTTAATGACCATTATATGCTTATGATTGTGTGATTCACCTCCATGCACTTCTCCTGACCATTTTTATCTCTTTTAGGAACTAAGAATTTTTTTCCCTTTTTTTCATAATCTTGGAATTCGGTTGTCAAAATTAGGACTCTTGTTTGCTGCTGTTGTTATATCTTTGGGATACCCATATGAAATTATGTAGATGTGCCCATAAGACCTAAATTTGCAACTTTGATAGTTCCATAATGGTTGACCTTGACTATGGATTGACATAGAGAATTACACATTGCATGGAATTCACCTTGTCTCCAATATTAGTCTATTAATTTTGTTGAAAGTTGACTGTTTGATGAATTAAGAACTTGAAACTGTTAATATCTATTGATTAGTCAATTTATTAATCAAATTGATGGTTTGAGTTCAATTTTCTCAATTATATCTTTAACTCAATTTGTTTAAGTGTTTGCCTATATTATCTGTGTTTGTCTATCTCTTGAGTCTAACTTAGCTTGTCTAATCCCATAACAGAAATTGTTACTGTTGTGATATCGATCAAGAGCATTGTATCTCTTTCTAGTGATCTTAACAAATTTAGATCATCAAAGATGTATGTTGTTCTAAAAAATAGCAATTTGAGTTAAGGCTCAAACTTAGCTACACGGGGGCAAATCTTTTTTGTGATTATTAAATATAAATCTTGTCTGATTTCTAATTTAAATTGCTTGATCCCAGCAGATTACTCATTGAGTCACTTGAGAATTCACTACATCTTAGATTAGATCTTAGACACCCATAGATCTTCACAAAGGTATGTGTTTCTCAATACGAGCATTTAGATTATTATTCAGGTAGAACATCAACTTTTCACTATTACTTGCATAAATGCCTTTCCTTGTGTCAATAAACATCCAATTGAGCCCAACACTGGTGGTTTAGTCTGGTTAGGATCCACTTGGGTCTGAAACTAGTCAATAACTCAGGTGAAGGGATCTTGGTATCATTTTACACAAAAGTGAACTTGTTTAATTGTTTTGACCTATTCAAGCTGATTTGATCATCTATGTGATCATTAGTGAGCATAATTACCTAGGGTGTGATCCATGACCTATTTTAGGCTCATGTGAACCATCTTAGGTGACTAAGCTCTGATTGAACACATTTTTGGTCATTTTGACTTTAATAAGTCAAAATTTGCATGAACTTGACTTTAAGAGACTTATGTGGGCATCTTGCTTAAATGTGAAATTGGTGACTTGATTATGTGCTTCTTGATCCCTATATGCATGAGTTATGTGTTATGGATTGAATTTAACATGTTAAAGCGATCATTTAATCTATTGAGCATAGATCATCAAACTTTTGTCTTTTATTGCTCAAAATTGAACTGTTTGACCCATTAGGACACTTTGCATGTTCATGTGTATTAACTTGACTCTGTTGCTTTTAGACAATCTTAGTTGTTATTGAAATGTGATTTAGACACTCCATTGTAAGCTAAGTGTTATGAATCTGCATGAGAAGTACTACTGATCTTAGCGGACTTGATTTAGTCCTTAGCAGACTTCAAGTCTGCTTAGCGAACTTGATCTGTTCCTAGCGGACTCGCTCACTGCTTAGCGAACTTGATCTGTTCCTAGCGGACTTGTTCTCTGCTTAGCGAATTTGTTGAGTTTCTAGCGGACTTATTTTCTGCTTAGCGGACTTGAGTCATGTCTTCATACCATTTGAACAGTATTTGAACTTCTGATACACTAGGATTGTTCTGGTACTTTGACAAGTAAGTGTTACACTTATTGCATGCATCTAATTGGCCTTTGAAATAAGATAGACCTGTTATATCTTAACTTCCCCTTCCTATACCTAAATGTGCTGATTCCCAAGTATATTCTGGTCCACGCTTTGAGTTCCATCGCACCTTGACGATCGGAATCTTGCTACGTTTGAGGGCTTTCTCCTCGCGTCCCATGATTTCTACCGGTTGCTCGATAAATCTCAAATGTTCGTCGATTTCCAATTCCTCCAAGGGAATTATTTCGATGTCTTCAGCCAGACATTTCTTTAGATTGGAAACGTGAAACACGTTGTGAACTCCATCGAGTTCAGCAGGGAGTTTCAATCGATAGGCCACCGGGCCTACTTCCCCAATAATTTCAAACGGACCGATGTAGCGAGGATTCAACTTTCCACGCCTCCCGAAGCGTATCACTCCTTTCCAGGGAGATACCTTCAATAGTACCTTCAAATCGTTTTAGAAAATGATTCCAGTTCTCTGCAACCTATGGCTCTGATACCAATCTGTCACACCCCCAAATAACCACTAACGGAGTTTATACCGTTAAGGGGTGCGGCTAGACCAGGATCCACAACCATTAGTTACAAATACTAAATGAATCAGAGTAAAGTCCAAATGTTCATAAATAAAACAGTTTCAAGAGTTACGTAGCGGAATGTAAACATAAATATCTTAGCACTAACCGCGTGCTTTAATTACAAAACATAAATTGTTATATAAATTCCCAAGTTAGTTCAAATAAAAGTAAACATTTTCTTGTGCCGTGTCAACCCGCTCCGGATACTCCTCAGCGATCTGCAAAAGTCAAAACCACGCAAGTGTCAACCAAAAGGCTGGTGAGTTCACGGTGGGCTTGTCATGCATTGGCCCGGTCTCATAATCATTTTCTTTGTCAACATATACATACGTAATATTTGTTTTATGAAAGACGATGCTTTTAAACGCCAATTACCGATTATTTAATATGCGCTTAGTCTTGTAAGAATTAAAGAACTCAACCGATATCGCGGGTAGCTAATCCGTCGTTTCATGCACTAAGGAAGATTGTACCAAGCTGACTATTTATTTTGCGGTGTTCCACCGTCATTTATTTTTATCTGCGGACTTTCGTCACTGCTCTTTTTTGCCTCCCCCGCGTCCTCCTCTTAGGATCACGGTGACAAATAGGCTGATATTGTTCCCCGTGCACCTCCAGTGCCCCGGAGCGGAGTTTGTCAAACTCCAGTAGATCTACCCAACATCCCCTCGCTTCCACGAATTAATGGCACAATTAATTATGAGGACTTTTTATTTAACCAAAAACATTCCTTAGAAATCATGTGATATCATTTGGTTTAAAGCCTTTAACCTATGCTAGCCATATTAAAACATTTCACTTAGGGTTTCCTTTGAACCCAAAAATCATTTATCAGTTTTATTTTTCGTAAACAGCGACTTGAATTCCCCCCAAGTGTTCCCATAAACACTTTGGTGAAAAACAGTCGATTTTTATTCGTCCGGTGCTCAGCACTCGTAAGTTTTGTCAGCATTGTTTTTAAGTTGTTCTTTCCGTCCCTAACGGGATCGTATCTTGCGGGTTAGTGACACTCACCTTTGGTTGCTCGGCTAGACTTGCTTAATTATCCTTGAATTGATTTCTTAATGAAGACCTATAATTCATTTAGGTCTTATATATTAGTCTTGTGTCTAATTCATTTCAAACAACGTTCATTATGGCCCATAACATAGCACGTTAAACTAAGACACGACATATCGACACACGACACCGATGGTTGATCATAAACAAGGGTTCATATACATCAGAAATCAAGCATGTATCATCATAGTATAATCATGTAAGTCATGGCATAACATTCAAGTAAATTGCACAAGTTTAAATTCTGGTCACAGTTTCGCTAGCCTAGTTTCGCTAGGCAGTTTCGCTGTGTACACGGGCAGCACTTTCGCTTGGCAATGCCCGATGACACAGTTTCGCTAGGCTAGTTTTGCTCGAAACTGTTGGCACAGTTTCGCTAGCCTAGTTTCGCCCGAAACTGGTTTGAACTTTCGTTCAGGGAATTTCGCTCGGTAGATTCGCTCGAGCTGGTCTGGTTGGTTTACCCGGCGACACTATAGTTTCGCTACATAGTGTCGCTGGATGAAGACATACATAATTTCGCTGGACAGTTTCGCCCAGAGAACACAACAGTTTCGCTGGTCGCGAAAAACATACGGATCAGCCTGAAAATCAACCTAACAGCTTCAATACTTCATGCAATTCATTGTTTAGCATACATAGGCATTTACCAACATCAAACAACAAGTTTTAACACCTTATTCATGCATATTCATCATCAAATCACCAAAATGCATTTAAAACCCTAAAATGACTAAAATGGCACAAATCTCTATCATGGATCAATTTTACACGTAAAGTTATCAACTTTATGGTAGATCTAGCATTCCTAAGCATTCCTACAGAAGATCTAATGATATCATGAAGGTTTAAGCATGCTTTATGAAGAAACACATAGAAAAGCATAGAAAATGGTGGTTTTGGGACTCACGGTTCGATCTCCAAGCTTGATGGATGATGGTTCGGGGCTGAGATCTCGATGGCTCGGTGTGAATCTCGACTGACCAAATTTCCAGAGGTGTGTGTGTGTGTTTTGGAGAGAATGGTGCAACAAAATGAGGCAACTAGGGTTTTATGTTATTATATATCAGGGCCTAGTTTCGCTGGCAGTTTCGCTGGCCAAGCGAAACTGGCTCTGATCACAAGTGAGCCAACAGGCTGCCGGGCGACATTATAGTTTCGCCCGGTAGTTTCGCTGGTTACCCAAAAGTGGTTAGTTTTCACATAATCAAGAATTTACAATTTGTCATGCTATTCATAGTACTAAATCATGCGTTTGAATCACATTGCACATAATGACAACAATTAAATGAACACATAGCACATATGGGCGGGTTCGGTGATCAACCAAAGGTCGTGGACGTATTCGGCCTAGTTAGGCATTAGTTACTAAGTTAACACTTATAACGTAACTAACGGAATTGTCTAACGGAAGTAAACCTTGAAATTCCCGGGTGTCACAAAGTCGTTCTTTTTCTCCATCGTAAGACACCAAATCAAGGGATTCACAAGCTCGGGTGGAACCAAGTCCCTAATGTGACTTTCCCTGAACTGATTTGACAAACTGGGATCCTAAAACCTCATTTTATACCAACTGAACTTAAAGACCTTTGGTTTTTTGATCCCAAATTGTCAAAACTTCCTAGATTTGGTATCTCTGATTATTGTTGAGCCTAAGTAGTAGACTTTTTCATATATTTCTCCTTGACTCAACAACAAGTCAAAAGGTTTTTGGGTCATTTGTTGTTCTCATGCCAAACTTTCAATTAAGTCAAAATTATGGAGATTTAGATCTGGCTCCTTGTTTTCCAGATTTTAATTTTTCACACACAACATTTTTTATTTCCTAGGATACTTACTATTGTTAATCATGATATTCCGGTTGCTTGTGATCATGTTGGAGTATATGCACTATGTGATTTAGTTTATGTCATTGATACTCATATGAAAAGCTCTGTCACTATCACGAGTCTAGTGTGACATGACATTCATCTAGTGTCAACTCAAATATAATCTTGTAATTCTATATGTGTAGATGCCTCCTAGACAAGTTGTAGAAGCTTTGGAGTATGGTCGCTTGCACAACGGAAGGTGCATTTTTAACAAAAACTGGGAAGGTGCTAATGAGCAAGCCATTGAGCTATTGCAACAATCAACATGGGTAACGGCAATGCAGATTAACCCTGTCATCTACAAGGGTATCATTGAAGCTTTCTAGAACAATGCTCAATCTGCAGAGCTTGATGATGATTCAAGTGTAATAAGGTCCAGGATCCAGAACACTGATGTTGAAATTACTGAGGAGAAGATCAAAACGGTCCTGAACTTGCAAGATGCTAGCATGCCCAAGACTTTCTCAAAGACTCGGTGGAAATCAACAATCACAAGGATGGGATATTCTGGCATCTTTCTCCCAGATGTCAGCAACAAGATACTCAAGACCTTATTTCCAATCAATTGGAGGTTCATAATCAGCTTCTTCATTGCCGCCTTTGGACACAGAAAGGCAGCTCCAGATGATTTTGTTGAAGAAATCGCGTGGGCTTTACATGGGTTTATCACTGGTGAGGGTTTCAATCTATCTCACCAACTTCTCAAGTGGATGATTGCTAACCTACAGCCTACTGGAAGAGCAATGAAGTTTATGATGTATCCTCGTTTCATTCAAGCTATACTGGATCATTATTACCCTAACTTGATCAAGCAAGGAGAGACCTTCTCCACAAGCTCAATGAACACTGGCTCATACAGCAAGTACCATAAAGGTAAATATAAAGGGATTGCTGTACCTTTCTTTCCCGAGATGATCGCTCGGATTGCTCCTGCTTGTGCTGAAGGAGACGTGCAATTGGGTGAAGCAGCTGTCAAAGTACAAGAAGAAAATGCTGAAGTTGCTCAAGTCCACCCTGAGTTGGATTTGAATGAACCTATTGCTTCGGATGCTGCTAAAGACCTTGGGAATCTCCAGGGTACAAGTGCTAAAGCTTCTGAGCCTACTGAACGTACCTTAACTCCTGTACTAGTAGACTTGTCTGAAGAAGAAGAAGGAGACGACGATGATAATGATGAAAAGTATGATTCCTCATACTTTGATGACAGTCCTGAACAACCTGAGGGCATTCATCATCGGAAAAGACAAAGGACTGGAGATTATTCCAGGGCCTCTACTATTCAGACACAACAATCATCCTCTGATGAGAGCTACAGTCCGTTACAGGATGAACAAGATGATGATGAGACTTCATTGTCTCTCGATCAAGTCGATCTGACTTATGATCTCGATGAGCCTGACAGCCCTCCTCAGTTTCCTCCTAAGACAAGTTTAGAAAATCTAACGAGAACTGCTGAATACAGAGATTTATCCTCTGAGTTCATAATGATCAGAGCTGAGAGAAGCAAGTCCTGTACAGAAAAACTCAAACTCAGGAGAAAGCCTGGTTCACTAAATGATTATGAAGTTATGGGTTCATCTGGCACTCAATCTGATACAGCCTTAGCTACAACAACTATCTCTCCATCTCCTGCTGAACAAATTGAGAGGTTTGATTTGGATATGAGACCACTAGAGAAGCTAGCTGAAGCTGTTGTTACCACCACTGACACAACTGGTATTGTTTCTACCAGCCCAACAGTTTCTGAATCTGAAAAGGTAATGGAACTTCAAGCTGAAATTGTCAATCTTCAGAGTCAGAATGATCACCTCAATTGTTCTCTACAAGTGGCAAATCAAAAGATTAATGATCAGTCACAAGTAATAGCTGAACAAGCAGCAGAAATTCTGAGACTCAAAGATTTGTTAGCCAAATCAAATGAAGACAAACAATCAAGCGACAAACCAGATGATAATACTGGTGATCAAGAGACTGAGCTACCAGAAGAACAACCTCAAATTGATCAAAGGAGTGAAGGTGGGAATTCTCAAGATCCTATATCTTCAACTACTGGTCCTGTTAGCAAAGACTCATCTGGTGTTCAAGATACTTCAAGCCCTATAAATGACAATGACTTTGAGGTTGATGCTGATACGGTCATTGAAGGAGATGAGCTGAACTTCTCAGATGACGAAGAATCTTCCGTCAACAACCTTCTTCATGACGAACCTGTTGATGAAACATTGGACTCGATCAAGAAGCTTGCCCCGATACCTGAAAATCTGAAACTTCCAATATTTGCACTGGCAACTAAAGCTCTTGCTATTGAGGAATCCACAAGTGCGGAGTCTGAAGCTGAACCTGACAGCTCACTTCAACTATCCATTGTTCCCACCCTTCATGCTGCAATCTCTACATCTTCCGCCATAGTTCCTGTAACTGAAGGTGTCCGTCATATGCACGTAGACTTGACCTTCTTAGACTTTGAAATGGCAAATTTCCGGGAATACTATGTAGAGAAAATCTACTCAAGAAGGAACTCCTGTGGAATTCTCATTGAGACTCTTGATGATGGTGATGAAACAGCATATGAAGAACATCCATACTTTGTATATTTAGAGATGAAGATGACATGAATGAGTTTAAACAGAGAATGAATGTGCTCATGAATGAAGCTAATCCATTGAATTACATTGACCTGGATACGATCGATAGTGAAGATGATGATGAAGAGGAACCTCTTTTTCCTACTCCAATTCAGGTAAAGATGGAAGTAGATGATGAATATGTGAGTGTGCCTCTATCATCTGTTATGTCTACAGGAGAGACTCTTGCTTTGGATATCACCCCACATGTTCCAGGTTTTATACCAACAGATGCTGAAGTCATCAACCTTGAAACAAGTGCTGGTCAAGAATCTGCTGAGCAAGCCCTTCATGAACAGATCTTTGAAGCCTCCTTTATGCATTTCTCCTCTGACTCTGAAAAGGAGGAAGTTGATGCCAATTTGACGGCAGCTCAAGAACCTGCTGTCACAGAGCAACCAGGACCCACCGACAAAGATAAGGGAAAGAGGAAATTGACTCCTGAGGAAATAGCAGAGGAGCAACTGAGAAAGGAAGTTGAAAAGGATAGATCTCGTCGAGTAATCATTGCAGAAACACACAGTGAACAAAACCGACTGATTGAAGAAAAAGCTAATGCACTGAAAAGGTATGAATCAGGACATCCTCCTGCTGTCATATACGGAAAGGGCTCGAGTACTTTACCAGATCATTTTGAGTCAGCCATAACAGATGAACCAAGAATCCGCATTGTCACTAACTTACAAAGAACAGATGTAGATGAAGAAGATACATCTGAAACTGCTCACATGGTGAGATCTCTAATGAGTGATAACTTCACATTGGAGTATCTGATGAGTCTTACCGACATTGAGTTAACCAAGCTGTACACTGAAGAGGCAAGGTTGAATTCACACCTTCCTTAAAATCAAAATGTTGAAGTTGAAGCTGATCCCCTAGTGGATGTCTTTGCAGACACCAACATAACGGTCGAATTTATTCCTATCCGCGACCATCTTTCTGATCTTGTACTCGACATTGGCAACACATATCTTCCTCCTCCTGAAAACCCATCTGATGAAGTTCCTGATACTGAAGAATATATCATATCCACTACCAATGGGATGTCTTTCAATGACCTCCGCAACTATTGTAGATTCAAAAATGTGGATAAAATAGCTTACAACAGGAAGAGACTTAAAGGTCTACGAGAGTTTGTATGTGAGTACCGAAAGACTGAACGTTTGGCGAAGTTGGAACAGATCGGAATCAAAGAACAGAACGAGCTGAGGCTCTCAGAAGGAAAGACAATCCTCCTATCTATGACGAATGGGAAAAGATGGCTCCAAATCTGAAGGCTATGCTGCAATTCACTGCCAAAGACCTAAGAAAGATGCCTTCCAACCCAAATGTCAATTATGGGATGAAAATCCTTGGATGGAAGTATGATGAAGCCTTTGACGCATTTCTAGTGAAGAGGTGAAACATATATATTCAAATCTTTTCAGACTTCAGAGCTCTCCGCAGCCTATTCTCATGGGAGCTCAAACAACTAAAATACCTTGATCTAGTGAACCACACTAACCATGAAAAAGGTGTGAAAGCTGTTTCACTAATCAATGCTGCTTATGAGCACAAGAAGAACAAGCAAACTCCTGAAGAAGAGAAGAAAACTCAGATACTTGCAGAGAAAAGGTGTCTCCATGCCCCTCATCGTGGAATGTTCAAGGACATTGGGAAGAAGGAGAAAGTGAAAACAATACCAGGGAATCAGAAAAATGCTCCAATAATCAGTTGGTACTACAACAGAAAGACACATGAATTGGTGATTGAGAGAGTTGGTGCTGAGTCTATCAAAATCTTTGCAGCAATTGAACTCAGACTTCTCTCAAGATCCTATTTGAAGCTGATCTACTATGAGAAGATGCGGACCATTCCTATTCAACTAAGACCATATGAATGCTATGACGCCAATTACTTTTTTATGTTTTTAAATTGGTGGTGTACTAGACTTGTAGGTATGGGTAAACTTACAATTGATAAGGAAGTCATAAGAACAACAAACTGCTGGTTGATGGAAGATAATGGATCAAGTGTAATCCTTGATAAGGCAAAGAGATTGGTAGAGCTGAACAGCTACAATGACCTAAAGAAGCTTGTGTGGAAAGATCTCTGGAGGCTGTACGATCTTGGAATTACTGTATTTTCTGATAAGGACAAGGAAGCCGCAAGAGAAAACTGGAGATTTCTGCTCAAGCTACTTGGTCAGGTGGATTAAAGCTCAAGGTGTTTGCATTGCCAACACGGGTGGAAATTGTTGGAACCCATTTTGGTTATTGGCAACACAAACCGTTCACCTTTGAGAATTGCTGGTGAAGACCTCTTGATGACTTATCTAGAATTGATACTTTGCTTTTGTAATAGATTTTGAGTTTGTACTCAGTAAAATTATGTTTCTGTGTTATCGAACTTGTTTTATATACTTAGCGAACTTCTGGACATGAACTTAGCGGACTTGTTTTGCATTTAGCGTACTTGTTGATTTTTCAATATACATGTCTTAGCGAACTTAATTTGCTCCTAGCAGACTTGTATACTTAGCATATTTGTTCTTGATCTTAGCGAACTTGATTTGTTCTTAGCGAACTTGTTAGCAAACTTAGTATTGCTTAGCGAACTTGTTAGCAGACTTGTTTGTGTTTAGCGAACTTGTTATTTCTTAGCGAACTTGCTAGCGAACTTGTTATTTCTTAGCAAACTTAATTAGCGAACTTGTTAATTCCTAGCGAACTTGAACTAATTCTTAGCGAACTTGTCTGTCCGATGGAATATTCATTGCTGAAATCTATGTAATGATTGTTGTGTCAAACATTCCTTTTGTCCTATGCTCTCTAGTAGTATAAATACAGTTGAGAAAACCCTATTTGGGATACGCCACTCCTGGATTATTCTACAGAGAGCATTTTGTGTGTGTGTTCTTGGTGTAGTGTGTGTTCTTGAGCTTTAGAAATCATCAATGGGTGAGCATTGATGTAGATTCAACCGAAATCGACCATCACACATGATTTCTGCACTTGTGTGATGAATCATATGTCACTTGATTGACATCATCTGGAGTTAAGTCATTGGGTAGAAGAGAACCTGCAATGAGTGCCTGATAGCAACTCATAATACCTACACCAAGAGCAAAACTGGGGTCTCTGGTTAGATTATTTATATCTAATGAAATAAGGTTGGATGTTCCGGATGAGTTAGACCCAGTAGCTTGTGAAATAAATCCCATCTGATTAGAGTGTGAGTTGCTTGGAACTGCAGCTGGTTGTGAGATGAAAGCTTGATTGACTTGGTTCATCAAAGCTCCATTGCCCAACTTTCTGGCCCTCTTCTGCTTCTTATCTTCGTAAGCTCTAATAGTTGACATGAGCTCACTCAATGGTGAAGTAGTCATTTCCACCGTCTTCTCTATCAACTCAATTGTACTATCCCAATTTGGTGGAAGTGAGTTCACCAGCTTCTTGTTTACCTCCACCTATGTGTAGGTGACCCCAACATCTTTCATTCATGTCACAATTTTGATGAACCGCTGAAGCTGGGTCTCAATGTTTTCACCAGCTACATAATTAAATTCATTGAATTGCTCCCTTAGGTTTCCCCTTCGAGATTCTTTCATGTCGTCATTTCCTTCATATGCAGCAACAAGAGCATCCCCGAGTGTCTTGGCGGATTTGTACTCCTTGAAGGCTTCGGCTACCTCTGGGGATAGAGCCATGGTCAGAGCAGCTAGGGCCTTTCTATCACGTTCTACCTTTTCCTATTCTTCCTTAGTCCATTCTGACTTTACTTTGGGTTGAGGTTCCTGACCAACTACAGGAGTTGTCTTAGGAACATAGTCACCCACCTCAACCGATCTCATGATCTTGGGATCATTATAATTCACGTAATTCACAAACCGGTATTTCCAGCTCATGAAATCTTTTCAGGACATCAGACGAGGAGGTCTGGCGTTGGTATCGATCATTGCGCCCATCTTCAGAGTTGCACTAGACAGATTTGACATGTCGTATCCATTGAAAAACAAGATGAGAGTCGAAAAATGGGTTTTCGATCGGAAAGTGGTTGGGTCGAAAAATAGGTTTTCGATCAGAAAGTGGTTGGGTCGAAAAATTGGTTTTCGATCAGAAAGTGGTTGGGTCGAAAAATAGGTTTTCGATCGGAATGTGGTTGCAGATCGAAAAGTCTCAGAGGGGACTTTCCGATCAAAAAAGAAGCTGATCGAAAAGTCTTAGTGGGGACTTTCCGATTGAAAAGTGAAACTGATCGAAAAGTCACACAGGGGGACTTTCCGATTTGAGGCGACTGATCGAAAAGTCTCAAGGGGACTTTTCGATTGAGAGAACAATCAACAAAGACTGATCGAAAAGTCACAGAGGGACTTTCTCGATCAACAATGTGCGTCTGGATGTGCTTTTCGATCAAGGGTAGGGGTCGATCGAAAAGCCTTGAACAGGGTCGAAAAGCCAAACTATCACGATCGAAACACGAAGAAAGCTTCTGTCTTGAATAGAAACCTGCAAAAATACTTCCGAACAGTGCTAAAAGCTGAAAAACACCACAAAACTCAAATCATTAGTTCACCAAAACTTGAACCGGATATCGCAAGAGCCTCGAAACTTGCGTTTCTTGGCTCTGATACTAATTGTAAGGATCGAAATTTCTCCTCACGCGATATCAAGTCTATAAATCACCGTGCGGAATCCGGTGATTATAGATGATTCAAGAAAAATCAATTAAATCAGTAATGAAAGTATGAAAAACAATGGAATAACACAAACTGATTGAGAATACTTGAATAAATCCGATTGCCAACACCTTATGAAAGTCGTAATTCTCAAAGAGAATTTCGATACACACTTGATCAACAAAACACTTGAAGCAACCCTAAACATGTAGACTAGCTATTCCTTATATAATGAATACCTAGACTTGCTAAACAAGTAACAAAATTCGGCCCACATAACCTATATTCGACTGGACCCAGTAACCCATACAAACGCAAAAACTATTTAGCCCAATTACATTTATAAACAACCCATAAGAATATCTAATGCAAAAGCCTTACAAAATTAGGGTCTCTAAATCAAGATTTGGAGACACTACCTTTACGGTATTGAGTGCAAGATTTATACTAACCACAAAAGTCACCAGCACATCTTAAACTTGAAGGAGTTGAATATGAGACAGCACCGATGGATTGAACTACTCAGCGACTATGACTATAACATCCCGTATCATCCTGGAAAGGCAAATGTTGTTGCAAATGTCTTGAGCAGGAAGGAACGTGTTATACCCCTTTGTGTCAGATCCCTTGCCAGGACCATTCATACTGGTCTCATTTCTCAGGTTTTAGCAGCGCAAGCCGAAGCCTTAAAAGACGAAAACATTCAAGACGAATGCCTCCGGGGCATGGAGCAACACCTTGAAACTAAGCCTGATGGATTACGGTACTTCGTTAATCGTCTGTGGATACCCGACTACGGAGAACTCATGAGCCTAGTCCTTGACGAAGCTCATAAAACCCGATACTCCATTCACCCTAGAGCTGATAAGATGGCTGATAAGATGTACCACGACCTGCGTATGTTATATTGGTGGCCGAACATGAAAGCTGAAATCGCTAAGCACATCGGTAAATGCTTAACTTGCGCCAAAGTTAAGGCTGAGCATCAGAAACCTTCCGGTTTACTCGTCCAACCCATCATCCTAGAGTGGAAGTGGGAATGCATTGCCATAGACTTTATCACCAAGTTACCCAAGAGCCGCAAGGGTAACGATTCCATTTGCGTAATTGTCGATCGTTTGACAAAATCTACCCATTTCCTCGCCATGAAACAGAAAGATTCTGTGGAACACCTAACAAGAATGTACATGAAGGAATATTCTCTCGACATGGAGCTTCGATCTCCATTATCTCCGATAGAGATGGTTGTTTTACCTCTCATTTTTGGAAATCCCTGAACAAGGCCATCGGTACTCGCCTCGATATAAGTACGACTTATCACCCGCAAACTGACGGTCAAAGAGAACGAACGATTCAGACTCTTGAAGATATGTTGCATGCCTGCGTCATTGATTTTGGTAACAACTGGGATGAACATCTGCCATTGTGCGAATTCTCGTACAACAACAGTTACCACACTAGTATTCAGTGTGCACCTTTCGAGGCACTGTATGGAAGAAAGTGTTGATCACCTATCTGTTGGTTCGAAGTTGGTGACAGCCAACTGACAGGCCCGGAAGTTGTGATAGAAACGATCGAAAGAATCACGCAGATTCGAGACCGCTTAAAAGCCGCCCGCAATCGCCAGAAGAGCTATGCAGATAACCGTCGT
This sequence comes from Deinandra increscens subsp. villosa, assembly GCA_039602395.1. Classification (NCBI taxonomy): domain Eukaryota; kingdom Viridiplantae; phylum Streptophyta; class Magnoliopsida; order Asterales; family Asteraceae; genus Deinandra; species Deinandra increscens. The sequence goes on along the minus strand of JBCNJP010000025.1, from coordinate 8,627,307 downwards.
AAACCCTTAAGGCGATAAGGTAATGCTGAAAGTATCCTCGTGGAAAGACGTCATCCGTTTTGGCAAACGTGGCAAGTTGAACCCTCGCTACATCGGTCCATTCGAAATCATTGAGACAATCGGACCCGTCGCGTACAGACTACTCCTGCCGCCCGAGCTTAGTAACATTCACGATGTTTTTCATGTCAGCAATCTGAAGAAGTGCCCTGCCGAAGAAATCTTACCGTTCCCCTCGATGAGATACACCTCGATGAGTCGCTACAATTCATCAAAGAACCCGCAGAAATCGTCGACCGCGCCGTCAAGAAATTGAAGCATAGACGAATACCTCTTGTTAAAGTTTGTTGGAACTCCCGCAGTGGTTCTGAATTTACATGGGAACGCGAAGACCAGTTTCGCGCCAAGTATCCTCATCTTTTTCATGTAGCAGCCGCTCAGCCATGATGACAAGCTGAATTTCGGGACGAAATTCTCCCAACTAAGGGAGGATGTGACAACCCGTAAGTTTCTAAGGACCTAAAATGATAATATATACCTATGTGTTAATTATGTTACGTAACTGTTTACCTGCAACGTGTCAATTTTTACCGTATTCGCCATTACATGTGATGTGATCATAGTCTTGATGTAGCCTAACTTAGTTTCACAAACAATTCCTAAACATGATGACTTCTTTGAACGGAATGGTCGCTGAAACTTTAATAATAACAAAGTGACTACCCGGACTTGTGTGTTGAATTTACTAAATATGTAGTAAATGTCATGCATGATCTCATCATCTTGGGATTTATTATTATTATCATTATCATTATCATTTTTTTACGTTCATTTTAATCGTGAACTTTGATCATCGTTGTATCATTTCATTATTTACCTATTATACAAATAACTTTAATAAACAATTTCGTATTAAATTATAACGTGTTTAGGCAATGACAACAAAACCAAGACTTGTGACAATTACCTACGTAAACGTCGATTTATTTTACATCAAAATCATTTCATAAACCTTTATTAACGTTCACGAAGAATATATTTTACAAGCATGCTACATATATACATAAACATGCAACGTCGTTATCTCAAGTTATTATATCACAAACATTTTAATCCTAACCGAGCCATTTTTATTATTATTTGTCGTCGTGATAAATTTTTTAAATAATCAAGACCCGATCCAATTTATTTATTTTTCTTTCTTTCCTTTCTTCTCGGTCGAACCCGTCACCTCTCCTCCCTTCTTCCCTCGCGAACCGGCGTGATCATGGGATCGAACCCGTGATCTCGCCTCTCTCTTTCTCTTGGCCGGTTAGCAAGGAACCAAACCACCACCACCTTTGGTTTATTGATGTTGTGTACTAAGAGTTGACTCCCAAGATTCCATATCCATCACCTCCTAACATCTTACATCCCTATGACACTATAGGAGGAAGTTGTCTCACTAAGCAAAAATACTATTAACCTTTGGTTAATGATTTCTCTCCACAAAACATACTCTTTTCCCTCTCTTGTGTTGAAACGTGAGCCACAAAAAACACACAAACATTTCAAGTCTTGAACTCCACTTGAACCCATGTATGTGTGTGTTGAGAGCCGGCCAACCAAGGACCAAACCCTCTTCCTCTTTTTTTTCTCTCTCGGTCCATGCATTCATACACACATAACACTTAACCTTATATAAAATCACAAGTGTTGACACATCTTTGTACTCTCCCAAACACCCTAAATCCCCTCCACATCTCTTTCTCTCTTCATGATTTATACAAACCGACCCACACACCCCTTTCTCATCCAAACACTCCTCTTTCTCATTAACACTCATACTTAAACAACTTTACACAACCCTAGCTTCATTTATCACTTACACTTTTCAAGAACACATCCCTCTTGCTCTCTTCTCTCTCAAAACCCGTAAGCTCTCTCTCTCTACTCTCTCTCTAAATTTCTTGAGTAAACTCTCACTTTCTTGATGATTTATGACACTAGGAAGCTAGAAGACTCAAGGATCATCACCATCACCACCATTTTCGGCCCCATATCCATCTAGTGAGTTTACATCTCCACTTTTCCTAGTGAAATCTTGTTCTAGTGTTTATATCTTGTTCCTTTTCATGAGCCTAACACTCCATTAGCAAGTCTTGACTAACATTGTTGTCTAAACATTATTTAGTGTCACAAAAGCTTACTTATGTGTAATTATTTCTATGTTTCACCATGAATCTTGCTACTACAATCATAAGATAGTATTTACTTGCAGTATTATGTTAAAAACTTAGTTTGGTTGGGCTTTTATACAAGCATTTGTTTAGAAAACTTAACTAGTCACCTACTTTTAATATAGTGTATGTTTTATGTTGTTATTGTGATTTTGGACCCCATGATGCCTATGACACATTTTGGACCTCCCAACATAGTCAAAATATGTTGCTTTGAACTCTAGAAAGTTTACTTGGCTTTAAAACCATCACAGGAACTTTATGGCACCAAAAGTACACTTTAAAACCCTAGGAAAATGCATCTATATACAAATCCGTTTTGAACAGAAAATTTACGCTTTTAAATAGTAAGTTGTGATGGTTAAAATTATTTTAAAACATAGCCAAAAGATCCCTTAACAAATTACTTGGATTTGGGCACAAACCGGGACTAAAACCGGCAACCGACGGACCCGAAAACCGGCATTTTTGTAATAAAATCCAAATTTGGTAAAAATAAACTTATAGAGGTATTTTAATGGTAAAAAAATATTTACAATACATATGGTGAATTTAGGAACCTAACGGTGTCATTAAACGGTCAAACGGGACCAAACGGCAAAACCGACACAAAACCGACAAAACCGGCAAACTATTGAAAACCAAAAATTGAAATAAATATCTACACATTTTAGAAAGAAAATGATCATATTTTATGTGCCTAAATTAATTTCTAACCAAAACGGATAATTATCGCGTATTCGGTGGTTACCGCGAAATCGCCCGATTTTCAACTAATAAGTCAAATTAACGAATTTCTCACATTGAAAATTATCATTTTGACTCAATATTGATTTCTATAAATATTTATCATATTTAAATATTATTTGGGAATTTTTGCCTATTTTAATTAATTAAAATATATATTTTACTTAAATTCCAAATAAATGTACACTAAGACATTTTCACTCGACTTATCAATCGTTTAGCCCTAAGGCTACCATGACGTCAAGACTGGACCTACCTAATTGGAGTGACATTATTTATCAAACCAATTACTTATTGTGTGTCTTATAATTATTTAGGACTACCCTTTCGTTGATCGTGCCACCGATTTCCCGTTTTTGAATCATGTGAGTTTTTAACGACTCCTTTTTATCTTTAACTGTTTTTATCTTTGGGAGAGAATTCATACATACTTTTCCATGTTAGACAATTAGAGCTTGTTATCTTATCTGTTACATGTGCTTTTCACTTGAGCAAACCTTGTTATCTCATGTTCATTCATGTTATAATCAAACCCCACTATTAACTGAATTCGATTAATTATCATTTGAAATGGTAACGTTTGAATAGATCTATTGGGTTAACGCTCCTGCTGTGATTGGTAGCTCCAATCGTGACTCCGTTTTAATAGTCAAAAGGGTACAAATTGTTATGTCTTATCTATGCGGTATCAACTAGACAAAAGATACCAAGAGTGGGTAATCAGTCAGTTTTGGAATTCAAGGTACATGGTAACATTTCTACATGTCTTATATGATATTGTCAACTATTGACATGAACTATTTTCAATTACTGTTTTCAAACAACCTTTATCTGCTAGTAACTATAAACCTGTGAAACTCACCAACAATTTATTTATTGACCGTTTTCTCATATGAATTCTCAGGTACTTGATCTTAGTCGCTGTTGCCTGCTTGGAACTGCTTTCTTTCTTGTCATTTGCATTTAGGACTTTTCATTTACTTCTAGAGTATGGTCATGCCTTTGGAGATTTTCCTGGCATAACACCTAACGATGTCATGTCCTAAAAATCTTTTGAAAATTAATGTTTTGCAAACTTAAACTATTTGTGTTTCTCATTACAATCATTCCGCTGCGTAATGATATTGGAAAAACTCCTATTTACTCCAAACCATTTTAACAATTCCAAACGGCTCTTGTTGTTGAACCATCCAGAGTTCGTTCGTAACCTTCACTGTGATAACGTTGGTTCGCATCCAGACACAATTCTTACAGGGTGTGACATATATTAATAATAGTGTTTGTAACAAATAAAAGTATACATATTATCAAGTTAATCTTTTTATACTATATATATATATTTTTGTTTTTAACAATTATTTGAATTAATCAATATTTCGAATAATATCAAACGTGCTCGAAACATGATAAAATTTAGGGGTTTAATCACAATAGTATATAAAGATATCTCCTAAAGTTTGAAATCCAAACACTTAACCATTTGTTAAGTTTTGACATTATAACGTCGTAAAAATCTCGTTTTTAACCGAAAATTTAAATAAATATAAAACGTGATCCATTCATAAAATTGACTTAGGGTTTCTTTTATTATGATATTTAATAACAATCACCAAAATTCCAGCCCTTAATTCTCAACAGATTGCTCAAATTTTATAAAGATAGCTCAAGAACCATAACTTTCTAACAATCCGGAATGCGATTAAAACGATAATATGAACTGAAATTGATAGAGGTTTTTTGTTCTACGTACTAAAAGATGTAGGACTACAGATTTTCAAAGCTTAAGAGCGACTCAGCAGCGAGAATTTGAGCAGTGAAGATTCGAACTCGAGTTTGAGAGTTTTTGAGTGAAGAATCATGGAATTAAACATGGAATTAAACTGATTATGATGAGTATATATAGGGGGAGGGTCACCAGGGGGTTAGGACACGTAAAAGGGTGAGTAATCGTTCAAAAATTAACATCACGACATGCAAAATCGAACGAGATCGCGGCCTAGCTCGTAGGTGTGCAAGCTCCCCAGTCGCGGACCGCTATGGTCGAGGAGAAGGGTATCTGCGGTCCGCGAGTGTCACTTTTCTGGCAGATTTTGGAATTTTACATTTCAACCTCTGAACTTTGGATTTGTATGAGATTTACCCCTGAACTTTTGATAAATTGACAATTTTTAACCCCAAAACTTATAAAAATTATTTTTATATAATTTCTAACTTTGGGATATAAATATTTCATTTTTGATAATTTAAGAAACTTCCGGTTAGTATCGCAAACACATGAAAATGAACCGTAACTTCATTATTTTTCATTTTAACATTAAACTTTGGCAAAACATCATAAATATTTATTTGTGTATATTATTTTCCACAAATATTATATATGTTTGATTTTCTCAAATTTTCCAGTTAAATTAACGAAACTAATTTATTCACAAAATCAAAGTCGGGTCGGATTTAAATGAATATGGGTTGACCGAGTTGTCACAGATGAGCTACTGGTTGACGAAGATGGGTTATTGTACGAGGAGTTTAAGGGAGTCGGGCTACTGGACGAAGACTTTGAAGAAGGTGGGCTACTGTTCGTGTCATAAGATGGGGAGTTATATTCTTGATTTTGTGGGGAGAGGGTGGGATCGTTTGGGGTACTATTAATGGATGTGGTGGAAGTGGGGGATTGAGAAGGGTTTGAAGATTGCATAGTTGAACTATTATGGGAAAGGTGTGGTTGAAAAATGAGTGGGGATGGATCGGTTTCGAGTTCGGTATAATCGGTTTGGTGCGTGTTTTTTTTTATGTTAAAATGGCTAATAAGCTTCATCAAATGTTACATGTCGTGAGAGGTGGATTTTACCGGTGGACAAGTCAAGACACCGGTAGTCGCGAAATCAGCCGGGTATCCCAAAAAACGCATTGGGTGAAACGAGGGGCAAGTTTGTGGGGTCCTGTTGCCGACATGTTAGGATAACATGCACAACCAAAAGTGTGTAGGTGGTTATAGGTGGGGTGGCGTTTATAGAAGGCGGCGGTCGGGGTTAGGTAGTTGAGGATTGGTAGGTAGAATATTATGAAGGTATGTGGCACAATGATGGCTTCAACCCAAAAATTTGTAGGGAGTGAAGCATGTTTTAGAAGAGTGAGCTTTATTTCATTTAAGCGTCTTAGCATGCGCTACGCTTTGTCGTTTTGTTGGGATGTTTGTGGGTAAGCTAATCGAAATTGAAGGCCTTTGGAGGTTGCAAAAGTTTTAAAATTTTGATTGCCAAATTCTCCAAATCACACTGAAAAGATTTGATGTTGGTATGAAATTGTGTGTTTATGTATTTGTGGAATTGAACAAATTTTTCAAAGGTATCAGACTTAAATTTTTAAGGGTAGACCCATGTGAATTGTGTTTTGTCATCGACAAGGACCATATAATATCTGTACCCTTGTTTTCTAACAATTGGGGAGGTCCATAGATCGCAATGGATAATATCGAAGGGCGACAATGGTGTGCTTAAGGATTTGGTAAATGGTAATTTTTGTGTTTCGATATTTGGCATGAATAACGCATTTTATTAGCACTACTTTTATTACATGGGATGATTTTATTTTTAGAAAGGAAATAAAAAACATGTTGTCCAGGATGACCCAGACGATTGTGCCAACAATCTTGAACTTAGGAAAGCAAAAAAACAGTGGCTCTTTTATTGAATGGGTAAAGAGTGCCGGTGCTGTCATGCCTCGAGATAATCCTCCCAGCCTTCAAATCCTTAATAGAAAAACCAAGAGGGCCAAACTCGACAGAAACAAAATTATCACAAGCAAATTGGCGAACGGATATAAGGTTCCTAATTAGGGAGAATTGCATATTTCTCCTTATTTTTAACTCTAATTGCATATTTACCAAAAAAAATAATAAAAAAAATAATTGCATATATACCCTTAAGTAAAGACAAGTATACCCTTCTCCAATTCCTAATTGTTTATTAGGTTAAAAAATTGTACGTTCCATCTTCTTCTCATTCCACAGGGACACGATCTTCCTCTCAAAATCTAATTTGCTCTAGAATGGAATACGATTCATAAATAGTGATTCAAGCATGCTCTTGTTTAACATTTTAATCTCTGCCCTAGAATTAAGTTCGAGACTTCAACTAATTGACATTCCTGGTTCATCTTTCATCAATCGACCGTTCCTCCTCCACGCAGTCGATCACATATACGCTAGATCCGTCTTTCATCATCGTCTTCTTACAATCAATACTCCAGGTTGATGTATCTTCAAAAAGATACTTTTATTCTATCTGTATTTATAAGTTTTCATATTCTTTCATCATTATCTTCTTACGATCGGACAATTTTTTTAATTTTTGTTTTTAGTTCAAAGATATTTTGTTAATTCGGGGTAATTCAGATAACCTTCTTATATGGACTGTGGCGGTGGGGATGGTATATCCAATTATCCATGAGTAATTCAGATGGAATCATTAAACTCTTCATTGATCCATCGTGAAAATTTATAAAATTGTTTGGGATGATCATGACTTTAGATAACCTTCGTCTTATATATGGACTGTGGTGCCGTGGTGGTGTGTATAATAATGGGAGTCTTAGATCGGAAATGAAACAAAACAGATTAAGTGATGGGATTGAGAACCGACCCATCAAATGGTTTCACGGGTCGGTCAGATTAGTTTTTTGGGTTTTGCGGTCAGACCCGGTTTTTTGCTTACCCGTAAGTAAAAGAGCTAAAAAGGTAAATAGGTATTGCTTGTGGAACAAAAAGGTTTGAATATAATTTACAAGTTTTGGGTAAATAAAGGTAAAATAGTTATTCTATAATTTATTTTTAATAAAATAAATCAAAATGGGTAAATTTGTAATATTTTTCAATAAGGAAGGGGATATATGCAATTTCAATTTTTTTTTTTTGGTAAATATGCAATTTCTAAGGTTTATAGGGGGATATATGCAATTACCCATTTTAATTATATGAGGTGTGTGAAGGACATTTTTAAGTGTGAAATTTTTGGTGGGGCGAGGAAGGTGAGTATTTCCAGTTCCAAAAACCGGAAGGTATTGACCATTCCTGACTCGTATGTGTTTAATTGAATTATATAAAAAAATGGTCATTAATGTTGCCTTGGTCTCCAATCACATGGGATGTAGCACCCGTGTTCATAATCCATTGGTCGTCTTGACCATCATTCATAGCGATGGCTGAAAAAGCGGAGCTCAAGCCATTAGGATCGAGAGCGTTAAGTTCCGTGAGGTGTGTTTGGCCATAGTTTATGTTTTGCTTCGATGGTCCATGATGACGTATGTCCATCCGTGATGACGTCACACCCATCCTCAGTACACAACTCGCCATACCGACCGGTGGCAAGCAAGCCCACCCGGTCGGACATAACAGTCGTCCACAGAGACGTACAGACCAAGGCTCAAACCCAAGTACCGGCCGGATGCCACACCACCCGGCCGAACTCACAAATCAAGGATTACTCGAAATAGGCTCTGTACCACGCGGCGCTGCCTGACAGCCAGTCTTACAGGTCGCCTATTCGGGTAACGAGCATTAATGGCACTCCAAGACAAAGGTTGAGGGTTATAAATAGCCCTCAACCACCAGGTTAGTTGACATTCATTACGCTATTAACTCACTTTGCTCTCAATCACGCAAATACTTATCCTCACGCCGGAGCTTGGTCGCGGGACACCCCATCCCGCTCTCCAAGAACAACGGTGTTTCTCTGTTTTGCAGGTTAACAGGAACTCAAGTATCTCGATCGGCCTCCCGACTCGAGTAGAGCCTCCCTTGTGGGTCTTCTGCTCAGATGTGCCATCCTAGGGTACCCCCCTATCCGCCCGTCTGGAGTACTGAGATTCTACATTGGCGCCATCCGCACGGTACTTCTACAACAACAAATGTCTGAAACTTCTGATGCCGAGAGGGGTTTCGCCACCCCAACCGGGAACCAGCCAAGCGCGAACGCAACAGAGGGAACAGACTCCACAGTCCTAACACTGACACCGGAGCTAGTCAGCCGGAACTTCCTGTCACCTCAGACAGGTAATGAACGAGTATGTAGCAGCGGAACGACTAAAAGGGGTGTGCCTGCAGCTGTCATATGATAACGAAGGATACAGGAACCCAATACCTCCGTTTCCAGAAGCAACACGAGGTACAGGCCCGTCGGCCATAGTCACAGACAGCACAAGAACCTCAATCACGGCAGACACACCGGGAAACAACACAGCCGATGCTGTCACCATAACAGCCGGTACCAACACAGACACCGACCCCAGGGTGTCTACAACCACCACATCGCTCACAGCAACGCATACAAGCAACTTTGCTCAGATGTACGGGTACCAGCCATACCAACCATTCCTCCCACAGCAGCAGTTTTTCCCTGCATACTACCCATATGGGCCACAGGGATTTCAAATGCCGCACGCCATGCAATTCCAACCAGCCGGTTACACCCATGGCCAACCACTCGGTAACAGGCCACAGACCCAGTCGGGCGTAACGGCAGTGACATCTCAAACAACAACCACCCACGGTATACACAACATCCCAGATGACCTGGCACTGCCATACGTGCCAGAAGAAGAGAGTAAGTTCACTGACAGAATCGAGAATTTCGAATGCCCACCAAAAACGAAGCTCCCGTCAACAGTTAAAACATATGACGGAAGCTCTGACCCGGAAGACCATTTACACGCATTTCAGTCAGCAGCACGCATCGAACAATGGGCACTAGCAGTCTGGTGCAAAATGTTCGTACAAACACTCTCCGGTCCCGCCCGACTATGGTTCAATGCCCTACCTGACAAGTCCATCGACAGCTATGTTCAACTCAAGAAATTGTTCCAACAACACTTTGGCCAGCAAAGAAAATGCACCAAAGACCCAATCGAACTTCACAACATCCGACAAGGCGATCAAGAATCTCTCCGAACATTCCTGGAAAGATACAAGACGGAATCTCTAGCGATAGGCCACGCGGATGAAAGACAAAAGATACCCGGATTCATCCATGGAATTCGGACCAGGCAGCTAGTTAAAGAAATGAGCGCTCGCGTGCCACAAACGGTCCAGGAAGCCTTCGACCGAACGGAAGCATTCATCAGAGGCGAAGAAGCAGCGCAGTTGCGCGACAAGTCACAACAGACGCATGGAAAACACCATACCCGACCAACAAACCCAAGAGATAGTAGGCGCCCATGGCAGTCGGGTAACGATCGGCCGGGCAAAGATGACACACGGCAGAGCGGGTTCGCACCATATGACCGACCGGCCTCTTCCAACCAAAGGGGAGAAAGAAAGTATGACTACCCCATCCTAACAAAGACGCCCAAAGAGATACTCCAAACGGAAGACGCGAGCAGAAGCTTTAACAAACCCAGACCGATAGGGCCACATGCGGCTAACAAAAACGCAAACAAGTACTGCGCATTCCACCTTGACCGAGGGCACGACACTGACGAATGTCATCAATAGAAGAAAGAAATCATACAAGCAGTAAACACCGGCCAGTTAGCCCATTTGCTCAAAGAGATTAAAGAGCAAAAGCAGAAAAAAGACAGAAAAGCCGACCCCTTGATTATAAACATGGCAACCAACCCCAGACAAAAAAGGCCCCGACTCCGAAGAGATGAATGGGCAAAACAAGCCATACACTTCCCACCGCTGGACCAAGCAGCTTCATCTCTAAGCCCAATGATCATCACGCTCGTGGCAGCCGGGTGCCAGATCCACCGTACATATGTCGACGGTGGCAGCGCCTCAGACATCATGTATGAGAGTTGCTTCTCAAAGTTGCCAGAAGAAGTAAGAAACACGATCAGGCCCACACAAACCACACTAATGGGATTTGGAGGAGACACCGTTTTCCCTACGGGGGAAATAACCCTACAGACAACACTAACAGATGGGCAGAGTCAAAGGTCAGAGCGGGTCACGTTCATTGTTGTCAATCGGCCATCCAGATACAACATCCTCTTTGGCCGACCGGCGATACTCCAATTCGGTTACGTCGTCTCAACAGCCCATAGCATGATGAAGTTTCCAACCCCATTCGGGATCGCGATCATTCGGTCGCAACAAACAGGCTGCGACCTTACAGCAGACGTAACCGAAGAGGCAGCACAAAACAGATGGAAAGTTCACGATAGCTATCCCAATCAGTTAATCACAATCGGTCTTGAACTTACAAACCACATTCGAGAAAAGCTATACAACCTCATCCGCAACAGCCAGGACATCTTCGCATGGACACCAGCTGACATGACTGGAGTCCCCCGTGCGGTCACAGAACATTTTCTAAAGGTCGACCCGACTCACCCACCAGTGACCCAAGGAAAGCGAAGCATGGGCCGGGACCGAAGCAAAGCCGTCTGCGAAGAAGTCACAAAACTGGTACAAGCAGGTATCCTAAAAGAAGTAAGGTACCACGACTGGGTCGCCAACCCAGTGATGGTGAAAAAGAAAGACGGGTCATGGCGAATGTGTGTCGACTTTACAAAGTTAAACGACGCATGCCCAAAAGACTGCCACCCTCTCCCGTCCATTGATGCAAAAGTAGACGCCCTTTCAAGGCTTCACATTCAAGTGTTTCCTAGACGCATACAAAGGGTACCACCAAATCAAAATGGCCAAGGCTGACGAGGATAAAACGGCATTTCACACAGACAAAGGAATATTTTGCTACAGGAAAATGCCATTCGGTCTCAAATACGCTGGAGCCACATACCAGCGACTCATCGACAAGGTTTTTAACGACCAAATAGGCCGAAACATGGAAGCCTACGTCGATGACCTGGTAATAAAAAGCCAAACAGAATCAGACATGATAAGAGACATCGAGGAGACATTCGGCCAACTACGGTCGGTAAATATGAAGCTCAACCCGGCCAAGTGTTCATTCGGAATGAAGACGGGCAAATTCCTCGGGCACTGCATAACTGATAAGAACATCATGGCAAACCCTGAAAAGGTCAAGGCGATTACACAGATGAAAGCTCCACAAACCTTGCAAGAACTACAATGCCTCAACGGCCGGTTAGCAGCCCTACACAGGTTCATATCCAAGTCAGCCGAGAAAGCGCTCCCTTTCTTCAAGGTCCTCAAACGGTGCACGGAGACAAAAGAATTTCTTTGGACAGAGGAGGCAGACGACGCCTTCGTAAAGCTAAAAACAACTTTAGCCGATCTAGCCTCTGTGACAGCACCAGAAACAGGCGAGGAAGTAATTCTTTACTTATCAGTCGGGAACGAAGCCATTAGCTCAGTCCTCTGTACTGAACGAGACGGCAGCCAACTCCCGATTTACTTTGTCAGTTGGGCCATGAAGGATCCTGAAACAAGGTACTCCAAATTAGAAAAACTATTGCTTGCGTTAATACACACTGCCAGACGGTTACGTCGCTACTTCCAAGCATATAGAATCACAGTACTTACAAACTTTCCCTTGCGTGAAATAATACACAGGCCAGAAACATCTGGTCGATTTGCCAAGTGGGCCCTGGAATTAGGCGAACATGACCTCCAGTTCAAGCCAAGAAACGCAATCAAAGGACAGGCACTGGCCGATTTCATCACTGAGCTTCAAGCAGTGGAACATGAACACAAAATGCCAACCGATGAGTATATCCCACCACCGACGGTCACAAGCCCGGACGCCTGGACCCTATACACAGATGGGGCCAAGAATAGCGAAGGGTCAGGTGCCGGTCTCGTCTTAATAGACCCAAACGGTGTTGAGGTAACATACGCTATCCGACTTAACTTTCCCAGCACAAACAACGAAGCCGAATATGAGGCATTACTGGCCGGCTTACGCCTAGCCACACGAATGAATGTTAAGAAAATATCAGTCCGGGTTGACTCTTTACTCGTGACAAACCAGGTGAAAGGCGAATTTGAAATCAGAGGAGAGGCACTACAACGTTATGCCGACCGGGTGAAAGAATTGGCATCACAATTCGAAGAATTCGAGATAACACAGATACCAAGAAGTCAAAACAAGAAGGCAGACGCCTTAAGCAAGTTGGCCTCTCTCGCATTCGCACACCTCACGAAGCAAATACCAGTGGAGATAATACACCAACGAACCGACAACCCGGTCGAGGTCAACCAGACTGATACAGCCGACACCAGCAGCTGGATGACACCCATCAAAGACTACATCCAAACGGGCGTGACCCCAAATGGCTCGCTCGAGGAAGCAAAACTGAGGCTACAAGCCCAGCAGTACACAATCTGCAACGACAAGTTGTACAAAAAATCGTACTTACAACCGCTGCTAAGATGCCTCACACCAGAAGAAGGACTGTATGTCATCAGAGAAGTACATGAAGGAATATGCGGAACACACTCGGGACCGAGATCAATTGTCACCCGACTCATGACAATGGGGTATTACTGGCCTACCATGCACAGTGACACCGAATCGGAACTCCGGAAGTGCCGAAGCTGCCAAATACACGGCCCAATACCAAAAGCACCAAAACACAACATGATCCCAGTGATCTCCCCATGGCCTTTCTACAAGTGGGGTATCGACATCGTCGGTCCTTTCCCCGAAGCACCCGGGCGAGTGAAATTCCTAATCGTGGCAGTAGATTACTTTACAAAGTGGCCAGAGGTCAAAGCAGTCGCCACAATCACTAGGTACACGTACAATCCCAGCTTCTGTTTTAACACAAACCGCATTTTCCCTATAACACTTCAAACAATTGCCTCAAACAATTACATTAATCACAGGGAAACAAGTGATCAAGTTTGTTTGGGAACAGATAGTATGCCGCTACGGCCTCCCAGGCAAAATTGTCACTGACAATGGAAAACAGTTTGCTGAAAACCCCTTCAGAGCCTGGTGCCGAGAGTTACAAATTACCCAGATTTTCACTTCAGTCGCCCACCCACAGGGAAACGAGCAAGTAGAGCGAACAAACAGGAGCATCGTTCATGGAATAAAAACCCGACTGGGAAACCAGGGCAAAAACTGGCTGAATGAACTCCCCAGCGTCCTTTGGGCCATCAGAACAACCGAGAGAACACGTCATGGGCATACCCCTTACAGCCTCACATATGGCTCTGAGGCAGTAATCTCGGCCGAAATAGGAATGCCAAGCTACAGGACGGACAATGTCTCCGAAGTCGAAAATAATTCAGAACTGCTAGTCAACCTAGCCCTAATAGAAGAGCGACGAGACATAGCCGCCATAAACGAAGCAAAATACAAGAAGCAGCTTGAAAGCTACTACAACCAGAGGGTGAAAGAAATCACCTACCGACCGGGTGATTACGTCTTCAGAAACAACGAAGCCAGCCGCCAGGAGGACACAGGGAAGCTAGGTCCAAACTGGGAGGGCCCATACCAAATTCTAGAGGCACATGCCAAGGGCTCCTACAAGCTCGCAACTCTCGAAGGGAAACCAGTCACTCGACACTGGAACGGGATGCAGTTAAAAAAGTGCTACATGTAAGACACTATTGAAATGTAATTCCAAATTTTGTAATATGTACTTGAAGCGGCAAAATTTAAACCGCAGTTAATGGAATTACAGCAAATTTTTCAAACACACTTTCTGTTCCAAAATTACAAACATAAGGCAGCTCGGATGGCCGACGCGCCACTCGAGCCACAAACACATACTTTAAAACGCACCAAGTGCAAACCATTGTAACCTTGGGAGGAAGGGCACAACCGGTGAGCCAACATCGGCAACACAAGTCGGGCCTTCAAAACCCCATGTTACAATTTCGTAAGATAGGTTATCCGAACCGGGCTATATAGAAAGACATCTTATTGTTCATTTCTCACAGCTCTAAAAGTGGGTGACCAGCATAGTTCCTTCCTTACCCAGCCGGACAGTTAACATCCGGCACATGGGATGGTCGGCATAGTCTGGACCACATAGACCAGAGATTCTGGTCGAACCTAGGTATAAAAGTCGCGCAAACAAACTTACAAACTAAATATCGGGATATATAACATTAACGGATCGCAAAGCGATCCAACAATCATACAAACGCATGCACAAAAGAATACAAGATAAACCAACAGTTTAAACATAAACGCATCCACTTCATAAACGGACCAGTATGATCCAAACCATACAACTATTCAGCAACAACACACCAAAAGAAACAACGGGCCCCTACATAAAGACCAAACCACAAAGTCAAAGGACAACATGTTCTAGGCCCGGTCGGCTACATATTTAAAACAAACATAAAACCAGTTTCACAAAAGCAACACGAACATAAGAGAACAGCATTCACTTCCCACCACCTTTGTGAACCCGGCTGGTCGAGGCCCCAGTCTTCGCTTGCGTGCCAGACTTGTCAGCAGCTTTACTCGCCTCCTCACACTCATCCAGGTCCAAGCCCTGCAACTCTTTCAACTTCTTGTTAGTACATTTGGCAATGGCATCTAGATAAGCAAATTTTTTCTCTGCCAGGACCCGGCCGCCTTCTTCAACCTTTGACCAAGAGTCAGGATCATAATAAGAATGGTTCTCCAGAGTCTTCCCGGCAAGCGCCCATTTGTACCCTGCAGAAAACCCGACCGACACCCCGTGATTGCTGACCAGCGTCTGGAAAGCACCGAGTGGCTCTCGATAAGACCGACTCGCAAGAAACCTCCTGACAACATACCCAAAGCCCTCCTCGATCAGCCATTGTCGGTCGTTCCCGTACTCCTGCGCCCGGGCAAGCTCACCCTGGTATAACTACTGAAACCTATCCTTCTCGTTTTTCAGTTTCGCAACTTCAGCCTCGCTAACTTGAAGCCTCTGGTCAACCTCGGACGCCCGATGGGCTTCCAATCGAGCAGCTTCCAATTCTCCACGAACTCCAACCTACTCCTGCTTCAGCTTAGCATTTTGCTCTTCACACCGATCCCGGTCCTCCAACAAACAAGCAAGATCATTTTCCATTTTCAGCATCTTCTCCATATCAACAGTACAAAATTTCTGAGTTACCTTTTCCAGCTCCTTTGTCACTCGAGTAAGTTCCAGCCGCCTCTTCTCACTCTTCCCCTTGGCAACAGTAAGCTCTTCTTCCAACATTTCATTCCTCCGAATCATGTCAATCGACGAACAAAAACCACGAACAACCTTAAAATAAGCCTTATCCCGGGCCAAGCGGTGGCTATCTTTCTCAAGGACCATTTTTTCACCGGCCGGGAGACACCCCAAAGCGAACTCTTGGCACCTCTCCACCGTCTCAAACCAACTTTTGTTCTTAAGACTCCAATCCGGACGAAAAACTTCGCTGTTACCTTGCAGATTAACCAGCTGATGTTTCAAATCGTCACCGCCACCATCAATTTCCAACATCTTGCCTTTGTCAAGCTCAGTTCCTACAAGCTTTTTCGTCATGCCTTCAACCCCACCGGGAGCCACAACATAACCAAAATCACCAGATGGTTGCTCCTGTAACAGTAGAAGATACTCATCAATGTCAGAGGGAGGGCTAGCCACAGTTAAAGCACGTGGATCATCCACATCTATTACACGGGAAAACATTACCAGAGCATTCTCCACAGGAGAAGGACCATCAGGCTTCTCACACTCGGGTTGCTGACCTCCATCCACCGGCTGGTCACCGCCACCTGAGCTCTCCAGGATCTCCACGTCAGAATCCTGCACCTCATCTTCGGTACCTTCTTGGCACTCCTCGATGCTTGCAGAAGCAGATTCAGTTTTTGATTTCTTAGCCCGACTGGACGAAGACCCGTCCCGTTTTGCCATTCTCTTCCTATGGGCCACCTTACTACCATCATCATCAACTTCACGTTTCTTCCTTTTCCTTTTCTCTTTCTTGGAAGCTTCCTCCTCAGCGTCGACCAACACATTGGTCGGGCCACCCATGGCCGAATACGTCACTGTCCGGTTCCCATCCTCAATCGCAATATTTTCATGCCTGCGACTGGTTGTCGCAGATACGGGATCCAAGTCATTCCCTGCCAACTGTTTGCTACCCTGAACAATCCCCTCCGGCTCTTTCACTTTGATAAATGACAAAAGATCCATCTCTGCAAGCAAAGAAAAAGAAAATAGGTAAGACGGTCAAGAAAAACAAACCAATTACAAAACAAAGGGCATACCGTGCCCATCATTATAAAAGGCCGGCTGCGGGCCTGCTTTAACCCAATTCCGACTCAGCCCTGTTAATACCAACACCCTCTCCGGGAAAGGCTTGAGTTTGATCTACAACTGCACCAACTTCTCCACCGCATCCTTATCAAATTCTTCCTTGTCTGGATCACCTAAGTTCAAAATGCAACTCGATTTTTTCCAAGGGATAGTCCTGTCAAGGATCTTGTCAGTTTTTCAAAAAAAACTTGTCTTTAAAATGTTTCAAATTGCTAGGGACCCAAGACAAATAATCGGGACTGGGAGTCCCGTCATCATGTCTTCCCCTCATTCATTCCAGGATGTACCAGTCCCCTTGCCGACCTAACCGATAGAACTGGCGAAAAAGTCCAATCGTCGGCTCCTTGCCAACATCATGACAACATACCTCGAAGTGGGTTATACGGAGAATCGCATACGGATGCAGTTGCGACACATGAACCAAATGGTGACTCTGAACAGAAAGAAAGAACTTAGAAAAAGGGATCCTCAATTGCCCATTACTAAAAGCTTTGGTATACAACCCAATTTTACCATCGGGTGCCATTTTAATCCACGCTTTAGGTTTTGGTAATTCCGGCCCTAAAGCCGCCGGAATACCATACCTCTGACAATGCTCATCAAGTTTCTCTCTTGTAAGAGCAGAGAATGTACGCTGCCTTTCTCCTTTGAAGGACATAGCAGCGACAAAGGAAAAGCAAGAAGAAAGAAAACGTACCGATCGGAATCTTCGCCGGAAAACAAAACCCTAGATCGGAACTGCGGGAGAAAAGTGAAACTGTCACAAAAATAATAACCCTTCCCCCTATATATAGGAGGAATAGAGAAGCACTTATTTAAAGCGTCGCACACGATCAAAACCGCTCCAACCATCGGATGCGTGACACGTCATAGAAGCAGTTATTTGCAGATTTACATATTTTGGAATATGTTGCTTCTCATGATTTGTTTTTTGGGGTCCTGATCTTTGTATTTGGGATTTGATGGTTTATTTGGCAACTGTGGTTTTTTCAAACATATGTTCTATGTTAACATTCATTGAAGAGCTTGTTTGAATTTGTTGCAGTCATGTTATGATCCGGACCAAATTGTATAAATATACAATTAGTAGGCTACCGCATGTGTTGCTTAACGTGCGTCCTTTTGTTGAACTTTGGTTGCAGCAGTTATGATACACGACTTTGATCTCTAATATTTGATGGTCGTTGGTGGTTATTTTGACAATGATGATTTCTTTTAAACTTATTTTTGCATAATTTGGCGAGGAACTATAAATTTGATGCAATCATTATGCCATATTGCCATCAGTGGCAAACCCGGGAATTTTTTTGATGGGGTTAGGAAATTTTTTCGGCATGCGATCATCCACCGCTTTATACAAACTTTTTTTTGATACCGGTTCGGGTCGGGTCACGTTAAATGATAAAAAAACCAATTGAAAACATAAAAACATATAACAAAAGTAGTATCATACGTCATTCATCATTAGAGAACCGAATTACAAAACACCTATAGTTGCTCACCACAGGTTTTTATTTTTGAAACCTATCAATTATAGCATTTCTAGACACTTATTAAGCAACTTTTTCTCAATAAAACATATGCAACTATCATTCCAATATTCATCTCGTTGATTGGGGTTATATGATGAAAGTGGTTTTCATTACCGGGATCCCTTGAAAGACTACTTAAAATCAATATATTTGGAAGTTTTAAAAGATGAAACCACACGTCATAAAAGTTGAAACCATGATATGAAAAATACATAAATTGTAAGAGTAGGTTTTGTAAATAAAATAAAAAATAATATTACCCTATATTAACAAAACACAACCTGTGGTACCATTTCCAAAACATAGTGTACAAGCTGTCAATGCATATTTGATATGTTACCTTATTTGATGTTGCGGGTACAAGGACTCAATGCTGTAGAAGGAGTCGCTGTGCGCTAACCACCCCACATGTCGCTCTTTTTCCTTCTTCTTGCCCCACCCCAACCATTTCAGACAAAGAGCGGGCCTTTCCACGTCACTTTCGTATCTTATTGGAAGATTTAGCAGGTAGGCAGGTACGAGCAAGTGAGGACTTTTCTGATTTCAATTGAGCAGGGGCACGCCTTGAATTGGAGGGGTTAGAAGACTTTCAAAACCTAGCCATCTGCCTCACGCCACCGCCCATTCTATTCCTGGCTTATCCACAAACCTGACGCCACCACTTCTTCTTCCGCCGCTGGAGACTCTTCCTGTGGTGCCGCCCCCTTCCGTTCTTCTCTTCAGGTAGTTGATTGTAACCCTAAAACACTCTATTTTCCATTCTCACAACCGCAGACATCGGACATCTCTCTCAATTTGGGTTGGTCGCGAACCAGAAAAGGGAAGGAGAGGGGTTGCCGGAGGGGCGCGATTGCTCAGCCGGACGGTCGCTTACGCCACCACTTCTTCTTCCGCCGCTGGAGACTCTTCCTGTGGTGCCGCCCCCTTCCGTTCTTCTCTTCAGGTAGTTGATTGTAACCCTAAAACACTCTATTTTCCATTCACATCCGCACACATCGGACATCTCTCTCAATTTGGGTTGGTCGCGAACCAGAAAAGGGAAGGAGAGGGGTTGCCGGAGGGGCGCGATTGCTCAGTCGGACGGTCGCTGACGCCACCACTTCTTCTTCCGCCGCTGGAGACTCTTCCTGTGGTGTCGCCCCCTTCCGTTCTTCTCTTCAGGTAGTTGATTGTAACCCTAAAACACTCTATTTTCCATTCTCATAGCCGCACACATCGGACATCTCTCTCAATTTGGGTTGGTCACGAACCAGAAAAGGGAAGGAGAGGGGTTGCCGGAGGGGCGCGATTGCTCAGCCGGACGGTCCCAGCTGCTGCTGTTGAGTCGCCGGAGGAGCAAGGTCACCGACGCTCCTCTGACGCGTTCTCTCTTTTAGGTCGTTTCCTGTAACGTTTTTCCAATTTTGATTTTTTGTGGTTTTGTTCACGTCGCTCAGATCGTTTACAAAAGACGTCTGCTTTGGGTTGTTAGAAATGGGCGAAGAAGATGACGGTTCATCAACCGATGACGATCGGTCACGATGTTCTCAGATTCTTTTCCTGTTTGATATTATACTCGATTGATGATGAGTTTTGGTAGCGAGGTGATATATCTAAAGATATGACATCTATTGGGGTTAAAGAAGTAAAGATAGAGGTAAATGTTTGACTTTTCTGAACTTCCTTACATACCGATTAAATAAGATGAGATTTTACTCCATATGTTTGTTAGTTTTTCAATCAATAAGCATTAGTTTTTTGTTTTTTTTCTTTTTTGTGAGTGTATGTATGGAGTACCTGGGTGAAAGCAAGTCTAGGGCAGTAGATTTTCAGATTATATGCTACATTGAGGAAACATTTGTTGCTTCTATTTCGTTTGCCAGTCTAATTTTAGATCCAAATGAATACTGTAGTATGTTCGTTCATGTTATTGTGAACACCGTTAGTTTCCTAACCGGTCAGAACATATTGTTTGTGGTTTTTTTTTGGAGACAGATTTGCTATATCTGGACTTGAAAGTTACTGTTTATTGGTTTCTATGATACTGTGCTCATAGTATTTTTAATCAAAAATAAAGGTTTGTATAATGGAATGCAATATGATTAACAAAATGTGTTCTTGATTATCATGTCTCTCATTCTCATTGTGAATTGCTCTTATACCTAACTATTTTTTTCCTTGGCAGCGTTTCTTCGGCTGCGTTGGTTTATCGTGTGCTCTGTAAGTGTCCTGTTCTTAATTCCAAGTTTCTATATTGGTATGGTTATTTTGCTTATTTTTCTTCAAACTGACTGCCCTTTCTATATTGGTATGGTTATTTTGCTTAATATTATTTGTGCTTTCTTACTTTCATTAGGTTTGTATGCATGTTTATTCTTAGGTATGTTAAGGCTGTTTGGTTAGTTTCACACTGTCAGCCCTTTCTGTTGATATGTTATTCCTGTTCAACGTAAGCACATGCTCATTGTTAGTATTGTCATCACTCATTGTGTGTTAAATGAGGTATGCATATGGTATATATTAAACCTCTTCTGACCCATTATGGCTGATTTATTGATAGAAAAAATATAAAGGTTACATCTATAATGGCTGCCTTAAATGCTGTTATGTTCTGACCCGTTATGGCTGGCTTTAGAGAATATGCAGTTTCGTACAGGTATGACATATTTTGACTGTGAATGAATCAATTGCTTATTATGTTTGTGTTGGCTATTGGGCCTATCATTGTTGCTCTACACATTTACCTATTAAAGGTCAGAACTGGAATCTTCAAATTGGCTACAAAAGGGAGGTTTTACAGGGCATTTATGCAGGTGTTAATTTCATTTAGAGATAAGGGTTTGAGGAGGTTAGATATGAAAATTAAACCCTTTTCAAAGGGGCTTAGGCCATCACAGCTTTTGCACAACATGGCTGAGGGCATCCCATTCTGATGTCATTGTCACCTTATAGATAAGTTATTTCAAATGGTTGGAACTTTGAATATTGTAAATGAAGTAATAGCCTAATTATTGGAAGGAGTTTTATATTAGAAAGCGGTAAGTGTGTATTCAAGCATTTTAATCATAATTGCTTTCTTTGGAACCATGTCATTGTTGTCACAGATTAGTTATTTCTTTGGAACCATGTCATTGTTGCAAAAAAAAAACACATAGAAATGTTCCTAATCTTTTAATCTTGATGGCCAATGCACTACCAAAATCTTGACATATTTCAAATATGTCAACATGCCGAGCGCACGACATAGGTTTGGCACCACCTTAATCTCTCATGATTGGCCTATGGAGTTTTTCAAACGGTATGACTTCGAAAATGTTCCGACTCCGCCACGAAGCGCGGGTCGACCCACTTGTATATATAACAAAATGAATTTGTTGGTTGTGTCTAGCTTTACTGTACTTCCTTTAGCCACTTATAACTTGACAGCAACATTTTTTAACCAATTACAATTGTACAATAATATTTCACTTTCATCCATAAGCCAATTAGAACTTGACAAGTATTTCACTATCTTCCAAAAACTCAGTTTGCTTCTAGAATTATTATTTTTGCAAGAAAACAAAAAATATATACAGAGAATAATTACATACCAGAGCCTAGACAACAACTTATTTAACATAAGTCGGTTTAACTCTAACCAATACACTTCATAGTCCTCTCATTCAAGCTCTATTTTCTCGAAAACGTGTAGCTTCGAAGGTAAGTTGGCGGCACGAGGTACTATCGCGGATACCCGACCCGGTTCTCTTCGTTGCTACTACGGTCGCTGTTTCGTCTGACTGACCGCACGAATTCAAGATCCGAATGAGGCCATTTATAGACATAAACGGGGACGCAGGCGTCGTCTGTGATGCATGTCGACATGCATGTGGAGTCCATGGTAGTGTTTGCAGGAAGCGTTGATTGGTCACCGAAGATGGAGGTTATTGACAAATGAGGTTGCCCCATTATTTTCTTTAACGGGTTTTCATGATTAAAGAAAAAGTGGGTTTTCAAGAATTGGTAAAAGTGGGTCACGGAACATGCATGTGGGTTAAAGACACTACATCACCATTTTCTCAATCAAACTAATCACAACTTAGAAATTGAGTTAAGATGCCCATATTGTTATCTCATATTTTGTCACCTATTTCTAACGAAATAAAAGAAAAATAACATAATCATATTTATAATAATAAATATAACAAAATAGATTGGAAACAAATAGTAAAGTTTAATTGTTTAAGACTTTAGCCACACCACTTTTATATATTTACATTTTATATTCTCAAGTTTCTAACTTAGTTTTTTTTGTTTTCTTTGTCATAAAACTTTCACACTTTTACGCTTTATACCTCCAAGTTTCTAACTTTGTTTTGTTTTCTATATTAGTCATAATGTTTTATACATTTAAGTTTTTACCCCAAGAGTTTTCTACTTTATTATTTTTATTAACTTTTGTGGTTTTCTACTTTGGCCACAAAACTTTTATACTTTTACGTTTTATACCCCTCAAGTTTACAAGTTTGTTTTTCTTTGTGTTTTCTGTTTTGGTTTGTTTTCTTTTTTGCTTTAAGTTTTGAGGTATTCTACTTTGGTTACAAAACTTTTACAGCTTTACGTTTAAGACAAGTGAGGTTTTATAGTTTCATACTTTGGCCACATAAGTTTCACACTTTTACATTTCTACACTTTAACTTCTTAACTTTTTTTTTCTTAAGTTTTGTGGTTTTCTACTTTCGCCATGAAACTTTTATAATTTTATGTTCTATACCCCTTAAGTTTTCAACTTTTATTTTTTTTCCTACTTTGGCCACCAAAGTTTTATATATTTACGATTTTTACCCCTCAATTTTTCTATTACATTTTAAATGGTAAGACATTGTAACCTTTTAGAGTTTCATACTTAGGCCACGTAAATACTTTTACATTTTCAACCCTTTAACTTTCAAACTTTAATTTTTATTTTTTATTTTTGTTTTAAGTTTTGTGGTCTTCTACTTTCGTCACAAAACTTTTACAATTTTACGTTTTAAGACAAATGAGGTTTTATAGTTTCATACTTTGGCCACATAAGTTATATATTTTTACATTTTCTACCCTTTAAATTTTGAACTTTGTTTAATGACTAAACTTTTGTAATAGCATCAACATTGTTAACTTCATTCTATATTCTAGAAATCCACATACTATAGTTTAGTCTTGCTAAGACGGATAACAAGGGTGGCCCACGGCAACGCGCGGGCGGGCCACCAGCTCGTATATAATAATTACAAAATTGTGACGCCCACTCCCAGACTTGGCCCTAGGAGCGGTCACGCATCGGATTTACCAATGAACACAAGGTACAACAGAGATAACTAAAGCAGCGGAAATAAAAACTTTTATTCATATGCCAAGCATTACAAAGTAAGAGAGACAAAAACAAAAGAGAAAAATATCTCCATGCCAGTCTTCGAAAATGTCTTCTCTTGATAGCTTGACATTGTCTTGATAGTGTACGCTCCCTAGTTCCTGCTCACATCTCAGCCTTTCCTTTTCGATCCGATGGTCCAGCCTCATCTGACATACATAACTTAACAAGTCAGCTTACGCTGGTGAATTCTACGTTTTTGGAAAACTTTACCTTTTAAAGGCACTTAGGTCTGTCAAACACATTTCTGCAATTAAACAATCAAACACAAAGCATATAGCACATATATTCGCATACCCTAATCTCGTGAATAGACTAACCTTTTGTTGCTTTGTCATCCTTGTCTCACATTAAGAACGTATCCTAATGTTAAGTGCTATATTAGGGAAATAGTGTTTCTATTTGCCTTATGAACACATCGTGTAGTAACGGTCCCTTTAGTTTTGACACTATATAGCTTTGACGCTTTCTGGCTTTGACGCCGCTTAGCTTTGACGCTTGGTTTTGACACCATTGGGACAACACTATTTAACTTCTTATTTCAGAAGCCCCTTACTCACCAATCTTTTCTCGATTACCATCCTTAATCTATTCTACTAGAAACATCAAAATGGCAATCTATCTTTCCTCTAATCATCATCATACAATCAATACATATAACAAGCAACTATAACAACTGAGAGTATTTTCACAAAACGTTATGTATATCAGCCCAAAACGGTTTAAAGCATTTAAAGAATTTAAAAGACTGCTCATAGAACTCACCTTAGGTTGCGAAGTAAGGTTATGTATATCAGCCCTAGCAAGACATCCTAGAGGTTACAAGCGGTCATTAAGGCTAACCCCTTTATCCTAAACCCAATCCCTTGTTGGTTTAACATCCATTTGTCTAAATAACCGTTTTGCCCCTTATGGGACAAAGTATTCTTTTAGTGATACTTATGAAGAAGTGCATTCCTATAAGTAAACGCTCACTCCGGGATCGCCCAGTGAAGCGTATGCCATGTCCCAGTTGGGATTTATGCGACAACGTCACTATGCAAGAAACCCCAGTGTATAGGCGCCACCCTTCCAGTCCACACCAACTTCTAGATATCCGAGTAACTCGGTACATTCAATACTTTATCAAAACCCATGTTTTAACTTATATATACTTAGTACATATATATAATTATGTTCTTTTGTTGAATATCATTACCCTTGCCCAAGCCTTTATGCACCTTGATGAGTGATTCTCATGACCGATCATATAGGCGTTATCACGACCAGGAGGTGGGATTACTACGAGATATCACCCATATTTGTGTTTTAGTTTGGTGATGATAATGACCGACCGTATAGGTGTTATCACGACGAGGAGGCGGAATTACTATGATCAAAACACCAATGTTTGTGTTCTTGTTCTTGGTTTACTTGTTCTTGATAAACCAACATGGTGAACCATACGAACCCTTCTTTAAACGTGAACTAACTTAAGGCTTTCTTAAAACATGTTATTTTAAGGCTTCATACCAAATTTCAACTCATGATTCCCACTAGAACTCCCAATCTCAACAAAACATGTTCAAGAACCTTAATCTTGCATTATTCTTAAAGGGCATATCTAAGTGTTATGAATCATGAAACTAATTGAAGGCTTATGTTAAACATACCTTAAGTTAATCTATTCCAGAAGATGGGCTCCTAACTCCCTTTCAATCTTCAAAAGTTGCAAGCTAGAGTGTTCTTGGTGTTCTTGAAGTTTCTTAGAGGTTTTAGGTTGATTTTAGGTGAATTAGCAAGGAAAAATGGATGGATTTATGCCCTATTTATAGCCAAACACTCCTAACCTGATGCTTACACATGGCATGAAGACTAAGCATCAATTTTGACACCTAAGGGTGGTGAACATGACACATGGCAAGTGAATATGACACCAAATCAATGAAAAAAAATGACACTTGTCATGAGCTCCTCTTTTGCTTTTCAAACAAGCCTAGAACTTTACCAAATGCCATTTTTAACCCTCGAAATTATATAAAACATGCATCTAAGGTTCCTAAATATCCTAATACTTTTTCTTATAATCATCTAAGCCTCAGGGCGTGCAAAACGATAAGATAAACTTAATTATTTATCTAACTGTTATTCCGATCGCCTATATTTCTTTCTATCAAATATATTCGCAACTACGTATTCACATATATCATCATGTGTATACATGTATCACTAATATAACTCATATATAACATTTATATAACATTCAAACACGTATTTTATTACTATCTTAACACGGTAAACTCATAGTTTATCGTTATAACTTCAATTACACATTACTTAACATTCTAACATGTTTATAACATAAACACACACCTATAAATATATAAACACATATACATTTATTACCTTAACTTTTGGGTTTTCTCATTGGTATTTATATACTACTAGAGAGCCTGGGACAAAAAGAATGTTTGACACAACACAATCATTACCTAGAATTCAGCAAAATATTCTATGTGTTTATATATTTATAGGAGAACAAGTTCGCTAAGACTTAAATGAAGTTCGCTAACACTTAACAAGTTCGCTAACAAGTACGCTAAGCATTATCAAGTTCGCTAACAAGTACGCTAAGTAGCAACAAGTCCGCTAACAAGTACGCTAAGCATTATCAAGTTCGCTAACATGAACAAGTACGCTAACAAGTTCGTTAGGAACAAATCAAGTACGCTAGGAACAAAACAAGTCTGCTAAGTAAACAAGTTCGCTAGGAATAAACAAGTCCGCTAAGATAACATTCAAACAAGTACGCTAAGTGTAAATCAAGTCCGCTAAGATCATAAGTCACAAGTCCGCTAAGAAGTATAACAAGTACGCTAACATATACACAAAGTTTACCAAGTACATATCAAAAGACAATTACAAAGTAAAGTATCAATTACAAGATAAGAAAACAATAAGTTTGTGTTGCTAACAAGTAGGTTCTAACAGATTATAGTTTGTATGTTAACCTTACGTGAATAAGGGAAACATCCTCTAATGTCGGACCCGAGAGTCCGATGGAATAAATCATCGTCTCGATCATCACGAGATACTTTCAAACAATCATAGACGAACGCATCTCCATGCTATCAAACTCAAAAATGACTTTGTTGATCGTCTTTGAACTTATGAGTAAATCATAACATCTGGATGTTAAGCATTCGATTACCGTACCATATGCTACGACATCGAACAATTTCGTTCTTAAGAACAAAATTTAATTGCCAGGTTTTCTCCGTGCAAATTTAACATCCGAAAGGTTTGAAAAAGAAATGATGATAGGAATGTCAATCTGCCTAAAGCAAGTGGGAGCATCGCCATAGATCCTTACCGGAATAACGATCAAGTGCCGATCTAAAGATCATTTAAATTTACTGGATTAAAATTTTAAATGACACCTCAATTGATTATAAGTTTCAAGATTAAATTAAGTATTGATCATAATGTGGCTGAGCAACCATTAACACGATCAATCTCTTGAAACGATTCGAATCATACTAAATATGATACGAAAGGAAATTCAATACTTAGATATTGCATGAAATGTTGCCGTAAAGTGTTACGCCATAACCATAGATGGAAAATCACATCATCACTACTAGACACTGATGAAAGGGATTACATGTTCATTAACAAGAGTATTAATTATACTCGTTGAACATTAATAGCCACCTTAATTGAATCTGAACTAAGAATGTCATAAAACATTGAAAGGGTTAATTCGACTCTGTAAATAGTCGGTTAATGTGCTCAAGTGATAACACAGTCATACATGAGCTTACTAAGGGCACTTCATTATCACAAGTTTGATTCACTTAAGAAGACTCATTGTTCAAGACAAACACTGAATCTTAAGAAACAACTAACATTAGGCAATCCCAAAACGAAACATGAGGACATGATAGCAAATTCATAATTTTCAATGATCGGGTTAGATCAGCGAAATTACACTACTGCGTAGTACGTGAATTCTGCATCGCATCGATATTCGATTTTAGTGTTGGATGTCGAACACTATCGTTTGCACCATATCATTCGACCTCCTCTAAGCTGTTAGACGAGAGTCTGAATTCTACGTAACGTGTTCGAATTTTATACGTTTTATTATCCATGAGTATTTTATTAATATTCTAAAGGTCCGTAGTCGATCAGACATTGCGGGAGAAACGCCTAAAGCAAGACTATTCTGACTTTGGACTCAAGATGTTGACTTCCAGACTCACAAGGCCTCATTAGAGAATGATGTCAGGACGTAACTCGCATCAGATTGTCTTCATGGATTTAATTATAAGACAATTCTGATTGATGGTATACTCAACGGTATCCTATGACCTGAGATACATGAGCGACCTCCCGTCTGTAAAAGAACATTCTTTGATTGTAGCTTAACGTTGTCGCGTAACTGCCAGCCATAACGGTTACTTTTGGGAATGGATCTGAAGCTTAGTGGGAGCTGTATGTAGTCAATATGGGATTTTGTACTCTTGCATTAATAATGCGACAGTTTTACATCATGGGCCCTCTCGTTAGTTCCAGGTGTTAAGTGTAAGGCCTTACCCAAACTTACTGTGTGTTTGATTGGACCACTTCGAACAACAAAACAAGAAATACAATGATCGAACACATAAGAGAATGAATAAATCCATGTCTCTGGTTCGATTGATGTCTCATACAGAAAGGATCCGATGACTTTACAAATACCATAAGTCTAAACTATATCACAAATTTATTGATATGCCTTGGTTGTTTTGACTTGAAGTGTCATGATTGGTTGGGACAGCCACGTGTAGCTAGAGCACCTCTGACTGTATCTTGATTAATAGTCTCGCTCAGTCCATGTGGGAGACTATTGGATTTAGGTGTCCAGACCCGACTAAATCAAGTACCCGACCCGGTTAAGACCCGTAAGAGTTGCACCGGAGGCAACGGGTATATAAGACCCCTTACTTTTATAACCAGCAAATTCACAGAAAAGTTAATTATTTGTTTATTAAATAGTTTAATAGATAAATAATTAATTACTCAGTTAAATTACTATTAATCATTAAGATTAATTAAGCGACTAAAGACGACATACAATATTGATGTCATGGACGGAAATAAACGAATCATTAGTTTGACTAATATTCGTTAAACATCGGCAAAGAGACAAACATTTAAAGGGTTTAAATGTTAATCTCGAAAATAAAATGGATCGATCAAAGATTAAACAAAGTCGAGGGACTTAACGGGAAATTAATCAGATATATATATCTGATTAATGGAGGGGGCGAAACCCTAATCAACAGACTAGAATTTTCGGCCCCCCTCCCCTCTTTCTCTCTCGATCGACGCCGACACCACCATCGCCGCCATCCTCCTCGTTACTCCGGTGATTGATTCATCTGATCGCGAGAACGTTAATCTATCGTTCACCATTTAGCCGAGCCGCCGCAGCTACCCAAGCCGAGCCGCCGCAGCAGCCCAAACCGAGCCGCAGCAGCAGCCCGCCACCGTCGCTCCGCCGTCAGCCACGAACCGCCGCCGTTCCGCGAACCGCTGCCGCCATCCGCCGCGACTAAGCCGCCGCCGCCTGCAGCTCAGCCGCAGCCGACCGCCGCTCCACCGTCGCCGTCTCCGTCGCACGCAACCGCCGCCCGAGCCGTCCGCCGCCCCTCCTCGCCGTCGCCGGTTTCACCGCCGACAAACCCTAGTCACGAACCGCGTCTCTCACGTGTTCCGCCGTCGTCCGCGAAACCCTAATTTCGCGCCTATCCGACGTACGGGATTTCGGTGCCGTGTCACCGAGGGAAATCTGTATCTGCGAGGCCGTTTTCGATTTGCCCTTCAAATCGTTCTGCGAAACCCTAGCGTCACCCGTTAACTTCCGGTGTCTCGAACGTCTATTTGAATCACCACTCAGGTATATCTAAACTCATTATTAGTTTAGATTTAATTGTTTATTTATTTAAGAATATGTCGCGTTTGTTTAATGCGTTTTGGTGTTTGCGCGTTATGGTGATTGTCGAATCCTGTTGCTTCTGGTTTACGTTAATTGACTGGTTTTTCGCGTTAGTAAATTAAAACGTTTTCCGCTGCCTTTTAAATTAATTGTTAATTTAATTATCTGATTTAATTTACTCGGTAATTGATTAAATAATTATTTATCGTAAATAATTATTTCCAAAAAAAAAATTTGCTATTACCGAGACCCGAATGCCACTGTCCTAACCCAACAGTTCTTCTGGAAACACGTCTGAAAATTGGCTTACTACCGACACATCTTTTAGCTCCTTAGTCTTCACCCTCGAATCGATAGCATAAGCAAGGTACGCCTTGCACCCTTGACTTATGAACTTCTGCGCCTTGATCATTGAAATGATCTTAACTGCTGAGCTATCACAATCTCCATAAATGGATATGATTTTCCCAGTTGGCGCTCGAAGTTGAACCTTCTTTTGGTTATAGATAATCTGCCTGTCGTTCTTTGCAAGCCAATCCATTCCTAACACAACATCGAAACCTCCTAAAGCCATAGGGAATAACGTAATAGGTAGTTTGTACCCTTCTAACTCTATTAAGCAGTTATCTACTACCTCGGTAATCCTAATACTTTTCCCTAAGGCAATCTCGACCTCGAATGGTCTATTAGCCCTAACAGTTGGTCTATCAAAAAGCTCACAGAATTTATGCAAAACAAAACTCCTACTAGCACCAGAGTCAAATAACACAGAAGCAGGCACATTATTAACAAGAAACATACCTGAAACTACATCGGGTGTTATCTTGGCTTCGGTGGTAGTCAGTGTATAAGCTCTACCCTTCGCCTTTGGAGCCTCTTTCGCCTTTGGTGGTTCTGAATTCTTCACCAACTTGGAGAAGTTTGTCCTGATATGATCGGGGCTTCCACACTCGAAACACTTCTTTGGATCAGGACAACAATTGGCAAAGTGACCTTCCTTCCCGCACTTATAGCAGCGAGTTGTCACTGTCCTACACTCTCCATAGTGATTCTTATTACACTTGTTACACAAGGGCTTGCTGCCCTTTGATCCATTCTTTTGCTTTTTGCGGTGACCCCCTTCATTCTTCTTCGAACCTTCAGCCGTCTCCATCCACTTTCTCTTAGACTCCTCTAGTCTACCTCCTGCTCCGAACATCTCACTATAGAGATTGGAGCTTAGATTCACTGTTGCCTTGAACGTTCTAGGCTCAATAGCCTTAATGAATTCCCTAACTCGGCCAGGGAGGCCTTGGACGTATTGTTTCACCCTTTGAGCTTCAGGAGTGAATAACGCAGGCACCAATCTTGTCATAGCATTGAACTTGGACGTATATTCCTGATACGTCATGTTTCCAGCTTCGAGCAACAAGAAGTCCTTCTCCAACTGATCCAGCTCTCCCCTAGGGCAGAAATCTTCGAGGAGTAACTTTTTTAAGTCGTCCCACTTCATCGTGGCGATAGCTACACTCCCTTCAGTCTGCCTAACCATTCCTCACCAGTGCAATGCTTCTGATACAAACGAGTGAGCGGTGTACTTTACTGCTTGATCTTCTCTGCACCCGCTGATCTCAATAACTGCTTCCATCTCATGAATCCATTCGAAGGTAGCTATTGTGTCCTTCTTGCCATCATACGAAGGGGATTTGCAACCACAGAATGTATTGAAAGAATATCCTCGACCTCCTTGTCCTTCCTCCATATCCCCTGAGTCGTTCCTATTCCTGTTGTTGTTTCCTCCACCTCCAGTCTCGTTGGCTCCACCAACGCCTCTTTGGATTTGGGCTATTGTTTGCGCAAAAATAGTCGCTACTTGTTCGCTAGTGAACGTATTAGCTTCGATGTTAGCTTCAGGCTCGGGATTCGATCGCGTGGTTCTCCTAACTATTCTACCATCGTTGTCATTTCCATGACTTCCTCTAGCCATTTCCTACATTAAGATGAGTGACATTTTACGATTTATGTGACGTAGAGTTTCCAAGTTTTGAATACATGATAAACAGATAAGCGCAGACATCAATACGTTTATTTATATATAATGTCTTCAAAACTTAGCTACATCTATTCACATGCATCCTTTGTGTCCACATCCTAAGTTCCTACTTTCATTGATAACGTATCCTAGCATCAAATAAACTATCTCGCACTTGGCCATATAATAACCAGTGCTTAGGATATACTTATATAGTTAATACTAAACTGCAGTAGCTAATTGCATTTGGGTATTTTCCATACCCATATATCCTAAGTCCCGTCCATTATGTTCCTAATGCACGTTCTACCTATGGGCATAACTATCAATACTGGCATTTATCTCATCTTACTTGGCTTTCCCAGAGTCCTAGTTTAAGTCTAGACACTACAATAGTATCTAAATATCTTAAACCAAGGCTCTGATACCAACTTGTTACACCCACTCCCAGACTTGGCCCTAGGAGCGGTCACGCATCGGATTTACTCATGAACACAAGGTACAACAGAGATAACTAAAGAAGCGGAAATAAAAACTTATATTCATATGCCAAGCATTACATAGTAAGAGAGACAAATACAAAAGAGAAAAATATCTCCATGCCAGTCTTCGAAAATGTCTTCTCTTGATAGCTTGACATTGTCTTGATAGTGTACGCTCCCTAGTTCCTGCTCACATCTCAGCCTTCCCTTTTCGATCCGATGGTCCAGCCTCATATGACATATATAACTTAACAAGTCAGCTTACGCTGGTGAGTTCTACGATTTTGGAAAACTTTACCTTTCGAAGGCACTTAGGACTGTCAAACACATTTCTGCAATTAAACAATCAAACACAAAGCATATAGCACATATATTCGCATACCCTAATCTCGTGAATAGACCAACCTTCTGTTGCTTTGTCATCCTTGTCTCACATTAAGAACGTATCCTAATGTTAAGTGCTATCTTAGGGAAATAGTGTTTCTATTTACCTTATGAACACATCGTGTAGCAACGGCCCCTTTAGTTTTGACACTATATAGCTTTGACGCTTTCTGGCTTTGATGCCGCTTAGCTTTGACGCTTGGTTTTGACACCATTGGGACAACACTATTTAACTTCTTGTTTCAGAAGCCCCTTACTCACCAATCTTTTCTCGATTACCATCCTTAATCTATTCTACTAGAAACATCGAAATGGCAATCTATCTTTCCTCTAATCATCACCATACAATCAATACATATAACAAGCAACTATAACAATTGAGAGTATTTTCACAAAACGTTATGTATATCATCCCAAAATGGTTTAAAGCATTCAAAGAATTTAAAAGAGGGCTCATAGAACTTACCTTAGGTTGCGAAGTAGTTTCTTGCCTTATTCCTTCATGAAACTAACTTGCTTTAATGTGATGTCCCTAGCAAGACATCCTAGAGGTTACAAGCGGTCATAAGGCTAACCCCTTTATCCTAAACCCAATCCCTTGTTGGTTTAACATCCATTTGTCTAATTAACCGTTTTTCCCCTTATGGGAAAAAGTATTCTTTTAGTGATACTTATGAAGAGGTGCATTCCTATAAGTAAACGCTCATTCCGGGATCGCCCAGTGAAGCGTATGCCATGTCCCAGTTGGGATTTATGCGACAACGTCACTATTCAAGAAACCCCAGTGTACAGGCGCCACCCTTCCAGTCCGTACCAACTTCTAGATATCCGAGTAACTCGGTACATTCAATACTTTATCAAAACCCATGTTTTAACTTATATATACTTAGTACATATATATAATCATGTTCTTTTGTTGAATATCATTACCCTTGCCCAAGCCTTTATGCCCTTGATGAGTGATTCTCATGACCGACCGTATAGGCGTTATCACGACCAGGAGGCGGGATTACTATGAGGTATCACCCATATTTGTGTTTTAGTTTGGTGATGATCATGACCGACCGTATAGGTGTTATCACGACCAGGAGGCGGAATTACTATGATCAAAACACCAATGTTTATGTTCTTGTTCTTGGTTTACTTGTTCTTGATAAACCAACATGGTGAACCATACCAACCCTTATTTAAACATGAACTAACTTAAGGCTTTCTTAAAACATGTTATTCTAAGGCTTCATACCATATTTCAACTCATGATTCCCACTAGAACTCCCAATCTCAACAAAACATGTTCAAGAACCTTAATCTTGCATTATTCTTAAAAGGCATATCTAAGTGTTATGAATCATGAAACTAATTGAAGGCTTATGTTAAATATACCTTAAGTTGATCTATTCCAGAATATGGGCTCCTAACTCCCATTAAATCTTCAAAAATGCAAGCTAGAGTGTTCTTGGTGTTATTGAGGTTTCTTAGAGGTTTTAGGTTGATTTTAGGTGAATTAGAAAGGGAAAATGGATGGATTTATGGCCTATTTATAGCCAAACACTCCTAACCTGATGCTTACACATGGAATGATAACTAATCATCAATTTTGACACCTAAGGGTGGTGAACATGACACATGGCAAGTGAATATGACATCAAATCAACCAAAAAAAATGACACTTGTCATGAGCTCCTCTTTTGCTTTTCAAACAAGCCTAGAACTTTCCCAAATGCCATCTTTAACCCTCGAACTTATATAAAACATGCATCTAAGGTTCCTAAATATCCTAATACCTTTTCTTATAATCATCTAAGCCTCGGGACGACAAAACGATAAGAT
The DNA here is from genome assembly GCA_039602395.1 of Deinandra increscens subsp. villosa. NCBI lineage: Eukaryota > Viridiplantae > Streptophyta > Magnoliopsida > Asterales > Asteraceae > Deinandra > Deinandra increscens. The sequence continues at coordinate 8,592,621 of JBCNJP010000025.1, read as the reverse complement.
AAACTTAATTATTTATCTAACTGTTATTCCGATTTCGTCTATATTTCTTTCTCTCAAATATTTTCGCAACTACGTATTCACATATATCATCATGTGTATACATGTATCACTAATATAACTCATATTTAACATTTATATAACATGCAAACACATATTTTATTACTATTTTAACCCGATAAACTCATAGTTTATCGTTATAACTTCAATTACACATTACTTAACATTTTAACATGTTTATAACATAAACACACACCTATAAATATATAAACACATATACATTTATTACCTTAACTTTTAGGTGTTACAAAAATACGGTCGTTATTTTCAATATGAATTAAATAAGTTCAATAAAAATTAAAATTTTCGTAATACAAGTTATAACAATAAACAATTGATACTAAATTTTCAGAGAGGAAATGAAACAATATAATAATAAAACCAATTCACCTAGGTGTTTCAGTTTTTATTTAAAAAGATTCACCAGATATAGTGTACTAGCTAAGCTTCATGTCCTTTTCTTAATATTTTAATAACCTTTAATCTATCATTCCTCTCTCAGACAATTAAATGCAGCTTTTGCTTTTGTTTCTATCTCTTCATCTTCTCCGTTTTCTTCTCAACGGAAATTGTCGCTGGAGTAGATCGGTTCATCGTTCTCTTCTTTTATGGGGGTCGGAGACCAATTTTCTTGGGGGTCGGTTGAGATCAAATCGTTTATATAACACTACAAAGAAGAATTCATGGGTGTCGGTCGAACCCCCTAAAGATAGGGTAGGTCCGCCACTGATTGCCATTAGCGAGGCGCTATAAATTTGATGCGAGCCACTATACCATGATATTATCTGAGCCAAATTACTATATTTTTCTTTGTTTCATTATTAACTTTTTACATTTCATGTCTAACAAGATGCATACCCCCCGCTCGTTGCGGCAGGTAGCTTCTTTTTTAAAGAGTATTTTTTCATTGTATCATGTTTTAAAGTCAGTCTCTTTCATTCATACAATTTCATATAAAAGGAGTGTTTACATATTCTAATTCATTAGCATTGTTCACATAAAGAGATGTACAGAAAGTCTAATTCATTAGTGAATTTGTACTTTCTATGTTAATATTTTTATCTACGTGATGATAAAGTTTTACGTTAAAGAAGAATTTCACAATTAAAAAGTTTATTAATATAGTATGTTATTAGTAGTGATGAACCTTAAAAAAAGATATAAAGTAAAATTAGGCTCACAATATGACAATGATCATAGCGGTAATCAATCAGACCATATACGATACTCAAGTAGGGTAACAACTATATTCGCTTAACAATGATGTCAAATTCTCATTGTACGAAAGGAAGTATAGTACCTTTCTTTTCAATCGACAACTGGAATAAATAGTCGTTGCCAAAACCACTTGAGTTTAAAATCGTAAAGTCAAAAATCATCATAGCCTATTTGTTGTAATTGTAGGATGTGAAAATGCCATTGGACAAAAGGTAGTAGTATAGTGTCCTCCCTCATAATGACCAATCGAATTTGTTAATAGTTATCAGAACCACAAACATTCTGTATATATGTGAACACCACACAGAAATGGGTTTCATGTCATTGCCGAATATACTATCTTTTGGCTCAAACCTTAACGGGTTTCATATCACTGCCGAATCTGGTAGAAACCTTAGATCCATAAGATATCGCATAAAGTACATCACCCGGCTCAAACCCTAATGGGTTTCATATCATCGCCGAATCTCGTAAACTTACCTGCATTTTCTCAACGTCATAAAGGATTTACTATCGACACAAACATCGAGGCGATGACAACGACCTAAATAACCTCCAACAGCCCGACCCATGAAAACCGCCGTGAGCGCCTAAAACCGGTGGAAGGAGAAACAACAGGAGAGGCGGAGAAGAGAGAGACCGAAAGTGATGAGCGGCGACTACGATGACGCCAAGCCTGCCTCCATAGTCGAGCAAGGATGAGACCAGAATTCTGGCCGCCATCAGTTAGGGTTTCAATTTTGTCCTAAAACCGGTGAAAGGCGAAACAACATGAGAGGTGGAGAAGAAAGAGACTGCCGACGATGAGCGGTGGCGATGACACCAAGACTGCCGCCATTGTCGAGCAAGGATGAGACCGGAATTCTGGCCACCGTCAGTTAGGGTTTCAATTTTGTGGGGGGGAGGGGGGAGTAAGTTAAGTGAGAGAGAGCAGCCGGATGAAGTAAGCCACTGAATTCTACAATAATGAGAGTAGAAGATAGAAAAGATTAAGGTTGTGTTTGGCGCACTAGCTGAAAAGCTAGCTGCTAGCTGATAAACTATAAGCTAGCTGATAAAAAATAACGTTTGATAAAGCTAGCTGAAAAATATAAATTGACATAAAAGTACATGTCATAAATGTAAACAAAGGTATTTATTTATAATTTAGGGAAGGGTAAAACTGAAAATATTATAAAAGCTAGTTGAAACGCTACTCCAACTAGCTTTTCAAAAGCTAGCTTATAAGCTATTAAGGAATAAGATTTGCATATATTTAGTAGGGATTATAATTGATTGTGTATTAATTATAGATTGTCAATTCCTATTGTATTATTTCATTTCCTTGTTGTATTGCTATTATATATGACACTTGTTCTATTGAATACAATTAACATTTTCGCATATCCTCTATATGGTATTCAGAGCCTAAGAAGCTCCCCTGAGCCCTCTCTTTTTTCGAAATCCCCTCCTCCTCCTACATTCACCAAGTTGTCTTCCTCCTCTATTATTGAGGTCACCACCCACACCCACTTTCCCATCAAACTCAATTCTGACAACTTTCCCGTCTGGCGCAAGCAAGTTATGGCTACACTGATTGGCCTCGGTCTTGACTCCTATGTCGATGGCACCTCACAGGCCCCTCCCAAAACCCTTCCCGCCGACGCCACCAAATCAAACCCTGCCTATATGGCATGGTACCAACAGGACCAAACTCTTCTCGGTGCCCTACTCGGAAGTTGTACCGAAGAAATTCAGCATGTCATCTCCTCCACAGAGACCTCCTACCAAGCCTTTGACAGACTCTCTGCGAGTTATGCGAGTAAATCTCACTCTCGTATTGTGTCTCTCAAATCTCACCTAGCAAACAAACCACAGGGGACCAGACCCATTGCTACTTATCTTAACGAGATGAAGCAACTCGCTGATCAGCTTGCTCTCGTTCAGAATCCTATCTCGGATGAAGACCTTGTGGTCCACATTCTCGGCCAACTGGGTGACGAGTACTCCCATGTCTCCGCTGCCCTCAAAATGCGTGACACCACCATTACTTACCCCGACCTCTACGCCAAACTCGTGGACCATGATCGATCTCTGAACCTTGCTGCCACCGCTCCAGTCACTCCCATCCTTACAACTGTAAACTATACCAAAAAACAACCCGGTCGCACCACTTACTCGCGGCCCAATGGAGACTATCGTGACCCACACCGCCCGGGCCCAATTCTCGGCCGAATCGCAACCCAGGTTCCTCGAGTGGGAGTACCTTCTCCCATTTAACTAATCGATATTCTTTTTTTTTTTTGCAACTATTGTTCAATTGCAGGTCATGAAACAAAAGACCGCAGGAAGTTGCAACGCTATTTGAAACCCAACCAGGTTACTATTCATGCGGGCCCTTCCACAACTCCCATGGTGAATACATCTTCAGCAAGGCCATCGTCTACTACTCAGGCTTGGATGTTTGACAGCGGCTCCTCCAATCACATAACCAACGATCTCTAGGCATTACACCACTTCTCTGACTACGGTGGACCAGATGAGATACTGTTAGGAAATGGTAACTCTCTTCCAATTACTCACACTGGTTCTTCCGCTTTATCTACCTCCTCTCGTCCTTTATATCTTAACAATGTCCTTCTTGTTCCTACCTTACGAAAGAAGATTATCTCTATAGCCAAACTATGCAAAACTAATCATGTTTTCGTGGAATAATTTCCAAATTCTTTTGTTGTGAAGGATCTTCGCACGGGGGCGCAAATCATGCGGGGAACGAACGTGGATGATATATACTATGCTACCACTGACGCTCTTCGAGCTCTTCCCCGAGTTCATTCTACCACAACCTCCAAGGAAACTATTTTGTCATGGCACCACAAACTTGGCCACCCTTCTATTAAAACTTTGAGATTGTTGCTCAAAAACCTTGGTATTGTTTTTAATAATATTTCATCTATTAATCTTCATTGAGATACGTGTTCTATTAATAAAAGTCATAATTTTCCGTTTGGTGAAAGTTCCTTTACTGCCACCAAACCTCTCGAGCTCGTGTACTCGGATGTTTGGGGTCCAGTCACGCCATCCAACGATGATTTTACCTACTATGTCATCTTCGTCGATTTTTACTCTAAATATACATGGTTATCCCATTCAAAGATTATATGATGTAGCCATGTTGTTTCCACAATTCAAAATGCTTGTTGAAATTTTTTTTAATGCTACACTTCTCTCCCTATTTTCGGAAAATGGTGGAGAATATATTGGCTTAAGTCCTTATCTTAAACAACATGGTATATCTCACTTTACTATCCCCATCCCCCCCCCCCCCCCCACATACATCGGAACAAAATGTGGTCACCGAATGCCGTCATCGACACATCGTCGAAACCGGCTTGGCTCTTCTTCAGCATGCTAAATTACCAATTACTTTTTGGTCCCATGCCTTTCAAACGGCTGTTTATCTAATAAAATGAATGCCCACACCGATGCTTCAAAATAAGACACCCTATTACTTGATTTATAATGCCTCACCTACTTATGTCCGACTAAAACCTTTTGGGTGTCTATGTTTTCCTTGGCTGCGTCCATATGCGGCGTCCAAACTTCATACGCGGTCTGTCAAATGTATTTTCTTGGGCTACTCCGTCTCGAAGTCGGCCTACAAGTGCTACGACCCCATTGGACACCGTCTTTATCACTCCCGACATGTGCATTTTGTCGAGTACATTTTTCTATACACCACGGATGCCTTCGTTTTTCTAACACTTCCCTCCGCTGATTCTTGTGTTGCATCGACCCCACCCTCCCCACTATCGCCTACTCCTGTTCCTCCCCATTCACGTCGCAAACCAGCCCCTATCATTCCCTCTGATCAGCCGGCTCACACCGACCAGCCCACATCCTCCGCTTCCTCATCAGCGTCTAACTCCCCTCCCTCATCTCCTTCGGCCCAACAGGCCCACACCGCCTCCCCCTCTCTTTCGGCCCAATCACAAATCCCTTCTCCCTTCACCCACCACGACTCCACTTCCTTCCCTCCTCGTAGCGCTACCTCTGCCACCTCCTCCCCCCCTCCCAGCGTCACTTCGCCCCAGTCAAATCACCAACCCACCCGCATCCGGAAGCCGAATCCCGAATATTTTAATCTGAGCTTTATCAACACTACAAGTCTACACCATCTACCATCCACCTTGGAACCTTCCACTTATCTTCAGGCACTTAAAGATCCCTAGTGGCGTGCCGCCATGGATGCCGAGTTTAATGCTCTCTTAGTAAAACAACACTTGGCAACTTATTCCTCCCCCCGCTCGCGCACCCATCGGTTGTAAGTGGGTCTTCCGGGTTAAACGAAAACCCGATGGTTCTATTGACAAGTATAAAACGCGTCTTGTGGCCAAAGGGTTCCATCAACAATATGGGAGAGACTACTTCGACACTTTTAGCTCGGTTACCAAACCGGTAACTATTCGCACCATCTTGTGTATTGCTCTCTCTAAAAATTGGCCGTTGCGTTAGCTTGACGTTATTAACGCCTTTCTTCATGGCACTCTCAGCGATGAAGTTTATATGACTCAACCTCCGGGCTTCGAAAGTTAGAAACTTCAACGGTCCTTATATGGGCTTAAGCAGGCCCCACGCGCTTGGTACACCGCGCTCACCACCTTTCTTCTCCAGTTTGGCTTCACAAAGTCTTTGGCCGATGCCTTTCTTTTCATTTATCGGTCGTCCACGGTTACGTGCTACTTCATGGTGTACGTGGATGACATCGTTCTTACAGCTAATGATACTCTTTTTCTTGACAGGTTCATTACTGCTATTAGTAATAAATTCTCTGTCAAAGATCTTGGCCCGTTGCATCATTTCCTTGGCATTGAGGTTATTACCACATCAACGAGACTTTTTCGTTCTCAACATCGTCACATAAATGACATGTTGAGTCATTTTCATATGGATGTTGCTAAAGACGTCTCTATTCCGCTCAGTGCTACTCATCCCTTGGTTCTAAATGATCCTTCTCCATCTGTTGACGCCACCCAATATCGTCGTTTGGTTGGCTCTCTTCAATACCTTGCCTTCACACGAACCGATATCTCCTTCGCCATCAATAAACTCTCCCAGTTTATGCATGCTCCCCGCCAATCTCATTGGCAAGCCCTCAAGCGTGTCCTTCGTTATCTCAAGGGCACCATTCATCATGGCCTTTTCCTTAATTAGCCTCTATTCTCCTCTCACACTCTCCGTCTTCTCGGACTCGGATTGGGGTGGTGTTAATGATGTCGGACGGTCTACTTTATTTGGGAACTAACATTGTTTCTTGGAAGTCTACAAGGAAGAAATCGGTGTCTCGCTCCTCGACTGAAGTTGAATACAAAGCTATTGCCAATGCCACTTCTGAATTACTTTGGTTACAGAACTTGCTTCGGGAGCTCGGCATTGCTCCTACTGTCACTCCTTCGCTTTACTGTGACAACACTGGTGCAACCTATCTCTGTGCTAATCCGATTTATCACTCTCGCATGAAGCACGTGGCTCTTGATTATCACTTTGTTCGTGAGTTGGTTTCATCTTCTCGTCTACGAGTCTTCCATATCAATAGTCAAGATCAACTTACTGAGATGCTCACTAAGTCGCTGTCTTGGGTGCCATTTCTTCGTAATCGTTCCAAGATTGGTGTCTTTGATGGAGCCTCCATCTTGCGGGGGCATATTAAGGAATAAAATTTGCATATATTTAGTAGGGATTATAATTGATTGTGTATTAACTGTAGATTGTCAATAACTATTGTATTATTTCCTTTCCTTGTTGTATTGCCATTATATATGGCACTTGTTCTATTGAATACAATTAACCTTTTCGCATATCCTCTATATAAGCTAGCTTATGGCGCGCCAAACACTGCCAAGTGCCAGATTCTTATTGGTTATAATTATAGGATGTCAAAATGTCATTGGACAAAAGGTAATATAGTGTCCTCCCTCACAATAAAACAATTAAAAATGTTATATATATATATATATATATATATATATATATAAATCTGATAGTATATAATTATTGATTTGTAGTATGGTGATTGTTTGTGTAGCTTTTTATTAAAGATTGCAACTCAAAAGATACTTTTAGCTCTAATGCGAGGCAATACTAAGATTCAGAACGTTTGAGTGATAGAATATTTGCTAACCAACATTAACAGCTAAGACAATAAAAACTGTTGCACTTCTTTTGTAAATTTTTAATCGAGTAACAAATCTATGGAGAGATGTATTTGAATTTAAATGGTGATCATCGTAACGAGAAGATGTTCTTATTATATATAAATTTCTTTTAAAATATGTTCTTGCGGGCGGTTCACCAACTAGTTCTTATTATATACAATTTTTTTTTTTAAATATGTTCTTTAGAAAGTATTTAATAAATTTAAAAAATATTTTATTAAATTGTTATGTTTTATAATATTTAGAATGTTTTTTAGTTTTTGTATAAATGTTTTCTTTATATTTTTCAAAATAAAAACATTTTTTCTGTTACAAAAAATTAAAAACAACAATGTTAATACATTTCTTTTAAAATATGTTCTTTAGAAAGTATTTAACAAATTTAAAAGATATTTTATTAAATTTTTATATTTTATAATATTTAGAATGTTTTTTTAGGTTTTTATAAATATTTTCTTTATATTTTTCAAATAAAAACAATTTTTCTGTTACAAAAAATTAAGATGTTAATAGAAAATACTCTAGAAGAAATGAAAAAAATATATAACTATACTACATATATATGTCCGTGGGTGTTGCTGCGTGACGAACGTGGAAAAAATAACGTATAAAAAGCTGATCATTAGTAATCCACGAATGAAATCATAATGAGCAAGATTAACGCACTTGGTGTATTGTAATTATAACTTTTCTAAACATAATAAAAATGGTTAAAAGATATTTTCTTGTATCTAGCTTAATTTTTTTTAATTTACTTATATATTATCATTAAACTTCATTTATCATTAAATGTTTTTTCTTGAATAAAAGACTATTATATCCTCTTAAATTCTTAAAATTTAATGTAAAAAATAATATCACTATCCTCAAATGTATTATAATATAGTATAGATATAAATATGTACACATGAGAGGCAAAAATTAAAGAGGAAAAGAAAGCGAAAGATTAATTTAAAACGTTGATGAGTAGTTAAGGATATTATATTGTTATTCACTGTTACCTATTACATGTTTTGGGAAAAAATGTTTTGGTGTGTTAAAAGGTAACTGAACACATATAGCATTACGTGTTAAAAGTGTATTTATAAGGCTATGTGTAGTGGTAACACTCATCTCTTGGGGTTATCTGTCACGTGACATATGAGGGTTATGAGAATAAGAGGTGTTTATGAAAATGAGGGGTTATGCGACGTGGGAGGACGACTAAAAAACATGAATTATGCATTGTGTGTGTGTGGGGGGGGGGGGGAGGCGTAGAAAATGCCTCAACATCTTTTTTCAAATATAGCGCCCCATACCCCCTCCCCCCCCCTCCCCATGTAATTGTTTTTGGGTATAACCCCCAACTACGAAAAACCTAAGTATAGTTGTTTGGTATATGAAACCGGAATTCAAACTTATTACCTCAATCTCTCGATACAATACTTTCATTTTATAAATGTTTTTAATCTATAGGTCATTCACGCGTTGCCCCAGTTAGCCGGGTATATAGCTTGTCAAGGGAAACAACAACAATAATGGCTCGACAGTTTGGAGCTGAGTAGATGCAATTTTACAACAAAAAAACTACAACAGCTATAGAAACTACAACAAAAAAAAAAGACGACATAGTAGTTTAGAAGTGTTAAAAGTTTTAGGTTATTCCGAAGATATTTTACAACAATAAAACAATGCGGCAACTTTCAGGATATAGAGAACTTCATTCGGTCGAATGGGATGTTTAAGAACCTGAGGAAGATGTATCTGAAAAAAGAGTTTCATGATGTTAACAAAATTAGAAGTAAAAGGTAAGAATAGAAGCGGATAACTTGAATAATAAAATGGTAATGAATATGAAAGCTTGTAGAATAAAATGGAATTATAAGGGCCAATGGTATATAGTTCTAATAGTAAACATTTGTGTAGTGTTAACAATGAATGCTACAATGAATGCTAATGGTTCAATGTTCACAAACTTGTTCGCAACGGCCAAGAAACTGATATTGAGTAAACCTATTTTCTGAGGGTTGGAAATTAAAAACAAAATCTGATGACTCAGCTTGTTGAGATGAACCTGTACCTAGCTAAGGAATAAGAATCTAAAAGTTGAGAGGTTGAGGCTATATCAGAAGATATAGAAGAGGGTACTTCACATGCAGGTACTGTAACTACAGGTACAAATGATGATGCATCATTAAGTTCTACAGAATTTGTATGGTCCACATAGTTGTGCCGTTCTAAAGTTTCTATTGAGGGCAACACTCTTTTGCGAGACAAAAGCTGACTCGACATTGGCTTAGAAAAAAAAAACTAAACAGATTCCATGAACCACCACCAATAGATATTTTTTTAACAGCGACTTCTATTAAAACAAGGGCGCTGGCCAGCAAGATACTAAAACCGGCCCCTCAAAAACAACTCAATACATCAAAACGAGAACTTACACCATTCACTCCACTCAACATTCCAACCCCTCGTACGACACTTGACCTAATGGAAACTCAACGACTTAATATAGGACACTACTTTAGAAACCGAGATTCTCTTACTTTCAAACACCAAGGCATTTCTGCACTTCCAAAGTGTGACATCCGTCACTTTAATTTTTAGATTAATTATAAAAATCTAGGATTTATTAGGATTTATTTGGAAAAAAAATTGTGATTACGTGAATTATTTGAATATTGAAAGCCGTCACTGCGGACCGACCAACGAAACGAATAAAATATTTCGTTTGATTTAAACTATGAGTTTAAATAAGATAAAGACTTTAGAAAAAGTCTTATGATCGGTTAGTGACGAATTAGAGAAAATTACGCAATAATGAGTTCGGATCGTATAAAAACGTCACTACTTTTGGTCTCCGACCAAGTGTGACGAAACTGAAAAATAATTATACGGTTCTGAGCGTAATTTAATTTTATGAATTTTGATATAAATATTGGAATTTATTAGATTCATAAAAATACCCGCGAAACACGACATACACTGTGTATAACTAGAAGTTTATAAAATTTGAAGGTTAAATGTGTGTGTATGCATGTATGTGTCGTATATATATATATAAATATATGTATTTGGGTTGTGTGTTGACTAGTAAAAGCCTTAATGAGACTAGATGGCTTAAGTAAAGTCATCATTTTAATTCAAAAACACAACCTACACTTAAATAAGTTTTATAAACTTTTGTCCCATCTCTCCTCTCTCTCCCTTTATTTACGGCACACACCCCCCCCCCCCCCCCACTCTCACTCTCATTTCACTCTTACACCTAAAATCACACACACATACTCTTGATCTTCAAACCTTCATCCAAGCTCAAGAACAACTCTTTGAATCTTCAAGTAACTTTCAAATCTTCAAGAATACAACTTGTTTTCTAGCTTCAAAGTAAGCAAACTTCTTCTACTTTCTCTCTTGAATCTCGAAATTCATCATCAATCCAAGAACCAACATCAATTCTTGATTAGTTTGGTGGATTTGATGAACCTAAGCTTTAACACATGAAGATTCATGTGAAGAACAAACACACACACACACAAATCGTGATGTGTGTTAGTGTGTGTGTTTGTGTGTGTTAAGCTAGGAATTCAAGTTTGATCACCTTAAAACCCCCATGCATGTTGAATCTAGATCAAAAACTTGAAGTTTTATGAAGGAATTCATGAATATTTAAGATAAAACACAAAGATTTTGAAAGAAATCATCAATCTAAGAGTTAGATGATACATGCATGAAGAAAAAGTTATGATTTTATGTATTTTTATGTGATTTTTATGATTTTATGTGATTTCATGTAATTTTATGAAAGAAAAAGTAGTTGTTTATGTTGATAGTTGATGATGATATGCATAAAATCAAGTCATGAAACCCTTGGATTTTTAATAAAAATCCGAAAATTATATAAATATATATATATTTATGTAACTACTTGAAGATGTAACAAAAATGATAAATAAAAACAATATTTAGTGTTACAATTGTGGTAAAACCGCCTCATGGCCGTCAATGACGCCTACACGGTCGGTAACGATTGTCACTAAACCAAACCCCGTGACTATTTCTCATGGTAATTCCGCCTATAATGGTCGGTTATGAGGAAACACGAGCGGTACGCCATAAATATGTAATATTTGGAATATTATGAAGATAAACATGTGAGTATTATCAAAAATAGTTAAGAAATATAAAAACTAAAATGAGGTCAGAAATATTTATGTATAAAAGATCAAATCTAGTCATAAAAACCTAGAGTATAAAAGTGGAGATAAAAGCAATGATTAAAGATATGACTTTTAAAGCTTTAAATGCATTAAATGTATGAAAAATGTGAAAATAGGTCAAAAATCCGAAAAATTTGGTTTGGTCAGTAGGAGAACTTTAGTTATCAGTAGTAATGGTTTATAAAAATTTTCTAGAATTTTTGGAATTTAATTAGTAATTAAAATAGAATTTATATGCTTAAAATTAGCTAAAAATGCTTAAAAATAGAATAAATTGGTGGAAAAATATAGAAAAATTTAAGAACATATTTTAGACAGTAGACAACTAATATAAGTGAAAATAATTGAAAACTTAGAAGAAAATGGTACCCGACCCCTTAAAATGATAAAATTAAGCATTAAAACGGGATAATTCGGTAAAAATTTGGTATAAAATATAAAAACAAAAGAGATCAGTAGCCAAAGGGTTTAAAAACAGATTATTTATGATTAGGAAACATATAAAAATATTGGAAAAATAGAAACTAGAATATAGAAGGAATATGAGCTAAAAACCGTTACCGAAAAGTCGTAAAAACAAGTTATTTGGCTAGGAATTAAGGAAAAATTCGAAAACATTGTGTTATAAAGTTAAGAATAATAATAATCAAGTAAATAGAATATAATGGGCCTTAGGATAAAATTTTGTGACCAAAGGATTAAGTTATTATGCCTTATTTGTAGAAATTAGACGACTAAGGGCAAAATCGTCATTTTGCCAAATACTTGAGAAATTCAGAACTTGACACATTAGCTAGTTATAAATACCTAAACTAATTTGATATTAATGGAAATAGGACCGAGGCTTTGAAAATTCACACATAGAGACACAAATTGCACAACCAGGCAAAGGTGAGTTTCACTAACTTAATGCCCCAATTTAATTTGATATATTTTGTTGAATATTTTGGGCTTATTATTGAAAATGCATTTTGAATTGAATGAATTGGCTGAGAATATTATGGGTACGAAATTGAATGTGGGTGTCGGCGCATGCTCATAACAAGATGAGCCAGGCCTGAATTGAATTTGGAATTTGGAAATTGGAATTTAGAACAATGCCTTCTAGACCATTAAAGCAGCGTGAGATGTATTAGTAGATTCTACTGGGGTTGACCACCCGCTCTCACTGATCAGTCGCTCTGGTCGTGAAACATGGTGAGAAATACGATCGAACATAGGTCTAGTGTTGATCTAGAGCTTACTTTCAGTTTGTACATCGTAAACCTAGCTAGTTTACGAAACCATATTATATTCTCCATTTAGATTCACTCCCTAGATTCACAAAAGTTGAATAAATGGGACTAAATAATGAAGTGGAAACAGAAACGTTTTCATTAGTGAACTCACCAACCTAGTGTTGACATTGTGGTTTTTACTATTTTTCAGGTAACTAATGGGGTGCTTTGACGTGTGGATCTGGGTGTACGTGGGAGAATTTGTGCTATGCTACCACGTGTTTATTATGTTTTAGTAGTTGTGAAATGTATGGGGACCTAGCTATGAGATAGTTGATCTATCTTATCTTTTGTAAAACACTTAGGGGTAATTAGTGTACCCCAATTTTGTAAATGAAAAGTGTTTTTATATAAAATATGTTTCACTTATCAAAACTGCTAAAACTATGGGTTATTTAATTAATTACTACCACGTAAGACTTCCGCAACATATTTAGAAAATAAACGAAAAATGGGATGTGACAGAAGTGGTCTCAGAGCCTCAGGTTATAGGGAACCCAAAAATATTTTATAAAATTTTAAACTATAACCTAAGGAATAAGAAGTAAGATTAAGGGTAGCATGTGCAACGAAAGTACACCAATCCAAATCGCCAAACACCCTACGGTAAAGTTATTATTTATTTTAATTATTTGTTTAATTATTGCTAATTATGTGATTACTTATTTAATTTCAGATGTCGCCTTCTCGAAGAGCTATTTTCGTGATTGACAGTGACTCTGAGGACGTGCCTCAGAATGCTGTTATTGAACCGAAGAAACCAGTATCACCATGCTTCGACTCGTTTGGAATCCAAATAGATTCGAAATGGGCCTATTCTGGAAACGGATGGGTCGACGAATCTGAAAGTGAACCAGACGAAGAAACGGATGAAGCAGTGGAAGATATGGTAAAAAGGTGGGAAGTGTTGCCATCTTTACCTGAGTTACCTTCATGGAAAGAGAAGGGATTACCCCTTCTTACATATTCGCGCCGTAGTAAAGGGAAGCTAACTCGGGAAGAGAAAGGCAAGGCCCCAATGGTGGAAGAATCCCAACCTTTAGCCCCGGTTCAGGAAAGCGAAAATACTCCTCGCAGTTTGACTGATCGCCGAATCGAGGAAATCAATGAAGAACTCATTGGTTTAAAAAGGAAGGTAAATCGGGCGATTGGACGACTGCTACTCATTGAAGAGATGTGCCTCTTGGACAAGGGATCCTTGGACAAGATGCATTATCGAATCAGTGATCTCGAGGAGAGTGGCAAGAAGATGAGGGAAGCGATGGGTTTCCCATAGTTTGTGATTGTTTGTTATGTTGAATGTGGTTCAAGACAATTTAAGTTATGTTTGATGTATTTTGATGTGGATGTGATTCCACATAAGACAATTTGGTTTTTATTTATGAATGGTTTTTAGTATCAATTTAGAATTCTTCCCTTAGTTAATATGTGTATATACTTCCTCATTTTCGTCATAAGCAACCAATTAATTTGAGTTGTTATCATCAAAATGATAGATAACAAATGGCAACTGAAGCTGATCTTGGTGCGCATGATTTAGAAGCCGGATTCCCAACGACTCAAGAGGAACTGACAAGGATCATTTCCCAAAGAGTAGAAGCGGCACTAGCAGACCGCAATGTGAATGCCGGGCAAGAACATGTACCACGAGATCGAGGCTCAGGCGGCCAAACAAATGGTTGTTCCTATAAAACATTCCAAGGATGTAATCCACGTTCGTTCACCGGCTTGGAAGGACCGCTGGATATTATACGTTGGATTGAGAAAATGGAATCGGTCATGGCGATTAGTGGTTGTAATGCCAACCAGAAGGTAATGTATGCTACTTGCTCGTTTCACGATGAAGCTCTCACATGGTGGAACGCCCAGGTGAAAGCACTAGGAGAAGAAGTGGCAAATAAACTCTCCTGGGAAGAATTGAAAGAAATGCTGCTGCGAGAATATTGCCCGCGACAGGAAATTCAGAAACTGGAGACTGAATTCTGGAATCATAAGATGGTAGATGCTGGGATTAGAGAATACACCACTCGATTCATGGATTTAGCTAGATTAGTGCCACGTATGGTTACTCCGGAATATGCACGTATAGAAAGATACATTTGGGGATTAGTTCCTCAAATCAGAAGCATGGTTACGTCGGCTAACCCTAGCACAATCCAGGAAGCGATATCCCTAGCCAAGTCTCTCACAGATGATGCGGTGCGGGAAGGTATTTTGGGGAAGAAAGGAGAGTCTTCTAAGACGCTTGACCCAGAATCTCGTAGAAAGAGAAGATTCAGAAGGCAAGGCAAGAATGAGAGAAATAAGAGAAATAAGGAATCAGGCCAAGTGTTTGCGGCTACGGTGGATAAGAAAGCCGAGGAAGTGAATCCGAAACCTTCATGCAAGACGTGTGGAAAGAACCACGGAGGAGTGTGCAAGAAATGCACAAGATGTCACCGCTTCGGGCATCTGCTCCAAGATTGCTTTGCTAAGATTCCAACGGAAGAGGATAGAAGGAGCGGCAAGTGCTTTAATTGCGGGGAAGTTGGACATCTCAGTAGGGATTGCACCAAACCCAGAGGTCAAAATAACAGGGGTAGAGCATTTGAGATGGGTACAGGAGCTGCCAGGGAAGACCCTACAGTTGTTACTGGTACGTTCCTAGTTAATAATCACTATGCTTATGTACTCTTCGACACTGGCGCTGATCTTAGCTTTGTTTCTAAGAAGTTTAGACCCTTGTTAGGAATTAAAGCTAGTAAATTAAATAAGAAGTATTCGATAGAATTGGCCAATGGAGATTTAATAGAAACCACTGAGGTTCTCCGAAAGTGTAGCATGACTTTAGGAGATAGAAGTTTCGATATCGATCTATTGCCCGTTAATCTAGGAAGTTTCGACATCGTAGTCGGAATGGATTGGTTATCAAAGAACGGTGCAGAGATTATATGCTCCGATAAAGTGATACGTATACCACTTTCAGAAGGCAAAATGCTAACAATTCAAGGTGACAAAGGAGGAGCTAAAGCTCAGGTCATAAGCGTTATGAAAATGCGGAAGATGTTAAGAAAGAACTATCCTGCATTTTTAGTTAACGTCATGGACACCAAGGCTAAGACACGTAAGTTAGAGGAAATCCCTGTAGTTCGGGAATACTCCGATGTATTTCCTGAAGATCTACCTGGACTACCTCCCAATAGACAGATAGAATTTAAGATTGATCTTATTCCTGGTTCTGCACCTATAGCCAAATCTCCTTATCGTTTAGCACCCTCCGAAATGCAAGAGTTGTCGACTCAACTTCAGGAGCTATTGGATAAAGGATTTATTCGACCAAGTTATTCACCTTGGGGAGCTCCAGTATTGTTCGTAAAGAAGAAAGATGGTTCATTCAGAATGTGTATAGATTACAGAGAGTTGAACAAGCTTACCATCAAGAATAGGTACCCATTACCGAGGATTGATGATTTGTTCGACCAATTGCAAGGATCCACATATTACTCTAAGATTGACTTAAGATCTGGATATCATCAACTCAGAGTCGCAGACGAAGACATTCCTAAGACGGCATTTAGGACGCGTTATGGTCATTACGAATTCTTAGTGATGCCATTCGGATTAACAAATGCACCAGCAATATTTATGGATCTTATGAATAGGGTTTTCAAGTCCTATCTAGATAAGTTCGTAATAGTCTTTATAGATGATATTCTCATTTATTCGCGAACTAAAGAAGATCATGAAAAGCATTTGGGAATAGTCTTAGACATATTAAGGCAAGAGAAGCTTTATGCTAAGTTTTCAAAATGTGACTTTTGGATGCGAGAAGTTCATTTTCTTGGCCATGTCATAAATGAGAAAGGCATACATGTGGACCCGTCGAAAATCGAAGCAGTGAAGAATTGGGAGACGCCAAAATCTCCAACGGAAGTACGTCAATTTTTAGGATTGGCAGGATATTACAGGAGATTTATCGAGAATTTCTCCAAGATAGCTCAACCGTTGACATTGCTCACTCAGAAGGATCGGAAATATGAATGGACGCGAAAACAAGAAGACGCTTTTCAGTTGTTAAAGCAAAAGTTGTGTAGTGCACCCATTTTGTCCTTACCAGAAGGAACAGATGGTTTTGTAGTTTATTGTGATGCATCTAAACTAGGTCTTGGTTGTGTGCTTATGCAACATGACAAAGTTATAGCATACGCGTCGCGACAACTTAAAGTGCATGAAAAGAACTACACAACACATGATTTGGAGCTTGGAGCTGTAGTATTTGCTCTAAAGATTTGGCGACACTATTTGTATGGCACCAAGTGTACGATTTTCACCGATCACAAAAGTCTGCAGCATATATTCAATCAAAAGGAGCTAAATATGAGGCAGCGTCGTTGGATGGAATTGCTCAACGATTACGATTGTGAAATTAAGTATCACCCCGGGAAAGCCAATGTAGTGGCAGATGCACTTAGTAGGAAGGAAAGAGCCAAACCATTGCGTGTACGTGCTTTAGGGTTAACAATACAAACGAATCTATCCGAACAGATTCGGAATGCTCAACAAGAAGCCTTAAAGGAGCATTATTTGAGAAATGAAGGACTTCGAGGCTTAGAGTGCGAGCTGGAGCCTAAAGCAGACGGCATAAACTATTTTATGAATAGGATATGGATTCCGAAGTACAAAAATTTACGTAGTTTAATTCTGGATGAAGCACATAAATCGAAATATTCGATTCATCCTGGTGCTACAAAAATGTACAAGGATCTTCGAGAATATTATTGGTGGCCCAATATGAAAGGTGATATTGCAATATACGTAAGTAAATGTCTCACTTGTTCCAAAGTAAAGGCAGAGCATAAGAAACCACCTGGTTTATTGCAACAACCTGAGATACCTGTTTGGAAATGGGAGAACATTGCAATGGATTTTATAACAAAACTGCCCCGTACAACAGCAGGAAATGACACTGTTTGGGTGATTGTCGATAGATTGACCAAGTCAGCACATTTTATACCCATAAAAGAGAAAACTGATGCTGAAACATTAGCCAAATTATATCTGAAGGAAATCGTAGCTCGCCATGGAGTTCCGATATCTATTATTTCAGATAGGGACGGTCGATTCACCGCTCGTTTTTGGCAATCATTTCAAGAGAAAATGGGTACTCGTTTAGATATGAGCACAGCATATCATCCCCAGACAGACGGTCAAAGCGAAAGGACGATTCAAACTCTTGAGGACATGTTAAGAGCTTGTGCTATTGATTTTGGTGGTAATTGGGATACTCACCTACCATTGGCAGAGTTTTCGTATAATAATAGTTACCACTCTAGCATCAAAGCAGCACCATTTGAGGCTTTATACGGAAGGAAGTGTAGATCCCCTCTGTGTTGGGCTGAAATCGGTGAAAGGCAATTAACAGGCCCGGAAGTTATTCAAGAAACGACCGATCAAATTGCATTGATTCGAGAAAGATTGAAGGCGGCGGCCGACAGGCAGAAAAGTTATGCAGATAATAGACGTCGACCTTTAGTTTTTAATAGAAGGAGATCGTGTCATGTTGAAAGTTTCTCCCTGGAAAGGTATCATTAGATTTGGGAAAAGGGGTAAGTTGAGCCCACGTTACATAGGACCTTTTGAAATAATAGCTCGTATAGGTCCTGTGGCATACAAATTATTACTTCCTCCTGAGTTGGAAGGAGTACACGATGTATTCCACGTGTCCAACTTAAAGAAATGTTTGTCCGATGAAACATTAATTATACCTTCAGGAGAAGTTCAAATTGATAATAAACTTAGATTCAGTGAGGAACCTGTAGAAGTTTTAGATTGGAAGGTCCAGAAGCTTCGACGAAGTCGTATCAAGCTGGTAAAAGTACGCTGGAATTCTAAGTATGGTCCAGAATTTACATGGGAAAGATTGGATCAAATGGAAAAGAAATATCCCCAGCTGTTTCGTCAAAAGCAGAAAGGTACGTTCCATTGAAATTTCGGGACGAAATTTCTTAAACCAGGGGAGACTGTGACATCCGTCACTTTAATTTTTAGATTAATTATAAAAATCTAGGATTTATTAGGATTTATTTGGAAAAAAATTGTGATTACGTGAATTATTTGAATATTGAAAGCCGTCACTGCGGACCGACCAACGAAACGAATAAAATATTTCGTTTGATTTAAACTATGAGTTTAAATAAGATAAAGACTTTAGAAAAAGTCTTATGATCGGTTAGTGACGAATTAGAGAAAATTACGCAATAATGAGTTCGGATCGTATAAAAACGTCACTACTTTTGGTCTCCGACCAAGTGTGACGAAACTGAAAAATAATTATACGGTTCTGAGCGTAATTTAATTTTATGAATTTTGATATAAATATTGGAATTTATTAGATTCATAAAAATACCCGCGAAACACGACATACACTGTGTATAACTAGAAGTTTATAAAATTTGAAGGTTAAATGTGTGTGTATGCATGTATGTGTCGTATATATATATATAAATATATGTATTTGGGTTGTGTGTTGACTAGTAAAAGCCTTAATGAGACTAGATGGCTTAAGTAAAGTCATCATTTTAATTCAAAAACACAACCTACACTTAAATAAGTTTTATAAACTTTTGTCCCATCTCTCCTCTCTCTCCCTTTATTTACGGCACACACCCCCCCCCCCCCCCACTCTCACTCTCATTTCACTCTTACACCTAAAATCACACACACATACTCTTGATCTTCAAACCTTCATCCAAGCTCAAGAACAACTCTTTGAATCTTCAAGTAACTTTCAAATCTTCAAGAATACAACTTGTTTTCTAGCTTCAAAGTAAGCAAACTTCTTCTACTTTCTCTCTTGAATCTCGAAATTCATCATCAATCCAAGAACCAACATCAATTCTTGATTAGTTTGGTGGATTTGATGAACCTAAGCTTTAACACATGAAGATTCATGTGAAGAACAAACACACACACACACAAATCGTGATGTGTGTTAGTGTGTGTGTTTGTGTGTGTTAAGCTAGGAATTCAAGTTTGATCACCTTAAAACCCCCATGCATGTTGAATCTAGATCAAAAACTTGAAGTTTTATGAAGGAATTCATGAATATTTAAGATAAAACACAAAGATTTTGAAAGAAATCATCAATCTAAGAGTTAGATGATACATGCATGAAGAAAAAGTTATGATTTTATGTATTTTTATGTGATTTTTATGATTTTATGTGATTTCATGTAATTTTATGAAAGAAAAAGTAGTTGTTTATGTTGATAGTTGATGATGATATGCATAAAATCAAGTCATGAAACCCTTGGATTTTTAATAAAAATCCGAAAATTATATAAATATATATATATTTATGTAACTACTTGAAGATGTAACAAAAATGATAAATAAAAACAATATTTAGTGTTACAATTGTGGTAAAACCGCCTCATGGCCGTCAATGACGCCTACACGGTCGGTAACGATTGTCACTAAACCAAACCCCGTGACTATTTCTCATGGTAATTCCGCCTATAATGGTCGGTTATGAGGAAACACGAGCGGTACGCCATAAATATGTAATATTTGGAATATTATGAAGATAAACATGTGAGTATTATCAAAAATAGTTAAGAAATATAAAAACTAAAATGAGGTCAGAAATATTTATGTATAAAAGATCAAATCTAGTCATAAAAACCTAGAGTATAAAAGTGGAGATAAAAGCAATGATTAAAGATATGACTTTTAAAGCTTTAAATGCATTAAATGTATGAAAAATGTGAAAATAGGTCAAAAATCCGAAAAATTTGGTTTGGTCAGTAGGAGAACTTTAGTTATCAGTAGTAATGGTTTATAAAAATTTTCTAGAATTTTTGGAATTTAATTAGTAATTAAAATAGAATTTATATGCTTAAAATTAGCTAAAAATGCTTAAAAATAGAATAAATTGGTGGAAAAATATAGAAAAATTTAAGAACATATTTTAGACAGTAGACAACTAATATAAGTGAAAATAATTGAAAACTTAGAAGAAAATGGTACCCGACCCCTTAAAATGATAAAATTAAGCATTAAAACGGGATAATTCGGTAAAAATTTGGTATAAAATATAAAAACAAAAGAGATCAGTAGCCAAAGGGTTTAAAAACAGATTATTTATGATTAGGAAACATATAAAAATATTGGAAAAATAGAAACTAGAATATAGAAGGAATATGAGCTAAAAACCGTTACCGAAAAGTCGTAAAAACAAGTTATTTGGCTAGGAATTAAGGAAAAATTCGAAAACATTGTGTTATAAAGTTAAGAATAATAATAATCAAGTAAATAGAATATAATGGGCCTTAGGATAAAATTTTGTGACCAAAGGATTAAGTTATTATGCCTTATTTGTAGAAATTAGACGACTAAGGGCAAAATCGTCATTTTGCCAAATACTTGAGAAATTCAGAACTTGACACATTAGCTAGTTATAAATACCTAAACTAATTTGATATTAATGGAAATAGGACCGAGGCTTTGAAAATTCACACATAGAGACACAAATTGCACAACCAGGCAAAGGTGAGTTTCACTAACTTAATGCCCCAATTTAATTTGATATATTTTGTTGAATATTTTGGGCTTATTATTGAAAATGCATTTTGAATTGAATGAATTGGCTGAGAATATTATGGGTACGAAATTGAATGTGGGTGTCGGCGCATGCTCATAACAAGATGAGCCAGGCCTGAATTGAATTTGGAATTTGGAAATTGGAATTTAGAACAATGCCTTCTAGACCATTAAAGCAGCGTGAGATGTATTAGTAGATTCTACTGGGGTTGACCACCCGCTCTCACTGATCAGTCGCTCTGGTCGTGAAACATGGTGAGAAATACGATCGAACATAGGTCTAGTGTTGATCTAGAGCTTACTTTCAGTTTGTACATCGTAAACCTAGCTAGTTTACGAAACCATATTATATTCTCCATTTAGATTCACTCCCTAGATTCACAAAAGTTGAATAAATGGGACTAAATAATGAAGTGGAAACAGAAACGTTTTCATTAGTGAACTCACCAACCTAGTGTTGACATTGTGGTTTTTACTATTTTTCAGGTAACTAATGGGGTGCTTTGACGTGTGGATCTGGGTGTACGTGGGAGAATTTGTGCTATGCTACCACGTGTTTATTATGTTTTAGTAGTTGTGAAATGTATGGGGACCTAGCTATGAGATAGTTGATCTATCTTATCTTTTGTAAAACACTTAGGGGTAATTAGTGTACCCCAATTTTGTAAATGAAAAGTGTTTTTATATAAAATATGTTTCACTTATCAAAACTGCTAAAACTATGGGTTATTTAATTAATTACTACCACGTAAGACTTCCGCAACATATTTAGAAAATAAACGAAAAATGGGATGTGACACAAAGGGCCCAAAGAACTGATCTAAACACCAGATCCAACATAAACTCCTTTGATTTCACCGGCTTACCCATCGAAGGATCCACAAAGCAATCCGCCACATCAAAAAGGAGGGGGGGGGGGGATTTTACACCTTTGAAACACACCTAACCAAACCAGGGACGCAAATTCGCACCCGGTGAACAAATGTTGTTCCGTTTTCCTCCACCAAACCACACACCGGGCACGACGTAGACGACAATATACCCCTCTTGACCAGCGCCACCTTCGTAGCCAATCTGCCTCTCTTCGCCCTCCAACACAACAAGTTAATTCTTAGGGAAAATAAGTTGGCACTAACGGAATGACATCATAACCTGGCACTTCTCTACCACCATCAGAAGCTTCGCCACACTCCTAGCAGAGAAAACCACGTCCGAGCTTCCTTTCCAACACCACTGGTAACCCTCCTGAACCACCAACGCGTCCAGCCTCACCTCCATCTTCAGCACCTCAAGTTCGACCTTTGAAATATTAACCCACACCCCTATGCAGCCCCTTTTAACGAGGACCATCCCTCCAGCACTTGGGGCACCATGTAAGCTGACAACGACCCTTCTCCATAGTTTATCCGATTCCATTTTGAAACGCCAGAGCCACTTGGTTAATCGTGCCAGGTTGCTCTATATATTTATACACCCAAGGGGAAACCCTAGTCTATCTAATAAGGGCGATTACGTCCATCAAGTAATGCCAGATAGGGTTAAATATGTAATTGATTATTTAAGATAAATGATAGAGGACATAATAAGATTTATATTATATATATATACGATTTAAATATATATATTTATTAATATAAATTACGTCTTACAGGGCGTGCAGTCCCATTAATGCATCACGACGAAATATATAAATATATCTCTTCGCTAAAATAGGGGATCAAAAGTCTAGATTCTTAGTCAAGCTATCTAGAGTGGTGGTCCAGAGGGCATAGTTAAGGTGGTGGTGATCAGAGTAGTGAGGTTCATGTAACTGAACACTCGCACAAGAAATTCCTTTAGGTAAGCGACTCTTGTCTAGTGGAAATCGTTGGCCAACCGCGAATCGGTGTTTGGCCATGAAAACACCACTTATGCGATCGTGCAGTGACTCCATAGCACCCAGTGTGGCAGCCTGGTGATGCTCCACGACGGTTAGACGGGTTTCTAGTGCCGCCAGATCGGTCCAGGTGGGGAGTCTTGTGATCTCATCGTTGATCACCCCAAAGGATTGCTCATGACTTTGCAAACGTGTCCCCAGTAGCAGTCGCCGCATCGCCAGCGGCAGCGGTGGGAATCGGCTGATTCGAGGTCTCGTTTGAGAGACACGGTCACAATTGTCTGAGAAAGCTTGATGGTAATGAGGACTGTCAGATAGTACCGATGGTGAGAATGTCCTGCTCTGGGCTGGACAGTTCATGGTCCTTAGAGGAAGGCGTGTACTCAGGCACAATTGTGTCTTCTCTAGAGGAATCAGATATGCAGATGACCTCTTCAGAAGTCATCTCTGCACTAATATTCCAGGAGAGAACAAAGTTGGTAACACGATAATGGTAAAAAGATATAAATGTACCAGTTGTAGTAATAATAACTCGTATATGTAAAACATAAGTTAACATAACCAATATGATAAGGGATTGGTCTTGTGTGCAAACGGTAGCTTCGGATCGGGTTATAGTCCAGGTTTGGTTTTTGTTTATTTGTTTAAACTAGTTCGCTATTACCACGGCTCTGATACCAATCTGTCACACCCCGTTTAACAGATTGGGTGTGAGCGAGACGGAATCATAGTCGCAGATATACATAACAACTTCTATTAAATTCAAACGTCATTTAAAACATAATACCATTCATGTTGCAGCGGAACTTGTGGTGAAATGATATTGTCTTACATTTGAATAAAAGTCTTAGTTTGATATTGAAATCATAAAGCAGTTTATTTAAAATAGGTCGGGACTACGACTCCGGTAGAGCAGGGTCGAAAGTTATAGTGAAGCTCCATTTGCACGCCTTCCATAATAAGCTTAGATACCTGAGAAATCATGAGTTTAAAAGGTCAACATAAAGTTGGTGAGGTTCACAGGTTTATGACTCTATGGTAAGTTTCTAAAAACAGTTTACAGTATGTTGGTAAAGAAGTTTATGATATACTTAAATGTTACGTTTTTTTACTGTCGTGGTTGTAAAATCTCCCAAGAACCTCAAATTCGAATACTAACGGATTACCCACTCATGGCATTCTATCCCAAGAATACCGAATAGGCCGGCTAGAATAACTGACGTGTACCCCTTGACAATATACGAAGTCAGGATTGGAGCTACCAATCTGGGCAGGGTTGTCAACCCAAATAAATCTATTCACTAGTTATCATTTCGAGCAGAACTAATCGAATTAAATTAATAGTGGGATTCAGTTGTACTAACATTGACAACGATAGAGTACCAGTTGTTTGGGATACGGAATGGAACATGTAGTCATACGGCTAACAGGTAAACCATAACATTAAGTAAAAAGCATTTTATCAGTTCATGATTTCTCCCCCATAAGCATAAAACAGTTATAAAGAAAAGGGGCTGTGAAACTCACTTGATTTAGTGATGATGACGGATTACCGAGTGGCAACTAGCAAGTAAAGTCCTAGTAAAACATAAGACAATATGCATAAGGGTCCACATAATCATTTGAGTCACGAACGTTACCCAAATGATACCGCTCAAGTCTTGACGTATAATCCCGTTTGTAGCGTTTGAAAACCCGTTAGGTAATCAGTTTAAAATTAGTAAATGCTAATGTTCACGTATGAAGGCATTTATGTAAATTGAATACAAGCAATGAGTATGTGATCATGTATCATGAAGGCCAGTTTAATCAAGTCTTGATCATTGTGTTAAATAATAATATTTACTATTAATTTTAGGTTCGCTCGATCGATTGAATATTTAATCACGTTATGTTATAAATATATAACTAAAGCTAATAATTATTATGAAATAATTATTCTATTATGAATATTTATTAAGTGACTATCCATATCTCATAACCCCTATTTCATTATCATTTATCATTATGTTGTATTAATATCATAGCCCTATAAATAGTGGTATTTGTATATAATCAATAGTATGAATGAAATGAGTTCTCCCATATTCTACTCTAGTCTCTTTCTCTCTATGTTCATATCTTCCTATGTATATATATATTTAGATGGCTAATGGCCTTTGTTATTCAACACGTTATCAGCACGAATGGCTTTTTTGGAGTTGATCAAGTTATCATAAGGTAAATCAAATTTGTCTGATTAATTTGTCTTTGTTCTTCTATTGACTCTTAAACAAAATCCATATTGTAAATCATACAATCTTGGATTGCGTTAGAGGTTTTATTATCTTAAAATCTTTAAGATTTTATATCGTAACTAATACACTTTTGGCGGGTTAAATCTAGATTTATATATATTGGTTCAATACAATTATAGATTTCACTAAAATTATTTTAATTAGTTTAGTATAAATCATAGTTATTTTTATTTGTAAATTATATTAATGGTTTATACTAAAAGGGTTATTTTCACATTATAAAAAAATGTCATAAATTGATGTTCTTATTATTTAATGGTGTTTTATTATCACTTTATCAAACTATTTAATGGTGTTTTTATTATTTGATGTTTGATATTCATAACATTAATTATATAAGAGTTTTATGATTTATAAACATTAAATATAATAAAGAAACTTATAACAATATGAAGATAATAGTGATCTATTGTTATATAGTTTATTTCATTTCTATGTTTTTGTATCTTAACCTTGTTGGTGAATTGCTTAATGTTTTACACGTTGTGAATATTGTTTCACTTTATGACACATATTACATCTCTATGTATAAAATATTCATAAAATTATCGGACAAAATAATTCAAAGACCAAATTAGGTTGGTATATTATCACTATAATAAAATAGTACAAAAAATGTCCGGATATGACACATGGAGTCTCATACTTTCTATATCTCATCATCAATATATTGTCATATTATGAGTATAAAATCATATTGTAAATAATATGACATCTAATGATTTTATTACAAGTTTATAACTATTACCTTGTTATTGAGAGTTAAATCATATATTTTGGTTTATATGGTGGTATTGAATGTCGAAATACATTTAAATGTTAATAACATTGGAAATGCTTATGCTTTGATAATTGAATTCACACTTGTCATTTGAAACAAATTGATAAAGATGTACGAACACCAGAAAATGATAATACTACCAAAGCTCATTACGGTTGGATTCAGCTAAGATTGATAGACTTCAAGTCTATAGTGGAGTATAACTTTTGGATGTTTATAATCACCCACAATTGGTTCTATGTGGTGGAAACATTATTGGTAAGGAGATGACGAAATAATGAGCTCCTAATGAAAAAAAAATCACGAGACTCATCTCGTTGGTAGAACCCATTCCCAGAAGTGAATGTGGGCATGAGACAACATATAATGACAAGTCATGGTTATGGTCTTCTCATGTAATGAATAAAGTAAAAAGTCTTGGTTGTGGTCGAGGATACGATAACAAATGGAGAGATTATCATTATGTTCAGATTAAAAACAACATCCACATGATGTTATTCTAAATGCTATCATAGCTAGTAATGAATATATATAACTAGACCAAAGTTATGGTGTATTATTACTCACATATTATAAACCACTTGTTATTAATTCATTATTCCATAACTTTTTGTTATTTTGGTGGGAGTTATGTAATAGTCAAAGTGATAAGACTTGAGCATCTCGAATCATATAATTTTACTATAACTCATGTTCATATAAAGACATGTTATAACATCATGTATTGTACAATTTGATTTTATTATGCATCTCATTAACAATATGCTATCAATTATATAGCATTGGATAAAATGATTAAAAGACAAGTTGGGTTTTATTATCACAATCTCTCTACAGGGTATAAACATGTTTTAAAAAACGATATGTTATAAATTTAAGAATTACATGTTTTCACATTATAACATGTCCTTTGGATGCTTTAAATTATTCATGTAAAGGGTACTAGAATAGAATAAATAAAAGACCCATTTGTGGGTTATTGTTACTCTTATGAAATTTTTTATAAATGTGCTTAGATGATACTCGAAGTTTCATGCTCCTTAAATCTCATAAACGATCTATATAAGGCCATAAGATCTAAGGCCAGTAAGTCTTAAATGATTCAGACATATATATACTTCTCAATTGATATTACTTAAAGAGAAGATTATTATGAGAAAAATCGGACAAAACAATTTTTTTGTTTTCATACATTTAGTATGCTCATGAAGTAGCAATAGTATGTAAAAGTATGAAATAATTTTATATCCATATGTTGAGAAAATCATGAAACATGTTTGGTTTTATTCCATTCCCTGAAGTGAATGCAAATTTATGTCCATCGGTTTAATGATGATGATCATAAATGTAATTAAGAGATTGTAATGATATTCATGACGAGAATCTGATTGACCACCACAGTGGCAAAAGAAGAGAATGATCATATGAAAATAAAGTGTGAAGATCAGAAACATGACATTACACGAATGTTTGAATGAATACATCATTCTCTTGTATTTTAGTCGCTTATTAAATAAGCATGGGTGCGACTAAAGCATATACGATCATAAAATGAAAGTTTATAGATCATGATTATTTTATTGGCATGACCGGTTAGACCACACCGAGTCAATGATGATGTGAAACATATTGAATGTTAGAAGATTCTTCAAATTGATAACGAACATGTAATATTTGCTCTTTAGGAAACTATTTACCGATTAAGATGGGTGTGAATCCATAAGTGATCTGGAAGTGATAAAGGATATAATGATATATATATATATATATATATATATATATATATATCCTAAGTTATATACCATTTAGTGTTATAAATCGATGCATCGTCTAAATGGTTATCAAATTCGCAACTTGAAGGTTGCATGATGGCTTAGCTAATGAGATAGTAAGCACACTCTTCCAAATTATCATATTTATTTTGGTAATATTAATGGTGAATATAATCCTCAAGTTACAAATGATTATTGGAATAAGTGTTGAACTTCATGTTGTTTAAGTTTATACACGAATTGCTTTTGTTGCAGATGGTTACCAAACGTCTGCGATTGATTGCAAAGCCAATAATCATGAGAGAAAAAGTTTATATTTGTATTTAAAGTGCACCTGATTTTACGTGAAATCACATTAATTCACATCAGGCCAATAAGTCATAATACTTCCCCCCCCCCCCCGTTATAGTGGTTTATGGTCAGTAACAATATTTCCCATCTTATATTTTTTGTTATGTGATATATATTGAAATTGCTCCACCACGAAGCACAAAGATGGGGCGCCAAAGGATGTTGGGAATAAATGTTGGGTATAAATCACTACCAATAGTGATAAATTTATTTTTGACCTAGATTTATGTTTTCAGGAAACAACATTTCCAACATTAGGGGGAGATAAAAAGCAGTTGGGAAATAAAATAAGCTAGAATGAGTTATCGCTATATTATCTTGATCCTTAAACTAAACATCGTAATTTAGATTTCAAATGATAATTCATTTATAAAGATTAACGTATCAATTACCAGACACATTCACTGACCTTAAAAAGTGACTAAGTCACATATACCAGCTGCTAATGCTCAAATTAAGATTGGTGTTCTAGAAGGACAAATTAATATTGATAATGAGTCTTTGGCACGTTTGAATCGTGGTATACTAGTAGATTCCAATAATAAAATATCCTCGAAAAATAGAGCAACTAATGAAGATGGTCAAGTCGAGGTACTAGTAGAAGAGTCTCTTAAAGAGATACTAGACATGATGGTTCCAGAAGAACCTCAGGTACCTGAAAGATGATGAAGAGATCTCGATAAAATATATCATGTCTAAACATATATGGAATCGAAACAAAATCGACGTCGATAATATTTTGAATATAATAAGCGCTAGAAATAGTAAAATTGATAAGGATCAAGAATTAAGATCTGCCTGTGATGATTGGCCAAAATGGAAAGACGCAAACCAGGCAAAGTTGAATTCTCTATTATGTTGGATGTAAACGAGTCTATTATGTGAAAACATTATTCGAAAAATAAAATTAAGAAATATGAAGAAAATTGGTGGCACAAGGATTTTCACAAAGACCTATGTTTGATTATGAGGAGAAATATTATTCAGTGGTGGATGCAATGAGATTCCAACAGTTCATTAATCTGGTAATACAATAGAGAATTGATATGCGTCTTATGAAAATTGTGATATCCTAGGTATATGGTTCACTTGATGACGGTACATGAAATATTTGGAGGGTTTGAAGTACCATAATCATAATGTAGAGTAAGTTCTCGAGAACGTTAAGATTGTTGTATAAACATTCAGATCCAAATATGTTATGATTCTCTGTATATATTGAATGCCTAAATATAATCAAAAGTCCATATAAACCCCCAAGACAATTGAATACTTGAAGGTATGTGAAATATCTCAATCTATGTGCACCAATAAACATCATATGATCGATGATATGATATGTCAATCAACCATAGATAAGAATGGTATAATGTCATCAATTTTAAATTGATTTGTTAAATGACTAAGTTTATGTATCCAAACCCTTCATGGGTGAATGTCTATGTATAATTAGTCATGATGGAAACTTATTGTTGATGGATTATAAATGCCTTAACCATCAGTATAAATCCTTGAGAATATATTATTAAAATTTATCATGTTCTGTGTATGGACTAGAAATAGTTTTGTTAAGTTTCATATCAACACATGATTATCTCGGGATACAAAGATATAAGTATCATGTAAATGGTCCACATGCCAAAAGAACAGTCTCGGGTTTTATAGTGATTTGGAAACATACTCATCCATCATATATACTAAAGATTGTTAGATTACAGGATACATAAAATGATCATTTTCAAAGAATGAAAAAAAAATATGGATGTGAAAATACTACAACTTTGTACATTTGTTGCATTACCATATCATTTATTTAAATTTATTTGCATGATATTGCTTTTATCCAATGATGAAATGTTGGAACGTGTTAAATATATTTTGCAGGTATAAAGGTATATGTTTATATTTTACTAACCTATCGAAACAAGTTTTGTTAGGCATTTAGATGCAGGTAGTTTTATGCAACACCATTTTGGATCTTGTGGGTATTTATGTATTACGCATGAGGCAGTGAACATGTGGTGGAACTCTATTAAGAAGAACAATAACCAGAGTTAAGAAATTGTGTCCTCTACCGTTAGAAATGTCGCTTCCTACTCCAATCAGCTATTGGATTGTCTTTAAAAACATATTGCTTAAGTTTGAGAGTTTTACATGAAAATCATATAACATTGGTCGCTTAAGGAGTTGTACATCAAAGGATTAAAAAGCAAATGTTGCTATAAAAGTACCGAGCACACAACTTAAGGAACCGCATCTCAAGAGACAAGAAGATCGATGCTACTCACATAAATCATACATGTCAAAATGAGGGGGAGACAATACGCGCTGCACTCTTTTTCCCTTAGCTATGGTTTTGTCCCACTGGGTTTTCCTAGCAAGGTTTTTAATGAGGCAGCATCCCCAAAGCGTATTGAAATAATATATATATATTTTTTATTACATTCTATGGATAGTCAAGGGGGAGTATTATGAATATTTATTAAGTGACTATCCATATCTCATAACCCCTATTTCATTATCATTTATCATTATGTTGTATTAATATCATAGCCCTATAAATAGTGGTATTTGTATATAATCAATAGTATGAATGAAATGAGTTCTCCCATATTCTACTCTAGTCTCTTTCTCTCTATGTTCATATCTTCCTATGTATATATATATTTAGATGGCTAATGGCCTTTGTTATTCAACATATTCTAACTTGTCGGAATAATTTATCAAATTATAACAAGTTAATGATTTAATGAATGAACACAAGTAGGTTAAATATTAATGGTTATTTTAATATTAAACTCATATTAGGGAAAATTAGGGTTTCCACGTTAATATAAATATAGTTATTATTAGAATAATTAATATTAACAATCATGATGAGTTTAAATCAAATTAGGGTTTCTAAAACTCATACGAATAATTATTTGTCGAAAATAATTATTTACGATTCGTTACGTCGTAGAAGTTTTAAATTATTATAAAGATTTCGTTTATTCCAAATGTTTAAAAATAAACATTTGATCCGAATAAAAGGTTTTGATTATTTTGATTTATTTAAAATAATCAAAAATGTTTAAAATATGTTTTTCATAATTTCTATAAGTCTTTTGATTTTATTTTTATAAAATCATTTTTAAATAACTTTATTTATTAAATAAAGCTAGGGTTTTAATTTTTAAAGACTTTTATAGAAAATCAAGTATTTTCACATTTGTATAAAATCCAAGATTTATACTTTTTATGTCTAGTGACATGAATATGTTCTTTTATCATTTTTTATATAAAATATATTAATATATATTTGTATCCATTTCGTTTTTATAAAATATAAACAAGTCATTTAAGTCTTGTGTATTTAGATATTCTATTTTTATAAAATGTGTCCATTTTATACAATAAATTCCAAGGTGACATTTTATGGCTATATTTATCCAAGTAATTTATATAAAATTACTAACTTTGATATTTTTCCAAAAAAAATTATTTAAGGGTTTTTAAGTTATCATTTTATGTCTAAAGTTTAAGATAACACTCCTAATGTCCAACTAAGTCCATAAGTGTCACTAAACATCATATTTAGTCAATGATAATTGTCATTAGTAATATATTATCTTATAAATAAGAATATTAACCACTAACATTACAATTAACAATTCTAGTCATTTATAACATATAACACATGATAATATCAACATATAACCATGCAAATATATATATAAACCTCATAAAATCACTAGATGATTTAATTGAACCGTTATGTTTATAATATAAACTTTAGATTTAAAACACCACATAAACTCATTTTCAAACCTTATATTCTTGAGGTTTTCAAAAGGAAAGCGAAAGAAATTGGTTTAAGTATTTTTGGTCATTAGGAAAACTCAGGGTTTTATCGGTTTAGTAGTCAAGACTCAGGGAATCATTCGGGAACGTTATTAATGTATTAAAAACACATAAACGATATCGGTTTAAAAGACTCACAACGCGGGGGGAGTTAAAACCATGAAGAAAAGAGAAATGTGGCGGTTTGCTCGGTGGTTCTCGGCGGTTCACGGTGGCGGCTCACAACAGCCCTCCGGTAGTAACACGATGGTGGCTGAGGGTGGCGAGAACATCAGTAGCAGGAGCCTCGGTGGTGGTCATGGTTGGTGGTGGCAGGTGGCGGTTCATGGTGGTTTGCCGAGACGAATAAGGGAGAGAAGAAAAGGTGGTGGGTGGTGTTATTTCATGGCTGCCCACGGTAGAGGCAGCAGCACCCAGCGGCGGCAGCAGGGCCGCACAGCAGCAGGAGCATGGCAGCAGACAGGGTGGCCGTGGCTGTGGTGTTGCGCGACCAGGAAAGAAAAGGAAGGAGAGGAGTGGTGGTGGCCTAAGGTGGTGGTGGTTGTTCTCGGCTGCACAGGAGCTGCAGACAACAGCAGCACTCCACATCGACTCCGATCAGCAGCAACAGTAGCAGTGGTCAGCGGCAGTAGGTGGTGGTGTATACCCGTGAAAAGAGGAGGAGCAACAAGATGGTGGTTGTGCTGTGTTGCCATGAAAGAAAATAAAAAGGAGAAGGAGGGTGACGAGGGGGGTGCTACGATGGTGGTAGGTGGTGGTGGTTGGCCGTGAAGATAAAGAGAGGAGGAGAGGGAGCATGCAACTTCTTGAGGGAGGAAGAGGGAGTGAGGTGGGTAAGGTTGGTAAAAGGTGTGGTGAGGAAGAGAGTTGGTAGGGTATGTGTTAGCCAACTCCTCTTCACATCTTCTTACCAAATAATTATCACCTACCAATTTTTATAAAACTTTGATGTGTAGGTGACTATTTTGTATAAAACAATTGTCATGTTTTTATAAAATAGATTGTGTAGTGTAAAGCTTTATAAAACATATAAAGGATGGCAAAGGTGAAAATCATAACTTTTATAAATAATAAAAGTGTAAAACTTATACAAGTTCATGGCAATATATATATTTTTTATAAAAATAATGAGTGGTAACAAGCTTTATAAAAATTGTAAGGTTGATGGGCCAATGTTATTTAAAAACTTACTCATTGGGTTTGGGCTTTATATTGGCCTAAACATTTAAAAGGAAATGAAATTGGGTTGGTTTGCCGGTTTTAGGCCGTACGGGTCCAAACGGGACGCCGATTCGAGGCTAGGGCCCGTTGTGTATCGGTTGAGTTTACGGATCTCACGATTATTCAGAATATTAAGTTTGAGTAATGGGTCAAGGTTTCGGGCTAGTTTTTTTATTGTTTAAGGCTTATTGGGCCTATTGGGCTAAGTCGGGCCTAATTGGTTAACGGTTGAGGTTTGGGTTTGTTGAGGCTAGATTATGAGGCTTGTAATATTAAATAGTTTGGACTAGGCTTAGAGGGTTTATTTACTTTAGTAGACTAGTTTACTTGGGTTTACTATTGGGCTTGGGGTTTAAGATTGGGTTTACCATTAGGGTTTAAGGGCCCAATTGTAAACTCATGGGGTGGCTATATAAACCCCATGAGTTCACCATCATAAGGGGGCTCGATTACGATTTCCAAAGGAGCATTGGTGATTACGATCGTAAACCCGAGAGGAGCTAGTTTACGATTACGATTTTGTACCCGACAAGTTCATCTTGTGTGCAATATCAGGTTTTTATCGTTTATATTCATTGTATTCTTAGTTTTCTTCTCATCTCTTTCTTGAATCACTAATCTAAACGGATTCCGCACGCTTAGATTAGTTAGATATCGTGAACGGTTGTTGTTTCTGGACCAACAATTGGTATCAGAGCCAAGAAACGAGTGTTTCGTGGTTCTCACGATATTGATTCAAGAGATCTAACGGTTTTTGTGAGTTTTTCTTGAGTTTTTCAGGTTTACGATCGAGTTTTCTGAGTTTTCTGGGCAATTTATGGTGTTTATGACATTTGCTGGGCAATTTTTGGTGTTTACGATTTGGTGTTCTTCATGTTCTTCATCAACTTTGTGTTTACGACCTGAAAATTGGAGTTTACGACTTCAAGACGCGATCTTTGGACGTTTACGATCGAGAAATTCGAGTTTACGACTTCAAGATCCGAGCTTTGAGTGTTTATGATTTTTCTCAATCGGAATCGCGTTTACGACTTTTCTCAATCAGAATCGAGTTTACGATTTTTCTCAAT
Source organism: Deinandra increscens subsp. villosa (assembly GCA_039602395.1). Classification (NCBI taxonomy): domain Eukaryota; kingdom Viridiplantae; phylum Streptophyta; class Magnoliopsida; order Asterales; family Asteraceae; genus Deinandra; species Deinandra increscens. The sequence continues at coordinate 8,557,882 of JBCNJP010000025.1, read as the reverse complement.
CGGAATCGTGTTTACGAATTGTCTGAATCGGAATCGTTGTTTACGACTGTTCTCGATCGAAATCAGTTTCACGACCGAGTTTACGATCCAGAGGTGTTTACGATCAGAAATAGGGTTTACGATCGGAAACTAGTTTGCGGCAAAAAGTCATTATTTCACACTTTCACGGAAACGGACATAACTTTTGACTCGTTTGGAGTTAGAAGCTTAAATTTTAAAACGACGTTCGTGACAACAAGCCCCAGAATCACCCCCGACTAATGTCCAAGGGAGCTCGTTTGGACCCCCAAATTCCACTCCGAAGGCCTCCGTTTTCACGTTTTAAGTTTTTGACACTATTCCTTGAATAGTACTTTTGCCGATTTTGCCGATTTCGCCAGATTTTCAGAAGCTGCATACCTAAAGAAAGAAAATGAGTTCGGAAACATCCACAATACAAGAAAGTTCTTACTCCACTTGTCCGCGGTTGATCATTTCAAACGAATTTGATGAATGGAAGAACTGGGTTGTAAAGTATTTGAACAATGAAGATCAAAATATGATGAAATCGATTATTGATGGTCCGTTCATACCGAGACATCAAAATTGGCCCAAAGAAGGAGTGCCTAAAACTCAAGCTGAATTCTCTGAAGATGACCAATGAAGAGTTAACATTGACAAAAGGGCACGTGAAATTATATTCATGGCTTTATCTCCAGAAATAGCCCAAAGATTTGAAAACTGCAAATATGCTCAGAACTCTGGCACGCTTTGCACAAAGCTTACTATAGAAATGAGGACGAAGAAAAGAAAGAAAATGAGAAATGTGTCCTCATGACAGAAAGTGCTGGTGTTGAATGTTTGAATCCAACATGTGCGCCATTATTTCCTGGACTTCAGCAAATTATCAAAAATTTAGAAATCGAATTGTATGATGTCCAATGTGCCAGAACTTCATTCAAGGGTAGATGGGAGAAGAGTGAAGAGAAGGTGAAAGCTCAAAAATTAGACTCTGAGAAATATCGTGGATTAGCCAACGAAAAGACTTTCTCATATGATCGGGCTAAGATTGAGATTGGTGAGCTAAATAAGCAACTGGATGAACTGCAACAAAAATATAATGAGCTGCAGGACAAGTATGATTGCAACCAGGGTAGAAATCAGTGAATGCTAGATGCTGGAAAGGAATTATCACATGCTGTTGTAACTGGTCAAGTTGGGAAAGATAAAACTGGGTTTGGGTCAGAAAAGTCTGATAAGTCTTTGTCTGCAAACAGTATCATTCCTCCACCAGTTCCTAGAGACATTATAGGAATACTTCTTAGTGAGGATCAATTTGAACGAACCAAGTCTGATTATAAAGAAGCTGCTCCTCCTATTGATAGTGTCTTGGTTGGAACTACACCATTGACTCAAGAAGAAATTGATAATGAGGCAAACATGACTTATGGTGAAGGAAGAGTAGAGGATATATCAGACAATGATGCTGAGTGCCAGAAATATGACAGGTGTCATAACTCTAAGTCTGATGATGCTGGGATAGAGGTGAAACCATACCCTAAAATTGAAACCCCATACTTCAAAGTAATTGACGAAGTCAAAAGGGAAAAGGTGATCTTGACGACACGGCCTGAGGGGAAGATCTTTATCACATCTGGATCAATGTTTGACCAAGAACTAGATGTTGGATATGACTTACCATCCTTCTCCTCCAAGTTCAAGGGAATAACTGATGGAGTAAAAAGTAAAGCTGAAGTTGAGAGGCCAAAGATCACCATCAAGCATCCGAGTATGAAACCAACAGCTGGAGTGAAGAATGAAAAACTCAAGGGAGTAGCGGTGTCTCCCATTTCTTCAGTTGGATCATGCAGTTGCCGTTGTAATTGCAAGAATGGTGCTTCAACGTCAAAGAATCAAGGAAGCACGAAGACAGTAAAGACAGGTTCAACACAGGTCTCGAGGAACCAACAGAAAGTCAAATCTGACTTCTATCTAAAGAAGCAGACTTGCTTTAATTGTGGCATTGCTGGTCATATTGCTAGAAACTGTCTTTATCGCCCCTATGAACCCTATTATCCGAAACTCAAAGGGTTTCATCTCAGGAGTCTGTGAAGTCTAAGCCGATGATGGTGCAAAAACCTAAGGAAATGAAGACTGTTACTCCTAAGGTTAAACCCTCTGATCAACATTGGGGTGCTGCCAAAGCTGAAAGAAAATCATTAAAACAAAACAACAGCTTTCCAAGTTACCAAAATTTTCAGAAAAAGGTGAAGAAACCATTTTCAAAATAACCAAAGCTTGAAAAACCCAAAGTTATCCATCCCAAGGTAACTAAAACTGTTTTGAAAAATGATTCTAAAATGAAGAAGGTTGAAATACCTAAAGTCACAACTCGAAAGGTGACTAAAACAAAAACTGTTTTGAAAAATGAATCTAAAACGAAGAAGGTTGAAACACCTAAAGTCGCAACTCCAAAAGTGACTAAAACAAGTGTTAAATCACCTGGAACTTGGAAACCAAAAATCAAGGCAGCTCCATCCCAACTTCCTGATTTCTCAAAGGGGATGTTCTTACAAGAAGTATCTTTTATTGATTCCTCAGGTGTACCCAGAAAAACAATGGCCTGGATACCATTGGCTAACTAATCTCTCAGTATGTGCAGGAACAGTCAAGGAGGATTATCACTAACATTTTTATTATTAATTTGTTTGTTGATAAGTGATTGTTCCAGGAACAGTTTAGGAGACGTATCTTCATGTCATGATAAGCAATTTTTTATGGAGGATATGTTTCCTTGAGAGGTAAAATGTCAAATTCAGCATGAAAGGTACTGATCTTAACTTGGTTTTTGTTAGTTGAAGCGGTAAAGGGTGTTTGTGTCAAACCAAATTCCTTAAAACTTTCAGTTGGTGCTTGGTTGTTCAATTTAAAAAAAAATGAGGTATGCATGCTATACAACCCATTTTTCAAAGAATATTCAAATCAATACTTTGAAAGTTAGCTTGGCCTGATGTGTGTGTCTTTATTTGTTCTGTTTGTGTGTGTGTGTGTGTGTGTGTGTGTTATTATTAAAAACATTTAAAAAAAGCAGGAATGTCTCTTCAATTCCAGCATACCTGGAATATAAAGATGAAGAAATATAAAGTTGTGACATTAAAAATCAAAAAGCAAGGGGAAGAAATATAAAGATGAAGAAAAAAGTTGACCCCTCAAAAATAGTGTGCTTTTCAATTTTTAATTATTTGTGTTTTGTTTCTAAGAAAGCTATGAGAAGTGAAATATGACCGGATTGGAGATGACTGACACGTGTAAAGCAGAACTGTGTTTTCATGGGTTTTGATGCATGACAGTATGCCCCCTTGCAGATCTTGACAAATTATTAGGGGAAGGAGAGGGGATAATAAGTATTATCCAAAGGGAACTCGAGGATGATACTTATTATCTAATGAAAAGACTTCCATAATACATAGTATCTGAAGGGAACTCGAAGATAATATGTATTATATCATGGGAAGTCCTTAGCTGAGGGGACGTTATCAGCTAAGGGAAGTCTTTAGAGGTCTTGGGTCCAGGGGAAGTTAATTATTATCAACTGAACAGATGATAATTAACTTCGGGCTTTTGGTTAAAATACATATTATCATCAACTGAGCAGATGATAATTGGGTTTTTACAATGTTAATTATCCTCTTACCCAAAGACCAGTCATCAAATGTCTGGTGGAGTATATTTTTTCAGATGTGTGTCAGACAGGTTGATGATAGAAAGGTGTTGCTACTGCTCAAGTTAAAGAACCAGCCGGACAAGACTTCCATCTGAAAAGCATCTGTTCTGGGGAAGTTGTTGGTGTATTAACAAGTTTTCAAAAGCTTCTAAAGAACTTCAAAGAAGATGTTCACATGTTTAGGGGAAGCTGAAGATTTCAAGTCGATCTTTGATGAAGAAAATGATGCAGAGAGCAGTTAGAGATCATGAAGATCCAAGATCAACAATCAAATTCTCCAAAGTTAGGGGTTTCAAGTTCATTTTTACCCTCTAATTTTTGGAGATTCAAGACAGTTACCGAGGATTCAGCAAGAACCAGTTCTTTCAAGAAAAGTAAGTCAATGAGAGTCCTGCATTTCATTGCTTATTCATTTCAAGAAGTTCAAGCTGATGCTGATCAAGAGGAAGTCCCAAGTGCCCATCATGAAACCCATTGAAGATTTCTGCGGAAAGAATCTTCATCAACATCTATGCCAGCCAGTCAAGAAGAAGAATTTCAAAAATTAAAGACATTTAATATCACAAGCCTAGGGGAAGATTGTTGAGGCGAGATTATGAGGCTTGTAATATTAAATAGTTTGGGCTAGTGTTAGTGCATGAACCTTGTGTGGTCGTTACTGTTCGAATTGACGAACAGAAAGATTTGAGAGTGGACAAGATCTAGGGTCCGAACCTTAGCCGAACTCCAAGTTCGGGGGTGTCCTAAGGTGATCCGAACTCCAGGTTCGGAGGTACCCCAGTTCGGAGGTACCCCAGTTCGGACAGAAAGTTTAGTATAAATAGTGTTATCTTTGTATTTCTGTGTAAGTTTGTGTCTAGTGTCTGTGTGATTGAGAGGCGAGGTTCTATCCAACCTCCCCCGGAGCTTAAACGTTTGTATACTCCTTCGGTCATGTAATCATTCGACATGAATCAATGACAAAACTTCCGTCTCATCCATAGAATCGATCCGTATACTGTTTTTCAGTTGGTATCAGAGCTGTTGGCTCTTTCTATGGTCGAAATCTATCGTTTTTTTTTCATTTTGAGACGTTAAAACTTCGGTTAGGGGTGATTGAAAGTGTTTCTGATTGATTTTTAATCAATCGAGTCTTTCTGAGTCACGTTTTTACCTAACAGAAGCCGCTAGATGTCAAAATTCGATCAAATTCTGAATCTGGTTCGATTTCAAAAATTTCCAATTCGAGATAAGACAAGGTTCGGCCGAAGAACAGATCTGAAAAATAACCGCTCCGAACTCCAGGTTCGGACGTCCGAAGGTCAAGTTCGGAGGAGGTTCCGGTGGTCAGGTTCGGAGGAGGTCCGAAGGTCAGGTTCGGAGGAGGTTCCGAAGGTCAGGTTCGGAGGTAGTTCGGACAAGGTTCGGACAAGCTCGGATGCATTTTTAATGAAGCAATTTTGTTCAAGAAAAAAAAAATTCACCAGGGGCTGCCACCCCTTGGACCCCGCTTCTCAGGGGCGCTGCCCCCGAACCCCCGTTAGGTGGGAATTTTATAGAAGCGGATCAGTTATCGAGTTTACCCTTGATTTGGTAGCTGTGGGGTGTTATGTTTGAAGAAAATCCAGATTCCGATACTTGTTACGAGTTAGTGATCGAATTTCAAGAAATGAATTTGTGAGTAGTCATTGTTGTTCTTGATGATGGACAGAGATTTTAGAATACGTGTTTCTGATGATGGACAGAGATTCGGAGACATGGTTATGATTACTTGGGAACGTTTGTCGGAGATTATCATTCTACATGTCACACCCCCAATTTCAACTAACGGAGTATAACCATGTGGGGTGTAAACCAGACCAGGATCCAAGACTTTAGTTACAACCAAGCCATAACAGTAAATTTACAAAAGTTAAGGCACGTTTTACAAAATAAAGCAGAGCTTAGTTAAATAGTTCAGCGGAAGCACATCAACAAATTACATGTTTAGTTTGACAAAATAACAAGTTCAAATGTTCAAAATGCATATTCCCCAAAGGTTAACAAGTCAAGTGTACTGCCGCCATCCGTGCCATCCATGATCCACCTAACGACCTGAAAAGTATCCATCAATCAAGTGTCAGCTAAAGGCTGGTGAGTTCATTAATACAGTCTACACAACACCATGTAGACCAAAAATGTATACGAATAGTAGAAAAACAAATCGTAATCTAATTATACAAGTTGCAAGTATTATCCGTATCAATAGGTAGCTAGCCTATGCTTATGCTCACCTGAACGTTAGAAATCAAAGCTGACAATGTATCACAGGCATAACCTATGTAGTCTGCCTTCCCCGTGTCTTTCCCGATCACGGTAAACCTAGGCTAATATTGGTCTCAGTCCGACCGCCAGTCGGGAGGGTGCATCCTGTGAACCGCTGAGCGGGGGTGTCAATCCCCAGTAGATCTACTCAACATTACCTCGCTATTCTATATTAATGGCCCGATAAATAAGGACTTTTGGTATTAAAAGCAATTCAGTGAAACATGTGATATATGGTGGATAACTACTTAAGTAAAGAAATACCTTTACCGTTTTGCTGCCATCCTTTACCGGATGCAACTATAACAGTAAGTGAAACTCACCTTAGGGTGCACTGGTATGCGGCACTTGGTTCTACAAGTTGGTCAAGATCGACCTAATTGGGTAAATATGGCCTAACTGGATTAGAAGCTGTCACTAGGACTAATAATAACACATAAGCACCCGAGCAAGTTTCATGCGTTCATACAAGTCATACTAAGCACATACAAGTCCCAATTTGGGAGCAAATCAAGTAATTGCAACTTAAGTCAAAGTTGACCCAGAAAGTCAAACTTTAAGTACCTATCTAGTGACATAGCAAAAATCCACATTACTTGCAGTTAACTCCTTAACTTTTACAGGCATATACTACACATCATTTAGGACATGTTGCAAAAAGAATCAAGTAAAAATGTTAAGAAATGAAAAGTTATGCACGTTGGAAGTTAGCATTTTCTGCATTTAGCAAACTAGTCAAAGTAAAACGAAAACTTGCATAACTCATCCAAAACATAGATTTTGAACACTAAACCTTCCAGATCTTACTTTTAATATATATACCTCATTTACAATTAACAAACTCGTCAATAAAACAAGATTAGCATGCCCAACTAAATTGGAAAGTCTACTTTTTACTAAACTGGACAGCTTTGAGTACCCAACTTGCAGCAGTGTTTTGAGTAACCAAACGGAGGTTTTAGAAAGTGTTCGAGTAGCCCATTTGAAGCTAAGATATAATAATTTACTAGGGAAAAAGAATCAACTGATTTCGATAAAAATTGAGCAAGTTATGACTGCTGCAAGTTGACCAAAAATTCTGGTCAAAGCTGTCAAAAATTTTAAGTTTGCAAATGTTTAGGATTTCAATTTCTATGTTACCATTAGATCATCTAACACCTACCAAAAAGTTTCTAACCATAATAACATGTAATTTCTGTCATGAACAAGATCATATCAAAATCATAGCAAAATGTGAATATGCGACTAGCATACAAGAGCATAAACACCCAAATTCCATAACCAAACACTCACTTGACCTCAAGAACACATAGAGCATAAATTTGGGGCAAATTTCCAGATCTAGAACTCTCAAAGATTCTGACCTAAATCAAGAGTTATCACAACTTAAACTAAATCAAGTTTCATGAGCATACAAACACTCCATTTAGCACCTAAACGCATAAAAACACACATGCAACCTATAAATTTCGAATTTCACAAGTTAGGGCTTACTAGTTAGAAGAAGAAATCGCGAGTAGGAGGAGAAGAGGAGAAGATGAAGCTGGCTTGAGTGTTCTTGTAGCTTGATTGAGCTTCCAAACTCCAAATCTTGCTCCTAGATGCTTGATTTCGTGAAACTTGCAAGTGTGTGTGTGTGTGTGTGTGTGTGTGAACGTGACAAAGAGAGGGAGAGGTGAAGCTGATGGAATCGTGAGAAATGAGGGGGAGGAGGAAGAAAATGCAGATTTTCTTTAGTTTAAAAATTACACATTTGGTCCCTCAACTTCCTTTTTAAACATAACAAGTATAAAACTCATTTTAAGTGGGTTTTTAACTAAAACTTTTAAAGTAAACATTCTAAAAATGTCTCTAAGTGTTTTTAACTTATTTAACATATAAGATTTTTTTGGGTTACATGAATTTAGCATTTACACATAAAAATATTCAATTTACGCGCGAAGTCCGGTTTTGTCTAAAAATGCAAATTCTCACAATTAACACATAAGGCCACGAATTGAGTTCACGAAACAAGTTACTAAAGTCAATTAACAAGTAAACATAATTAAATACAAAATCATTCAAATAACGGGTCTCGGGTTTGCTAATGGAACTAACGGAAAAAGTTAATGGAATTAACTTGGGAAGCTGCAATTATCACACTACACAAACTGAAGATTAAATGAGATTAAAGATTCTGTTGCGGGCCACTTGAGTTTATCATTCCACTACAAGAATGCGGGGTTGGAATCATAAGAAATTGAAGATTTGAATATGTCACTTGTTTAGGGGGAAATTGGGACCCTAAAAACTTTCAAAGTTTCATAATTAAAAAAGTGAATATTCAAAAGCAATCAGTTCAGGGATGATGGTGGTTTTTGATCTTCATGGAAAGGTGGTATATTCTGATGTTCGTGCGAACCGATATGTCAAAGTTTTCAATTATGGGTTGGAACTCTCTGTCATATGCCCGATACTTTCTTGAGTTGTGGGAAGACTTGGTCAGATTCCAGTCTGCAACGAGATATACGTTTACCGGAGTAATATATTGGGATGAATTTGATGCTGAGGGGGAATTTCCGTTATTGAAGATGCTGACCGTGTCTGTTTTCATAAAGATCAGAATGTGTTACAATTCGGTGAAGATTGAAGATTATTATCAAGATGCAGTGATGTTCGTGTATCTTTATAATTTCCGGATATGAAGTGAACCATTATCATACATGCCGGTTCCAATTGGATGGTTGTGCTTGAAGCTAGGGGGAATTTTATTGGTTGTGGAGATTGTACAAGATTCGAACCATTTCCTGCATACCTGAAGTTTCAGTCCAAGGGGAGTTTGCTGATAATGAAGATTCAAGATGTAGCAGACTGACTGATGAAGATTGCTAGAAGATCAATGTCTGGATTCGACAGTAACGTCCAAGGGGGAATTTGTTAGTGCATGAACCTTGTGTGGTCGTTACTGTTTGAATTGACGAACAGACAGATTTGAGAGTGGACAAGATCTGGGGTCCGAACCTTAGCCGAACTCCAAGTTCGGGGGTGTCCTAAGGTGGTCCGAACTCCAGGTTCGGAGGTACCCCAGTTCGGACAGAAAGTTTAGTATAAATAGTGTTATCTTTGTATTTCTGTGTAAGTTTCTGTCTAGTGTCTGTGTGATTGAGAGGGGAGGTTCTGTCCAACCTCCCCCGGAGCTTAAACGTTTGTATACTCCTTCGGTCATGTAATCATTCGACACGAACCAATGACAAAACTTCCGTCTCATCCATAGAATCGATCCGTATACGGTTGTTGTTACTGGACCAACAGGCTTAAGTCTTGACAACGATTTCGGTTCGTGATGTTTTTATTTCGTAAAAACAATAGTTCGAGTTGGTTATAACAGTTTTTCAGAAATCGGATATAGTTTTCAGTTTTGTACACGAGTTACGGTTAACGTTTTCAGTTTTGTCAGTTCGTAGCAGTTTTAAGCTCGACCGTCCAGATTGTTTAAAAACCGAATAGTTTTAAACATATGATCACTTATCAGTTTTTCCATGTCGGTTATACAAGTGTACGACACCTGTTCCGAATAAAATATAAAATACATTTTATATTTATTTTCTTGTTATTGAAATTCCATAATTAATCCATGGAATCTTTATGAAATTTACCGGTATACGCTTTAAGTACAAACGCGGGATTAGGTTTACGTCATCAGTTAACAGTTAGGCACAGTAATTAACAGTTTAAACAGTAATCAGATCAGTTAATTCAAATTAATACTTAATTAACAAGTCAAAGTAAAGAGGTTTGACCTAGGTTTTCGGAGGAGGTGTCACACCCGGGGTCTTCTCATTCCCACACATCCAAACCGCATCCTTGACTTCCTCCTTAGAAAACGGGGCAATAAGACCTTCCCCCTCACCCTGACTAAGAGAATTTATCCCCACACAATCCACCTTAGGCCGAGCCCCCCTTAGGACCATTAAACCGGTCCCTAAAATACCTCCACACCTCTTTCTTAATACTCACCGGATCCGTAACCCAACAATCATTAATCCGCAACCCATTGATTCTTCCTTTAGCTAGGTTCTGCTTAATCAAACTATGAAAGTATGCCGAATTCCCGTCCCCTTCAAGACACCATTTATCTCTAGCCTTGATCTTAGCCTCATTAACACTCCTAATTTCACAGTCATGAAGTAACGCTTTTCTTTCAGCCCACTTATCACTTTCCTCCTGACTAAGAGGACTAATTTCACTCAAACTATCGAACCAATTGCAATCCAATTCCACTTCCAACTTAAGCCCCTCCAACTCATTCGACCTGTTCTTCCTCCAAGCTCAAATCGCCCCTTTAACAGCCTTCAGCTTGGCCATAAGCCTACTATCCAGGAGCCCCAACCACACAAACTCCTCTAACAGCCTCCTCCACCACCTCTTCCACCACCTCTTCCACCCCTCTCAACTAGAACCACGAGGAGAAAAAACAGAACGGAGCAGGCCCAAAATGAGCCCCCAAACACTTCAACACCAATGGCGAATGGTCCGACCAGAGACGATAAAGAGCCGTTAAGGAAGCATTCGGCCAGGAGCTCATAAACCCATTGCAAACAAGAACCCGATCGATTTTACTAAATGATTTACCATTCCCATGGGAATAAGTAAACCGCATCCCCCAATACAGTACTCCGAGAGGCCCGCCCGATCAATGAAGTCATTAAAAACATCCGCCCCTACCTAGTTAAAGACGGAGAACAATCTATCATCCTATTCCCCAACCTCATTGAAGTCTCCTGCAAAGATCCATTTCCCAGCTCTAGACCATCTTAACTCCTCCAAACTGTCCTACAACCCTCTCTTCAGACGCTGATCATGAGGGGCATACACATTTACAACATTAACCGGAACCCTCTCCCCCACAACCGAACCCGACACCAACAAGAAGAAGTCACCTTTAATGATTTCGCTGACCAAGAACACCGCGGGATTCCAGGAACAGACAAGCCCACCAGATCTACCGTTAGCATCCACCCACGTGCTAGAGGCCCCCCACCGACCCCAGATACGATTAAACGGGATTCTATTACCAATAGATATGAAGAGAAAAACTTTGATGAACCTATGACTAATAAGGAGAGGATAACCTTACTTAATGAAAATACAGGTAATAAGAGAACAAAAAGAAATTTTTGTGGCATGCATATATTGGTATTGTAATTTTTTTAACAATTTTTTTAACAATTTTTTTAATCAATAAAGGATTAATAGGATTAAAAAGTTGATATGTAATTCCACTACTTTGTAACATTAAAAAGACTGGTTTTGTCTTACAGATGGTAAGAAAAAAACATGTAGTATTATTTGTTTATGAGTTTATTCAAAGTAAAAATTTACTTGAGATTATTTGTAATCCTTAAATTATCAGTAAAACCCACAATTGCCGCCTAAACATGAAACAAAATTATTTACAATAACAAAAAAACTTTGGCCCAAAATTTATTATTTTATAACCTTAAAAGGCATACGCACATACACGCAAACTGATTTATAGAATCATAGGCTATGTACATTTACATAATCCAAATAGGAGCAAAAATAGTACTCGTGTTTTAACCTATATCTTACTTATTGATCATCAAAATACTGTTAAATTTACCATGTTTTTCAATCCACCTTAAATTACAAATATTGAAATCATTTATTATGCATAGGTTACATTATTCTAATGATTGTTCAATTTTTTTAGGCAACTAGAAAATTAATGGTAACTTTTTTTCATTTATTTTTCTTTTTATTATTATTGCTTTAATTTTTTTTTGCTTATTTATGTATGTATCTATTTGCTTACTTTTCTTTCTCTCATTTTTATTATTACCTTTTATTTATTTATTTTTTTTATGAGTGTTTGCGTGATTTTTTCTTTCCTTTTTCATCTATTGTTGTTCGGTGTTCGCAGGTGTGCTCTTTTGTTTTTCGGTGCTGAGGGTCTCCCTAAAAGCAGTCTCTCTATTGTTTGAGGGTGGAGGTAGGGCTTGCCTATATCCCATCCTCTCCAGACCCTACTAATAACTTATTATTAGTGGGACTTTAGTAGGTATGATGATGATGAAAAATTATTGGTAAAGACCTATACATATATAGCTGGTTTGTATTTATATATAAATCCTAAACTCACGAATCCAACCCAATTTCCCATTTCCTAGCCACACAACCCAGTCACAAAATTTAGAGGAGAATAAAAAATTTAGACTATATAGTAAAAGAATTAAATTTTTGTTAGGAAAAGTAGAGAAAATTTTATAACAGGGGTAGTTAAAATATCTAGTTGATAAATGACAATAGAGTAAAGATTATTTCAAGTGTAGGTGTAGAAAATGTTAGTAAAGATGTATGAGCTGATTATTAGGGTATAAAAACTTTTAGAGTTAATTGCAAATTTTGTTCCTGTGGTTTGGGCCTAATTGCATAATCATCCAAAATGAAACTTTTTTGCATATGATACTCTGTGGTATATGTTTATTGCAAATTCAGTCTGAAACACTAACTCCGTTAGAGAACTTCAGTTAAGTCCAAGGGTACTTTTGTCTTTTTACATTAGGTACAAGTTATTAATGCTATGTACACTCATTTTATGCACACAGTTGATTTGAAATTATATTAAAGTTGAAGGGTTGTTTAAGTAAATTACCTAAACTATAAAAAATAAAAAGAATACTAAATTAAATAATACATGTATCCCACCTTCCCCCAAATTCCTAAACCTACGGCGATGGACCACCGCCCCCCTTCTCCACCGGCGACGCACCACTGTCCCCCTCCTCCACCGGCGACGCACCACCGCCTTCTTCCACTGGAGACGTTGCTCGCTCGCTCCCCCTCTTCCGACAACCACCACCACCTGGAATCAAACCCAAAAACCCATTCCTCTTCTTCTTCCTCAGATCGACATCTCCACCGTCGCCGCCTTCAACCGCCACCACCATCGGTCATCAATGCATAGACAATCGCCGCCACCATTGTAATCCGCTATGCTTTTCCTTGACCAGATTTACATGAGAATCGTGATTTTGCTTTCCCTTCAAATCCAAATCCCATTGTTCAAAATCACAGAGGTAGGTTTGTTTGTCACTAATCTTCATCATCTGTGTGTTTTGATTGACAATTTTTTTGAGAAATTGAAGTTAGGGTTGTTGTAATGTAATGTATTGTTAACGTCACATGGCTACGAGATCCTAATTGGGTCGGCGTGTAGTCCGCAGATTTTAGGGCTACGATGGCTACAATGTTGAAGGTGGTGGTGGTGGCGGTTGACGGTTGAAGGCGGCATTGCCGGTGGTCGGATAGTAGCGGGTGGGTGTGGTGGACGGAGGTGTGATAGGGTAGAAAATGGGAGAGTAAAAAATTGCAGTGGTAAAAGATCCCACTTGTATTGATTTATTTTGTTTTGATTGTTTAAATTTTATGTAGTTTAAGATATTTACATAAATGACCCTTAAACTTTAAAGACCTTTTTAATTATCTATGTGCATAAAAAGATTATACATAGGATTAATAACTTGTATTTAATGTAAAAAGACAAAAATACCCTTGAACTTAACTGAAGTAGTCTAACAGAGTTAGTGTTTAGGACTGAATTTGCAATAAACATATACCACAAAGTATCCTATGCAAAAAAGTTTTATTTTGGATGATTCTGCAATTAGGCCCAAACCACAGGGACGAAAATTGCAATTTACTCAATAAGTAAAGTAACATAATAACCATTCTAATGTGTCTGTTAAGGGAAGCACTTTTTAGCGAGATAAACACTAACACGACACTGGCTTAAAAAACAGATTCTATGAACCAACACAAATATATATGAATAGAACAATTGTGATGAACCTATAGCTAATAAGGAGACGATAACATAGGTAGAATTGCATATTTCCTCCTTTTTTTAGCTCTAATTGCATATTTACCTAAAGTACCAAAACAATTGCATATATCTCCTTTTATAATTAAATGGCAATTATACCCAATATTATATCCCTTTAAATGGCGAACAACCATCACAGGCTCTTGATCGTTCAACGATTTCATCTTCGCTTAAGCAACCATCGTCGATTTCAAATTCAATTTTGCACAGTGTGGGTTGCTATCAAGGTACTGTTGTTAAACCTCATCATAGCAATCGAAGCTTCTTAAATCACCCATTCTATAATCAATTTTTCATGTTCTATTTAAAGCAATTGGCGGTTGTTAAACCTCTGTTCTATAAGCTCCACAATATGGAAATATTGCTTAATTTGAGAATATAAAAAATTGGACTGGTTATTTACTTTGAAAATTGATGTTGTCTACATTCTATAATCCCATTCTATTCCAGCTTTCCTTAGAAAATATGATATGTTTAACTAAGTCTAAGCTCATGAATTCATTCAACAATTGGGAATTGAAAAGGGTCTAAGATTAAAAACACCCCAACTTTAATTAAAATAAAGTGGAGGGAATACTGTATCAATGGAGGTTAAAGGAGAAAAATGGAAGACTGGGGAAAAAAATCCGATGACAAGTTATGTCTTTCTTTGTGTGGATCTTGGTATTGGCATGGTGGCTTGCCTTGAAGAAATATATCAAAAGTATCAATTGAATTGTCATTGTTATGAAATTGTCCTTAGAAAGAGAGATAAACAGAATATGGGCAATTGCATATTTCCCCCTACAAACTTAAAAAATTACATATATACTCGACTTAAAAATTCAATTGCATATATATCCTTCCTAAGTGAAAAATATTGCAGATTTACTCATTTTGATTTATTTTAATTAAAATAAGTTATAGAATGACTATTTTAGCCTTACTTACTCAAATATTATAAATTACATATATATATATATACCCATTTATCTTTTTACTCTTTTAGTAATTTTTATGTTTTTTTTTCACTAACTTTTTCATGCATGTTTAGTTACTTTTTTATCATGAGCTTAGAAAATCATTAAATAAAAATCAAACGTATGGTACCAAAATACAAATCCAAATAGTTTAATTCATTTAGGTACCGACATATTAGTTCAATATGAAACAACACACGCAAGGGCAACCCGTCGAAACCGTAACTTAATTTTTAAGCTAGCATCTATGAGATCACACTTAAATTTAACAAAACATTCGGTATTTGATCTTTATTCCCGACACAAGCTTCATCAAGATTTGAGTTAATTTCTTGAGAAAAAAACACATTTCATTTATTACTATAGCTCAGCAAAGAGTACAACAAGAAATACTCAAAAGATATAAAACACACCAAAAGAGGGTACCGGCATAGACTACGATGATCGCTTCGTGTAAACTCTCAAGCTCACAAAATGTTACTCATAATGGGTTTCATTTACTCCCTAGCTCACAAAAGGTTACTCATAACGAGTTTCATTTACTCACAAAAGCTCACACATAATATTTAACACAAAGGATCACTCATGTAAAGCAATAGACAAATTGAACATGACAATTTCATAGAATGCAACTCATTTGACATGTTTAACCATGTTCATTTAACATTTTACAGTGAATCAACTCACACCATGACTTAATTCAATATTGATACCATTACACTGCTGAGACAATAACATTCGATTGAAATTTATCAAAATCATTTCAACAAACACCTCGCATTCAAAAACTCTAACCAATATTGATACAATTCGCATTGCTGTGACATAGATTTTCCAGAATTTCATTATCTTTTATACAAACAAGTAAAATACTAAATTCATACTATGGTGAAAGAAACTTACCAACTTTTGCTCCATAAGCTTGTCCACACAATGTTTCTAGTGCACCTCCCATTCCAAGATACATGTAATTTGAAGCAGCCAGTAAGTTTTCTAGATGACATATGATTTGTAAACAATTCATTATCACCCTTTGTAATATAAAGTAGGCTCCTATTACCAAATTTTGTATCATAATTGAAAACCAATACAATTTGTCCAAATTAAAGAGCAAAATTAAATAGGTATGTTAACTCCTGAGCAATCGATTGCTTCTGCTGGTTCTATTTAAGTTCCACACAAAATCGTAGAAGCAAAGGGAACCACAAAATCGTAGAATGAATAAAAAGCAATTAAACCGAAAATCGCAGGTTAAAGTAAGTCACAAAATTGACTTACAGCTTTGCATTTAAAGGGAATTAGCGAATCAAGAAACTAACCAAATCGTCAACAAAAACAACAAGCCCAAAATTGACATACCTGATTTGCTTGTTGAGTCCAGAACCATCGTCTGTTGCTTCCACCTGGTGTTAGGAAATCTTCCTCAGCGCTTAGTGGTCGTTCTTCAGAGTTGTTAGTCATCTTGACATTTTTTTGTGGTAAGCTTTTCCAAGATAGACACTCAGTTGTCAACCCACGACATGAAAGAAGAATAGAATATGTTGTAAACATTTGTAAATTACGCATAAATGTATGTAATCTCCCTTTTTGGGTATCAAATCCAATGCAATAAATCATTATAAAAATAACCACGGGATCATATCATGAACCAAGTAGCATATTCATATACAAGGAGTTCCTGATTCAGAATGTAATGCATTTGTAGCGAATAGAGATGTGTACCAGATAATATGTCATGATTGTTGTTAAAAATACCGTGTGGATGGCGCCAATACAAAATTGGGCTACCAAGGATAACTGGATAGGTAGAGGCCTAGAACGAGTTATCAAGGCAGATCGACTACAAGGTGGGGAATTGTCGGATTGATCTAAAGCTCATCAAACCCGAATCGATCTAGGTGGTGCGTTTCCTCATCTGATTGTTTCCTAAGTTTCTCTGTTCTCGTTTGTTAGTTGCTTTAGTCCATTAAATTAGTTACTTAATTCTTGAAAAACCAAAATCAAATTCTCAAATTTCCATTCTTAGGTCCTAGGTTGTGTCTAGCTAGAATAGTGTCCTTAAGGTTCGATAATCCAAGTCTTCCATAGCTAAATTATAATCTGATAGGTACACTTGCCTTAAGGGTTTGGTAAAGTTAGGTTTTTCGGGAAAATTTAGGTCTGTCTAGGTCTAGGTTTTAATAGTTATTTTTAGGTACATTCTGAATACATCATGGTCGGTCGACCTTGACTTGGTCGAATTGTCTGTCGGCCTATCGTCAGTTGACTTTTTGGCTTGTTGTAAGTCGATCTTAACTTGGTCGACTTATCACTCGACCTTCTTCTTTGTGGTTAGTGGACCTTGACTTGGTTGACTTATCTGTCTGAGGTTGGATGTCCGGAACATGTATGCATGTGATGTCATTCGAACTGGACATACGCCATTAGCCCCTAGTCCGATGTATAGTGGTCTGGACACTGTTATCAGACTCGGAGTAAAAATGTTATCTTTGTCTTTCGATTGGATGCTTTTGGTTTGCCATGTGAGCCGAGTACTGGTTTTCCCAATTGTAGCCCTTATCAATTCTGAGAATAACACATTTTGATGTGGTCGGTAGGGGAGTAGGTAAGGATCTAACCTTGGGTGTGTTTCATCAGTTTTTTATGATGAGTCTCCTAGGCGATTGGTTCACTATGGACCAACGCCGAGTCAAATACGAGGATGGTACTGTGAGTCCTTATTATTTGTCTCGGGTGTCGAGTGAAGTGAAAATTTTCAAAGATAAGTTCTTTTGGGTTTTAGATAAGATCTTGGATGTAGTAATTCCTTAGAAACCTACCAAGCCTCAGTCGAAGCCATGTAAGGCTCAGGAGAAAGGGTTTGATCCAGATTTAGTGAATAAGCTGGTAAAGCTCTAGATTCCATTGAATCCGTTTCCCGAGAGGGTGTTAGTATTGACCGACTTGAGTCAGAATTGGTTATCAGTTAACCGAAAGCCAGCCTTTAAGTATGATGGTGTGGGTAATGCCTTGTTGTTCTTTTAATCTGATTGCGTTGTCTGTGTTAGAGCATGTTTTGATGTCTAGTGCTAGGTCTAGGTGTTTTGTCTATGTAATTAATAATAGTTTTGTATAAACTGGTCTCAACGTACCAGTGGCGGACCAGATGGTACGCACGAACCATCTGGTACGTTGGTTAGTTGGTACACTGGACAGTTTGGTATTAATAGGTAAGTTCGTTTAGAGGGAGTTAAGTTGTGAGAGTTATTGCTTAACTGTGTGTTTTTCATGTGTGTTCTCTCTGTAATCTCTCTCTTGTAAATGAGCTTGTGGTCTAATCGAAGAATCGTTTATTTACTTGTTGTGTAACGAATCTGATTACAATCATGCATTAGCAAGATCATATACGTGTTTTTACAGTCTGCTAAATCATGTGCTTATGTTGTTTTTACTTTGATTTTTGTAGACATGGACCTTCTATCTTTTATTAGCTTGGAGAGAGCATTGTGCAGGGTAGCAAACTCCTTGGTGAGGATGAAGAGCGCCCTGTTGAGGCGACAAGGAAATATTGTTTTGAGTATTTTACCATTAAAGATGGTGTACAATCCATAACTGGGCATGCAATGTGTGGTGCAAGTGATGAATTGGTCATCCAGGAGGAAAGAGACTCCAGGAAGGGGAAGAAGAGTTGAAAGAGAAAAATTTCTGAGAAGAGTGAGAAAGTAGAGAAAGGTAGTAAGGTGGAGAGGCCAATGCAAGTGAAGCATGTGGCTAAACAGGCAATTTCATCACCCATCCAAACAAAAGGTTGAAAGGACCTAAGGGCGAGTCGGAGTCTCCGACTGCTAGCCCAGAGGGTGAGCCCAAGTTGGTGGATGAGGGTAGTGACTCCTCTGAGACGGAGGGTTGGTCGGGGGCGAGTGACAACCAGGAGGGAAATAAGAAAGGTGACAGCGATGATGCCAAGGTGAAGAAGGCAACTGATATCCCGACCACTGTGAGTTTTACTTCTCTCCCCTTGATTTGTCAGAGTCTGATTGACAGCTTTTACGATTTTCTCTGTGATCTACAGGAAGGGCCTGCTTTTGGTGTTGGCACTTTGATTGGTCCGAAGGGTCGACCTGAAGTTGGCCGAGTGTTCAAGGGGTTGCCCAAGATAACTGGGTACCTATTGGATGTTGTTCCTGGCGTATGGGCTGATTCTGTCGCATCTCCTTGCCGAGAGTTAAGCCATAAGGTTGTTGGTCATATCTTCTATCCCAACTAGAAGCTAAAGAATGAGTTTCAGCTTAATACTCTCTCTTTGTGTCATGACTTCGCTCGTTTGTCTATCGCTTCGGGTGAGGTGATTCAGCTGGAGAAAGAAGCACATATTGAAGCTCGACATAAAGCTTACTTTAAATTGACCCGGGCTTATACTGTCGGCGTGAATATGATTAGATGGAATGCCTAACTTGAAAGGGATTCGAACAAAGCAAGACTTAAGCTCGATGCTCGGGAAAATGACTTGGCTACCCTGAAGAAAGGGTTAAAGTCTCTGAAAGCCCAACATGTTGATCTTGAGGCTATGTCAAGTTTGAATGAAGAGTTGGAGAAAGTAAGGGCCGAGGAGGAAGCCATCGAGGAGACAAATGCTTCGCTGAAGCAGTCGGTTGCGACTTGTGTAAGGCCCGGAGGATGACTCCCATCGTTTTGATGCGGAGATTGCTGAGTTGAAGCTCGACATGAATAGGGTCGAGGCTCTTTATAATGGAGCTATTGCTCGGGCCAAGACGTATGGCAATGACCGGTAGTGGCTTATTGAGGATGGTTTCCATTGCGTTCTTGACCAACTGACGAAAAGTGCCGAGTTTTGAGAGCCATTGGGCAAGTTGCAAAGTGTTGTGATGGCACATTGTGCACATCTTAGTTATGTGGCTGGGTATGACCAGGCCACCTTAAGGAAGCCAAAAGTGGCTAGTCGGTATTATAAGCCAAACACTGAGAGTGACTTGCAGTCTGCTGCTGAGAGCCATACGAAGGTGACCTATCCATATTTAGATGCTTTGGCCGACTGTACCAACAAAACAATGGATAATTTTCACGCAATCCGACCAAGAGTTATCCGACTGGCTACTGCGGTGGATCAAGGCCAAACATCCGGAGCTACAGCGTCGACCGCAGGTGGGTCGGACTCGGTTGTTGTTCACCCGAAAGCTTAGTTAGCTTGCTTTGCTTGTGCTTTATTTGTTGCTTTCCTTGCCCCTTCGGGTATGCATTGTAATCAATTTTCGTTGTCTGAAAATGGAAATCTTTTGTAGTTATTGTTGTGTTGTGTCTTGGAATTTGTTGTATCTATTCCTATTGTTTGTTGCTATACTTGTTACAATCTACCATGTAACTGATGTTAAAGCATGGC
This sequence comes from Deinandra increscens subsp. villosa, assembly GCA_039602395.1. Classification (NCBI taxonomy): domain Eukaryota; kingdom Viridiplantae; phylum Streptophyta; class Magnoliopsida; order Asterales; family Asteraceae; genus Deinandra; species Deinandra increscens. Next base: position 8,537,675 of record JBCNJP010000025.1, on the reverse strand, counting down.
CAACATTAAGGGTCGGCCATCTCTTCTATAGCTCACTTGTTATATTAATCGTAGAACATTGTTGAAATTACACAAGTGCTAATGTCGGCCTTGTAGCCAACATGTTACATTAACATAAAATAATGTTGAAATTAAACCAAGTGTTGGGTTAGGCATTGTGGCTAACAGATTATATTAACATAGAACAATGTTGAAATAAAACCAAATGTTAGCGCCAGGCGTTCGTCATTGTCATCTGATGACTATGTCTTTGTGCTTATGAAGCCGACATGTGGTGCTATCGACTGTAACGAGGTCGACTCCTGTAGCATTCCTACTAAGTTTATCGGTAGTAACTGATAAATAGTTTCATTTCGTGGTTGAGATTTTGTTACGTAAGCCATAAAGGCTGAGTGGTTCGGGTTGTGACCGACAACTATGTAGGCCATAAAAGCCGAGTGGGTCGAACAGTGACCGAGCGCCACTATGTAAGCCGTAAAGGCTGAGTTGTTCAGTTTGTGTCCGCCCACGATGTAGGTCATAAAGGCCGAGTGGATCAGTCAGTGACTGAGTACCACTATGTAGTATGTAAGCCGTAAAGGCTGAGTGGTTCGGTTTATGACTGACCACGATGTAGGCCATAAAGGCCGAGTGGGTCAGTCAGTGACTGAGCACCACTATGTAAGCCGTAAAGGCTGAGTGCTTCGGTTTGTGACGGACCACGATGTAAGCCATAAAGGCTAAGTGGGTCAGTCAATGACTGAGCACCACTTATGTAAGCCATAAAGGCTGGGTGATTCGGTCGATGACCGGGTACCATAATGTAAGCCGTAAGGCTAAGTGGTTCAGACGATGATCAAGCACCACAATAGAAGTCATAAAGGCTAAGTGGTTCAGTTGACGACTGATTTCACACCCCGATTTTTCCGATTAAGTGGGCATGTGACGTCATGGGGTCATAGTCGTGGATACAAGGAACAACCTCTATCAGTCTCATTTACGTTTGAAAACCAAGTAGTTATCAAAGTTGCGGCAGATTTCATAAAAGATAACATTGTCTTACAATACTGAAAATGATACATTAAGATAGAAATTACGAGTGTTCATGATTTATTTAAATAGAAAAGGGGTGACCATGACTCCATCACTAATGCAGGCCCTAGTAGTTGATAGACTTCCCATTTGCACACCGAGAGCGATTCTTAGCATGAGTTTAAAAGGTCAACGTAATGTTGGTGAGTTCACAGGTTTAGGACTCTACAAAATGTTTTGTAAAACAGCTAATGATATACAAGATATTATAATGGTTTACCCGTCGTTGCATTGATCTACCTGTACCTTGATTTCGAACACTAACAGATTTACCCACCTATGGTATCTTCCCCAAGAAATACCAATGCCATAGAATAACTGACATGTACCCCATGACTGTTACGGTGAGTCAGAATTGGAGCTACCAATTAGGGCAGAGTTGTCAACCCAAATAGATCTATTCACTAGTTATCGTTTCGTTAAAGGAACAAACTGAAATCAATTGATGCTGGGATTTATAGCAATATGGTGTATAACAAATTACTACGAAAGGGGTGTGAAAGAACAGATAATCAATAAGGCGTAACAGTTATACCATAATATCAAGTAAAAAGATTTGTTTGATCATGATTTCTCCCCCATAGTATTTAAACAGTTTTAAAAGAAAGGGGCCGTGAAACTCACCTCTTCAATGTGAATGATCGTGATAGCTGATACGAGCCGTAAATGACCGTTGTCCTAATATCAATATTAATATAGAACAAGTCTTAGGTCTTGATTTAATTGGATAACGTTTTAGTTAACCAATGATCCTGGTGGAGTCTTGACAATTTATTCGTGTTTGCATGTTTGGAAAACCCGTTTGAAATATTTATTAAAATAAATATTTGTGCTATGATAGTACTTATAACTCCATAGACATATGATAAGCGTAAGTTATAAGTTAATCAATTGTTTAAGTTATGGTATATACAATATATATATATATATATATGTATACTTATGTCACTTTTCATTCGTCGTGATAAATAATAAGGTGTATTATTTATTTCGATGCTTCTTTAAATCAACACTTGCATTTGAAACTTGTTGATAAAAGAATTGTGTGTACAAGTTTGCTGAACCATTGTGTGCCGGACCGTCAGTGAATTTATACTGTAAATAAACATAGATGAAAAAAATGTTTATTTTAGGTCTATCCGTAAACATCGATAGAATATGTTTAGAACGGACTTGGATAATTATAATAATAGTAGTTGTTATTATCATATATTCAGGTCTTTAACCGATATTATTCTTATCGGATATATTCTACGTATTTAAGCAGCCATAATGATTAAACAGGTTTAATTTATACAAAATGTTTAGTCGAATATTTGGACAAATGAATGTGCCTTAAAGCATTTATTTTATGAAAATAAAAGTCTGTAAGTTAGTTGTTATTTTTCTACAATCCGAAATAGGTCCGACCTTTGGTCACCATTTGTTTATCCATGGTTTTCTTACCATTTTACGTCATTAGTCCGAGGGTTTTAGGATACCTTTCCATAACGTGCTTATCACATGATTTTTATCCCAAATTATGTTGTGTCCATTTGTTACTTATCATAAACGCAATCCATCAAGATTTTAATCAATAGAAGTGTATATTAACACATAATAAGTTATAACAATATATAAGCATGTGGTTAAGTTAAAGACTTTGTTGATGGGTTTCTTTTCACCTGAATACTTATGATATTTAGTTAAGAGTTCTTGATTGTATTTAAGCACAAGTTAACATAACTCATGATCAACTTAGGTCATTATACCTATTTTAGGGTTTCTTGTTTATGAACCAAAAGAATAACAAGAAATAGCATTTCGTGGCTCAATCTCGAGTGTAAATACTCCCGGGTATGCCATTCGGCTCATCACTCGTTTTTCTAACTCGAGACCCACAATTGTGACAATATTAAGCCCCGAGGGCATTACATTGTAGTTTAATCCACGAAATGTACAAAGAAGGAAAAGGAAAGCTTACCATTTTATGTGGGGTTTTAACCCGAAAGAAAGCTAGATCATCAAGACTCGAGGGGTTTCATCGATGTAACATTTCATGTAAAAATGTAAAGGAGGGGAGGTTAGGAGCTTACAACGAGAAAATCCTAGTGGTGGTGGTGATCGGAACCGGTGGTGGTGGCGGTAACCTTTTGCGGCAGTCCCGGTGGTGATGAAAATGTGTGAGCGTATGATCGTCTACTCAATGGTATAGAAATCAATGTAAAACGAAAGTGAACACAAGAGTAAATACAATGAAGCTTGTATTAGACCACATAGTTCACATACAAGATTTAACCAAGAAGCCCCTAAACTATACACAAAACAACTATTTATAGTAGCTAAACCCCGACTGGCCGAACCTCAGGTTTGGACAAGGTTCGCCCGGTCCGAACCTAGAGTTCACCTAGGGTTCGTCCAGAACCAAACTTGTACATCTTGTCTTGTACTCGATACTTCACATGACGATCAGGAACTAGGTACTAAAAAACTCCCCCTCGGCATGTGAAGTACTGATCCTTCCATTAAAACTTGTATCTTGAATCCTCAATCAAACTCTCCCTCATCTTGACGATGAGTTCAATCTTGAATACTTGATATTGCATCGTGTGTAGTTTCTTTATCAACAATCTTCAGATGACTTGAAGTTGTGATGTTTTCTTTCCACTTATAAACCTGCCAACATAAATAATCTTGGCGCAAAACGTCTCTTTAAGACTCCAAGATATCATCATTTTGATATTTGATTTCGTATTCTGTGTTGATCAATCGAAAAGAAATAAGAAACAAAATCTTTTTAATTTTTGGAAACTTTATATCAAAACACACCTAAAATCTTTTTGGTATTTTCTGATATGAAAAAATAAATGCAAAACAAAATCAGACACTATTTTTTGTCTTTTGTGAGAAAGATCACAACTTGGGATCATATTAGACATAACATGCTGAACTACACTTCAGTTTCGATTATTGTAGCACATAAGCCATGTCGATTGCAGATATAATTTTTCCAACTTTAAACTCAGGCAAAATCATACTCATAACATCTGGATATGTTATAGTATTGATTAGATTTGCTTTGACCAGTGTACCCCACACTATCAGACATACTCAGATATGCTTTTGCTTATCACACTTTGTGATTTCATTTGTGATTTAATTACATAATGATGGTATCCATGATATAGTCAACTGTGTTCCATGCAAAAAGAAATAAGAACGTTAAATCGTCTACCTTTAGGTTGATCTTTCGATACGCAGATAAGGCCTCGAATTTAACAAAATAAGAAAATAAAACAAGTTAAAATTGTATAACCCAACAACAATTAGGTCGGTCTTGTGGACATGCAGAGAAAGTCCGATGAGTTATACGAAACACCAAAGAAAATAAAGCAGAACGTCAAACGAACAACAATTAGGTCGATCTTTCGATACGCAGAGAAAGTCCGATCGTTTGACAAAATAAAGAAAATCAAACAAGTTTAAATCTTTGCAAAATGAACACACGTATACACAGTGACTTCTCATTTTATTTTTCACATATCTTTTTCTTGATATATCATGAGATATGCATCAAGATGTTGTCCACTTGGTCAAGCCTCAGATTTAGTGTATATCACTTTTGAATACTTTCTGATTTGCCAAGCCTACCTTACACATCGATCAAATAGTCTTATGGCTTTTTCATCTATTTTATCCATGAGTCAGACGATGTCAGACAATATACCATCATTTCCCAATCATGTCGGATACAATTTCTCATTTTTCAATGTTTTTGGATTTTTCAAAATTCTCCCTCTAAAAATGACAATTCTATTTTTAGATTTTCATTTTTAACATTTGAAAAACAACACAGTATTTTTGGATTTTTTAAAAAACAAACTCCCCCTCAAAATGAGACGGAGTGAAAAACAAATCAGAAATTGATCAACCAACACGAATATTTTCCGTTAAGCATTTTGAAAAACCAATTTGATTTGGAGATTCAATTTAAATTATCACAGATATTTCACAATCAACAATTTTTCAATCACCGAAAGGTCTTCTTGAAATACCTGCTGAAGACAGAAATAACACTATTTTTAATGTTTTTTTTTTTTTTGATTTATCTTCCACAGTGCAGGAACGGCAGACAGTCACAAAAACATAAGTAATCAATAAAAATCCTTTTGATCTTTTAAGACAGACAAAAATTGACACTAGACAATCACAAACAAAAAGTTTAGGTCAAATCAGGGTCAAAATATAAAATGAGTCAAAAAGCAGATAAAAGTAAAATTAAAAAAAACAGAGATAATACTTCTAAGCAGCTAAACCTATAAAGTTAAGATACTAACATACTAGAGAATGGAGAAAGCTTAGTCATAGTTTATCATGCCTACTGCACTAACCAGAAAGTTAAACCTAGACATATCAAAGGGTTTTGTGAATAGGTCTGCTAACTGGTCATCGGAGCTAACATGGACTAAAGTGACTAGCTTCTTCTCGGCACAATCCCTAATGAAATGATATCTAATCTCTATGTGCTTAGTTTTAGAATGCTGAATAGGATTTTTAACAATAGAAACAGCAGCAGTATTATCTATATGAATAGGGGTACCCATGAAGTTCAAACCATAATCCAGAAGCTGATTCTGAATCCAAAGCACTTGAGAGCAGCACGATGCGGCAGCAATGTATTCCGCTTCAGCCGTTGAGACTGACACTGTTGTCTGCTTCTTGCATTGCCATGAAACTAACCGGTTTCCCAAGAACTGAGCTCCTCCCGTTGTCGACTTACGATTGAGTTCACAACCAGCATAGTCACTATCTGAGAAGGCTCGAAGATCGAAGGATGGGTCTTTAGGATACCAAAGTCCTCTGTTTGAATTGGACCTCAAGTATCGAAAAATCCTTTTCACAGCTAGTAAGTGCGATTCTTTTGGCTTGCATTGGAATCGGGAACATAGACACACTCCATACATGATGTCGGGACGGCTGGCTGTCAGATACATGAGAGAGCCTATCATTGACCTGTAGAGATGCTCATCCACACAAATACCTTCCGGATCCTGATTAAGTCTATGACGCGTAACGACGGGTGTAGAAAAACCCTTAGAATCATTGAAACCAAATTTCTTCAGGATTTCTTTGACATACTTCCCTTGGCTGATTAAAATACCATCCGGTGTTTGCTTCACTTGAATTCCCAGAAAGAATGTCAGTTCGCCCATAGCACTCATCTCAAACTTCTTTTTCATCAGATCCTCAAATTCGTGACAGAGAGCAACATCTGTTGAGGCAAAAATGATGTCGTCAACGTACACTTGTACTAACAGCTTGTCTTTACCAACATGACGAATGAAAAGAGTCTGATCAATGACACCCCTTTTGTAGCCATTTGACAGCAGATAAGTTGACAATGTCTCGTACCATTTCCTCGGGGCTTGGTGTAGACCATAAAGAGCCTTATCCAACTTGTAACATTTCTTGGGAAAAGATTTGTTCACAAACCCCGGAGGTTGGTCTACGTACACGTCTTCGTCGAGCTCACCATAGAGAAAGGCGGTTTTCACGTCCAACTGATAGACGGTGATGTTCATTGACGCAGCATACGCCAAGAAAATCCGGATTGCCTCTAGACGAGCGACTGGAGCATAGACATCGTCATAATCAATGCCATCGATTTGCTTATACCCTTTTACAACTAATCGGGCTTTATTCCTTATAATGATTCCACGGTCATCTCTTTTGTTCTTGAAAATCCATTTGACAGGAATGGGTTCCAAACCTTCTGGCGGGTCCACCAAGTGCCAGACCTTGAGCAGTTTGAACTGAAGAAGCTCTGTTTGCATCGCATCAATCCAATTTTCATCAAGAAGGGCAGCAGCAACAGTAGTAGGCTCTTCTTGTGATATGAAACAAGAAAACAGACATGTGTGCAGATCCTTAGTTTTACTCCTAGTGAGACGCACATCAACGGGACCAATGATCTGACTAGTGGGATGATTCTTATGAATCCGAGTCTCTTCAACAGCAGGTGCTGGAATAGACGATTCTAGATTCCCAATTTGAAGATCGTCGCCTGGGGTCTCTCCAGTTTCAATTTCAGATATGTCATCTGAATCTGACTCATGAGTTTCAGCTTCATTTCCAACTAAGTTTTCTGCCTCAGTTGTTGCTTGTGCTGGTTCTATCTCCACAATTACTGGCTCGAGAGTCTGAACTGAGGGCTGATCAGGTAAAGAAGTTGTCGTAGTCGCTTCAGTGACATCAGTTGATGGTGTTGACTGTTCTCCCCTTGATATCGTCGAAGTATCAACCGAATAGATGGAATCCAGGATAGACGAAGTAATTGGAGCAAACATATCAACAGAAGGAAGAACTTCTTCATTTACTTGTTCAGCTTGATTTGACAATTTACCTGCAACATCAGACTCAAGCATGTTAAAAGTAGAAGAAAAAGTCTCAAGGTCATACATGCTATCAGGAGCAGGATCTCTAGTATTCTGAGCATGCTCGTTAAAAGTAACGTTGCACGATTCAAGAATAACTTGAGTTCTTCTGTTAAACACTCGAAATGCTGGAGAGCTCATCGAGTATCCAACAAAATAGCCTTCATCTGCCCGAGGGGCAAATTTAGCTAACTGTTCCGACTGGATTAACACAGTACAAGCGCATCCAAACGGTTTTAATCGTTTTAAGTTTGGTTTTTCTTTTGAAAACAGCTCGAAGGGCGTCTTGTTAGCATGTTTAACCAAGAGAGTTCTATTTAGAACGTAGCAGGCTGTATTCACAGCTTCTGCCCAAAAAGACAATTTAAGGTTGGAATCAGCAAGTAGAGTTCTGGCACACTCAATGATTGTTCTATTCTTCCGTTCTGCGACGCCATTTTGTTGAGGCGTGTACGGTGAACTGAACTGTCGAAATATGCCCTTTTCATTGCAAAAAGCATCAAACGTCTGATTCTTGAACTCTGACCCATTATCTGATCTGATGACTTTAACTCGCTCTTTGCACCGATTCTCGATCCGCGTTACAAAATCCTTCAAGATCTCAGCTGTCTCAGACTTCTCTCTCAGGAAGAACACCCACGAGTATCTGGAGTAATCGTCGGTAATAACCAAGCAGTACGACTTTCCCCCTAAACTGTAGACGTTCACTGGCCCGAAAAGGTCGAGATGGAGTTGTTGAAGAATTGCCGTAGTCCTTCCAGGTGGCTTTGGCTTGTGAGACGTCTTGCGCTGTTTACCTTTCAAACATGCCACACAGTTATCGGTATGGATGAATTCCTTCTCCGGCACACCGACCACGTGTTTTCCTCTTACAAGACGGTTCATGTTTCGAAAGTTCACATGTCCCATTCGCCTATGCCATAAAGTTGAGTCATCTTCCGAAGCCTTTGCCAAGAAACACGCTACTGAACCAGTCGGCCTTGCAGCAGACATATCTAAGGCGTACATATTCCCGTTTCGTTTTGCACGAAATAGAATTTGATCTTCGGGAACCTTGAATCCCGGCTTCAGGATATAACACTCCTTATCATCGAATAACATCGGCATTTTGTTGTCGCAAATCTGCGATACACTGAGCAAGTTGAACTTCAGATTAGAGACCAGATTCACTTTGTCAAACGAAATTTCTCCATTAGATAAAAGACCGTTTCCTATTATTCTACCACCACGAATATCACCCCCAAAGGCAACAGAACCGCCATGAGTTATCGTTTTGACATCAGATAGCAGGTCCTTGTTCCCTGTCATGTGCCTAGAGCAGCCACTGTCCAAGTACCATATGTTCATAGCACTCCGGGCCGTTCCCTGCACATGAAAAAGAAAGTGATTAGTTCAAGGATGGACCCTGGCCAAATTGACCAGGAGCCTTCTTCTTAGGTGCTTTCGAGGTGGAGGGAGCAGTTGGTGCGTTCACAACAGCAGGAGAGGCAGATGAAGCAGCCTTAAATGTAGCAGATGGTCGAGGAGCCGTGACAGGTTGTTGAACCATGAGAGGCCTAGGAATGAATCCCGGCCTAGGTCGAGGCGTCCAGGACCTAACAGGAAAAGTGTTTGGTGCAGTCATTCTCATTTGTTGTTGAACATTTGGCCTGAACGTATTCACACCCCTACCGAGACCACGTGGCACATACGGGGCCTGATTTGGAATGTAGGGCTGATTTGGGTAAGACTGTTGAAACATGGTGTCAAGACGCTGATCCACGTAGTCTTCCCCATAATTCCCATAATACATTGGAGCCAATTGGTTTCCTTGCGGACCTACTTGCTGCTGTTGGTAGAAATGGGCAGGAGGCACTGGAGCATTGTTGAAGTCAGAGTATCCTGTATTGTAGACACAAACCCTGGCATCATGATGCGGGTTTCCACAGACAGAACACCCTCCATTCTCGACAGTACCATTAGCAGGAATTGCAGCAGATTGTTCAACAGACTGAGGAGCCAATTGTTGAGGCTCACTTGATGTAACACCTTCACCCTTCTCATTTTCAGCAACTGGCTTCTTCTTCCGTCTTCTAGTCTGTTTCTTCTTCTTTGGTGTAGATTCATTTTCAGAAATGTTCAAATTAAGCTCACTTTGCTCAACCGTCTGATACTGATCTTCATTATCATGTGGAACTGTGATAACTGGATCACTTTGAGGTCTTTTGTTCTTTGGATTCCCAGTCTTCACAAGAATCACAGATGAAGTGCCAGCTTCATTGGAAGCAGTATGAGCAGATGATCCCTTTTGCTTAAGAAATGATGGCTGAGGTACAGCTTGTGCAGCTGGAGATGTTGCGATTGGAACAGAAGCAGGAGGCTTTTTCTGAACAGATGTCACCTTACCATCGGTGATTGTAAGACCGGCTTGTGTGTGCATGACAGTCTTACCATGTTTTAAAGCCATTTCTGCGAATGCCTTCGCAAAAGCATCATCATCGACAACTTGCTGCGAATCGAGTTTCACATTTTCAACACTCACTTTGGGCTTACGCCTCCGAACAGTTTTTATCCTTTTAGGAGCTTCATTAGTTTTGAAAACATCAAAATTTTCATTAAACAAAAATGATTGACCATTTGAGGCATTTTGAGTACAAATATTTAGAAACTCAGATTCAGCAGCCTTTAGGACACATGCTTCAGAAACAAGCGAATCAACAGAACTAACAGAGAATAGACTCAAAGTCACCAAACTTCAAGGTTTCATCAATCGGCGGGAGCCCAGAGCCAGTTTCAGTGGCAGAGAGTTGGGCTTCCATCGATTGTATATCAGAAGCACTCGGAATCATGCTTGGATCAATGAACTTAATGTGACTTTTGGGGTTGATTTTAGTTAACTCAGGGATTGTCAGGTAATTATGATTAAGTGGATGTTCAGCTGCACTATCACAAATTTCCCTTAAGAAACCCAAACCAGTTCTTAACCGTGCCATAATGTCTTTAGCAACAGCATTACCCAAGTTACCAGGATTAAGTTTCATTAAATCAATAGCTTCACGAGCTTTAGCATATTCATTTCTCAAAGAGGTTTGATTTTTCAAAAGATCCTCAATTTGAATTTTTAAAGTTGATTCAGTGTGCTTCATGATTTCAATGTCATCCTGAAGTGACTTGATTTTCTCAAGGAATTTTTCCTCATTTGCCTTGAGGATTTCAACCTGACTTTCGCTTTCAGCCGCCTTAGCATGCAATTCTAGATTGTATGTGCGGTATCTAGCGACAGTTTCAAGGCAATTTGCAGAACATAAATTTTCTTTTACCTCATCGGGAATGGATCCACGTTGGAGTTCAAGAAGTCTTTTGCTAGCTTCAGATTCGACCTCATTTTGACTTACAGCAGTGGCTGAACCAGCAGAGGGAGAAGTTCCATCAAAATCTTCATCAATACCCGCCATCAGACAGAAGTTGGTGGGGAAAAGAGGGTCAAAAACAACAGACTCATTATCCTCTTTTCCGTCAGAGTCCACCACAAGAGCGTAATCAGGCTGGTTTGCAGAATGAGATGGTGCAGAAGACGTCCAATTGTAGTTCCCATCCTCGAGAGATACCAAAGCTTTTCCAGTGCTATCAACTCTTTGTGCAGACGATGAGCTAGACGATCCTTGATGAGAGACATTTGAAGTGTTATGCTGTGGCTTCTGGTAGGAAGAGTTGCCAGTTTTCTGGTACGACTGGTTACTATTTCCACCCTGCTTCTGATAAGTGTGGTTGCTTCCACCCGAGTTGACAGGAACATTCCAAGTTTTGGGCTTAGGACATTCACGGGCGAAGTGACCGAGCTCCTGACAGTTGAAACACTGAGCTTTAGACTTATCAAAGCCTATGTTAGCATTTGAGGCAGGTTGAAACAGCTTCCTTCCAGTCTTTCTGAAAAACTTTCTTGTCCTGGCAGCAATCATTCCCATCTGCCACTTAATATCGATCTCTTCAAGATCATCAGCAGAAATCTGGTCAAGATCCTCTTGACACACAGTCATAGTCTCAATGTTGCCTGACATTTGAGAGTTCATGCAGGCAAGAAAAGCATTACACAGATCTTGATCCATGTTAGTGGAGTTTGAAGAAACAGGAGCTGACGAATGACCATAATACCCCGAAGAAGGAGCTTGAACAAATGACACACTTGATGGTTGATGAGTTGCATGAGATACTTGAACTTCAGGCTGATTTGGAGTCGGAGTTGGAGTAGAGGCAGGAACAGGTACACTGGGACCAGAAGATTGAGAAAACTGATGACTATCCTCATACATGGCAGCAGCAAATGCAGCATTGGGAGCATTGGATGACGAACCCTTAGAGGTCACATTACCCATGAGTGACCTTCCTGTGCGTTCAACTGCTCTAACCTCATAATCACGAACTTTATCAATCATGTCCATGTAATCAGCGTTGAGGAGATCAGTGCTGTCAATCAGATAGATGACATAGGAGGCAAACTCTTGAGGAAAAGAGTGCAGAATCTTCCTTATGATGTCGCCAGTATCTGGACGAATCTTCTTAGTGGTCATCTCAGTGATGATCCTGCAGAATCGTGTGACATGTGTCTCAAACGACTCTCCAGGCCTGTGAGCAAAAGTATTGAAAGCGAGTTTGAGTTTCTCAAGCCTTCTCTCCTTTGTTGCTGGATTGCCCTCATACTTCTTCTCTAGGCCTACCCAAATCTCATGTGCAGAAGTAGCATCCCGAAACTGATGCAACAGATCATCATTTATGGCCATCTTGATACAACCCAATGCACGCCTATCAATTTTCAACTGAGCATGTTCACCTACAGTCAGCTTGTCCATGGGCTTTGGGAGCATCCTCTTCTTAGTGTTAGGTGGGTCAGCAACAGTAGGAACTGCAACACCAGTAGCAGGTGTTGTAGCTTCTTCAACTTCAAACACAGCTGGACCATTGAGAACTGAAGTAAGTAGGTCAAAATCCAAATATTCCAGAAACAGTATGAACTTCCCTTTCCAGTCATCAAAGTCACTAGCACCCATGAGTTTTGGAGGGCGGTTGTTTCCTTGCATGACCGGAGTGAAATGATTTCCTTCAGACATCTCAGATGAGACAGAAACAGATTTTCAGCAGAAAATTGCTAAAACGGGCCGAACGAAGAACAAGAGCTCCAAATTGCTTGTAAACACGAAGATTGCTTGAATTCACACAAATCCTGCAATCATAAACATTAATGGAGTAATTAAACACTAATATTTAGGTGTAAACAGCAAAATTTGAAAAATTCAAATTTTTGACTTAGTCAAAATTTTGAACAGCTTGTTCTTGAGCAAGTTCAAATCACCAAAAATCAAGTTTCATCAAAATGATGTTTGAAGGCATCAATAGATGCGAAATCATGTTAGGATCAATTGCTTCAACTAACACAAACCTCAAAAATCATTCTAAGTGACCGAAAATCAATCAAACAGTGATTTATGTGAAAAAGTTTCAAAATCTCGAAAAATTGCCCATTAAATCTTCAAAACTTGATGTTAGGAAGCGAAATCTGTGCCTATGATTTCGGTTTTACTATACTAATACTCGAAAATCCATCAATTTCAGCAAAGAATCATCATAAAAACAAATTTGAAAAATTTTACTCAAGAACAGTGAATAGTTACGGCCGAACCATAAACTCACTGAATTCAAAAATTGACAATCAAAACTTGAAATAAACAGAAATCTAAGCATGTTTTTGAGTTCCTAGAGTGATTTCTACCAAGAATCAACTCTTAGATCTAGCAAAAACAACCAAAATTGATAACTCAAATGAGATTTCTTCATTTTTGAGAAAACTTCAAAAATGAAGAACAAGGCTCTGATACCAATTGTTAGGACCTGATTTGAGCACAATGTTCTCATTTGATTCATCACACAGGTGCGGAAAACAAGTGTGATGATCAATCTTGGTTGATTTCACCCCATAGATCTCTAAAGCTCAAGAACACACACAAAATACACCAAGAACACACACACAAAGGCTCTCTTGTAGAAGTGACCAGGAGGAACACGTATTAGGGTTTTCACTTTGGTATTTATACTACAAGAGAGCCTGGGACAAATAGAATGTTTGACATCAACCAATCATTGCATAGAATTCAGCAAAATATTCTAACAGAATATGAAGTACGCTAAGCATATAAAGAAGTACGCTAAGAATTAAACAAGTTCGCTAAGAAGTTCGCTAAGCATTAACAAGTCCGCTAACAAGTTCGCTAGACACAAACAAGTCCGCTAACAAGTACGCTAAGCACAACTTAAGTACGCTAGGAACAGTTTAAGTTCGCTAGGAACAAATCAAGTTCGCTAGGAACAAATCAAGTTCGCTAGGACAGTTAACAAACAAGTGCGCTAAGTACAATGACAAGTTCGCTAAGAGTTAATCAAGTCCGCTAAGTTCAATATACAAGAAGTTCGCTAAGGAGAAATACAAGTACGCTAACACTTAGTCAAGAACATCATATATAAACATAATCAAAGATAACAAGGTACATAATCAAAGTTAAGTACAAACCAAAGTAAAATTACAAATAAACACCAAAAGGATAAATAGTTTGTGTTGCCAACATAAATAAGTTCTAACAATTAGGACCGATTTTCACTACGAGAATGAAGAACATGGCTCTGATACCAATTGTTAGGACCGATTTTCACTACGAGAATCTCGATCTTGAGCAAGAACATGGTTCGGATGAGAAAACTCAAAACAAATGAAGAAGATGATGATGAGAAAACTTCAAAAAAAATCATCTCCACATTCGGAGACTCCTTTACTTGTAATGGGCACCCTCACTATATATAGTGAGGGTGACTGACAACAGAAAAACACGACAAATGAACGAAATTACAAGTAAATGAGATAAACATAAATTGATAATTAAATCAAAGCTGATTAAATTAATCCGAAGCTTGACTCGCTCGAACCGATCTTCCGTTGACTTTTACGTTGACCGTTGACCCGAACGGTTGACTTTTCCGGAAAACGGTCTGCGGTCCAATCTTGCAAGCCTCGAGCATCACAACTCACGTCTCTGAATCAATTCACATGGATTCTTCAGTCGAAAGCTTCGGTAAACAGATTTGATGGCGTCAGTCACCAAGATTTTTGTTCCAACACCGATCACATGCTGAACCTTCTTGTTTGTTACGGGTATGTTTTTCTCTACAAACATGGTAATTTGTCAAGGGTGGACGTTTCTGTGCACAATGTTTACTAATGTTATTACTAGTTTAGGTCAAGCACAGATATACACATAGTAAACATAGTCAATAAGTCGGGTTTGACCTGGTTTTTTCTGACGGGTTGTCATAACGAGCACCATAATATATGAGTCGACCTACAGGGAAGAACCATGATGCAGTCTCGGAGGTTGCGAGGCCAAATTGAAAGTCATGATGCCAACTTGGAGGTCACTATCTAAGTCGGAATAGTTTGTAAGGTTTGACTAATAGCCGAGGCACCTTGTGTAAGTTGTATAGTTAGGTCATTGACCAAGAATCTCGTGTAAGTTTTCTAAGGGACGGTGAGTAACCAGGAGCCACTTTATATAATCCGTGAGAGGTTGAGTGCATTTTTCAATGACCGAGGACCATTATATAAGCCGTAAGGGCAGAATGGTTCGCTCAGCGGTTGAATACCACGATGTAGGTCGTAAAGGCAGAGTGGTAAGGTCTATGACTGACGTGTGCTGAGGTGTACTAAAAATATGGCAGTTTTTTCTTTAACAGTTTAGCAACTTGAAGCTTTTAAATTTATAATACATGATTTACTTAACTACCATTTCACCACGTTATATGGGCAAGTGCACCCATCGTGGGCAGTATAGTTGTGGTAAGTTAATCGGGGCCGATCAGGACACAATGGAAAATGAGAGCTCCCAATACTCAACTATTAGAGCATATTCCTATGCTATAAAGTGTCTCGTGTATTGTATCTATATGAGCGTGTGTTTGTGAGTCTTAGTGTTAACATACTAAGGTGCCCGTACCATCTGGTCCACCGTACCAATTGGTACGCACGTACCATCTGGTCGACCGTACCAATTGGTACGCCCGTACCAATTGGTAAGCTAGTTGGTACACCGGGTATGTTGTTCACTATAAATAGTTAGTGTTAGAATGAGAGCTTAACACTTCTGTCATTCTACACCTTCTGTGTGTGTGTTCTAGAGAGAGAAACTAGAGAGAGTTCTTTGTAATCTTCAAGTGATTCAATAACAAATATCTTATTTACTTTCTTGTGTTCACTAGATTGATCGAATCATGCAGTAGTAAGATCATCCCGTGTCCTTACAAGTGGTATCAGAGCAATCCAGGTTGCTCTACTACTGTGTTTTGATCAATTTTCGGATTTCTAGTGAGAGAAAGTTGGGGTTTCTTTGGTTTTTCATAAATGTTTCTCAATTTCGAGTGTTTCTGGTGCTGAAACTGATTTCTGAACGTTCCTAGAGTGTTTTCATTGCTTACTGTTCCAAATTCTAGTCCAAATTTCCAAAATTCGCAAAACATCAGTCGAATCTGTGTTGGTACGCCAGATGAATATGATGGTACGCCCGATGATCCACTAGTACGCTAGGAAATCTTCATAGATCTCTTGGTACGCTGAGTGTTGGTACGGAAGACAATCTTCATCCGTGGTACGCGGAGGTTACTTGTTGGTCCGGACGCAGTTACGCCGTACCAAGGTGGTACGCTACTGTTCATTGGTACGCCGAGTTGGTTTGGTCTGTTTCTTGGTACGTTGAAGACAGTTGGTACGTTGCTGGTCCGGTGAAGGTTTTTGGTACGGAAGTCGATATTTTGGTACGTTGAAGGTAGTTTTGGTACGCTGGTAGAAATGTGACGTTCACTAAAACTGGTGTAACTTGAGATCCGTTAAGAGTTACGGGAGCTAATAGCAGCCAAAACGACCGTCTCGACGAGATCTACACTTTTACTCGCCTAATGGCCAGTACCCTCCGGTTTGACCCCCAAAATTCGTCTCTAAGACCTTCGTTTTTGCATCCGAAGTTTTCGATACCAAAAGTTTATCACAAGATGTCTGATTTCCAAGCGTTTGCTGTCAAGCAAAACACGGTGTAAGCTATGCTGAACTTTGATAATGAAACTGGAACAAACCAAGAGTTCTTAAGTTGCTAAAATTGGAAGATTATCACAATTGGAAACAAAAATTTTCTGCTTACATTAGCACGAATGATATCGATTTATGGATTCCATTTCGGAAGCTCTACATACATCCAACCGATCAAGGAGATTTTAAAGAAATTCACAATTTTGATGCTGCTAAAAGAAAAAGCTATGAACTTGAGCAAAAGGTGTATGGTTATCTTATGATGGCTTTACCTACTGAATTGTTACATCAGTTCAATACTTGCCGGAAAAGTAAGCAGTTATGGGATGCTTTGTCTGCAAGATACGAAGGCAATGATCAATATAAAAAGAGTAGAAAAAAAAGTCTTGAGTAAAGAATTTGAAAACTTTCAACACTATGAGAAAGAAAACATCACTGCTCTTGTATCTAGATTTTCACATCTGATTAGTGAAGTGAAAGTGATTAATATTGAGAAGACTGAGGAGGAATTGAAAGAGAAACTAATGGAAGCAATACCAAAAAAGTGGGAGAATTATGTGTTATTGCCGACTCATGACAAAGAGTATTCAGCATTATCATTTCATGATTTGACAGGAAAGCTTCATGCGTGAGAAATGGAAATGATGACTTTACATAAATCAACTGCTCAATTACAAAACCCTGAGTTGTATCATGGTCAAAATTCTACAAGTATCAATGCAAAATCTAAATTATTTGGTTTTGATTCATTAAATACAACTCCAACAACATTTGTTGCTAGCCATGGATCAGGAAAGTCTGAAAATTCATCAAGAGGGTGTAATTTCACTATTCCAAATCATTCAAGTCAGACTTGATTTTCTGCAAAAACACCTGATGAACATTTGGCATTGATTTCTACATTGTAATCTTCATACTATGGGTTGTTGAATGGTGGTTTGCCAACTGCTAATCTGATTGAGGAAGATTTTGATCAGATCGATCCAGATAGTCTCGAACAATTGGATATTTATTGGCAACTTGCTATGCTATCCCAAGGAGCTAAACGGTTCAGGAAGAAAACAGGATTCAAAAGTTTGAATCTAGATGGTAAAGTTGATTAGACAAATCAAAGGTAAAATGTTTTGAATGTATCAATTTGGACATTTTGCTCATGAATGTTCAAAGTCAAATGCTTCTTCATCAAAGTCTTCAACAAATACTTATGATATTTATTTAAGAGTTCTTGAATATTTTGAAAGTCCTATTGCCTTGCCTGCAATTCGTAACAATCCTGTCGGTTCATTTAATGATGAATAAGCTGAAATGCAACATGCATTTATGGTTCAAATTGATCAGAGTGATTCTGATTCTGAAATAAGTGGTTCTGAAGCAAATGGTTATGAATCTGTTTGTGAGTTTGTTCTAATAAGAGACAAGAAGATTCAAGGATTGATAAAAGAAAATGAGTTGTTGGTTGCTAAAAATAAATGGAAGATAGAAGAGTTGCAGGTGAACAGAAAAAGTTGGAAGGTGTTATTCAAGAATTGTCATCTCAAAGAGAAAAGTTTCAATGTGTTGAAAAAGATCTTGAGGAAAATCTTACAAAGTTGTCTATAGAAAAGGAAGAGTTAGTTAAAGAGGTTGAAAAATGGAAGGCTGAAGCTGAGGATGCTGCAAATGATTTCAATAATTTGTTTGAAAAGTCCAAGGATAAGCTTGATAGGCTTAACAAGTCTTCTGATGAACTAGCTGCTAAAATTGAGTCATATCAGATTGATATGGAAAAGTTGCTATATGAAAAGAGAGAGTTGGTAAGAGTGAATAAATTGCAAAATGCAAATCTTGATATTCAAAAGAGAAATGAAGATAAGTTGAAGAAAGAGTTATTTGCTGAGCTTGATAATTTGAGATTGCAAAAGTATGAGACGCACAAAGTTGCTAAGAGATTGATTGCAACAGAGAAAGAATTGGCTAAAGCTCAATAAAAGATTTCAGATTTGAAGATTCAAGTAATTGATGCAAATCGTCTGTTGAACAATGTCACCAATTCGCAATCTTTCACAAGCTTTCTAGCAAATGATGAAAATTTTGAGAAGATGTTAGATAAGACAGTTTCACCTCCTACAAATATCAAAGAGGCTGTCAACACTGTCAAAGAAACAGTTGAAGAGTTTGATTATTCTATGTTTTCTGAATCAAAGTATTAAGAAGATTTGTTGAAGAAAAAGAAGAAGAATGAAATTAAAGCTGAGAAGAAAACTGAGATTCCTCAAACTTCAAAGTTTGTATCTGGTTCTTCGTCCACTGGAAAAGAAAAATCAGGTAGTTTATCAAACAATGACATTGATGAAACGATCCTCTACTCCAAAAGATATCAACAATGTTAAAGCTGAGTTTTATCGTCTTGCGAAAACCGGGCAGAAGTCCTCTGTTTCTGAAGAAAAGAATTCTGGAAAACATTCAGGTTTGGGTATCAAGCACAAGGTTGCTAAAATGGATGATTATAAGAATTCACAGCAACAGAAAATGAAGAAAGTTAATTAAGAAAGAAGTGTTTTAAGCTAAAAAGGTTCAACCTGAGAGGTTTTTTAAGCTCAAAGGTTCAGAACAAATATTTTTCTGACAAGGAATTCCCGCTTCATTGTGTGGATGCTCAGAAAATTGCCGAAGTTTTTATAAAGAATGTTGATCCGAAGAACAAGAGGAAGCAAACTGCTAAGTATTCTTCTGGAGGATCTAATTCTACTCCTAAGAGCCCGACATCCAAATGGGTTTATGATCATCGATTTTAGGTATTTGATTCATCTTATGATCGTTTTGGAGATGCTAACTTTTGTGAAGCTTTGTAGAGACAAAAGAGGAAAAATATCAACAATTGCTTGTGTTATAATTGCCGACTAAAAAGGCATATGGCACAAGATTTTTCGGTTGCTGCTTCTTCTACTCAAAGAAAAGGAAAGGTTCCATATGTTGGTAAAGCTGCCAAATACAGATTCATTGATGAATATGACAGAGTATTTGATGAATTTCAATCGAATTTTTTTAAACGTCAAGGAAGGTTTTTACCTAAATTTCAAAATGATTCATCTGCCGGTTGTTCGTCACAATCAACTGTGACTCGTTCATCAAATACTGAATTACCAACACACCATATCTGGAAACCTAAAGTGGCTTCAAAAGGAAATCAGGACACTGGTCGACCAGAAGAAATTTGCTTCGGGTCATTTATAAACTGACGTGTTTGACCAATGTGCAGGTACTTATAGAAGACCTATTGGTGATTGAAAAGTTGCTGATGGAGGAGTATTCTGCTAATCTAATTTAAATTACAAGTGATATCAAAAATTTCAAAAACTAATTTTTTTTTTGAAAGTCAAAACTAGAAGGTATCCATGTCGAAAGGTCAATTTTCTTTCTATAATGCATTTTGTTTGTAGTTTAGAGGGAGAAAATTCAAAAATACCAAAAATAGTGTCTTTGTGTTTTGTTAAAATGAAAAATCCAAAAATAGAGTTTTCATTTTAAGGGCAAGAAAAACAGAAAAATACAAAAACATGAAAAAAATGATGAGAAGTTGTATCCGACATAATTGGGAAATGATGGTACATTGGCTTACTTGTCTGACTTATGGATAGAGTAGATGAAAAAGCCATAAGATCATTGTTCGATGTACTTGGTAGACTCGGCATTAAATCAGAAAGTATTCATATGTGATATACACTAAATACTAATGCTTGACCAAGTGGACAACATCTGATGCGTATCTCAAGATATTGACAAGATATGTGAAAAGAAAATGAGAAGTCACTGTGTATACATGTGTTCATTTTGCAAAGATTTAAACTTGTTTGATTTTCTTTATTTTGTCAAACGATCAAACTTTCTCTGCGTATCGAAAGATCGACCTGATTGTTGTTCGTTTGACGTTCTGCTTTATTTTCTTTGGTATTTCGTATAATTAATCGGACTTTCTCTTCGTATACGGAAGTATCGACATGATTCTTGTTGAATTATACAATTTTAACTTGTTTTATTATCTTATTTTGTTAAATTCGAGGCCTTATCTGCATATCGAAAGATCGACCTTAAGGTAGACGATTTAACAATCTTATTTCTTTTTGCATGGAACACAGTTGACTATATGATGAACAATCACTATGTGTTAAATCACATGTGAAATCACAAAGTGTGATATAAAAAGCATATCTGAGTATGTCTGATAGTGTGGAGTACACTGATCAATGCAAATCTAATCAATACCTTTACATATCTAGATGTTATGAGTATTATTGTGCCTGAGTTTAAGATGGACAAATTTTACCAAAATCGACATGAATTGTGTGCAAAAAGTAATTGAAATTGAAGTGTAGTTCTGCATGTTAAGTTCAGTATGATCTCAAGTTGTGATCTTTCTCGTAAAAGACAAAAATAGTGTCTGATTCTGTATTGCATTTATGTTTCATATCTGAAATGTCCAAAAAGATTTTAGGTGTGTTTTAGCACAAACTTAGAAAAATCAAAAAGATTTTCGGTGTGTTTTGATGTAAAGTTTCAAAAAGCCAGAAAGATTTTGTTTCTTATTTGTTTTCGACCGATCGACATGTGATACGAAATCAAATTTCAGAAAAATACATCTTGGATTCTCGAAGAGAAGTTTTGCGCCAAGAATAAATTAATTTTCAAAAGAAAAAGGAAACTGCGTTTCGGTCTTCTGAAATTGCAGGTTATGTGTTGTCAAGACTCAAGCATGGTAAAAGGGAGAGTTTGTAGTATCTTTCACAAATAGATCTTGAAGTTCAAAGATTATTCGAGAGTGATCCAACCATGCAAGCTCTATTGTTGACAAGAAATTTCAAGTTGAAGATCAGATGCAGCAATGCTGAAGATTGAAGTTTAGTTAGTGTAGATACACTTAACGTTAAGGGAGAGTTTGTTAGAGCATATTCGTATGCTATAGAGTTTCTCGTGTATTGTATCTAAATGAGCGTGTGTTTGTGAGTCTTAGTGTCAACATACCAAGGTGGCCGTACCATCTGGTCCACCGTACCAATTGGTACGCCCGTACCAATTGGTAAGCTAGTTGGTACGCCGGGTATGTTGTTCACTATAAATTGTTCGTGTTAGAATGAGAGCTTAACACTTCTGTCATTCTACACCTTTTGTGTGTGTGTTCTAGAGAGAGAAACTAGAGAGAGTACTTTGTAATCTTCAAGTGATTCAATAAGAAATCTCTTATTTACTTTCTCGTGTTCACAAGATTGATCGAATCATGCAGTAGTAAGATCATTCTATGTGCTTACATCAACCTTTGTTAACGTTTAGCCATACTCTATCTTTTGGTTTTTAGAAAATAAGTTTATTAGATATATATATATATATATATATATATAGATAAATAAAATGGGTTTTGAGATTTAAGTAGTCATTGTCAATATTGATTGGAGAAACATACCATTAACTTGAAATCGAGTTGTTACTTTATGACTATGCTTTAAGATTGTCTATCAGCAGAAGACCAGCCACCTTTCGGAATCTTAGGCTGATTCACCATCTCCACGATCAACCGTCTACGAGGAGTACGAACGTCGTGGGAAGGTGCCACTAATAAACAAACAAAGTGGTATAATGCCACTTACTTACGGGGACCCTTAAACCGGTGACTTACCGTACTCGAGACGCCGTCATGAACCAGCAGGGGAACAACCTTGCGTGCCGAATTATTTTATTATGAAAATAACCTTTTTAAGGGACGTTTCCTTCGCACCTAGCTCTCCACATGTGTACGTCCGACGTAACCAGAGCCAAGTTCACAAACATGTACCATCTCGGCTTCTGTGAAGTGACAAAATATTACCTACCCTCATTTCCAACCAAATACTTTCAGCCCGCACCTGCGTGGTCAGCCGAGTTTGCTTACATACACATAAGGACCTCGATAGTATCATGTAGCATAGGGCGCGAGTCACCTTTCGGATCATGCATCGTCCCCCGACCGGGTGTCATAAGTCCGGTCTTTGGGATTTCGACTCCCCAAATGGTTTGTGATATGAAGAGCACGTTTGGTTCAGAAAATCAATAATAAACTTTCAATAAAAACGGTCTGCATAAAGTCATTAGACACACCTTAAAAATATGTATAATTTAGTGTTTATCAAATATCCCACGCGCAAACCTTTTCTTGTCCTCAAGCAAAACTTCATTATATGTGGGCTTAGACACATCCCTAATTTCCATTCTTGTGCTTTGTTAAGACTTGTGCCGTTAAAAGTTGTACCTCCTTCATTTTCCGTATTTTTTATTCCATTAAATTAATTTAACCTTTTAGGTTTGAAGCAAGTTATTTATGACAAGCATACTTAGTAATTATTTAATTATTTACTTACACACCTCACAAGTGGTCACTCGTCACTCAGGTTCGAGAATTTTGAGGGTGAACACTCATACCAAGTTAAGATGAAATAGAGAGCATATGCTTGACACGAAATCAAACCTCCACCAATCTCACCAGAAGTCACAAGTTTATCAAGAGGTCTTAAAGGGTAGGAATGTTTTATTTGAAAAAGGGGGTAATAAGCGTAAATAAAACGGTCTCTTTATTTTGTTTCAAAACTTTGGAGTCTTTCACTATTTTCTAATTGAATCTTCTAGAGGCATAATTGCTATAGCTTCTAAGGGGGTTTCCCCTTTTATTTGACCATTTTTATTTATTTATTTATTTATTATTTATTTTAGACAACGGGTATAAAGTCTAGGGTCATCAACTTTATTCCTTTTTATTAATAGTAAGAAAATAGTGAAAGTTTTTATTTTTGAAAACCTTTTTAAAGAGCCTTTTCTTTACTAAAAGAAAGGGGTGTAAAAAGAAAAAGGTTTAGGGGTTTTTGGTTGATTTGCAGAGGGGGTTTATTCTGCAAATATATTGGGGGTTAAGAAACGAATGGGTTTAGACTCAAAGGGGCTTACTAGAGGGTATTTTTTGGATAGAGAATGGGGTGAGAAGAAGAGAATCCTAGTTGCTTCAATCATTTAAAAAAGTGGCTTCCGATTTTGTCCGTCTAGGGACGTATTACCGTGTCAAGTTCTACCTCTATCGCATTTACCTGGTTTCTCTCTCTCAAAAAAGAAAAGCTTGATTTATAGTTGATCAGGCTTTACAGGGCTCGAATTCTTACTGAAAGGGAAAAGGAAAAATGTAAGTTCATAATTAAATAAATTTGGTTTCATCTTGTTAGTAAAAATTCACTTCAACTTTTTAGGTTTTTACAAATTTAATGGAATTTTAATTTGATAAATGAGAGGAAAAACTTTTTAGACACATTTTTTAAAAACAACAAATTTTTGAAAAATTTGGGCAGTACAGAAGCCAGTTTCCAAAGAAGTTTTGTGTAAGGCTTGAATTAGATGAAGCAATGGTTTGAGTTTTGTCCCGAATTTACCCAAATTGTTCCTGTCCCCACACTCAAATTGCAAATTGTCCTTAATGTGTCACATGTGTTTAGATTAAGGATAATGTAAAAGAAAAGTAAAGGGTCAGAAAATTGGCAGAGTTTCCTTTGAAATTGGGACATATTACCCGTGGAATGATTACTATGCCATACTGTTTTGACCTCCCATTCCAGTTAGTTGTAGAGCTAGCGATCCACCTTCTTCTAAATTACTCAAACCATAACATAACATAATAAAAGCAAACTAATAGTGTCATCATCCATACATCATAACTGAAAGAGAAATGTATCAAACATAAAAGTGAAATGTTATCAATGTCAGATGTCATATGCATAGCATATCTTCGTGCAAACTAAGAGAATGTCATACCTGTCAATCAGAGTCAGCCTCTGAGTCGTCCTCCAATCGGTCGGCACAGGATCTCATACCCGCCGTCGTCTGTCCATCATCCTAAAAGGATAATGAGTGGTAATCGAGATGAATCTGCGGGTATAATCCATATCTGCGAAGATGATGGCTGTGGATCTGTGGAGTACCTGTTGGATTATGTGTCTAAGCCTATAACTATAATTGATAGCAGCACAGTCCTTTTGGGTTGCCCTCAAGACTCGACATATGGAGAATTAATAAAAAGGAAAAAGAAATAGTTTGTTAATTATTATGGTCTAATAATTAACTAGACAAAAACTATTTGGGAGGTTAATTAACAGTTTGTTAATTGAAAGGGATAAATAATAATTAATCAATAGTTGGTTAAATTAGGAAATTATCTATCCCACATGGAAGATTTCAAAAATCCCTTAGGCATAAGGGAATTTCGAAATTTTGCATGTATCCCACATTGGTGGGATTACAAAGTAAGGAGGTTATCCAAGGCTATAAATAAAGGCCTTAGGAATTCATTCCAATTCGCTCATCAAGGCTTGAGTATTCGCCTCTGTAAGTCCCAAAACGATCCTTACACGATATCGACGATCAATCGAAGGTGCGGAATCCCGACGATTGATTGATTCAAGATGAGAAATAAATAAAACAATAAACACAATAATATGACTTAGAAAACCTGGTTGATGCACACGATTACAATTGATGAGAATCGTCTAGTACACCTCAGAGAATCTCGAATTCTCTATTTCTCTGGTCTCTCTCTAGAATGGCCAACCCTTTACAAGATGCACTACATGTTCCTTATATAGGGGAGGACAAGCTTGGTCAACAAGCCATCCTCAAAACCCTAATTAATCTTAAATTCCCGTATTGGACCATAAGAGCCCACTAAACTCCCCTTAACCTCTTCCTAATTGGGCCCAAACACCTCTAAAATGGCCCAATGACCCAATATACCCATAACCCAACTAATTTTCACCTATTCTATCACATAGGCCTTCAAAATAGTCCGCCAAGTGACGATTTAATACACAAGCCACAAATTATTCTCTTACAATCTTCCCCTTGGCTTGTGATATTAAATGTCTTCTACATTCAATCTTCAGACTTGCAGTCTTCTCCTTGGCTTGAGCATGGGTTGATGAAGATTCTTTTCTTTAATAATCTTCAATGGGCAGCATATGGGATGTTAGATGGCTCTCTCTCTTTATCAGCATCAGCTTGAACTTCAGATGATAAACACGTAATGAGAGGAGGATTCTCATGCACTTGTTTCTTTAATGATCTTGGGTCCTCACTGAATCATTGGTAACTGACTTGACTTGCTGGTGACTTCAGAGGACAAATTTTGAAAACCTCTGTCTTGGCATTCTTGAACTTCTGGAATGAAAAATTTCTTGTTCTGCTCTGCATCTTTTCTTCAGTTAGCTTCCCCTCAACATGCGAACAGTGTCTTTTGAGTCTTTGGAAGCTTTTCTTGAACAACCAACAAACTTCCCTTAAGCATAGGGTAAGTCCTTTTTCCGGCTGGTTCTTCAACTTGATCAGTAGCAAAATTCCTGCTTTGGTCAACTGAGTCCTTCACTTTCTTGTCCATGAGTTGTTTTTTTTCTCACTTAACCTGTCAAGCACAACATGGAGCAAACACAAACACTAACCAGCATATGATACCTGGTTACTGGGTTAGCAGGAGAACAACATTTTTAATCACAAACCCAAATATTGATTACGAGTTTCCTTTAAACACTTCCCCTGAACCCAATGACTCATGTCACATTTTCTCCCCCTGAAATTCTGGAGGGGTGATACTTTCTTGCATGAAACCCATAAAACTTATTAAAAACCTTTAAATTAACATGGCCATGGTTAAAAAAAAACAATAAAAACTTAAGATAACACAAAAGAAAAATAAAAATAAAAACAAACATATCAAAATTACTAAACGAGAAGGTTTTATTTGGGATCAAACCGTATGAATCTGACTGAGGAACCTTTTTCAGCTTCTGTTACTCGAACACGTCCAGGTGATTGCCAATATACTGATCCACTTTAAACTCAAACCCTTTCCTTAATCAGGCTGTTTGTCACTTTATTATCTTTTATTGTGTATTAATTATGAACAGCAAGAGGGTTTCAACAAATCCTAGGTACATGTTATTACACACTATCAAGCATATAAATTCCCTACCACATATTTTCACAACCTGAACCAGAAGTTTGAAACTGAGCTCCAGACTGGATTGAGAAGAGAAAGAATAGATCACATAGATTTTGGGGGATAATATACAAGTCAACTGAATTTTTTGAAACATTTTTGATAATGCTCTCATCAGTGACAAAGGCTAAGGGTTTTGGACTCTTGAGGGTCTCTTTTGATGTGCTCTTTGGCATCTTTTGGGTGTATATTATTATTATTATTTTTTTTTAATTTTAGATGATCTATAAGTACGTATGTATGGACAACTCCAGGTGGTTTAATAACAACACACACCTTTTTTTTTTTTGATTTTTTTTTTAAACACTCACTGACACAATACTAAATATGTACTAAAAACTGGCCAAGCTAACCTTCAAAGTTTATCTTTTGAAAAATTTCAGAAATGGGTTTTGTTTCATGCACAACCATACTTCACATCAAATTAGCCAAGAAAGAAACAATTCAGACAATGTTACCTTTTCTGCTGATTTTTTCAGATTTACCTCTCACAAGAAAACATACCCTCCATTAAAATCTTCATGTCATGTAGTAGAGAGATGCCTCCTATCTTGTGCCTGGAACAATCACTATCACAAACAACAAGGTTAATGAAAGTCCTCCTTGACTGTTCCTGCACAAGGTGAGAGATCAGTTAGCCATAAGTACCCAGGCCATTGTGGTTCTGGGTATTCCTGAAGCATCAATAAATGAAACTTCTTTTAAAAACATTCCCTTTGTGATATCAGGAATTGGGGGTGTGGCTGCCTTTGATTTTGGTTTCCAAATTCCAAGTGATTTGAAAGTTGTTTTAGTCACCTTTGAAGTAGTGACTTTAGGTATTTCAACCTTTTTCTTTTTAAAATCATTTTTCAAAACTGTTTTAGTTGCCTTTGGATTGACAACTTTAGGTTTTTCAACCTTTTGAGGTTTTGATCTGTTCACCTTTTTATGAAAATTGTCATAATTTGGAAAAACCTGTTTTTGATTTAAGAGCTTTTTGTGCTCTTTGGCAGCTCCCCAATTTCCATCAGAAGATTTAACCTTAGGATTAACAGTCTTCATTGCCTTTGGTGGTTGCACCTTCATTGGCTTAGACTTTATTGAAACCTGAGATGAAACCTTATGACTCAACGGGTAATAAGGTTCAAAGGGACGATGCAAGCAGTTTCTAGCAATGTGACCAGGATTGCCACAATTAAAGCAAGTCTGCTTCTTGAGATAGAAGTCAGACGTGTAACCGTTTGTCTTTAGCTGCTGAGGTGGAGCTCCATTTGCTTTTGTTTGCATCTTTGATAGAAAGGCATTGTGATTCGGTTGCATGTCCGGAGAGACTCCAAGTCTCCAGTTCTCAGATCTTTCAGACCTTGATGCATTTCTGTTGAATCTTTTCTGGTTTGTTGAAAACTGAGCAGAACCAGACATTTGAACTTTTGGGCCCACTGGTTTCTTTGAGACTGTTGTGTTGCCACTGCATGAGCCCACTGATGAGTTTGGATACTTGATAGTAGTTTTGGGCCTTTCAATCTTGATAGGAACAGAAGTTGGAGGCTTGATGGTGATCTTGGGCCTCATGTTCTTAATGTTAGATGATAAACCACCATCATGACCCAAGCCTTTGAACTTGGAGGAGAAGGATGGTAGTTCATAGCCAACACCTGGTTCTTGGTCAAACATAGACCCAGATGTCATGAATATCCTACCATTGGGCCTTGTAGTCATCACCACACGTTCCCGCTTTACCTCATCCACAACTTTGGAATAAGGAGTCTCGATCTTTGGATAAGGAACCAACTTTTCTTCATCAGCTCTCTTCACTTCACTAGAGCTTGAACCTGCACACTCAGTGGTGTTGTTTGACTGAGTTGCTTCAGTGGCTGTCTTATCATCTTTATTCACAGGTTGAGGCCCATATACCATGGTTGCTTCATTCTGGGACTCTTTCAACAATTCATCTGTAGTTTGGGGTACTCTGATGTATTCATGCTGTAATGGGGGAGGAAAATTTCCATCCCCGAGGCCAGATGTTTCTTTTACATGCTCGAGTCGCTCCTCTGATTTGAATAAAACATGATGAGAGTCCATCATTTTCTTTTGAATAACCTGATGTTTCTCAAGGGCAGATTGGGAAGTGTCAAGTTTGGTTCTAAGTTCCTCCACCTCCTTAGTTAGCTCTTCTACCTTAGCGTTAGCAAGCCTAAGATAGGTGCTTTTATCACTCACCTGACGTTGAAGACTCTTAATATCAACCTGAATGGCCTCAAGTTTCTCTCTAAATATTCTTGTCTTACTTTTGGACTCCCTAAGGTCTCTAGTAATTAATTCGCGATTTAGGGTCTCATTGGTAAACTTACGTTCCCAGTCTTTACATTCATTCAAAATTGCCTGACACTTAGGATTACAACATATCTCATCGGATGTAGTGGTGCCTGGTAGAATGTGTGCCATGAACCCTTTTTTTTTTTTGGATGAAAGTCTAGATCAAGTTCGGACCGGAAAGTATTGACCGGATCGAAAAGATAAAGCCGAAGGGTTGGATAGAAAAGGGTGAAGTTTGGATAGAAAAGACAAGATTTGGATCGAAAAGTGGACTTTTTGATCGAAAAATGGACTTTTTGATCGAAAAGTGTGGCTGATCAAAAAGCTGGTAGAAAAGCTGGTTGGCTGATCGAAAAGCTGCTTGGCTGATCGAAAAGCTGTTTTGGCTGATCGAAAAGCTGTCTGCCTGATCGAAAAGCTGTCTTGGCTGATCGAAAAGCTGTCTGGCTGATCGAAAAGCTGTCTTGGCTGATCGAAAAGCTGTTTGGCTGATCGAAAAGCTGTCTTGGCTGATCGAAAAGCTGTCTTGGCTGATCGAAAAGCTGTTTGGCTGATCGAAAAGCTGTCTTGGCTGATCGAGAAGCTGTTTGGCTGATCGAAAAGCTGTTTGGCAGATCGAAAAGTCACAAAAGGGGACTTTTCGACTGATATAGCCTGATCGAAAAGCCTCAAGGGGGCTTTACCGATCGAAAAGTGTGGCAGAAAAGGGTTTTTTTCGATCAGTTTGACTGATCGAAAAGTCTCTGACAGGGCCGAAAAGTCTCTAAAACAGGAGCTGTTGGTCACAATCTCTTCTTGTTCAGTTCGAAACCTGCAAAACAAATAATCTTCCACCTTGCGACACACGAAAACACCACAAACTCAAACGGTCAGTTAATAAAAACTTGAATCGGATATCGCGAGAGCCTCGAAACTTGCGTTTCTTGGCTCTGATACCAATTGTAAGTCCCAAAACGATCCTTACACGATATCGACGATCAATCGAAGGTGCGGAATCCCGACGATTGATTGATTCAAGATGAGAAATAAATAAAACAATAAACACAATAATATGACTTAGAAAACCTGGTTGATGCACACGATTACAATTGATGAGAATCGTCTAGTACACCTCAGAGAATCTCGAATTCTCTATTTCTCTGGTCTCTCTCTAGAATGGCCAACCCTTTACAAGATGCACTACATGTTCCTTATATAGGGGAGGACAAGCTTGGTCAACAAGCCATCCTCAAAACCCTAATTAATCTTAAATTCCCGTATTGGACCATAAGAGCCCACTAAACTCCCCTTAAACTCTTCCTAATTGGGCCCAAACACCTCTAAAATGGCCCAATGACCCAATATACCCATAACCCAACTAATTTTCACCTATTCTATCACATAGGCCTTCAAAATAGTCCGCCAAGTGACGATTTAATACACAAGCCACAAATTATTCCCTTACAGCCTCCTTCTTTCTCCCTCCTTGTGGAAGAACTCCTTATAGTTCATCCCACCCTTAGTTTATATTCTTCTTCGAGTCCTTGGGTGTGATCCCATTAGAGGCACGACGCTTGTGGTGCTTGCTTCCTTGAAATCAAGAAGGATTATTATAGTTGTTTACTATAACAACTAAGAGGTATGTAATCCTATCTGTCTTATTAGTTTATTTATTTATTTTGATTGTTTGCTAGGGTTTATTATATGTTCATAGTTATAGGTTCAATAGTGAAAACATAGATCATGTTTTAGGTTGCATGCACCCTTAATTGTTTAAGTTTGCTTGTAGTGCCTGAAACCCATCAGTGGTATCAGAGCATAAGGCTTGTTTTCAATTGAATTAGCTATAATTGTTGAACTGTTAGGAGGCTCACATTCGATTTTAGGTATTAGGATTTTTGAAACCCTAATCTTGCCCCCTAAGTTTCGAATGCCTTTAGGATAAGGATTAATTTAATAGTTTAAATTTATTATCCTATTATTATTATTATTATTATTATTATTATTATTATTATTATTATTATTATTATTGATATATAATAATGGTATTTTTAAAAGTTTAAAAATACACCTTATACTATATGTATGATTAAAAGCTTAATTGTTATTATATGTATAAGAACAACAGTCAGTCAAATCAATAGTAGGCCTCATTCACGAAGCTAGTCTATAAGGGGGGTCTAAGGAAACTGCCTATAAAATGGTAGTTGAATGGGTGTCCATTCTCACCCACCGCTTCCTTGATTAGTGGAGGGTCGTTAGCCAAACGGGTTTGATAGGACTAAATTTAATTCCCATTAAAAGTATAATGACATTAAAAGTAACTAAACCTTATATTATAAATTCCTAGTTACTTTAGGAAAAATGTGAATTTGTATGCTAACCCATGAAATTGCACATTACACTTTATAAGTCATTAGTGGAGCGTGTGTGGTTAACCGGCACACTAATAGGGACTGATAAAGAGTTGTAATGGGTATCTCAAAAATTATTATTGTTGATGGAGCGTGTGTGGTTAACCAGCACATCAATTGAGATGATAAATGACATTGAGGTTACCAAGCACATTTGCATGGTTATTCACATCTTGTTTGTGATCCTCGGTATCCCAGTCACAAATGGAAGAGCATAATCCGAGATTAAACATGCCATTGAATAGTTTCAATGAATCTCAAAAGGAAACCTACCTTTATGAAATTTGCAATTAGATTACGGCATCCCTCTTCTAAGTTGTAAATTTTATAGTTGGATCAAACTCGTTTTTCTTATCTAACTTTAACTATTGCTTTTAAAGAGAAAATGTCTGCTCCTACCGATGCTTCTGGTTCCTCCTCCTCTACCCACAACAACTTCTCCCTGTTGGGCATCTGCTCAAAGGTGATATTGGACGGCTCCAACTACAACGACTGGATGCGTAACATCAAGATGGCCCTTCGTTATGAAGACAAGGAGTATGTCCTTGAAAAGGAGCTAGTTGAAATTGACCAAGAGAAAGCCACTGCTGATGAATTAGCCGCCTATAGGCAACATGAAAAGGATGCAACAAAAGTTGCTTGCATCATGGTTGCCACTATGACCCCTGAGTTGCAAAGATTCTATGAGGATTACTGGCCGTACGAGATGAACAAGGACCTTATGGAAAAGTACCATAAGCGAGCTCGTCAAGAAAAGTACGACATAGTAAAGTCCCTCATATCAAGCAAGATGAAGGACGGGGAATCTGTTAGCGCCCACGTGCAAAGAATGCAACGCTACGTGGATTAACTTCTGAGGTTGGGTGTGCACTTTGATGAGGAATTAGCTATTGATATAGTCCTGAACTCCTTACCAAGTTGTTATGATCAGTTCATCTTGACCTATCATTTGAACAACACTGAGACCACATTGGCTCAGTTGCACAACCTCCTGAGAACAGCTGAGACAGGAATGAAGGGAAAAAGTGTTGCCACTGCTCCTGCTAATACTCCCGTTCTAGCCATTGGTCAAGGAAAGGGGAAGAAGAGGAAAGGTCCTCCCAAACAAAACTGGAAGGGAAAGTCTCATATAAAATCCAGTTCTGATGTTGCCCCTATCTCTGATCCTAAAGAGGCCACTTGCTTCTATTGCAACGAAAAGGGGCATTGGAAACGAAGCTGCCCAAAGTATCTGCAAGATCTTAAGGATGGCAAAGTGAAACCATCTTCTGCAGGTACATACACTATTTTATCTAAGAACTCATTATCTTCTAACTCTTGGGTCCTTGACACAGGATGTGGATTCCACATTTGCTCTGTTTTGCAGGGACTAAGAAAAAGTGAGGATGTGGAGCATGGTAGAATGAACTTGATCATGGGGAATAGGCGATCTTCACCTGTCACCAAGATTGGAGTTTATAGTCTAGTGCTTAGTAATGGTTTTAGTTTGGATTTATTGAATTGTTGCTACTCGTCAGAAATGACACGAAACATTATCTCTTTTCATGCATTGTTCAAACAAGGTTTTAGATATTCTTTCAATGATGAGAATGGTTCTATTTCTTCTTATAAAAATGGTGTTTTTTTTATTTTGAAGCTTTACCTTGTAATGGTGTGTATGAAACTGTGATGTGTGTAGACAATTTAGGCAATAGTGTATTTCAAATTGATTCGTCTAATGGTATAGACAAAGCATGTTTGTGGCATTGCCGTCTTGGACACATTAACAAGAAACGCATGGAACAACTCCAAAAGGATGGGGTGTTGGAATCATTTGACCTAAGGCCAGATGATACATGCGAATCTTGTCTTTTGGGTAAGATGACAAAATCGCCTTTCACTGGATCTTGTGAAAGAGGTGAAGGTTTGTTGGATCTCATACACACAGACGTGTGTGGGCCCTTCAGATCATCCACAAGGGATGCTAATCGATTCTATGTAACTTTTACTGATGATTATAGCAGATATGGTTATATCTACTTAATCAAGCATAAGTCGGAAACCTTTGAAAAGTTCAAAGAGTTTAAGCAAGAAGTCGAGAATCAATTAGGCAGGAAGATAAAGATGCTCCGTTCAGATAGAGGCGGAGAGTATCTTAGTATCGAATTCCACGACTATCTCAAGGAATGTGGAATAGTTTCACAATTGACACCTCCTAGGACACCACAACTTAATGGTGTGGCTGAGAGACGTAATCGAACCTTGTTGGACATGGTTCGTTCCATGATGAGTCGAGCTTCACTTCCAATCTCATTCTGGGGGTATGCCTTAGAGACTGCCGCCCACATTCTTAATCTTGTCCCAACAAAGAAGGTTGCCAAAACACCTCACGAAATGTGGACAGGAAGAGTTCCCTCGTTAGCACATATTAAGGTTTGGGGTTGTGAAGCTTTCGTTAGACGAGAAACTCACGATAAGCTTGAACCTCGTAGTGAGCGATGTAATTTCATCGGCTATCCACAGAAGTCCTTTGGATATTTGTTCTACAGACCTAGTGAAAACGTGGTCTTTGTAGCACGAAGAGGAGTCTTTCGAGAGAGAGAGCTCATATGCAAAGAGGACAGTGGGAGCACCATTGACCTTGAAGAGATTCAAGAGTCAGGCGATGAAGGAACCTTTGAAACCACTAGGGTTCAACCAGAGGAAGAGATTCCAGTTGAACCGATTGACACTTCATTACCTCTTAGACGTTCTTGTAGAGTTAGCATGCGACCTGAGTTCTATGGTTTCCATATAACTACAGACGAGGACACGTTTATCAGTGATAATACACTGGTAAATTTGGATGAGCCAGCTAACTACAAGGAAGCCATGGCAGGCCCTGAGGCAGCAAAATGGAAAGAGGCAATGGACAGCGAGATCAAGTCCATGTACGACAATCAAGTTTGGAATTTGATTGATCAACAACCTGGTCGGAAGACGGTTGGTTGTAAATGGATCTTCAAGAAGAAGACAGATATGCATGGTAATGTATGCACATTCAAAGCCCTACTGGTGGCGAAGGGATTTACTCAAACCCCAGGGATTGACTATGATGAGACCTTCTCACCAGTGGCTAAGATAAAATCTATTAGGATAATGCTAGCCATAGCTGCGTTTCATTACTATGAAATTTGGCAGATGGATGTCAAGACCGCTTTCCTAAATGGGAAGTTGGCTGAAGATGTTTACATGAGTCAGCCAGAAGGTTTTGTAGATGCTAAGTTCCCCAATAGAGTGTGCAAGCTTGAAAAATCCATTTATGGATTAAAACAAGCGTCTCGCCGTTGGAATCTTTGCTTTGATGAGAAAATCAAAGAGTGTGGCTTCTCTAGAAGTGAAGATGAGTCCTGTGTATATGTCAAAGCTAGTGGGAGTGTAGTCACCTTCCTGGTATTATATGTTGATGACATACTTCTTATAGGAAATGACATTCCAACCTTTCAAGATGTCAAGTCTTGGCTTGGAAAGTGTTTCGCTATGAAGGATCTAGGAGAGGCGGCATATATTCTGGGAATAAAGATTTCAAGGGATAGGAGTAAAAGGCTAATTGGACTGAATCAGAGTACGTACTTGGACAAAGTAATGAAACGATTCTGTATGGAGAACTCCAAGAAAGGAGATTTACCCATCCAGAGTAATACCAAACTGAGTAAAAGTCAGAGCCCAAGTACAGATGAAGAGATAGCAGAAATGAGTAGAGTTCCATATGCTTCCGCTGTTGGATCTATCATGTATGCTATGACATGTACTCGTCCAGATGTGTCTTTTGCTTTGAGCATGGTCAGTCGGTATCAGGGAAATCCAGGTAAAGCTCATTGGGTAGCGGTTAAGAATATTCTCAAGTATCTGCGAAGAACTAAGGACTGGGTCCTAGTACTTGGTGGCTGTGATACATTGAGAGTGACTGGGTATAGTGACGCCAGCTTTCAAACAGATAGGGATAATTTCCGTTCTCAAACTGGCTGGATCTTTACCTTAAATGGAGGAGCAGTTACTTGGAAAAGTTCCAAGCAAGAGACAGTGGCTGATTCTACTTGTGAATCAGAGTACATAGCAGCAAGCGAAGCATCAAAGGAGGCGATTTGGCTGAAGAATTTCATCGGTGATCTTGGAGTCGTGCCGACCATCAAGGAGCCAGTGGAACTTTTCTGTGATAATGAAGGGGCGGTTGCTTTGGCAAAGGATGTAAGAGATAATCGCCATTCAAGACATATCGACAGAAAGTACCATTTCATCAGACATAAGGTAGAAGAAGGGTACCTCGCTGTGAAGAGGATATCATCTGAAGAGAATCCTGCAGATCCATTCACAAAGGGTCTGAGTAGGATCCGACACCATCAGCATGCTAGAGGCATTGGTCTGAAGGATGATGTTATTTTTAGTAGTTAGGTT
The DNA here is from genome assembly GCA_039602395.1 of Deinandra increscens subsp. villosa. Taxonomy (NCBI): domain Eukaryota; kingdom Viridiplantae; phylum Streptophyta; class Magnoliopsida; order Asterales; family Asteraceae; genus Deinandra; species Deinandra increscens. The sequence goes on along the minus strand of JBCNJP010000025.1, from coordinate 8,501,963 downwards.
GAAACTTATTACAAAGTAAATGTAATTGACTTTTGGTGATTGAATAATGGAGAATTATTTATGAGTTTGTTTACTACCTTTTGTCAATTGTTTATTATTGTGTTTTGCATGTTTTACTTCCCGAATGATTAGATTATTCAAAAACTCCACAGTCAATCATACTTTTGGAAGTAAGTAGTGAATTAAGACTGTCATGAATGGAATTGTAGATTGTCTAAGGAGTGTTAGACATGGAAATGGCATTGCTGCAATATTCATGAGTACTTTGAAATAGAGATTAAAGTATTGGATTAACCCACGCTCAGAGAATTACTTCATGGAATTCATCACTGGTAATTCTGAGACAATAATATCTTATAATCTTTAAACGGATATATATGAGTTGTGGTTTACAAGTCAGTTGTGCATTGATGACGCGTAAACGCATTGGTAACTCGATGTTATAAAACGTGTTGTTGTGCATGATTTGATGAGTAGATGGTGCAAGCATATAAGTCAAAGTTCATTCGTTCCTTTTGCCCTAACGGGAAAAGCGATATCTTTGGGCCCCTCGGTGATTTGATGTTGACTTATAGTGCCGGGCCCAGTCAGAACTGGATTGATGTGTTCGATTGGAAGTTCTAAAGTCATTACAAATCCGAAATCGGGAAACAAAGTACTGAACAATGAGATTGATTATATTCCATGTCTCATGTTCAAATGATATCTTGTAGAACGAAGGATTATATGATCTCTTATCTTAGGACACATAACTGACTAGGTCAGAGTTCGACAGCGTTCGTTGGAAGCTACAATTTGCTGATCAATTAGGAAGTTACAATGGCAATAATAGTTATTAGACTTATCCAAGTGGGAGACTGTTGGATTAGGTGTCTAAGCCTATAACTATAATTGATAGCAGCACAGTCCTTTTGGGTTGCCCTCAAGACTCGACATATGGAGAATTAATAAAAAGGGAAAAGAAATAGTTTGTTAATTATTATGGTCTATTAATTAACTAGACAAAAACTATTTGGGAGGTTAATTAACAGTTTGTTAATTGAAAGGGATAAATAATAATTAATCAATAGTTGGTTAAATTAGGAAATTATCTATCCCACATGGAAGATTTCGAAAATCCCTTAGGCATAAGGGAATTTCGAAATTTTGCATATATCCCACATTGGTGGGATTACAAAGTAAGGAGGTTATCCAAGGCTATAAATAAAGGCCGTAGGAATTCATTCCAATTCGCTCATCAAGGCTTGAGTATTCGCCTCCTTCTTTCTCCCTCCTTGTGGAAGAATTCCTTATAGTTCATCCCACCCTTAGTTTATATTCTTCTTCGAGTCCTTGGGTGTGATCCCATTAGAGGCACGACGCTTGTGGTGCTTGCTTCCTTGAAATCAAGAAGGATTATTATAGTTGTTTACTATAACAACTAAGAGGTATGTAATCCTATCTGTCTTATTAGTTTATTTATTTATTTTGATTGTTTGCTAGGGTTTATTATATGTTCATAGTTATAGGTTCAATAGTGAAAACATAGATCATGTTTTAGGTTGCATGCACCCTTAATTGTTTAAGTTTGCTTGTAGTGCCTGAAACCTATCAGTACCGCAGGGACATCTATGTTGTAGGCCTTGTAGATGTGGTAGATAAGACCTATCATGTACAACGAGCTGTTTTCATTCGGTCTGGCATCCTCAAGGAAATGGCTGCATAGGGCGTGAGGGAGATTCAAGGTTTCCCTCATTAAGAGGCAGTAGAATACCAACATATCTCTTGAGTTGAACATCACAGCTGAATTCCCTCGAGCAAAGATCGACCTGGTGAGGTAGTGGTGGACGTAAAGGTGCAGTGGGTCACGCAGCCTCAAGCTCCTTGTGGTGCTTGGGTCATAACCTGTTGTCCCAGTACCAATCGTCTCCCAGAAAAGCTGTCAGATTGCTCCATATTCCGAATCAGACCGGTGCGCCTCGTATGGCAAACACCATATCGAGTTTACTAGATATTGCAGCTCGTGTGGCCGAAAGAATACTATATCAGTTATAAACTGCCCTAAAGATCTCTCAAACCACGCCTGCCCTATTCTGAACCTCACAGCTCCTGGTGCATCGATGTCCGTGATGTCAGGGTTGAACATAAAAGATTCCAAGAACTCGATTGTGCAGTTTCTGACCCCAATGGGTGAAAACCGATCAAGTAGCTGCAGAATCGTATTCGTCAACAGCTCAGTGTACCTGTCAATCTGGTTGAGACGCTCGAGACTAGCATGGTGGGGTATCACGGCTAGGGAATCATGCCGTGTCATGAGCCTTCGAAGTCTTTGTCGACAGTATCTCTCTTTTGGGGCATGGAAACTGATCCAGTCAGCCCTGAAATGAAAACATGACGATATTACTGCAATTGAAACAAGAAAAAGTGAAGTTTTTGAAAACAGGGGTCTGGAATGGGGCGTGCTTGGTGGCGCACGGGTCGTGTCGCCTGGGTTGGTCCGGTTACTGAACAGCGATGAACAACACGGCGGTGTTGGGTCAACACGGGGGGTGTTGCTCGAACCTGGTTGTTGTTTAAGAATGATGAACAGCACGGGGTGTGCTTACAACAAAACGCACCGTGTTGTTCATTTTTTTTCTTCAGAAAATCAAGATTTCAAAAACAGCACGGCTCGTGTCGGTCCGAGGACCGGGCATGTTGTTCATTTGTTATTCGATGTTCAACCCAGAAAATGGCGATTATTGATGAAATTGGAAACATTTTACATGTTCAGGATCGCAAACTTGCGATTTTGACTACCCTATCAACAATTCTTTCAAAACTTAAATCATCTATCATAAATCTAAGTTTTCCTAGACAAGCGTTTTTGGGAAAAATTGTCAAAAACTACCTTAATTCGTGTGTTCTGACATGTATGATTAACAAGGATGATAATTAGACACTTATTAGACATAATCCTACAACAAACTTCAGTCAATTCGGCCTTTAACCTCGGATTTAAAGAAAAGCTCTAATTTGACTAAAACTTTGACATAACTATAATTTTTAAAGAAAAAACAAAGGGGGTTTAGTAACTTACATGATGGTGATGGTGAGGGAAGAAATTCGTGATGTGGAGATGGAAATCGCCCAGAGAGAATTTATGACACGACCCGTGCTAAATGACATCACAAAGGGGGGGGGGGGGGTGCTCCGCCCTTTTGTTCGGTTGTGGTCCCGCTCAGCACGGGGCGTGCTTGGTAGGGCACGACCCGTGTTGGACAGTTGCTCAACCATGTTTTTTTTCAAAATAATTCTCCTTTAAATTACTTTTAAGAAAAATTATTTAAATGTTTATTAAAAAAATTGATGTCATATTAAGAACGTGTCGGGCTATCGGTCCCTCTGGTGATATGGTGGTCATATAAGAAACTAAAAACCTCAAGGTTTTCTTCAAAAGTTTATCTTTCTAAAGCAGCTTGGTTTATTTATAGGGCAGAAGTTAGACATGGTTATTGACGTTTTGGTAAATTTCAAAAACTTAGTTTGATCAAAATCTTATTTGATTCTATCAGACGGGAAATTCTGATAGTTTTGTCTTAAAAGATTTTTCAGACTTCTTCAAACAAGTTGAAATAAATCAAAACACTTACGCTGAGGGTTGTTATTTTCATAAAATTTTTACTACAATAACTTCCCTGGCCGTTTATGATTTCTTCTTTCCTTCTTGGCTGCCTGTTCCTTCTCGTGGATCCTTCATGTACCTGAGAGGAGTTGTTGCTGGCCTGACATATTCTTCCGTGGGTGCAGTGTAGGTAGGAGACCAAAAGTAAAAGGTTGATTTTTTAATCTTTTTTTATAATATATATACTACTATATATTAATTAACTAAAGTATACTAATATGATATTTTTATTTTATATATTTAGATAGAAATAGAAGGAAAATTTTGGTTAAGCTGTTAACGCGGATTTTTCTTGGAATCCTCGTTTGTGTCCCCAGCAACGGCGCCAAAAAGCTTGACATGTGCTGAGGTGTACTAAAACTATGGCAGTTTTTCATCAACCTTTTTAGCAAATTGAAGAATTTATATTTATATTACCTGATTTACTTGACAACTACCATTTCACCACGTTACACGAGCAAGTGCACCAATCGTGGGCAGTATAGTAGTGGTAAGTTGAATCGGGGTCGATCAGGACACAATAGAAAATGAGAGCTCCTAATACTCAACCTTTGTTAACGTGCTATCTTTGGGTTTTAAGAAAATAAGTTTAGTAATATATATATATATATATATATATATATATATATATATATATATATATATATGGATTTTGAGATTTAAGTAGTCATTGTCAATATTGATTGGAGAAACATACCATTAACTTGAAATCGAGTTGTTACTTTATGACTTTGCATTAGATTGTTTATCAGCAGAAGGCCATCCACCTTTTGGAATCTTAGGCTGATGCACCATCTCCACGATCAACCGTCTACGAGGAGTATGAATGCCATGGAAAGGTGCCACTGATAAACAAACAAAGTGGTATAATGCCACTTACTTACGGGCCCCACAAACCGGCGACTTACCGTACTCGACATGCCGTCATGAACCAACAAGGGAACAACCCTGCGTGCCGGATTATTTTATTGTGTAAATGACCTTTTTAAGGGACTCTGGTCCATTTCATTCGCACCTAGCTCTCCGTATGTGTACGTCCAACGTAACCAGAGCCAAGTTCACAAACACGTACCATCTCGGTTTACGTAAAGTGACAAAAAAATACCAACCCTCATTCCCAACCAAATACTTTCTGCCCGCACCTGCGTGGTCAGCCGAGTTTGCTTACATTGACATAAGGACCTCGATCGTATCATGTAGCATGGGGCGCGAGTCACCTTTCGGACAATGCATCGTCCCCCGGCCGGGTGTCATAAGTCCGGAATTTGGGATTTCAACTCTCCAAATGGTCTATGATACGAAGACTCCGACATACTTAAAAACTCAAAAACGCCAAGTGGCTTGACTAATCTAAAAGTGGGAGAGGAGTGGAAAGAATTAAGCGAATTGAAAAGTGGTGGAGGTTGTCTTTTATAGGCAAGTCGTCTGGACAGGCACGAGTCGTGACCTGCTTGGCACGGGCTGTGTTGTGTCAGTGACTTTGATCTGTAAATCTTCCTTCGTCAGTGGTATGGGGCGTGTTGAATGGGGCACAGGCCGTGCCGTGTCAGAAGCTTGATCTCTAAATCTTGTGTCATCAGAGGCACAGGCATGTTGAATTGGGCACAGGCCGTGCCGTGTTAGGAGGCAAAAGGGCATCAGAAACATGGGGTTGTGCCAAATCATGCGAAGATTCTGAGTATTCGGGTCAGGCACGGGGCGTGCCATGCTAGGCACGGGCCGTGCTAAGGCTAGTTTTTTCTAAAGTTGGCATTTTCTTCACTTTTCTGCGAGATTATGCTTCTTTTGGTATTTTGGCCTCAGAAAACCTGAAAAACTAAAAGGAAATCAAAATCGACTTGTTTTGATGTTAGTAGTTAGGTTTATTCCTGATAAGTTAGTAAATTTGATAATAAAAATATATATAATTTAGTGTTTATCCATGACCAAACATCACAATGTAAGTCGTAAAGGCTGAGTAGGTCGGTCAATGGCTGACTATAAAGTGGGCCATAGAGGCTGAGTGGGTCGGTCGATGACCGACCACGATGTAGGCCATAAAGGCCGAGTGGGTCGGTCATTGACCAAGTACCACTATTTATGCAGTGAAGGCTGAGTGGGTCGGTCGATGGCCGAACATGATGTAGGCCGAGTGGGTCGGTCAATGACCGAGTACCACTATTTATGTAGTGAAGGCTAAGTGGGTCGGTCGATGGCCGAACATGATGTAGGCCATAATGGTCGAGTGGGTCGGTCAGTGACCGAGTACCACTATGTAAGTCATAATGGCTGAGTGGTTTGGTCGAGACTGAGAACCACAATGTTCGGATGTAAAGTCTGAAATATATAATCGATAGAAGTATATGAGTGCGCGTTTATGCCTAGGTTTGACCGAAGTCTTTCGGTCTATGTGGTCTAGACTGCATCGGGCATCCCATAGGTCGAGTCTTAACTGCTCAACTGAGATACCACGTATCCATGCTTGTCACCCACTAGATAGAGCCGTGAGGGATAAACAATGAGATGTTTTCCTATATAGCCCGGTACGGATGACCATCTTACGAATATTGTGACCCGGGTGATAGGAGTCAGCCTGTCATTGCTGAAAATGGCTGGCCTATTTTGCCTCTATCCCCGAGTGGTTACAGTCGTGCATACCCGTGGTCTTGCAATTATATTAGCTAGGTCGGTATGCCAAGGCTGAAACATCTGAATATGGCCGACCCCCGAGTCTGAGAATCATGTATTGAAACGGACTGTTAAGTAGACATTAGCCTGCCAACTTGTATAACTACATAGTCGTGTTTAAGCCAGGAGTGACTGGCGTTAAAGTTAGATAGAATCTTCCAAAGGCAATATATACCTTCGTTGATTAGTAATGGGACTTATGTGTTGCCCAGCAAGTCGTCTACTTGTACAATTCTTGAGTGGTCCGGGGTAGTCTGGATATCTCCTTATAGTGCTCGTTAGAGCAGATTCATTCAGAGTATTCTGGATATCTTTGTGTAATGATCGATAGAGCGAAATAGTCCAAAGTATTCTGCAAGTCTTCTTATGTGTGTAGTCCTCTAGGGTAGCATATTCGTGTGAGACTAGATGGTTCGGACTAATCCGAGTGACCACATGTGTTAGTTGTACGACTTTTGTATTCCGTTCATAGGTTGTCAAAGCTAGCCGTGAAGGCTGAGTGTGTTACTTTTATGTCTTCTCCTTTCTTTGATTTTTTTTGTAGGAACGACCAGATGTAATGATATAGAGGCCGATTGCTTGTGTAAAGTATGCGAAGAACCATCTCAAGTGGTTCGTTTGATGCTTTGTAGGTGGTAGTTGACCACCATGACCAATAAATATCCCATCCTCCTCTAATCTTGGGTGGAAACATGTAGATGTGCTGGAAGATAGTTTGTACCATCGTGAGGTCGACTCGGCGCAAGGTCACGAGGTCGACTCTGGTGAAAGATCATGAGGTCGACTCGGAGAAATGTCACGAGGTCGATCCAAGAGAAATATTATGAGGTCGACTCGGAGCAATGTCACGAGATTGACTTAGTAGCAATATCACGAGGTCGACTCGGAGAAATGTCACGATGTCGACTCAATAGCAATATCATGAGGTCGACTCGGAGCAATATCAGGAGGTCAACTCATAAAAATATCATGAGGTCGACTCGGAGCAATGTCACGAGGTCAACTCTAGATCAATATCATGAGGTCGACTCGGAGCAATGTCACGAGGTCGACTCAGAAGTAATATCATGAGGTCGACTCGGAGCAATGTCATGAGGTTGACTCAAAAGCAATATCATGAGGTCAGCTCGGAGCAATGTCACGAGGCCGACTCGGGTATGACCGACTGGGAGACCCATTATGTCTGCCCATAAGGGAAATATAAATGGTTGGGGTATGTGTATCATATTTGTGTTGATGATAATGATAAATCAACGTTTATTAGTGTCAAGGAAGAATAATATCAAACCAGAATCATTAATGATGACAATGTCCCCTTTCAGATTAGAAAGGGATAATAATGTCAATGTGTAGGATCTTCGTGTGATATCCGTAAGTAGGATCGGTTTTGAAGTGCTTGATATAGGTGTTAAATGTTTGCTTTATTAAATAAATGAGTAGAGTATGTCTTTGTTGTTTCAGTCATGTGCATTGGCATGTGTAGCCAAAGGAATAACTTGAGAAAGTGTAACTCATATTTTGTGGAGCTATACTCTACCCATATGTGTTGTGTACCTTTTTGTGAAGTGGCAATCTATCAAGTGCTTTTGGAAAGTAATTCCTGAAAAGACCATTCGAACCCACCGTTCACAAAGAAAACTAAGGTCTTCCGATGTTGTTATCACCTGGGGGAACATAGTGGTTCGGCAGGTGGATATTTGCGTAGTATAGCTCTGAAAGAGTTAGAAACCTTGCGTCTGAAAGACTCGGTAGGGTTGTCCGGAGGTGAAGCAATACACCCGGTAACTGATAGTCTTTCGGAAACTGTGAACTCGTTTTGAGTCAAGGTACATTTGGAAAAGATGTATATCATCCAGCTCTTGATGCTTATTTAATTATACCGTCACTCTGACAGAGAGGGAGTCTGTTGAGCGATTTTTCAGGGGAAATATGTTTCCATCTGGAGTTGTCACTAAGTATATGACTGTGGAACAAGGCCAATTCAGAAGATACGAGGTCGTCTTGGAGTGAGGTCGCAAAGCCGACTCGAAAGTCACGAGGCCGACTCAGAAAACACGAGGCCGACTCAGAAAACACGAGGCCGACTCGAAAGTCATGGGGCCGACGCCGACTCGGGAGTCATGAGGCCGACTCGAAAGTTATGGGGCCGACCCGGAAGTCACAAGGCCGACTGCGAGACCTATTAGGTCTACCCATGAGGGAATTGCAAATGACCATAGATGGTTTTGCTTAAGGATTAACTTTGTCTGGCAGCATTCCCGGTCGAAAAAAGTTATCGTTCGTCCGGAGTGTCGTCCAGGCAGGTAATACAGGGGCAAGCCGCTGTGTGAATGAACCTATCTGGCCATGATGATCTCATTCGGACTTAATGTTCATTATTAATAGACTGATGTAATTGATTGGTGCTGTACCCCTCAGACTTACACTTTCATAGTATTTCTTCCGACTGGAATGGGTCACCTTTCGGTGTAATTTGTTTGAAAATCTATGCTTCCAATCGAAGATGGCAGTTAGTCCTCTGTCTACTTTTGTATTTTTTCTGATATCTCATAGGCTCTCGACGAATATTGTTCAGAGTTATAGTGGTTTGTCTGACTGATGTGATTTAGGGCTGTTGAAAGTAGCACGGTTGGGAACCAAGGGTGAAGCCCATTCGGAATGGTTGTCATCCTAAACAGCGTTGTTGCCTGGAATAATATAGTAGTTTGGAGATGGAGTCTCTTCTGGAGCTAGGAGCTCGAAGAGAGTAGTTCATCTTGGAGAGAGAATGTATCTAAGGAACATTGCAAAAATAAAGTGTATCTTGATGTATATGTAGCCTGATTAGGAATGTGTCGTGTGCTTGTGTGAGAGCTCAGTCGGTAACTGTAGATGAAGCTCGTACAGAGCTGTAAATTAGTATCGCTTGGGTCCGAAGGTGGAACTGAAACGAGTCGTCCACTTGGGTGAGAGCTCAAACCCTATCTTCTTGGTTTCTTTTACATTCAGGTGGCTAGTTCGTTTGGAACCGGGATTCGACCTGTAATGGTAAAGACGTTCGGGAAAGATGCAACCACCTGGACTTCCGACCACGAGGGTCTGTGATTGTATAATGGCTAAAGCCTTTTTCAATCTTGTCAGATTTTTGTCGGGTTGTGAGGCACGTGAGTAGCCTTATCCATTTTGTCATTGTAGACTGACAACTATATGTGTCGTGTGTATCACGGGCTATGGCCAAAGGCATGTGCCGGAATTTAGTGGTTTTATTGGACCTGAAGGTTGCAAAGGAAACTGAAATGATGGGTAGAAAGGCATGGAGTAGCCTTATGGCCCATACGGGGTCATGAACTGAGTGTGCGGGTGGAACTGCTGATCTGGGACCGGTGACTGTTATTGTTTGTAAAATTTGATGGTGAGTCGATCCAGACGGACCAACTAGTGGGATAGTGTCATTGAAGTTTGGGCATTCCTCTTCGTAAGACAATTGCAAACATATTCCCTCGGTCACTCTGCTTCGACATGGTCATTCAACGTCTGACGCGTAAAGAGTTTACGCCTACCAACTCAGGTGTAAGAGTCCAAAGATCTAGGTCGGCTGTTCCGGATAAGCCGCCAGCCATCCCCTTCCACCTGGTGTTAGGAAATCTTCTTCAGCGTTTAGTGGTCTTTCTTTAGAGTTGTTAGTCATCTTGAAAATTGTTTGTGGTAAGCTATTCCAAGATAGACACTCAGTTGCCAACCCATGACATGAAAGAAGAATAGAATATGATGTAAGCATAAATGTATGTAATATCCCTTTTTGGGTATCGAACCCAATGCAACTAATCATTATAAAAATAACCATGGGATCATATCATGAACCAAGTAGCATATTCATACACAAAGAGTTCCTAATTCAGAATGTAATGCATTTGTAGCGAATAAAGATGTGTACCAGATCATATGTCATGATTGTCGTTAAAAATACCGTGCAGATGGCGCCAATATAGAATCAGGCTACCAAGGATAACTGGATAGGTAGAGGCCTTGGACGAGTTATCAAGGCAGATCGACTACATGGCGGAGAATGCAAATCTTCTGTGATAAGGAGACTCGGCAATCGATGTCTGACTGCAAGTCTTCTGGTGATCAGTCGACTCCACAACTTTGGTCTTATGCTGGAACCTACAAAATAGAAGCGTCGTTGTTCTTGGGGGGCGGGACAGGGTGTCCTGCGACCAAGCTTGGCCATGAGAATAAGTATGCGTTTCGAGAGATTAAGTGTAATCAGACGAGAGAGAGCGTAATGACTTGAGAATTTACCTGGAGGTTAAGGTGTATTTATAACCCTCAACCTTTGTCTCATAGTGCCATCAATGTCAGGTCCCTAAAGTAGCATGCTGCAGGTCTGGCATCTGGACTGTGCCAAAGAACCACAGTAGTTGTTTTGGGTACTCACATTGGTTATAGTGTCAGGTTGAGTCTTGGGACGCCGAACCATGTGTATGAGCGTTGGTATGTACCTACCTGTCTCGGACTACCTTCCTTAGGAATCTGACCCAAGATTGGGTCGGTAGGTTGACTCTTAAGGTGTAGTCAGTCGACATGTTAGGGTTCGATCAGAGTAGGTTGGTGGTCAGTCGGATTTCACTTGGTCGACTTATCTGTCAGCCTATTGTGAATCTATTTTCCTGTTATGGTCAGTCGGCCTATTGAGGCCTGACCTATGTATCTTGTAGTCGGTCGACCTGTTAAGGTCTGACCTATGTGAGTTGGAGTCGGTCGACCTGTTATGGTCCGACCTATGTAATTTGTACTTGGTCGACCTATTAAGGTCCGACCTATGTGTGTATTTTTGGCGGTCGACCTTCACCAGGTCAACCTATATGTCTGGGATCCGACTGCTGATTAGTCAGCATGTCAAACCTGACTATGTTGTCAGTCGACTCATCATGGTTCGACCTTCCTCGTTCGTGGTCGGTCGACCTTGACTTAATCACTTGTCTGTCGGCCTATTGTCAGTCGACCTTCTTGTTTGTGGTCGGCCGACCTTGACTTGGTCGACTTGTCTGTCGGCCTATCGTCAGTCGACCTTTTGGCTTGTTGTAAGTCAACTTTGACTTGATCGACTTGTCACTCGACCTTCTTGTTTGTGGTCAGTTGACCTTGACTTGGTTGACTTATCTGTTTGAGGTTGGATGTCCGAAACATGTACGCGTGTGACGCCATTCGAACCGGACATACGTCATCATTCTACAATCTACATCAATTAACTCACATAATATGATAAAAACATAAAATAAACATGCATACATGTTCATCCAAAGCATCCAAATCAGAATCAAAGAGCAATTTCACATGATCATGTCAAAAAGTCAAACTATAAAGGTCAAACGAGTCTAAAATCATCAAATCTTGGTGATACAATGGTAAGATCAGTAACAAAACATTATTAAAAATGATAAAATCTAATCTTGATAACAATCATGATCATGAACAAGATTATAAAGATAAAAGATTAAGAGACTAGATGAAAAATCCAAACCGAAAGGCTTAAAATCTTCAATCTTTAGATCCTAAAGTCAAATCTTTGTCCCTTGATATTCCAAAATGTTTTCCAGAGGTTTTTCGGGTGTTTTCTAGGGCTTATTCGAGGTTAAGAATGAAGAGAATGTGGCTGGGATCGTATTTATATGCTGGAAAATGAGTTTGGGGAGCATTGGGTCGCTGGGCCGCATTTTCAGTGGGCTTGAAGGAAAAATACAAGAATTTCGAACCAGATTTAAACAACCATCAACTTTTGGCGTAGTGGTAAGACTTTCGATGCTAAAGGAGAGGTCAGTGGTTCGAATCCAGTTTTCTCCGTTTTTTTATTATTAATACGCTGGGCTATTGTGGCATGTTACTGCGTTGGGCTAGGCTTAGGCTCTGGCTGTTGGGCTGCTCCAACAAAAGATAAAAAAAAAGATAAATGGGCTAAAGTTGATGAAAAAATCAATCAAAAAAACAAAAAATAAATAAAAGATAAAAAAGATAAATGGGTATATATGTAATTTATATGGTTTAAGATAAAATGGCATATATGCAATTCTTGATATTTGAGTAAATATGGTAAATAGTCATTCTATAATTTAAATTAAATCAAATAAACTGAATTGTGTAAATTTGAAATAAGTATCAATGAGGAAGGGGATTATACAATTGAATTTTTAGGTTGTGTATATATGCAATTTTTAATGTTTACAGGAGGATATATGCAATCGTCCTATAAACATAGTAAATGCAAATACAAGTAATAAGATAAAAGAATGATATATTTTTGGCACATATGCATATAATTGGTGTTGTAATTTTTTTTTTACAATTACACATCCACTATGCAATATTGAAAGGACTGTTATGTAATAGCTGTTGGGTGGAGGCTGTTAACATCAGCCGGCCCTAGATCATGGCCCATTTAGATTATGGACTTATTACCATACTTAGTTAACCTAGATTAGCACTATAAATATATCATTGTATCTTGTAATTCCGGTGAGCACAGATAAATAAAATCTCCTAGTTGGAGCAGAGTGGACGTAGGTCACATCGACCGAACCACTATAAATCCTCGTGTTCGTTACTTGCTTTCGTGTGTGTGTGATTAGTGTTCGTGATCCAGTTTTTTCCGGCGAGTTTAGACCTGTTTTCTGCCCCGTTTCAGCCGCTGTTTTGCTGGTCTGCTTCAGCCGCTGTTTTGCTGGTCTGCTTCAGTAGCAGATTCTGACCAGCCTCAGCCCTTCCGCTGCCGCGCCACCCTCGCCGAAGCTAGGGTTCCGGCGCCGTCATCGCCGGAATTTGATTTCTGGTCTGATTTGACTCTGTTTGTGTTTCCGCTGCTGTGTTTTTTAGTTTTTCAAGCGTTGCTTGAGTTACAATGGCAGAAGAAGAAGGGAGATTGAAGATTGAGAAGTTCAATGGGACTGATTATGGTTTCTGGAGAATGCAAATCCAGGATTTGCTATATCAGAAAAAGTTGCATCAACCAATGTTGGGAGAGAAACCGGATAAAGAAACGATGTCAGACACCGAGTGGGAGCTCTTAGATCGCCAAGCTCTAGGTATCGTTCGACTTTCGTTAACAAAAAGTGTTGCTTATAACATTGTTAACGAGAAGACCACAGTCGGAGTGTTAAAGGCTTTGTCAAACATGTACGAGAAGCCGTCCGCGTCTAACAAGGTATTTCTTATCAGGCAGTTAGTAAACACGAAGATGAAGGAAGGTATGCCGGTTACTGCACATATCAATGAATTTAATTCGATTATTCCACGTTTATCTTCTGTGGATATTAAGTTTGACGACGAGGTGCAAGCCCTACTTCTATTATCCTCTTTGCCTGAATGTTGGTCAGGCACAGTCACAGCAGTTAGTAGTTCATCTGGGACTACTCAGCTGACATTCGATAGCATTCGTGACTTGATCGTCAGTGAAGATATTAGACGGAAGAGTACCAGTGAATCTTCAAGTTCCCTGTTGCATACTGAAGGTAGGGGAAGACGATCAGAGAGGGGACAGAGAGGACAAAGTAGAGGGAGGTCAAAGTCAAGAAAGAGGGGCCAGTCAAAGAGTCGAAAGGACATTGAATGTTGGAGGTGCAAGCAAACCGGGCACTTCAGAAGTCAATGCCCTAATCCTCCAGCCGAGAAGAACGAAGTCAATGTTGCTGCTGGTGACTCAGATGATATGCTCATTTGTTGCGTAGAGGACAGTGTCGAGTCATGGGTCATGGACTCGGGTGCCTCATTCCATGCCATCGCCAGCACAAAATCTGTGAAGAATCTTCGAACAGGTAACTTTGGTAAAGTTCGTTTGGCTGACGATAAAGCTTTGAATATTACAGGTATGGGTGATATCGATCTGAAGACGCCATTAGGTACTACTTGGACATTGAGAGATGTCAGAATTATTCCTAATTTGCGTAGGAAGTTGATCTCAGTTGGGCAACTTGATAATGAAGGTTATAATGTCACTTTTGGTGGAGGACAGTGGAAAGTTATCCGGGGGAATCTTGTGATTGCCAGAGGAAAGAGAAGGGGTACACTTTACATGGTGGAGATGCCTTCTGATGGTGTCTATACTGTGACATCAGGTCCTAGTTCATCTAAGTTGTGGCATCAACGACTCGGGCATATAAGTGACAAAGGTTTAAAGATGTTGGCAGATAAAGGGAGGCTTCCAGACTTAAAGAAAGTTGAGACCGAGTTCTGTGAATCATGTGTTCTTGGAAAACAGAAACGGGTAACCTTTGTGAAGACTGGAAAGACACCTAAAGCTCAGAAGTTAGAGCTTGTTCATTCAGATGTGTACGGGCCGACATCACTCTCATCCTTGGGAGGCTCGAGATACTACGTGACCTTCATAGACGATGCTACACGCAAGGTATGGGTTTATTTTCTTCAAAACAAATTTGATGTATTTGATACTTTTAAGAAATGGAAAGCTGTTGTTGAGAATGAAACTAATTTGAAGGTCAAATGCCTGAATTCGGATAATGGAGGGGAATACATCAGCATAGAGTTCATTAATTATTGTGCTACTCACGGGATCAAGATGATCAAGACTGTTCCAGGAACTCCTCAGCAGAATGGAGTTGCAGAGAGGATGAACAGAACACTGAATGAGAGGGCCAGAAGCATGAGGTTGAATGCTGGGTTACCTAAGACATTTTGGGCGGATGCAGTGAACACTGCTGCCTACTTGATCAACCGTGGAATTTCAGTTCCTTTGGGTTTCAAAATACCAGAGGAAGAATGCAGAGGAAAGAAGGTAAGTTTCAAACATCTGAAAGTATTTGGTTGTAGTGCTTACTCTTTGTTGAAGGATGGTGACAGGGATAAACTTGATTCAAAGACCAAGAAGTGCACATTCATTGGTTACGGGTCAGAAAGTATGGGTTACAGGCTCTGGGATATTGAAAGCAGAAAAGTAATCAGAAGAAAGGATGTCACTTTTAACGAAGCAGAGTTGTATAAAGACAGGAATACAACTAATTCAGAAGTTCAGAAGGAGCATATTGTGTTTGACAATGAAGAAACAGAGAAAGTTGGTGAAGCTGAAGTTCAGTCAGATATCCCTGATAGTGGGAGTATAGAAGTTGAAGAGAATGACGTTTCAACTGACAGTAACAGTTCAGAAGATGATCACAGTTCAGAAGATGATCAATCCAACAATGAAAGCTTTGAGGAAGAAGAGAACACTCCTCCAACTCATGTTTCTACTGATCAAGAAGCTCCTATTCCACCTTCCGACAATTGGGTCAGGAGATCTACCAGGGTCTCGAAAGCTCCTGACAGATTTTCACCGTCTGGTAAACCATCTATCAGTTACTTGCTTCTGACAGAAAATGGTGAACCTCATTGCTATTCAGAAGCTATGGGGTTGAAAGATTCGTTCCAGTGAGAGCGTGCCATGAAAGAAGAGATGAAGTCTCTTGAGAAGAACCGTACTTGGATTCTGACAAAGCTACCTCCAGGCAAGAAGGCTTTGCAGAATAAGTGGGTTTTCATAATCAAAGATGAGTATGATGGTTCGAAGCGTTACAAGGCTCGTCTAGTGGCAAAAAGATTTCAACATAAACAGGGAATCGACTACAACGAGATCTTCTCCCCTGTTGTGAAGATGACCACTATTCGATTGGTTCTGAGTATTGTTGCTGCTGAGAACTTGCACTTAGAGCAGCTAGATGTCAAGACAGCTTTTCTGCATGGGGATCTTGATGAAGATATCTACATGACACAGCCAGAGGGTTTTCAGATTGCTGGGAAAGAAAACTTGGTCTGTAAGTTGAAGAAAAGCTTGTATGGTTTGAAGCAAACACCGAGGCAGTGGTACTTGAAGTTCGACAGTTTCATGGGTCGAAATGGGTACAAAAGGTGTGACATGGACCACTGCTGCTACATCAAGAAGTTCAAGAAATCCTATATCATTCTCCTTCTTTACATGGATGATATGTTGATCGCAGGCTCAGATATGAAAGAGATTAAGAAAATGAAGAAACAGATGTCTGATGAATTTGAGATGAAAGACTTAGGCGCTGCTAAACAGGTTCTTGGAATGAGTATTACCAGAAACAGTAATGATGGTTCTCTGACTCTATCTCAAGAGAAGTATATTGGGAAAGTGTTAGAGAGATTTAACCTGAAAGATGCTAAGTCCAGATGCACTCCCTTGGGAAGCCACTTCAAGCTTTCCAAAGACCAGTCACCGAAGACAGATAAAGACATTGCTGAGATGGCTAAGATTCCTTACGCATCTGCAGATGGCAGTCTTATGTACGCTATGGTGTGCACAAGGCCAGATATAGCTCATGCCGTTGGGGTAGTCAGAAGATATATGTCCAATCCAGGTAAGGAGCATTGGGAGGCAGTCAAATGGCTACTACGATACTTGAAGGGGACTTCGAAGTTTGGGTTATGTTTTAAAGGAAAAGATACTGTTCTAAGGGGTTATACAGATGCAGACCTTGGGGGATGCAAAGAATCGTTCAAAAGCACGACCGGGTATATTTTTCAGTGGGAGGTACTGCGGTTAGTTGGATGTCCAGATTACAGAAGAGCGTTTCTCTTTCAACCACCGAGGCATAGTATATGGCTGCTGCTGAAGCCAGTAAAGAGTTGATTTGGTTGAAGAATTTTCTGGAAGAACTTGGCCAGAAACAAACTAACTGTGTTCTGTTCTGTGACAACGAGAGTGCCATACACCTTGGCAAAAATCCAGTGTCCCATAAGAAGACTAAACACATTCAGCTACGATATCACTTTATTAGAGGACATATAAGTGATGGTACCCTAAAACTTGAGAAGATCGAAGGAACGAAGAATCCAGCTGACATGTTGACTAAGGTTGTTACCTTAGAAAAGTTGAGGCTCTGCATTGCCTCAACTGGCCTTCAGGTTCATTGATGAGAAGGCCGCTGCAGCTAGTTGAGAAGGAGTTACAGAAGTGCAAGAGAAGAAGTGCTAGGTGGAGTGCAGTTTTGGCTGACTGTCAAAGCCTCCAAGTGGGAGAATTGTTGGGTGGAGGTTGTTAACATCAGCCGGCCCTAGATCATGGCCCATTTAGATTATGGACTTATTACCATAATTAGTTAACCTAGATTAGCACTATAAATATATCATTGTATCTTGTAATTCCGGTGAGCACAGATAAATAAAATCTCCTAGTTGCAGCAGAGTGGACGTAGGTCACATCGACCGAACCACTATAAATCCTCGTGTTCGTTACTTGCTTCCGTGTGTGTGTGATTAGTGTTCGTAATCCTAACAAGAGCCTGGGAGGATCTTACGGCTAGTTAATCGATCAAATATAGTAAACGAGAATGTAAATAAGCTTTGTTTTATTGATTCACATGTAGAATGTAATTACAACGCTTTTGGTTTCTCTCTCTAGAACACACACACAGAATACGGAAATGATCAAGAGTTCTTATGAGCTAACCAAGTGAACACTATTTATAGTGTTCGACTATGCAGTGAACCAACTAGCTAGCGAACCAATGGTTCGCTGCTCATGAACCATTGGTTTGTGGCATGGTTAGTTGACTCTCAAACTCACTAAGATGCTCTATTTTAGATACAACACACGATACACACTAAAGCATAGGATTATGCTCTAACAGATTCCCCTTTAATGTGTGGTGTATATATTTTAACTAAATCGGTAGTCTTCAATCTTCAACATTGTTGCATCAGATCTTCAACTTGAAATCTCTTGTTAGAAATAGAGCTTGCATGGCTGGATTTGAACTTGATCAACTTTTGAACTTCAAGATCCACTTGTGAAAGATACTTCAGTCTCCCCCCTTCACCATGCTTGAGTCTTTTCATCATAAGCTGCAAGTTTAGAAGACAAAAGCGCAGTTTTTCCCTTTTCACTTATGAAATTAATTTAATCTTGGCGCAAAACTTCTCTTTGAGAATCCAAGATATAGTTTTAAAATTTTGATTTCGTATCACATATCGATCAGTTGAAAACAAATAAGAAACACAATTTGTTTTGGATTTTTGAAACTCTATATCAAAACACACCGAAATCTTTTTTATTTTTCTAAGTTTATGCTAAAACACACCTAAAATCTTTTTGAGATTTTTCAGATATGAAACATAAATGCACTGAATCAAACACTATTTTTTTTCTTTTTCGAAAAAGATCACAACTTGAGATCATATTGGTCATAACGAGCTAAACTATATTTCAATTTCAATTACTTCAGCACATAAGCCATGATGATTGCTGGTATAATTTGTCCAACTTAAAATCAGGCACAATGATACTCATAATATCTGGATATGTTAAGGTATTGATTAGATTTGTTTTGACCAGAGTATCCCACACTATTAGCCATACTCAGATATACTTTTGAATCACTCTTTGTGATTTCTCTTGTGATTTAACACATAGTGATTATATTTATGATATAGTCAACTGTGTTCCATGCAAAAAGAAATTAGAACGTTAAATCGCCTACCTTAAGGTCGATCTTTCGATACGTAGATAAGGCCTCGGATTTAACAAAATAAGAAAATAAAAACAAGTTATTGTATAATTCAACAACAATCAGGTTGATACTTCCGTATACACAGAAAAATTCCGATGAATTATACGAAACATCAAAGAAAATAAAGCAGAATTTGAAATGAACAACTATCATGTCAATACTCCGTTATACACATAGATAGTCCAATAATTTAAGAAAATAAAGAAAATCAAACAAGTATAAATCTTTACAAAATGAACACATGTATACACAGTGACTTCTCATTTTCTTTTTCACATATCTTTTGCATTATCTCGAGATACGCATCAAGATGTCCACTTGGTCAAGCAATAGTATTTAGTGTATATCACATTTGAATACTTTCTGATTTGCTGAGCCTACCAAGGACATCGATCAATGGTCTTATGGCTTTTTTCATCGAGTTTATCCATGATCCAGACATGTAAGCCAATGTACTATCATTGACCAATTATGTCGGTTACAATTTATCTTTTTTTTTTCAATGTTTATAAATTTTTCTATTTTTCTCCCCCTTAGACTGAAAACTCTATTTTTGGATTTTTTATATTAACAAACACAAAGACACTATTTTAATTTTTTAAATTTCTTCCCCTAAACTACAAACGGAGTGCATTACAGAAAGAAAATTAACCTTCCGACATGGATACCTTTCAGAAATTTTTCAGTTTGAAACTTTAGTTATTTGAAATTTAATTTAAGCATAATACTCCTCCATCGGCAACTTTTTAATCACCGATAGGTCTTCTAGAAGTACCTTCACACTGGTCAAACACGTCGTTTTTAAATGACCCGAAGCGGATCACTTCTGGTCGACCAGTGTCATGGTTTCCCTTAGAAACCACTTTAGGTTTCCATTGTTGTTTTGGTAAACCAGTATTTGATGAACCAGTCATAATAGATTGTGACGTACAACCTACAATTGGAACATTTTAAAATTTAGGAATAAATCTTCCTTGATTTTTGAAAAATGTAGATTGAAATTTATCAAATACTCTAGCATTTTTATCAATGAACCTTTGTTTGGCAGATTCTCCAACATAAGGAACCTTTGCTTTCCTTTGTGTAGAAGCAGGAGTAATTGGACAATCTTGTATCATATGTCCTTTTTGGCCACAATTGTAACACAAACGATTGTTTATGTTCTTCCATTTAGTACCCTACAAAGCTTCACAAAAATTGACATCTCCAAAATGATCATAAAAAGAATCAAATACATGATGCCTATGATCATGAACTCATTTTGATTTTGGGCTTTTTGGAGTAGAATTTGATCCTCCAGAAGAAAATTTAGCAGATTGATTCTTCATGTTCCTCGGACCATATTTCTTTACAAACACTTGAGTTTCATAAAATCTCTCAGGTTGAACCTTTTCAGCTATGAAAATATCCTTTTGAACTTGTTTCAAATTTATCTTATTCAAATTTTGTTGCTTTTGACCTTTAGAAGTACCAACTTCAGCAACTTTCTTCTCAAAACCTAAACCAATATGTTTTCCAGAAATCTTCTCTTCCGAACCAGATGATTTATGCCCATTCTTCGCAAGAAGAGTAAATTCAGCTTTCACTTTACCAACATCTTTCTGGGCATAGAAATCGTCTCATCAATATTAGTATGAGAAATGATCTTCTTAAGTGGAACAACTGTTTTCTCTTCTTCAGTAGACGAAGAACCAGACAAAAACGTTGAAAACTTAGGAATTTCAGTTTTCTTCTCAGCTTTCTTTTTCTTGTGCTTCTTAGACTCCTTTTCGTCAGACTTCGAATCAGAAAACTTTGAATAATCACAATCTTTAATATTTTCTTTCACAACATGAACAGCTTCCTTAATTATAGCCGGGGGTGGAACTGTCTTTTCGAAAACCTTCTCGAAATTCTCATCCTTGCATAAGAAACTTGTAAAAGATTGTGAATTTGTGACATTATTTAACTGACGATTCACATCAATGACTCAAGTTTTCAAATTAGAAGTCTTATGTTGAGCTTCAGACAACTCTTTTTCTGTTGCAATCGACTTCTTAGCAACATGGTTAGTGTCATATTTCTGTAACCTCAGATTGTCCATTTCATCAAACAACTATTTCTTCAGCTTGGCTTCATTCCTTTTCTGAATATCAATATTTTCATTTAGCAATTTGTTCTCTCAAATAAATTCTTCCTTATCTTCCAACAATCTCAGATTATCATTCTGATAAACTACTGCTTTAGCAACGAGTTCATCAGAAGTCTTGTTCAGGACGTCAAGCATAATCTTTGACTTTTCAAATAAATCATTAAAACTAGCTTCAGTTTCTTTTGCTTCTTGTTTCCATTTTTCAGCTTCTTTTGTTAACTCAACATTCATTGTAGATAACTTCTCAACTTCATTAACTAACTCATCAATCTTGCTCTAAAATTTCAATTCTTTCTCATTCAAATCATGTCAAAGGCTTGTCAACTTTTCAGTCAGACTTTTATTTTCGGATTTAAATTTCTCTTTTTCAACCATCAACTCTTGACTTAAATCTTCAAACTTCGTCTTAATCTCTGCCAACTCATCTTCTTTCTTTTTACTTTCATCACTCAACACTGAAAACTTTTTAAGCAATTCTTGAATATTCTTATCTTTTTGTGAACAAAATTCACAAACATAATCATATCCACTTGATTCAGATTCAGAATCACTCTTATCAACTTTAACCCTAAAAGCATAATGAGCTTCCTCTGTTGTCTCAGCATGAATAAAATCTGATGGACTATGAATTGCAAAGAAAGCAAATGAAGATTCATCAGGATACTGAGACCAATCATATTATTGAGTAGCTTGAAACACCAATGCCTTTGGAGTAGAATCAGTTATTGTTGGCTTTGATGAAGAATCATTTCCATTAGAATTTGGCTTAGCAACCATGGATTTTGCACATTCATGGGCAAATGACCAAATTTAGAACATTTATAACATTTTACCTTTTGACTTATCTAGTCTAACTTTTCTATCTGGACTTAAATTATCAATTCCTGTTCTCTTCTTGAATATTTTATATCTTTGTGCTAACATAACAATTTGCCAACTGATATCCATATGTTCAAGACTATCCGAATTAATCTGATCAAAATCATCTTCAAATAGATTATCCGTTGTCAATCCTCCATTCAGAATTCCATAATATGAACATAACAAAGCAGATATTAATGCAAGATGTTCATCAGGTGTTTTTGCAGAAAATGCAGTTTGACCTGAGTGATTTGGAGTAGTAAAACTACATCCTCTTGATGAACCAAATTTTTCAGAATTTCCTGATCCAAATCCAGCAAGAAATGTTGTTGAAGGTTATGAATAAAATCAAATGGTTTAAATTTAGCATTGATGCTTGTGGAATTTTGGCCATGATACAATTCAGGGTTTTGCAGTTGAGCAGTTGATTTATTAACATTCAGCATTTCCATTTCCTGAGCTTGAAGTTTGCTTGTTAAAGCATGAATGATAATGATAAGAATTCTTTTTCGTGAGTAAGCAACAAAACATAATTCTCCCATTTTTGTTGTAAAGATTCCAGCAACTTTTCTTTCAACTCTTCCTCGGTCTTTTCAACATCAACCATCTCCAATTCACTTATCAAGTGTGACAATCGAGAAACTATAGCAGTTATGTTCTCTTTGTCAAAATGTTGAATATTGTCGAATTCTTTATTCATAACCTTTCTTCTAGTTTTCTTATACTGATCATTACCTTCACAACGTAAAGCTAAAGCATCCCACAAAGTTTTAGACTTTTTGCATGTGCTGAATTGATGCAACAGCTCTTTTGGTAATGCAATAGTAAGATAACCATATGCCTTATTTTCAAGTTCATAGCTTTTCCTTTCACCAGATGTGAAATCTTTTAATTCTTTATATTCTCCTTCAGCATCATTTGGATGTTTGTAACCTTTTTTTAATCGGAATTCACAAATCGATATCATTGGTACGGATATATGCTGAAAACCTTTGCTTCCAATTATGATAATCTTTCAGTTGTAGCAACTTGGGAACTTTCTGATTTGTTCCAATTTAATTATCATAACTTATTAATTTTTGCATTGTACTTTGCATAACCGCAAATGCTTGATAATCAGACATTTTGAATTTTCTTGAAAGCTTGATCAGCGAACCAGTTAATGAAGCTCCGAACCAAATGTGAACTAACGAACCACTAAAGTCAACCAAATTCAACTAGCGAAACAATACTCAGTGACCAAACCAAAATCTTCACCGAACCAAAAACCTCAATGAAACAGTGACCTGAGCGAACTAAAATGACCTGGTGAACCAATGGTTAGCTAAAATAACTGCTGCGAACCAGTTTGAATATTGCCTAGCAAACCAGTTTGAAGATACCCTAGCGAACCAATACTCGACGAACCAATGTTGAATATTGCCTAGCGAACCAATATGAACATTGCCTAGCGAACCACTACACCTTACCAGTGAACCATGATGTTCATCCGGCAAACCAACACTGTTTCGATTGATTTTTGCAAATTTGGATTCATTTGAAGAAACTGGACCGTACAAAGGTAACACTAGATGTAAGGAAACATTCTATCGGATCAGAATCACTTAAAATCTCACAAAAATGAAGAATTCGATGAAAAATCAAAGAAGCCCACTTTCTCTCACTAGAAAAAGCAATTTTGATTAATTCAAAACCAATAGAGCAACCTCGATTTGCTCTAATACCACTTGAAAGAGCTCGGGAGGATCTTATTGCCAGTAAATCGATCAAATCTAGTAAAAGAGAATGTAAAAAGCTTTGTTTTATTGATTCACAAGTATAATGCGATTACAAAGCTTTTGGTTTCTCTCTCTAGAACACACACACACATCATATAGAAATGATCAAGAGTTCTTATGAGCTAACCAAGTTAACACTATTTATAGTGTTCGACTATGCAGCGAACCAATGGTTCGTTGCTCACGAAGCATTGGTTCGTGGCATGGTTAGTTGACTCTCAAACTCACTAAGATGCTCTAGTTTAGATACAACACACGAGACACACTAAAGCATAGGATTATTCTCTAACAAAATATATTAAATATTTTAGCTCATGAAATTAAGTGAGTTCAGAGGAGAACTTAGCATCTTATTTTATATTATATGTACATAATAGCAAGTGGAGAAAAATAGCATACGTGTTTTAACCTGTATATTACCTAATCCGTAATAAAAGATTGTTAAATTTACCATTTTACTTACAAATATTGAAATAAAAAAAAACGCTATGCTTACGTTATGTAATTCTAATGAATGTTGAGAAATTTTAGGCAACTCAAAACAAAATTGTGATGGCATATGCATATAGAGAAGGTTTGTACCTATTTATAAATCCTAAACTCCCAAAGATGACCCCATTTTCTATCTCCCAGGCACACACACAATGACAAAATTTAGAGAAAAATAAGAAATTTAGAATATATAATAAGATAGTTAAATTTATGTTGTAAATATTAAAGTATATTTCTGACAGTGGTAGTGAAATAATCTGATGTATAAATGACAAAAGAGTAAAGAATATATGAACTTTAGGCATAGAAAATCATAATAAAGGTGAACTAAAGATGACAAACTAGGAAATTAACATAACAGAAAACCTTAATACCTAGAAACTTACATAGGAGAAAACCTTACTACCTAAATCACACCCATTCCTAATAAACCTTGATAAGTTCTTACGGTAAATAAAGATAAGAAACTGCTGCTATTATGTTAGGTATTAAATAGTAGAGGGACTAAAGTGTAACTAATTAATAGTTTGAGGTTATATTTGTAATATGTTCACATACATAAGGAAGACCCGTGAATGAGAATAGCAACTATTGATTTGAGAATAATCTCCTTCTTCTCTCGAAATTTCTTCTTATATTTCTTATCTTTAGCTCTTAGTTCTTGATCACCAAATCGGTACATATCAATTGGTATCAGAGCTTTCAATTCTCTTGACAGTGGGTTAGGGGAAATTGCTTACTACCACAATTCATAACTACGCTTCCATTCTCTAATTTCAACGGAACAACCACAGAGTGATAATTTTTTGGCGATTCAAAATTCAGAAGATGGTGATTTTCGTAACAAGGAGAGATTGACTCGATTCAATGTACCAATCTTTCTTTTGAGCAATTCAAGGGCCGATCAAAAAGAAATCATATCACAGGAGCAACAATTCGCATCCATTTTGGAACACAACAATCAAGAAATCAGGTACTTCGTTCCAAATCAATGCAAAATTCAAGGCAACGTTGGATGCTTGAGCACTAGAGCAGCGATTCAGATCGTAGGAGTGACAATCAACATGATTCAAGAAAGCATTCAAGGTATCAATTCTTTATAGCAATTAGGCAGAACTATATTTCCAGAAACAATGAGCAAATTTGTGCGTTTATTGAGGGAAGATTTCCCATGTTTTTTCGGTGGTGATTTAGAAGAATGGATGCAACAATGTGATCGTCTATTTTTGAGGGAGGTAACAGGGGAACGCTTCAAACGAAAGTGGGTAATCCTATGTCTAGAAGATGATGCATGGGAATGGCATAAAGAGTTTTTGAGAAACAACAATGATATTGGAGATGAGTTGTATTGGATGGATTATTTGAGAATGGTATTCAAGGATTTTGAGAGTGCACCTAAGGTGTTTGATGAAATGCCTAAATGGGATGGTAATGAAACAAAAGAAATTAGGGTTGATGATTCAAGAAAAAGTGGAAAAGAAATTGATCCAAATCATGATGAGATTCATGACGAGTGTTCATCCGATGAGGAGTTCAATAATGAATTGTTGGGTTCATTTAAGAACAAAGGAAAATACAGTGTCAAGTGTATTCACCAAAAGCAATTGAAAGGAAGCTTGATAAGAAAGGAAGTTATGAGGATATCAAGAAGGCCATTGCGATTAATCAGTTAGGCAGAATTTACTATGATGGTTTAGAGCCATACTTACAATTGGGTTCCACTATGAGTGTGTGTTGTTTGAAAAGGAAGGTATACATGTGGCTCAAATGGAAATATAAAGTGTTATATGGGGTGTACTTGTGGCACAAATGGAAATTTAAGCTGATATTGTTTATTATAATCATGTGGCTGATTATAGTAGATCAAGTTAATCACATGTTGAGTTTTAATGTAGTTTCCATCTTGCTTGTAATTGACATAGCTGTCATTTTCTCATCTTGGACTGAAAATTATGGCGACACACCAAAGAACAAGCAGTTATTGACTCAATTAAGGGGAGCTGCTGTAGCAACTGCATTTGATAAAAAGATAACATTCTCAGGTGCAATTCATTTAATGCTTGTTGCGCTACTATTTGGAAAGGGTCCGAAATTTCTAGCAAGGGTTTTTTTTTGATAAAAATGGATTAAGTGGTGGTGGGAGAGACTTTTCCATTGCTCATAAATTGCTTATAGGAGATACTGTAGTTTTTCAAGGGATTGACCACTGGAAATTTGAGGTTCACATTTTAGGAGTAAATGGTGCAAACGGAATGGATGGACCTCTTGGACTTCTAAATTTAGTTCATTATGGTTCACATTTGAAAATGGCAGCCACTAGTCATTTGGGTCTATTTCACATTCCAAACAGGTTATACAACATACCAAATGGGAATGAGATTTTAAATTGGTTTGGCTTTGACAAGTTGGCATCTTTTGATAACATTTTGTTCATTACACATGGCATTATGGATGAAGTTTTTGAGCACAAGTCTTTCGAATCAAGGGTTGTCATGGGCCCTGTACATGAACCTTGTGAATTTAAATCAGGAAGTATTTTGATTAATGAGACTGGATCTAATGCAATAATAAAAACAAGGGGTTGTCGAGGTTATAGCATTTCATCTACTCAAAAAAATAAATGCAAGGGTCAACACAGAAGCACATGACCATTTTTAGACAACAGATTTCCATGCCATTTGACCATTTGGTTCAGATTCTTTTTTGAATTTGTGGCATATGTGGAACCAGTAGGGAGGTTGAAGCAGACACTTGACACTTGGTTACATGAAGCAATCTCCTCTGGAATATGTTACAAAAGATAGTTCACAGTTTAGATTTGATAATTTTGATTAGCATTTTTTTTCCACTTTTGATTTTTGGGGACAAAAATCTTTTGAGGGGGGGTAATGTTAGGTATTAGATAGTAGAGGGACTAAAGTGTAACTAATTAATAGTTTGAAGTTATATTTGTAATATGTTCACATACATAAGGAAGACCCATGAATGAGAATAGCAGCTATTGATTTGAGAATAATCTCCTTCTTCTCTCTAAATTTCTTCTTATATTTCTTATCTTTAGCTCTTAGTTCTTGATCACCAAATTGGTACATATCATATTAAAAAAAAGTAATGAACGGATAATCCACAAATGGATGGTTACCACATTGGATCTATAACGATTACACATGGAAATCTGTGAAAAAAACCTAATCATTACGGATCAAATACGGCACATTGATGAACAATTAACCAATATTTAATTGAGATAATCAGATGAAATTTAATTTCAGTTTATGAAGAATAATAGTGAGGAAGAATCGGTGATTACTACTTTCGATCACTGGGTGGAGAAACTTGAAAGAGATGCTTTCTTATAGAGAACTTTTGTCTCTCGATGATGTGAACTGTAAAGGAGAGAAATTATAACACAAATCGATGATAATCCATCAATTACATCCTATTTAAGATGAAAGCATGTAAAAATATTTAAAAAAATAGCAGGCAGAATGAGTGATAGAGGAACAAAAATGAGGGCACCTAAAAAGGGATTTCAATTCTGAAATACCTGTAAACCAAGATGAAATTATGTAAATCTCAGCAACAAAACTTAAAGTCGAGATTTAACTGGTGCTGAAGCAATCTGAAATGCGGAGAAGAAAAAGAAAAGAGTTAAGAGAGAACTGAGAGATAAGTAGGGTCTCTCAAAATTTTTTGTTAAGTTTTTACGAAACAAGCCACTACGAGAGTCCATCACTTGATGATAAAAATATGCAAACATATTATTATATACAAGAACATATTTTATATGGAATTAAGGAGAAGTTTTCTATTGCATATATATAAAACAAGCGGTTCTACTCTCGTGTTGCGGCGGAGTCCTAGGTATATAAAAAACGAAGGTAACACGAATATGAATTGAAGATTTTAAATCTAAAATAATAATAAAGATAAGAAAGAGTGAAGAAATGATAAAAGAAAAAATAAAAAATAAAAAGTAAAAGGATAGAAGGAAAAATAAAAAAAAGAAAGAAAAAAGAAAAAAAAAACGCTTGGAAAATTAGAACCTGAAACGGCTGAAACCTAAAATTTTATCACACACGACATAGACCAGCCGGGCTGCAGACCAATCTGTAGAGTCCATCATTTGATGATAAAAATATGGGTTTTTACATATATCCCCTTGCTAAAGTACTTTATTACATATTTACCCAAGCATAAACTTTATTACATATATATCTCCTTCCCCTTGTGAAATTACCCATGTACTCTTCTCTATTTTAGAAACAAATAAAAAATTTATAACATAGAAGATTAATTACATGACGCTTCCTTCTCCTTCTCCAACACCCTCGGGATTTGTTTTTCTTCGATCTTCTACAGAAGCATTAGGTGTGTCGATTTTTTTATAGGTACACATAGTTTCCGCCTTTTTTTCGATGTTCAACCGCAGCATATGGGTTCTCCCAATTTTAAAGTTTTATGTTTGGTTCTAGTTTTTTTTGTTGGATTTTCTTTTCTCGAAGATTGAAACAATGGACACTAATATAATTAAATAAAGGTTTACGTTTAGTTATATTT
Source organism: Deinandra increscens subsp. villosa (assembly GCA_039602395.1). Classification (NCBI taxonomy): domain Eukaryota; kingdom Viridiplantae; phylum Streptophyta; class Magnoliopsida; order Asterales; family Asteraceae; genus Deinandra; species Deinandra increscens. The sequence continues at coordinate 8,473,337 of JBCNJP010000025.1, read as the reverse complement.
TTTT
>JBCNJP010000025.1:8441723-8472833 GCA_039602395.1 Deinandra increscens subsp. villosa | reverse complement strand
GAAAGTTGGTTAATTTCTAAAGGGAACCCAAGCCTTTGAGGTCTTGGGCTTGCCAGAAGCATCATAATACTTGTACTCTTTAAGTACTAAAGTATTTTGTATTGGATCCTCATTCAACAGATCATCTTGATCAATGTTCAAGTGTTCAGACTGTTCACTTGATTGACATTGCCTGTTTGTTTTGCTAAGCCTTCTCTCAGCAATCTTCCTCTCTCTGTATTCCCTATATTTCTTTTGTTTGTTGGTCAAAACCTTTGGCAACTCATTGGGTGAGGTGTAGGTCTGATCAACACTAGTTACTGGTGAGATTCTAGCATTAAAGTTTGAAAATTTGTTTGACTGGCTAGATCTCTCACTGTGAAATACAACAGTGGCATTTCCATTTGAACTAGAGGGAATTTCCGGTTGAGAGTTGTGCTTGTTTTTCACAAAATTTTCTCTAGAGGTGGTCTTGCCTCTAGATGGGTTTCTCCTTCCTTGACCTTCAAAATGATCATACTCATCAGTGAACTGAACCCTGGGTCGTTGTCTAGGTGCAGTAACTGATCTGAGTGTTTTGGATATTTCCGGTTAAACTTCATTTCCGGTTGAAAATTTTTCTGATTGAAGTTCAGCCGGAACCCTGTTCGGTTTTAGGACTGAAAAACTTCCATTTTTGTTGTTCCCAATTAAAACTTTGTTTGACTCAGTATCAAAATACTTTAATGTGTTACTTCTTACAGGTGAAGTTCTACCTGTAGATTTTTTCTGAGTAGAAACAGTTTTGGGTTTTAACAAGTTTTGAGTTTTACTCAAAGGATTGAATTTGCACATTGCAGCCATGTGCCCTTTCTCACCACAGAAAACACATTCAAACATTTTTCTTTGGTAAGTGTTTGTGTTTTTGGTTGATTCTTCATTTGTGACCTGGTGGTAAGTTAGCTTACCCATTTTCTCAGTTTCACTGGGTTTTGGCTGCTCAGGTAGTTTACCTCCAACTTTTGAGTCTTTGGGCTCATAAATAGTTGGTGGTGGAAAAGCAACTTTTGGTTTTAAAACCTTGGATTGGTCAACAGATGCTGATGTGCTAGCATCTTTGACTTCACAGTTTGATAATGATTCAACAGATTTTGTTTCAGAAGAAGAAGATGTAGTGCTATCAACAGTTAGACTCACACTACACTCCTTCTGAAGTGCTTGGATTGGAGCAATAACAGGTGAGTATTCCTTGGGTGGTTCAACATTGTTGTACCCAATACCTGTTTTCCCATGCATTACGCCATTCCAAAGTTTCTCAGCTTTCTTGTTAGCTGTTTGGAATTTGTCACAGGTGAACAAGGCATCTTTTAACTTAATTTCAAGAACATCATTTTCTGCTTTTGCATCTTTTGTTTCTTGTCTTGAAATAGTTAGTTTGTTCAACAGATCCTCCAATTGTGTTTCCAAAATAGAGTTAGTTAGCTTCAAAGCATCAAATTCTTTGTTTAAATTTTCAATTTTGGTGATGTATGCATTTTCAGTTTTCTTAAAGCAATTCTTTAACTCATTCAAATTGGAAACTTCATCAATTAGATCAGTGTTATGTTTCCTGTATTTTGACACTTGTTCTATGCATGCAGGGCTGCATAGATTTTCCAAAACTTTTTCAGGAATCTCATTTACCTGTTCAGTTGAATCTTCTTTGGCCATCAAAGCATGGTTGATTGGCTCAAACTCAGTGATAAAGTCATCCCACTCATAGCATTCAGTCTGGTTAGCTACAGCTGCCACCACATTTTGATTTCCAAGTGGTTTTGGTTGTGTTGGCTGTTGGTTGCTGCTGCTGTTGTTATGTTGACTGCTGTTGTTGTTGCTTCCATGATTTGATCTTTGTTGGACATTGTTGTTGTTATTCTGTCCATCTCTCCTTGGCTGCTTGCACTCCCTGGCAAAATGACCAAGTTGGTGACAATTATAACATTTAGCTTTAGATTTATCCAACCCAATTGATGATCCCTTTGACCCTTTATAAGTTCTTCCTGTTCTCTTATAAAATCTTTGGGCTCTTACGGAAACCATAGCTAATTGAGTTAAAATGTCCATTTCTTCTAGATCATCTGCCCCTATACATTCCAAGTCTTCACGTGTGAATCCTTGAGATGAGTCAGTTGCCACATAGGCAGAGTGAGAGTTGTCAAACAGTGTTGAAGAACTCTCTGAGCATCTAGGTGACTCATTGAAACTGACTGAGGGTGAGTGATATTGAGAAGAATTTGAGATCTTTTGAAAATCAGTTGTAACCAAAGCAGTGGTTTGCAACTGTGGTGATGCTTTAGGAAAGTTGTTTTGCTTAAGATTAAGCTCCATTTCATAAGCACTAAGGACTCCATGAAGTTCACTTAGTTTAAGCTTTTTGAGGTCCTTGCACTCCCTAATGCTTACTGTATAGACAGTCCACATTGGAGGTAAGGATCTCAAGAACTTCCTGTTGGCATCAGCCTGTTCTGTTGTTACTTCTACCTTTTGCAATTCATCAAGAAGTGAAACAAATCTAAGATACTGGTTGGTCATAGATTCACCAGTTTTGTAAGTGAAGTTTTCATATCTTTGTTTCAAAACATCCTTTTTGTTTTCCTTAACCTCACTAGACCCTTCATACATCTCACTGAGAGCATTCCACAAGCCATGTGCTGTCTTATATCCCTTGAACCCTACCAGTATAGAGTTGGGTAATGCAGCCTGGAGTGTCCAGTAGGCCTTGTGATCATATTCAAGCTCAGTATAATCAGCTTCAACATATTTGTCTAGTGGTTTTGGTATGTACACTTCGGCATCATCAGCAGATTGAACAGTTGGACTGTAAGGACCTACAGTCAACCTGTTCCAAATGCGTCTGTCTAGGCTTCTAACAAAACCTTCCATCCTGAGTTTCCTAGTATCAAAGTCATCAGGAGTGAAAATTGGTGGTTTGTTAGGGCTACCATTTAGTGAACCAAGAGTTAAGTCAGTCATTGTGAAAAACAGTTTGTAAAACAGAAAAAGCTTGTAAAAACTCAAGTGAGCAAGTAAAGTAACAACTTTGAAGCACTAGAAGTCTTCAAAGTGGAGAGCCAACGCTCTGATACCACTTGTAGGACCGATGATTAGTCAGAGAAATAATCAAAACAAGAACTCTTTACTTGAAGATCACAACCATGCGGAATAAAGTTGTATCATATTTATTTTTACTTAAGCTTTGTTTTACTTATACTTGTAGTTTGATTGTATTGATTGCATAAACTAGTGAACACAAGATAATAAATTTCTCGGTACTATTTGCATTAACTCAAGTTCAAACTGTTACAAGTGTAAGCACTGAAACTGGTACATGTGAATGAACTAGCTAACAACTATAAATAGTACTAAGGAGATCAACTACAGTCGTTGATCTCATACGGGCTAATCTAACCGTACATGAAAGTCAAACAATAAACTTACTAAAAGAACATTAGTAAACATACAAAAGAGGAAATGTGCAAAATGCATTTATCTATAAGTAGGAGACGGCTAGGATGTGACTTTGGAAGAACAGAAGCTGTTGCAGGTCTGAATTCTGCAAAAGTAATCTTTCAGTACTTTTCCGGTTGAACTCTTTATACTGTTGGATAAAAGAGTTCACCCGGAAATGTTCTTCCGGTTAAACTTCCGGTTGACAAATCTTCCGCTTGAGCGTCTTCCGCTTGAACATGTCTTCAACCGGAAATCTTCATCTTGAACCGGTTGACTCAGAAATTCATTTCCTTACAGAACTAACCGAAATCAATTAATGATGGGATTTATAGCACTATGTTGTATAACAAATTACCACGAAAGGGGTATGAATAGAACAGATAATCAATAAGGCGTAATAGTTGTACCATAATATCAAGTAAAAAGATTTGTTTGATCATGATTTCTCCCCCATATTATTCAAACAGTTTTAAAAGAAAAGGACCGTGAAACTCACCTGTTCAAGGTGAATCATCGTGATTACTGATACGAGTAGCAAGTAACCGATATCCTCATATCAATAATAATAATAGAACATATCTTAGGTCTTATTTTAATTGGATAACATTCAGTTACCCAAATGATCCTGGTCGAGTCTTGACAATTTATTCCCGTTTGTGTGTTTGGAAAACCTATTCTAAATATTCATTATTCAAATAAATATTTAGACTTTGTGATAGTATTTATGATTACATAATATATGATTTGTAAATAATTATAAGTTAAACAACTATTTGGAGATTATAAGAACATATATAAACATATATATATTTATGTTATCTTTCAATCGTTGTGATAAATAACAATGTGTATTATTTATTTCGACGCTTGATTTAAATCTAGATTTGCATTCGTAACCATTTGTAAATAATTATGGATACAAGATGGGTGAACCATTGTGTATTTGATAACGAGTGAACTTATATGAGGAAAATACTAATTATCCATGTGATGAAAAGATATGTATCTAAGGTCTATCCTTGAACATTGATGAGAACAACTTAGATAAAAGGGTTTTATTTAAAAGATCTTGAAAATAATTATAGTCATTGTTTTTATTGTAACTTCGAGGCTTTAACCGATAGTATTTCTATCGGATTAATTCCATGACCTTTGTCTAATAAAAGGGTTAACTAAGTTATCTTATATATCTAAAATGATTATTTAAACGATTTAAGATTTTGGAATGTAAATGTTTTTACGAAACTTGTTTTATAAGAATAAAAATTGTTACGTTTAGTCTTTATTTTCAAAAATCCAAAATGAATCCACCCTTGGTTACTATTTGTATATCCATGATTTTCTAACCATTTTTAAGTCATAAGTCCGAGTATTCTAGGATATTCTCGTGTAGTTCGTTCGTCACATGATTTTTTCCCAAAAATTATGCATCCCCTTTTTGTTACTTATTATTAGTACCAATCATCAAGAATATCATCTAAAATGGAGTATTTTGTACAAAATAAGAAGACCTAACCATGTAAATATATGTGTTTAAGTCACGATCTTGTTAGTGTACTTCTTTTACCCAAATGATAAACACTTCACAATATATCCTCATAATCTTCTAATTTTGATTAAGCATAAAGTTGATATATTTTGTGACCATTTTTAGGTTATCATACCCATTTAATGTGAAAAAGCATATAAGGATCGGTTCTATGAATGAGACGGAAGTTTTGTCATTGAATCATATCGAATGGTTACATGACCGAAGGAGTATACAAACGTTTAAGCTCCGGGGGAGGTCGGACAGAACCTCCCCTCTCAACACATTGATCTGGACAAAAACTTCATCCGAACTATTTATACTTCTTCATTCTGTCTGAACTGGGTAACCTCCAAACTCCATCCGAACTCCCTCCGAACTTGGAGTTCGTCTAAGGTTCGGACGACTCCGAACCTGGAGTTCGGCTGAGGTTCGGACCCTAATTCATGTGCAATCTCCAATTAGTCTGTTTGACAGTTCCAACAGTAACGCGCACACAAGGTTCATGCATCAACATAATGGTTTTCTAGTTTATAAACCAAAAACAAATTTGCACCTCGTGAATCAATCTCGAGTGTAGATACTCTCAGGTATGCCATTCGGCTCATCACTCGGTTTTTCTAACCCGAAACCCACAATTATGAGAACGTTAAGCTCCTAGAACATCACATTGTAGTTTGATTCAAGAAATGTAAAAAGAAAAGCAAGAAATCTCATCATTTTATGTGGGTTTTTGTAACCTGAAATGAAAAACAAGATCATTAAGACTCGGTGGTTCATCGGGTGTAACATTTTATGCTGAAAATGTAAAGACAAGGGGTTAGGAGCTTACAACTTAGCAAGATTTTATGATGGTGGTGGTCGAAATTGGTGTTGGTGGTGGCGACGGAAGTTAGTGGTGATGATGATGATGATGGTGGAGTTTGAGGATGGCGTTGGTTGATTATGATGAGGATGGTGACGGTGGTGGCGTGGGACGATGAGGATGGTGATGGTGATGGTCGACGACGATGGGGGATGGGGGTGGTGATCCTCGGCTCTGGTGTTGTGGTGGTGTCAGACAGCAGCAGCCGCATGGGTGGGGGCGGTGGTCGCCGGCCGAGAGGGGGAGGGAGATGGTGGTGGTGTCTTGTTGGGGTGGTGAGGGAGAAGGGAGAGGAGGGTTTTGAAAGAAAGTTTGTGTGTGGACGTGGTGAAGAGGGTATAGCTCATTGTCCTTAACCCACATATCTAATTGGTTAACCATGATTTGACAACCAATAACCAAGGTTTAAGGGTCTTGACCTAGGTTAAATCTTGTACATTATATATTTTATGGGGGTTTTAGGTAATTAAGGGGTATTAGTTTTTATAAAAACAAACCAATCTTTCCTAATGTTTTATAAAAATCACAAATATGTGTAGTGTTTAAGGGTTTGACCTAATGTTTTTATAAAAATCACAAATATTTTATGGGGGTTTTAGGTAATTAAGGGGTATTAGTTTTTATAAAAACAAACCAATCTTTCCTAATGTTTTATAAAAATCACAAATATGTGTAGTGTTTCCATAAAATAAATAATACAAAGTTGATGGGTTTTCAAAATGGGCCGAAATTTTGAGATAACGGGTGTCAGGCCGGTGTAGCTCGTGCCGAGTCGGTATACGAGGCTTTCTCTGAATTTCGCGCGGTTTATCCCGTTACTCACTAAAATTAGTTGGGATCGATACGTTTGAGTTTTTAGTTGTCAGTTGGTTCGTCGAGACGCGTTTCTGCGCTCGGTTCGTTCTTTTGGCATTATTGGGCCGGGTCGGGCCCAATTCGGTATACGGGCGATTTATACAGAATCGTTCTACCATTTCGGTCGAAACGGGTTTCTAAATAAATTACGAGGCTTCAATATCGTTAAACAATTATTTTTTTTGGTCATGAATTAGTTATTTAGAACTTTTGGTTTTATTTCTTTTATTTGATCGTGTAATTGCGTATAGAAAATAAATGATCCAAGAGATATGTTTTAAGCTAGAATAGTTCACGACGTTAAACCTAATAAAAGTTTTAAATGAAACATTCGCTTAAAATATTGTCGGGTGTCGGTGTGATTTCTCGCGACACTGTCCGAGAAAATATAAAAGTTATTTTTATATTTGTTGGAGCATAATATGTTTGTTGTGTAAAGTATCAGAACATGTGTGTGAAGTATCAAGTACAAAACAAGAGCTACAAGATTGTGTTTGGACGAACTGAACCGAACTGACAGTTCGGGTCCACATGAACTGACCCGAACTGGCAGTTCATGTGATATCCAGTTCGCACAGTTTGCTACGCCTATAAATAGATCAACTTGTATAGGATTAAGCACTTCCTGTCCAATTTACTGTGTGATTTCAGTGTGTGTTTTCTCTGTGGTTATAATACAAAGAAATTTGTATTTACATCTTGTGTTCACTCATTTAGAACTCGTTTAACATGGATTTCAATAAGACCGAGTAGACGATTCACAACTCAACTCAATTACAAGTGGTATCAGAGCTTTCGGTTCAAACTACTGGTCCTAAAATCTGTGTTTTTCGAATTTTCAAGTAAAAAAAAGGGGGTTTTTGAAATATTTGTGTGCTCATTTGATCATCTCGGTTGGGATTTTTGTGAAAATTTTCTCCTAAATCATTCCTATTGAGTTTATTTGATTTACAATTGAAAATCTCGTTCGAAAATACTAAAAATCGTGAAATTTGAGTCGGAAATGTTTCGGTTCGTCTGAGTTCGGTTGAGATCTGACTATTCGAAAAAATAACCGCTCCGAAGTCATAGTTCATATAGGTTCAGACACTTTCAGTCAAACGAAGTGTGAGTTCGTCTGAGTTCGTTTCCAAAGTCTGAGTTCAGATAGTTTTGGTTCGATTCCAGTTTGGATACTTCCAGTTCGTACTAGTTTTTTTGAGTTCGGTTCGGTTCACTTTCTCTCAGTTCGGAAGTAGTTCGGATCACCTCGGTCCGCTTAAGTTCAGATTCAGTTTGGCTCAGTTTGGTTAATCAGTTTTTAAGTTCGTTTGGGTTCGGGTGAACAGTAATCAGATTCATTCAAGATGTCGGATTTTCAAGCGTTTGCTGCAATACAAATTCGATGCAAGCTATAATGCAAACTATGATGAACTATGATAATGAAATAGGAACAAGTCAGAAAGTTCCCACATTTGATATTGGAAGATTATCATAGTTGGATTAAACGATTTGAAGCGTATGTTGATACGAATGATGTTGATATGTGGTTGGCATTTACTGAACAATACATATATGCTAAGGACGCTTCTGGAGAGCCGATTCTTCATAGAAAATTCACTTCTGAACAAAAGAAAGCATATCAAGCTGAGAAAAAGACATATGGCACTTTGAAAATGGCATTACCTAAAGATTTGCTACATCAATTTTGTGCTACTTTTACATCAAAAAGTTTATGGGATGCATTGCAGAAATGATGCGAAGGTAATGATCAATACAAGAAAAGTCGACACAAACTTTTAAAGAAGGAATTTGATAGTTTTAAACATTATCAGAATGAATCAATTTCAAGTCTGATTGCAAGATTTGCACACTTGATAAATGAAATGAGTTTAGTTTGGTAAGTCTTACAAAGGAAGATGCTGATTTGAAAGAAAAGATTTTGGAGGCATTACCCGAGAAAAGGGAGAACTATGTTATGATGAGTACTCATATATCCGGGTTTGTCATTCAGTGATTTAATTCAAAGAATACAAGCAAGGGATATGAAGTTGACTGTGAATAAATCACTTCCTGCACAAATCCGGAATCCTGATGTGTATCATGGTGAAAATGATTCTACCATTAATGTTGTGAAGTCAAATTATAGGTAAATCTGAAAATTCTAGTTATTCTTATGGTTGTACTGTTTTGATTCCAAGTTCAACAACACAAAATGCCTTATCTGTTAAAACAACTGATGATTATATGGCATTAATGCCTGCATTGGTATCTTCATATTTTGGAGTTATTACTGGTTCAGTAAGTAATGCAGAATTGACAGAGGAGGATTATGATCAGATTGATTATGATCATCTGGAAGAATTGGATTTGAATTGGTAGTATGCGATGCTAGTTAGAAGAACGAAGAAATTCTTTAATAGAACCGGGAAGAAGAGGTTGAAGCAAGATGGCAAGATTGGTGTAAGGAATATTACCTTGGTGATTTCCTGCTGAAAGCCAATTTTGAGTTGTTCCGGATAAAGTCGAAGTTCATGCGGAAATCTCGAGTTCAAGCGGAACAGGCAGTTCAATCGGAAGAAGAAAATTTTGTCTTATAGTGAATATTCTGGGTGAACTCGATTATCCACCAGATAATGAGTTGAACCGGACTTTTCCTGAGAAGTCTTTTCAATTCTCCAATCCTACTAAAGCTTCCTAGTTGCTTCTAAATATACCAAAGCTGCTCTCCTAAAGAAGAATATTGCTGATCACACGCAAGATATCACATTTGTCGAAGTTTATTCTTTTGGTAGTAGTATTTGACTTTTTGTTTAACGGTTTAGATTAGAGCGTTTGAGATCAATGGATGTCATTGATCTCATCTTCACTATATATAGCTTAGTTAGCACTTTGTTTATACACGGTTCTCGATCACCTTGTAACAGTGTAACTTTGAGTTAATGCAAATAGTGCCGAGTATTTTATACTTTGTTGTTACTATCTTTATGCAATCAAATACTTACATTGTACAAGTGAACTAAATTATGCTAGAGAAAAGTGAAATATAACTTCATTCTGCAAGGTTATATTTACCGGTAGAGAGTTTCTTGTTAAGTTAAATCTGATTAACACCGATCCTATAAGTGGTATCAGAGCTTTGGCTCTTACTTTGAAGACTTACAATGCTTCAAAGTTGATACTCTACTAGTTTACTTTACAAGCTTTGTTTTCGCCTTTCATAAGTTTTTCAAAAATGACTGAACTCAGTTTAGGATCTTCAAATGGCAGCACTAATAAACCACCAATGTTCACTCCAGATGGAAGGTTTTGTTAGGAGCCTAGATCACCGTATATGGAAGTCCTTGACTGAAGGTCCATACAGTCCCATGGTTTCATCTGCTGATGATGCACAAGTTAAAATTCCAAAACCTCTAGATAACACTACTAGAAACAGGGCCTTCCTTGACGCGCGAACAATGACACGCACTACTTTTATGACGCGCAAAAATGCGTGTCATTAAAATCTGTCGTAATTTGAAAAATTCTAAAAGTACATGACGTGCAATTTTACGCGTCATAAAGTTTGTGTCATGTAATAAATAAAAAAACACGGAGTAGACTTCAGAATGTGGGCGTCAAGAAACTCCGTCGTTTTATAATTTTTTCCCGCCAAAAGTTTTCACCAAAACTTTTGCCCTAAGTTTTGCACTCACCAAAATCTTTTGCCCTAATATTACTTTTCATTCCCGCTCATCTCATAAACAGTGCCGGAAAGAATTGACCCACGCACCCACCTTCGCTCCACCCCACCGCCTCATGGCAATCGACTCCGACTCGCTTCTCTTCTTAATTTCCATCTCCGCAAAAATCACAAGGCCATAGAGGAGGAGGCTCGAGCAAGAGGCGGAGGTCAAGCGATGCGGTGGACGCCATCTATCTCCATTTCATCTTCTGAAGCTCATATCTGGTTTGCTAACAACGATTTTTCCCTAAGAAACTGGTATGCTAACAATGATTTTTGCCCTAAAAAACTGGTATGCTAACAGCGATTTTTGCCCTAAGAATCTGGTACGTTAACAACTAATTCCATCTCCATCTCAGATCAAGCAATCGATCTTTTCCCACTACGTAATCGGCCTTTTTTGTTGCTTTTATTTCTTGATTGTGAAAATTTTCAGCTCCATTCTTTACGCCATTTGATTTTGCCATCGATTCTACACCTTCGAGCTTTGTTTTACTTTCTCAATTGATGTACTTAGGGTTTCGAGCATGTACATGTAATCCTGTCTTTTATTATGCTGTGATTTCTCAATTATGTTAAATTTGATGCTCATACTTTATTTTTTTTGTTAAAAACAGGGATTTCTAGATTGGTTAGTGGGGCTTTGTGTGGTATGTATCTAATTTGTTACATTGTGTTTAATTCTATTCTAATACTTCATTTTTTGGTTGAATACATGGATAAGTAGGGTGGTTTCTGTGTGGTTTGATACAAGGTTCCAGTGGCCAATTAGTACTTGTCAGGTTATCATTAGGTTAAACCGATTTAGCTTCAATCTCATAAATTAATTTGAGATTTTGTGCATCAGCAACCAAAAGGCGGAACGAGACCAACATGCACTTGTACCATACTTGACAAGATACCAAGAGAAGAATGGTCTCGTGTTATATCAACAAAACATGACTCTTGTTCCTTGTGAAGGTTCTTATAATGGACTGAAAATAAGGAAGCCACGTCCTAAAGTCGGTCTGGATGACGAGACAAGTAGTGTTTGGAAGCTTTTATTGGAAAATATTAATAGTGAAGGCATTGATGGGATAGATGAAGATAAGACAAAATGGTGGGAGGAAGAACAGAATGTATTTAGTGGAAGAGCAGCTTCGTTTATTGCAAGGATGCACCTTATTCAAGGTGAGATATTATACATAAAGGTTAAAATTAACTTAGTTGTTTTTATTTTAGGAAATGAAATTCAAAATCAACATTTAAGGGCCTATGTTAAAAGTTTATAATCATATAAAGAGAGCTGGTGGTAAGCTGAGATGTTAAACAATGAAACGGTTGCCTTACTGGTTAAGGGTTGTCCTAGGGTCAAATTTAGAACCTCTAAATTCGGTTTCTTGATCATGTAGGTGCACTGTTGTGAGCATTCCCAATGGTCCATCAGCAATTGCAGTGAAAGAAGGGCCTTGGGGTCTACCTAGAACGGTCTGTGTTGATACTTTAATGATTATATTTCAGTCAAACCATGATGTAGTCAGTTTGTTTTCAGTTGTTTTTTTATAAGATATTCTTGTCTAGTCTGAAAATGGAAGCAACTGATGATGATTATTGATGGAAATGCAGGTGGTGCAAGAATAGGAGTGCATCAAGGAAGGAACTACAAGATAGAAAGAACTAAACAAATGTTAAACAGATTGAAAATAACTGTTTTACAGCCATCTAAATATGGTCTGATTTGTGTTTATAGTATGATATTATTCTTGAAATTAGCTGGGTAAATGACCCATTTTTACTAACAGGTACTTCCAAAACTTTCCATCCAAACACTGCATGCGTTACTTACCTCTGATGGTGAGCCTGCTTGCTAAGGTGGTGAAAGAACCACCTGCAATGGTGATGTCGTTTCTTGTTGCTGCTGATGATGATGATGGGAGAATTGTTGCTGTTGTTAGGGTTTTGATAAACAACTAACAGTATATGTTTGTTTTTGAGGGTTTCGAATGGAGGAATGGATGTGAAAAGATTTTTAGTGTTTCTTAAGCAGAGTTTATGCTCAATAATTTTTTCTATTTGTTTTGTTATGTTATCTCTTATAGGCTGTCATTAAGCTTAGCAGTTATATATTTGTTATGAGTTTTTAAGTTATTTTTATTCATTAGTTATATTTTTTTGTATTTTGGTAATGGCTTTTGTATATGATTGGATAAGAGGTTAAACGTTGGTTTCAATCTGTCAATCGTGTGGATTGAGTTCTAAAGGGTGTAGCCAATATGGCTTGGTAATATGTTTTTGTTTATTTCTCTTTAGTGTATGCATGTAGTAACTTCAAAACAGACAAGTTACACCAATTGTGTAGGTTTACAAGTTTCTCGGTATCGTCATTTCGATGCACCTAATACAATTTTCATGTTCGTAGACTAGCAATGGAAGTTCCTCAGCTGGCTTCTACATGCTTTCGTTTTATTTCATTTGTAGCATGATTAATTTCCTTTATTTTTTAATTCTATGTTGAATGAAATGTTTTATATTTTGTTTGCAGCTGGATGTGACATCAGGTCAGCTTCTTGTGACTGATAGCGACTTCAGGAGTGCAGAATTTAGGAATCAACTTACTGAAACAGTGGATTCAGTATTGTCATATAAGGTTATTCCTGTACTTAATGCGAATGACGTTGTTAGTACCCGCCGAGCTCCATACGAGGTGTGTTCTTGTTTCCAAACTTCTCTGTCCAAAGGTTTTACTAATCATAATTCCTACTTATATTTTATTCTAATGATGTATATAATGTAGGATTCTTCTGGTATATTAAGGAAAATCTTGAGAATACAACTACTTTTGGCGATAAATAAAGGCTAGGAAGAGGTGGAATGACAGCTAAAGTCAAAGCTGCTGTTTACGCATCACAGACTAGCATCCCTGTTGTTATAACCAGGTTTATGTGCGTTTATCATTTTATTTCTTTCACAACTAACCTTTGTATTAAGAATCTTTGTAAAAGTTCTCCAAGGTCAGCGCATTGGTACACTGATTCATCAGGTCAGCAAGGCTGTTTAGACCAACTAGTAAGCATCTTATGTACACATGCAATAGAGACTAAACTTGGCTTATTTATAATAATATCTAAGTACCGTCTTTATGTGTTTGTTTATTTGCATGTAGAATGGAGTTGCTCCTACTAAACGTAAAGCTTTACCGGATGGAGTTACTACTATACTAAACGTGAGATTGTTGAAATTAAATAGGTTGATAGGGTGATTGAGTATTATGACCTGGTCTAGAGATAAAATTTGGAGTAATGTTTGTTATATAAATTGCATTATTTTGTAATGTTTGTTATATATATAAAATGAATTATTTTATTATAAACTTATTTTATTTTGTATTAATAGGTTAATTGTCATTAAATTTGGAAATTAGAGATTTTAGAATTTCTTTTATTTTATTAAAAATTAAAATTCTTGACACGCAAAAATGCATGTCATAAGCAGATTTATGACATGGGCTTCCTTGACACGCATTGCGCGTCATAAAACGTGTGTCATCGATTGCGCGTCAAGAACTTCTTGACACGCATTTTGCGCATCAAGAAGCTTCTTGACCCTGGCTTCCTTGACGCGCATTTGCGTGTCAAGAAGACCCTTTCTTGACGCGCATTGCAAAACTCATTTTCTGAATCAACTCAGTTGCAATCAACTGCTGTAGTCACTACTGATTTTCATAACTAGAGATCTTCAAACTCATCCTTCTATGAGTCACCTATAGCCAGTTTCCCTGAGACACCAAGGTGTTAAGAGAGCTCTTCAAACTTGTTTGACAACTCTAATAATGCTTATGTAGCAACTGACTCATAACAAGTCTTCATTCGTGAAGACTTAGAATGTATAGGTGCCGATGACTTAGAAGATATGGACATTTTGACCCAACTTGCTATGGTGTCTGTTAGAGCCGAACGATTTTACAAAAGCACAGGAAGAACCTAGAAAGGAGCAAAAGGTGCTCACATTGGCTTACACAAAAGCAAGGTGAAATGTTACAACTGTCACCAACTTGGACACCTTGCAAGAGAGTGCTCACAACTAAGAAGAGAAGGACAGAACCAAGGTCATGTCCAAATGAAGAACCATGGTGGAAACAACCACAACAACTCTGCTCACAGTTCTGGTCAGCAACCTACCCCTCCAAAACCAACCAGAAGTTAAAACCATCAAAATGTTGTTGCCGGTGTAGCAAATCAAACTGAATGTGTAGAATGGGAAGACTTCATAGATGAGTTTGAGCCAATTAATCATGCTTTGATGGCCAAAGAAGACTCCACTTCAGATTAGGTAAATCCTATTCCTAAAAAAGTTTTAGAAAACCTAAGCAATCCTGCATGCATTAAACAAGTGACAAAGTACATAAATCACAAAACTGATCTAATTGATGAAGTTTCAAATCTGAATGAGTTAATGGAATGTTTTAGAAAAACTGAGTCATCCTTCATTGCTAAAATTTCAAATTTGAACAAAGAATTTCAACAACTAAAACAAACAAACTCAAATCTGGAAACACAGCTAGATGATTTACTGTCTAAACTCAAAAATTAAAGAAAAGAAACCAAAGATGCTAAGGCTGAGGTTGACACTCTTCAAATCAAACTGAAAGATGCTTTGTTCACTTGTGATAAATTTTATATTGCAAACAAAAAGGCTGAAAAGTTATGGTTGGGAGGGATGTATGGTAAGGCTGGTGTTGGTTACAACAATGTTGAAACACCCATTGAGTCCTAACCTGGAATTGCACCAATTAAAGCTTTGAAAACAGATTGCAAAGTTAGTCTTACTGTTGATGACACCTCATCTCAGTTAAGCAATGAAGAATCTGTTGAAACAAAGAAACCTGAAGTCACTGATGCAAGCACATCTGCATCAGATGACCAATCAAGGATTTTAAAACCATTAATTGCTGTACCACCCCCAACTATCTATGAACCAAAAGATTCAAAAGTTAGAGGAAAGCAACCTGAACAACCCAAGGGAAGTCAAACTCAGAGACTTGGTCAACTTACTTACATACAGGTAACCAAAAGTGAGTCCCCTAGGAAAAGTGAGTTTTATGAAACCAGAGTTCTTGAATGCATGTTCTGTGGTGAACAAGGACACTTAGCTGCTATGTGTCAATTGAATCCTTTGAGAAAAACTATACCTCTTTCAAAACCAACATCTGTTCAAATGCCAAAAGTCGAATTTTCAAAGAAACTTACTAGTAGAACTTCTCCAGTGAAGAGTCAAACAAAGAAAGTACTTTAGATCTTACAAAGTTTTAATCGGAAATGAAAGAAATGGTAGTTTTACAGTTTTGTAACAAAATCAGTTTCCGGCTGAAGTTCAAGCGGAACTATTTTCCGCTCGAACTCATGTTCAACCGGAAAACAGAAATCAACCCAGATCAGCCACTGCTCCCAAGCTGAGACAAAATGTCCACGTTGCTGATGGGTTTGAACATTCTGAAGCTCAAGGAAGAAGTGAAAATTACAACCAGTAAACACTTAGAAACACAACACAGAGAAACACCTTGAAAATACACACTTGGCAGAAATCTCAAACGCTCAGAACTACCTAAGACAATGAACAACCATCTATTTATACCCAGCTGGCCTAGCTTCGTCCGAACCTCAGGTTCGGCCAGTCCGAACTCCAGGTTCGGACCATGTCGGCCAGACCTAATTTGGCATGAACTTGTTCCTTGCTCGATACTTCACACGACGCACATATCAGGTAAAAACAAACTCCCCCTCGTCGTGTGCAGTATCTCTACTCTTCTACATCCTCAAATCTGCATCTTCAACCAAGCTCCCCCTCAAGTGTAGAATATGTTCGTCCAATGAAATGAATCTTCGAACAAACTCCTCCTCAACTTGATCGTAGCTTGATCTTGAATACTTGACAATGACTGGTGTATCTCTGGTCTTTATCAACAGCTTCAGAAGACTTGAAGTTGTGATCACTTGTACTTTAGCATCCTGTATCAATACTTAAATAACCTTGGCGCAGAACGTCTCTTTGAGACTCCAAGATGTGACTTTTGAAAATTGAATTTTACATCACGTGTTGATCAGATCGAAAATAAAGCAGAAACAAAATCTTTTTGACTTTTAGAAAATTTATATCAAAACAAACTTAAAATCTTTTTGATTTATCAAAGTTTATGCTAAAACACACCGAAAATCTTTTTGTTCTTTTCTAAAAAAGAAATGAAATAACAATACAGAATCAAACACTATTTTTTGGTATTAGAAAGATCACTATATGGGATCATATTGGTCATAACGCACTGAACTACTGTTGAGGCTAGATTATGAGGCTTGTAATATTAAATTAGTTGGGATGGGCTTAGAGGGTTTAATTAGCTTAGTGGACTAGTTTACTATTACATATAGGCTTGGGCTTGGGTTTAAGATCCAAAAGGGCCCAATTGTAAACCCATTGGGGTGCCTATATAAACTCCAATGGTTCTCCTAGTTGGAGGTTGCTGATTACGAATTTGAGAGGAGCCTCAAGGTGTTTACGATCGTAATCGTAATCAAGAGATAGAGAAGATAGTTTACGATTTTTTGTTTTGTACTCGACAAGTTCATCTTGTGTGCAAGATCAGGTTTTTATTGCTTATATTCATCGTATTCTTAGTTTTCTTCTCATCTCCTTCTTGAATCACTAATCTGAACGGATTCCGCACGTTTAGACTAGATAATATCGTGAACGGTTGTTGTTTTCGGACCTACAATTGGTATCAGAGCCAAGAAACAAGTGTTTCGTGGTTCTCACGATATTGATTCAAGAGATCTAACGGTTTCTGTGAGTTTTTCTTGAGTTTTTCAGGTTCACGATCGTGTTTGCTGTTGTTTCTGGGCTGTTCGTCGTGTTTACGATCGTTGTTCTTGCTGTTCTTAGTGTTTACGATCAGTTTCTGGGTTTATTGAGTGTTTACGACTGGGTGTTCTTGAAGATCTTCATCGGATTCGAGTTTACGACATCAAGAAGTGATTTTTGAGTGTTTACGACCTGCAAAATCGAGATTACGACTTCAAGATCGGTGCTTTGGGTGTTTACGATCAAGTTCAACCAGAATCAGTGTTTACGATTTTACCAGCCGGAAACGTGTTTACGATTGGCAGTTATCGGAAACGTGTTTACGACTGAGGTTTATCGGAATCAGGTGTTCTCGATCAGGTGTTTACGATCCAGCTGTCTGACGATCGTAAACAGGTGATTACGATCGGAAATAGGGTTTTCGATCGAAAACAGGATTTGCGGCAAAAAGTCACTATTTCACACTTTCACGGAAACGGACGTAACTTTTGACTCGTTTGGAGTTAGAAGCTCAAATTTTTACACGACGTTCGTGACACCGAGCCCCAGAATTACCCCCACACTAACGTCCAGGGGAGCTCGTTTGGACCCCCAAATTTCACTCCGAAGGCCTCCGTTTTTTAGTTTTAAGTTTTTGACACTATTCTTTGAATAGTACTTTTGCCGTTTTTGCCGATTCTTCAAAATCTTCAAAGGCTGCATATCTAAAGAAAGAAAATGAGTTCAGTGGTTGAAGAAAAGAATATAGTTGAGGACAAAGATGATTTCACAGATGAAGTTGACAAAACTGAGATATGCCCCAATCCCACTTGTGCTCGTATAATTCCTAGACTTAGGCAAATTTGTAAAAATTATCAGATAGAATTATTTGAGATAAAATGCGAGAGGAGTTCTTTTAAGGGTAGATGGAAAAAGAATGAGGAGAAGCTAAAAGCTCAGAAACTAGACATTGTGAAATATCAAAAACTTGCTACTGAGAAAACTCTACTGTATGACAATGCAAAGTTAGAAATAGCTGAGCTTAGGAAGCAGGTAGATGAGCTCACACATAAGAACAATGAGTTGCAAGTGAAACTAGATGTGAATCAAATGAGAAGCAAAAGAATGCTCGATGCTGGAAAGGAATTGTCACATGCTGTTGTGACTGGTCAAGTTGGGAAAGACACATCTGGGTTTGGGTCAGAGAAAACTGATAAATCATTGGCAATGAACAGCATCATTCCTCCACCAGTTCCCAGAGACATTAAAGGAATACTTCTTAGTGAGGATCAAGTTGAACGAACCAAGTCTGATTATAAAGAAGCTGCTCCTCCTATTGATAGTGTCTTGGTTGGAACTACACCATTAACTCAAGAAGAAATTGATAATGAAGCAAACATGACTTATGGTGAAGGGAGAGTAAAGGATATATCAGACAATGATGCTGAGTGCCAGAAATATGACAGGTGTCACAACTCTAAGTCTGATGAAGCTGGGATAGAGTTGAAACCATACCCTAAAATTAAAACCCCATGCTTCAAAGTAATTGACGAAGTCAAAAGGGAAAAGGTGATCTTCACGACACGGCCTGAGGGGAAGATCTTTATGACATCTGGATCAATGTTTGACCAAGAACCAGATGTAGGATATGAACTACCATCCTTCTCCTCCAAGTTCAAGGGAATAACCGATGGAGTGATAAGTGAACCTAAAGTTGAGAGGCCAAAGATCACCATCAAGCATCCAAGTATGAAACCAACAGCTGGAGTGAAGAATGAAAAACTCAAGGGAGTAGCTGTGTCTCCCATTTCTTCAGTTGGATCATGCAGTAGCCGTTGTAATTGAAAGAATGGTGCTTCAACGTCAAAGATCAAGGAAGCACAAAGACAGTAAAGACAGGGTCGACACAGGCTTCGACAAATCAGCAGAAAGTCAAATCTGAAGCTGCAGTCAAAGCAAAGAAGCAGACACAAGGCAAACCGGCTCCATGCCAGCCACCAAAGACAAATGGGTACACGTCTGACTTCTATCCAAAGAAGCAGACTTGCTTTAATTGTGGCATCGCTGGTCATATTGCTAGAAACTGTCTTTATTGCCCTTATGAACCCTATTATCCGAAAACTCAAAGGGTTTCATCTCAGGAGTCTGTGAAGTCTAAGCCGATTATGGTGCAGAAACCTAAGGCAATGAAGACTGTTACTCCTAAGGTTAAACCCTCTGATCAACATTGGGGTGCTACCAAAGCTGAAAGAAAATCTATA
Source organism: Deinandra increscens subsp. villosa (assembly GCA_039602395.1). Classification (NCBI taxonomy): domain Eukaryota; kingdom Viridiplantae; phylum Streptophyta; class Magnoliopsida; order Asterales; family Asteraceae; genus Deinandra; species Deinandra increscens. The sequence goes on along the minus strand of JBCNJP010000025.1, from coordinate 8,453,364 downwards.
AATCAAAACAACAGCTTTCCAAGTTACAAAAATTTCCAAAAACAGGTGAAGAAACCATTTTCAAAACAACCAAAGTCTGAAAAACCCAAGGTTACCCCTCCCAAGGTAACTAAAACTGTTTTGAAAAATGATTCTAAAATGAAGAAGGTTGAAATACCTAAAGTCACAACTCCAAAGGTGACTAAAACAAAAACCGTTTTGAAAAATGATTCTAAAATGAAGAAGGTTGAAATACCTAAAGTCACAACTCCAAAGGTGACTAAAACAAAAACTGTTTTGAAAAATGAATCTAAAACGAAGAAGGTTGAAATACCTAAAGTCACAACTCCAAAAGTGACTAAAACAAATGTTAAATCACCTGGAACTTGGAAACCAAAAATTAAGGCAGCTCCATCACAACTTCCTGATTTTTCAAAGGGGATGTTCTTACAAGAAGTATCCTTTATTGATTCCTCAGGTGTACCCAGAAAAACAATGGCCTGGGTACCAATGGCTGACTAATCGCTCACTATGTGCAGGAACAGTCAAGGAGGATTATCACTAACATTTTTATTATTAATTTGTTTGTTGATAAGTGATTGTTCCAGGCACAGTTTAGGAGACGTATCTTCATGTCATGACAAGCAATTTTTATGGAGGATATGTTTTCTTGAGAGGTAAAAGGTCAAATTCAGCATGAAAGGTACCGTTCTTAACTTGGTTGTTTGTTTGATGAAGCGGCAAAGGGTGTTTTGATTCATACCAAATTTCCTAAAATTTTCAATTAAGCTGTTGATTGATTAAGTGTTTGACTTCTAATGCAATTTAGTGTGCAGGTCATGAAACCTATTTCTCCAAATTTTCAAATCCATACTTTGAAGATTAGCTTGGCCAGATGTGTGTGAAGTTATTTGCTCTGCTTATGTGTTCGTGTTTAAAAAAAAAATTTGTTCACAAACGTTGTGACATTAAAAATCAAAAAGCAAGGGGAAGAAATGTAAAGATGAAGAAAAAGTTGACCCCTAAAAAATAGTGTGCTTTTCAATTTTTAATTGTTTGTTTCTGAGAAGTTTAGGGGAAGTAAAATGAATGTCCGGGTTGGAGATGGCTAACACACGTAAGGCGGAAGTGAAAGGCAAGCTCCACGGTGATATGCTCGGTAGGCTCGACCTAATCGTATGACCACCAATGTAAGTGTAATGAACTTAAAAGATATATATGTTTAGTTTCCCATCCCAGGTTGCATGGTTTAAAAGACTGAGTCCCGACAAAAATGGGTTGAGAGTGGTAATTACCTAGTATTCACTCTCTCACACGCCATGTCTCTGCTGTCATGACTACACCACATAATAAAAAGAAATGAAAAAGAAATGAAAAAAAATGAAAAAGAAAAGAAAATTAAAAAATAATCACCCAGTTGATCTTCTTTGCGTGCTTAGCGACCGACCTGATCACCAACTGATGGTTAATGAAAATAAGTGGTAGTCATAGCCGTGGTGCATGGTTCCTCAAGTTGGGGGTTTGTGAATCCCCAATAAACTCTGAGGTTAGGTAGGTTTTGCTGTGTACGCTTGGGTGTGGGGACAATTAAACATGACGGTAATATTGTACTATACTAAGCATGACGCATTCGGTTGGGATTAAAGGGGTAGAGGTTAAAGCGGACAAACATACCGGCAATCACCTGGACTAGTTGAGTAACTGAAGCTGAAAAGGGTTCCTCAGTCAGATTCATACGGTTTGATCCCTTATAAAATTTCTCTTGTTTGGTTTGGTAAGTATTTGTTTAGTTTATATCTTTCATGTGTGAGTCGTTAAGTTCTTTTTGGTGTGTTTTCGTACTGGCCAGGTCGATTTGAGAAGTCAAAATGTGTTTTTCATGGGTTTTAATGCATGACAATATGCCCCCGACAGATCTTGCCAAATTTTTAGGGGAAGGAGTATGGGATAATAAGTATTATCCGAAGGGAACTCGAGGATGATACTTATTATCTAATGGAAAAGACTTCCTCCATCAGATCTTGACAAATTTTTAGGGGAAGGAGGGAGGATAATAAGTATTATCCGAAAAGACTTCCATAATACCTAGTATCCGAAGGGAACTCGAGGATACTATGCATTATCTCAGGGGAAGTCCTTGGCTGAAGGGAAGTTTTCAGCTAAGGGGAAGTCTTTAGAGGTCTTGGGTTCAGGGGAAGTTTTTATAGAAAACCCGTAATCTATATTAGGGTTTTTGGTTAAAATAATGTTAATTTAAATCAATCGAACAGATGATAATTACCTTCTAACCCAAAGACCAGTCATCAAATGTCTGGTGGAGTATATTTTTTTCGAATGTGTGTCAGACAGATCGATGATAGAAAGATGCTGCTACTGCTCAAGTTAAAGAACCATCCGGACAAGACTTCCATCTGAAAAGCAACTGTTTAGGGGAAGTTGTTGGTGTCTTTACAAGTTTCCAAAAGCTTCAAAAGAGCTCCAAAGAAGATGTTCACATGTTTAGGGGAAGCTGAAGATTTCAAGTCGATCTTTGATGAAGAAAATGATGAAGAGAGCAGTCAGAGATCATGAAGTTTGAAGATCAACAATCAAGTTCTTCACAGTTAGAGGCTTTCAAAATTTTACCCTCTAATTTTTGAAGATTCAAGACAGTTACCGAAGATTTAGCAAGAACCAGTTCTTTCAAGAGAAGCAAGTCAATGAGAGTCCTCCGTTTCATTGATTATTCATTTAAAGAAGTTCGAGCTGATGTTGATCAAGAGAAAGTCCCAAGTGCCTGTCATGAAACTCATTGAAGATTTCTGCGAAAAGAATCTTCATCAACATCTTTGCCAGCCGGTCAAGAAGAAGAATTTCAAAGATTGAAGACATTTAATATCACAAGCCTAGGGAAAGATTGTTGAGGCTAGATTATGAGGCTTGTAATATTAAATTAGTTGGGATGGGCTTAGAGGGTTTAATTAGCTTAGTGGACTAGTTTACTATTACATATAGGCTTAGGCTTGGGTTTAAGATCCAAAAGGGCCCAATTGTAAACCCATTGGGGTGCCTATATAAACTCCAATGGTTCTCCTAGTTGGAGGTTGCTGATTACGAATTTGAGAGGAGCCTCAAGGTGTTTACGATCGTAATCGTAATCAAGAGATAGAGAAGATAGTTTACGATTTTTTGTTTTGTACTCGACAAGTTCATCTTGTGTGCAAGATCAGGTTTTTATTGCTTATATTCATCGTATTCTTAGTTTTCTTCTCATCTCCTTCTTGAATCACTAAACTAAACGGATTCCGCACGTTTAGACTAGATAATATCATGAACGGTTGTTGTTTTCGGACCTACAACTACACTTCAATTTCAATTTATTGAAACACATAAGTCATGTTGATTGCTGGTATCATTTGTCTAACCTAAACTCAGGCAGAATCGTGCTCATAACATCTGGATATGTTAAGGTATTGATTAGATTTGCTTTGACAAGTGTACCCCATACTATCAGACAAACTCAGACATTTTCTGTTTGACTTCCTTTTTCTTTTTGTGTGATAGCACTTATGATTTTTCACACTTGCATAGCATTATTCATGACATTGTCAACTGTGTTCCATGGAAAAAGAAATAAGAACGTTAAATCGTCTACCTTAAGGTCGATCTTTCGATACGCAGATAAGGCCTCGGATTTAACAAAATAAGAAAATAAAACAAGTTGAAATTGTATAACCCAACAACAATCAGGTCGGTACTCCCATACACGCAGAGAAAGTCCGATGAGCTATATGAAACACCAAAGAAAATAAAGCAGAATGTCAAACGAACAACGATCAGGTCGATCTTTCGATACGTAGAGAAAGTCCGATCGTTTGACAAAATAAAGAAAATCAAACAAGTTTAAATCTTTGCAAAATGAACACATGTATACACAGTGACTTCTCATTCTGAATTTCACACTTATTTTTCTTTTTGTGTCACGAAATATGCATCAAGATGTTATCCACATGATCAAGCATTAGTATTTAATGTATATCACATCTGAATACTTTCTGATTTGCCGAGTCTACCAAACACATCAAACAATGATCTTATGGCCCTTTCATCTACTCTATCCATGAGTCAGATACGTAAATCAATGTACCATCATTTCCCAATGATCAATTTCTCACAATTTTATATTGTGCATGTATTCACCTTTCTTCTTAATATATTTGGCATGTATTCACCTTCTTCCCATGACATGCTTTTTCTCAATTACTGTAGGATCGTTATTAGTTATGAATAAACTAAAACTAAGCCCTTTACTTGCAAATATAACCCTGCGGAATTAAAGTTATATTTCACTTTACTTAAGCGATATTAAACTCTTGTATAATGTAAATGCTTGATTTGCAGAATAGTAGAGACAACGAAATATCGAATATTCGGCACTATTTGCATTAACTCAAAGCTACACTATTACAAGTGATAACCATGATGTGTAAACTAAGAGATAACATGCTATATATAGTGCTAATGAGATCAATGACAGCCATTGATCTCATTCGATCTAATCTAGACCGTAAACATAAAAGTCAAATACAAACTACCAAAAGAATAAACATCGACAATCGGAATAACTTGCGTGTTGGCAGCAATAATCTACTTTAGGAGAGCGGCTTGAATCTGATTTAGAAGCATACGAGAAGCTTTTGCAGGATTGGACTTCTGAAAAGACTTCTCAGGAAAAGTCAGGTTGAACTCTTTATCTGGTGGATAAACGAGTTCACCCGGAATATTCGCTAAGTAACAAAACTGCTTCTTTCCGCTTGAACTGCCTGTTCCGCTTGAAGTGTGAATTCCGCTTCAACTTCAACTTCAGCCGGAACTAGTAAAATTGGCATTTCAGCCGGAAATCTTCCAAGCTCTATTTTTCCTTACAATTACTCCCCCTTACTTACAATTCTCCCCCTTAAAAGGAAAACTCTATTTTTGGATTTTCATTTTACAAGAAAACAAGAATCTATTTTTGGCTTGTTGAGAAAAACTTGTAAGCAAAGAAAATTGATCAATCAACACGGATATGTTGCAGTTTTAGACTTTCAGAAATTCGCAGATTTAGAAAATTTGATCATAAAATTTAAGTTATGCATAATACTCCTCTATTGACAACTTTGCAATCGTCGATAGGTCTTCTAGAAGTACCTGCACACTGGTTAAACTGATTAGTTTATAAATGACCCGAAGCGAATTGCTTCTGGTCGACCAGTGTCATGCTTTTGCTTTGAAACCACCTTAGGTTTCCATTGTTGTGATTTTGGTAATTCTGTTTTTGATGAACCTATCACAGGTAACTGTGACGATGAACCTACACTTTGAACCTTTGAGAACATTGGAACAAAACATTTTTGTTTATGAAAGAATGTAGGTTCAACTTCATCAAAAACTCGGCCTTGTTCATCAAAGAACATTTGTTTGGCAGGTTTACCAAAAACTGGTTTCTTATGAAACCGTTGTGGTGAATCAGCAGGTAGTGGACAATCCTTTACCATATGCCCTGGTCAGCGGCAAATATAACAGATTCGTTTTGTTTTGTCCCACTTTTGATGTACCTGCGAAGAATTACACATAGGAATATCTCAAACATGATCAGAATGAGAATCATATACCTGATGTCTGTGATCATGGATCCATTTAGATGTTGGGCTTTGAGATAAAGAACCATCAGTAGAAACTTGAGCTTTCACAAAAACTTCAGAAATCTTTCGAGCATCAACACAATGAAGAGGAAATTCTTTATCAGAGAAAAGTTGAGCAGAACCTTTGAGCTTGTAGAATCTCTCAGGTTGAACTTTTTCAGCTTTAAACACATCCTTCTTCACTTGCTTCAGCTTCAATTTCTTCAAATCTTGAGATGATAAGTCTGGAGCCTTCTTATCTGTTAAATCTTTTGCTTTAAAGCCCATACCCACATGCTTTCCAACCACTTTCTCCTCAAAATTAGAATGTCCATTCTTTTCCAACTGAGAAAATACAGCTTTCACTTCAGTTACATTCTTTTGATCATAAAAGAGCTTTTCATCGAACTCAGATTGAGACTGAATCTTGTCACTTGAAGTAGCTAATTTCTCATTATCAGCAGAAGATGAACCAGACACAAACTTTGGAGCTGGAAGAACCTCAGATTTCTTTCCCTTCTGCTTCCTGTTCTTCTTGTTCTTCTTTGTCTTCACAACGTTATCTTCCTCAGCAGTAGATGATGATACATTTCAATAATCAAATTCAGAAACTCGCTCTTTCACTTCTTTGATCTGATCAGGGGGTGATGCAATTTTATCAAACATCTTCTCAAAATTAGCATCATTAGCTAAAAAGCTTGAGAAAACTTGAGAATTTGAAACATTATTGAGCAAGCGATTTGCATCAATTACTTGAATTTTGAGATCAGAAATCTTCTGTTGTGCTTCAGCCAACTCTTTTTCGGTAGCTATCAAACGCTTAGCAACTTTATGAGTTTCAAACTTTTGCATTCGAAGATTTTCCAATCCTTCAAACAACTCTTTCTTTAGTTTAGCTTTATTTCGCCTTTGAATCTCCAAATTTGCTGTTTGAACATTATTCACACTAACCAACTCCTGCTTCTCATCCATGTTAGGACCAGATTTGAGCAACATGTTCTCATATGATTCATCACACAAGTGCAGAAATCATGTGTGATGGTCGATTCTGGATGAATCTGCATCAATGCTCACCCATTGATGATTCCTAAAGCTCAAGAACACACACACAAATGCTCTCTTGAAGAATAATCCAGGAGTGCCGTCCCTCAATAGGGTTTTTCTCAACTATATATATACTACAAGAGAGCATAGGACAAAAAGAATGTTTGACACACACAATTATTACCTAGAATTCAGCAAAATATTCCATTAGCACAGACAAGTTCGCTAAGCACTAGACAAGTTCGCTAAGCATAAACAAGTTCGCTAACAAGTCCGCTAAGCATGCTAACAAGTCCGCTAAGCATTAACAAGTTCGCTAACAAGTCCGCTAAGCATTAACAAGTTCGCTAACAAGTCCGCTAAGCATTAACAAGTTCGCTAACAAGTCCGCTAAGTATAGACAAGTTCGCTAACAAGTTCGCTAAGAGCAAAACAAGTTCGCTAAGATTAGGAACAAGTCTGCTAAGTAAACAAGTTCGCTAGGAATAAATCAAGTACGCTAAGACAAACATTGAACAAATACGCTAAGTGTTAAACAAGTCCGCTAAGTTCAATTAGTCAGAAGTCCGCTAAGAAGAAAAACAAGTACGCTAGATTCATAATCAAAATGTTTCTAAGTACAAATTCAAAGTCAATTAAAAAATAAAGTATCAAATCTAGATAGGACATCAAAAAGGTCTTCACCAGCAATACTCAACGGTGAATAGTTTGTGTTGCCAACAAAATAGGTTCCAACAATTTCCACCCTTGTTGGCAATGCAAACCTTTGAACTTAAGAAACTTGACCAAGCAGCTTGAGCAGAAATCTCCAGTTCTCTCTTGCGGCCTCTTTGTCTTTGTCAGAAAGTACTTTAATTCCCATATCGTACAGCCTCCAGAGATCTTTCCAGATAAGTTTTTTCAGGTCATTAAAGTTGTTCAGCTCGACCAATCGTCTTGCCTTATCAAGGATGACACTCGATCCATGCTCTTCTATCAACCAACAGTTTGCTATCCTTAGGAGTTCTGCGTCAATTGTGAGTTTACCCATGCCTGCTAGCCTTGTACACCGCCAATTTAAGAACATTAAAAAGTAGTTAGCATCATAGCATTCATAGGGTCTTAGTTGAACAGGGATGGTCCGCATCTTCTCATAGTACATCAGCTTCAAATAGGATCTTGAGAGCAGTCTGAGTTCTATCGCTGCAAAGATTCTGATTGACTCAGCACCGACTCTTTCAATCACTAATTCATGTGTCTTTCCATTGTAGTACCAGCTGATTATTGGAGCATTTTTCTAATTCGTCGGGATAGTCTTTACTTTCACCTCCTTCCCAATATCCTTGAACATTCCGCGATGAGGGGCACGGAGACGTCTTTTCTCTTCAGCTATCTGAGCTTTTATCTCTTCTTCAAGATTCTGATTGAACTTATTGTCCTCATAAGCAGATTTGATTAAGACAGCAGCTCGTATACCCTTTTGATGGTTAGAGTGATTTACCAAATCCAGGTACTTCAGCTGTTTGAGCTCCCAAGACAACAAGCTGAGAAGAGCTTTGAAATCTCCGAAGATTTGAACATATCCGTTCCTCCTTTTTACCAGGAATGCATCAAAGGCCTCATAATACTTCCATCCCAAGATTTTCATCCCATGATTGACCTTTGGGTTGCTTGGCATTTTCCTTAGATGTTTGGCAGCAAATTGTTGCAAAGCCTTTAGGTTTGGTGTCATCTTTTCCCATTGATCATAGATGGGAGGATTGTCTCTCCTCTTGAGTGCCTCAGCCCGTTCTTGCTCTCTGATTCTGATCTGTTCAAGCTTTGCCAGACGTTCTGTCTTTCGATACTCTTCCACAAACTCTCGTAGACCTTTAAGTTTCCTTCTGTTGTAAGCCTTCTTATCAATATTCTTGAATCTACAATAGTTGCGGAGTGCCTCAAAAGTCATCCTGTTGGTAGTGGCTTTGATATATTCTTCAGAATCAGGAGCTTCATCAGACGAGTTCTCAGGTGAAGGAAGATATGTGTTGCCTATGTCAAGAATAAGATCTGAAAGATGATCTCGGATAGGAAGGAATTCAACGGTTTTGGTGGTGTCGTCGAAGATATCTGCCAAGGGACCAGTTTCAGCTTCAACATTTTAATTTCGCGGAAGGTGTGAATTCAACCTTTCCTCATCAGTATACAGCTTGGTCAACTCAATGTCTGTAAGTCTCATCAGATATTCTAATGAGAAGTTGTCACTCATTAGATATCTAACCATGTGAGCTATTTCAGAGGTGTCTTCCTCATCCACATCGGTGCCCTCCAAATTTGTGACTATGCGGATCCTTGGTTCATCTGTTCTTGTTGATGCAGAACGTTCAGGTAAAGTACTCGAGCCCTTTCCATATACAACAGCAGGAGGATGACCTGATTCATATCTTTTAAGTGCTTCGGCCCTCTCCTCAAGCAGTCGGTTTTGTTCACTGTGTGTTTCTTCAATAAGCGCTCGACGAGACCTCTCTTTCTCAGCTTCCCTTTTCAGATGCTCCTCTGTAATCTCTTCTTGAGTCAATATTCTTTTTCCCTTATCCTTATCAGAAGGACCGGGTTGCTCTGTGACAGTAGGTTCTGGAGCTGCCGATTCCTTGGGATCATCTTCCTCCTTATCAGAGTCAGAGGAGAAGTGTATGAAAGAAGCTTCAAAGATCTGATTTCGGAGATCTTGCTCAGCATAAACACCAGGATCAGTTTGACTTTCAGTTTCTTGATCAGCACTTGTCTCAAGATTGATGATTTCAGCATCAGTTAGAATAGGACCTGGAACATATGGGTTGATATCCAAGGCAAGAGTTTCTACTATAGACATGACGGTCGAAAGAGGCACACTCACATACTCATCGTCTACTTCCATCTTTACTTGGATTGGAGTAGGATAAGGAGGTTTCTCTTGTTCATCATCCTCACTATCGATCGTATCCAAGTCAATGTAGTTCAGAGGATTGGCTTTGTTCATGAGCACGTTCATTCTTTGACCTAGCTCATTCATGTCGCTTTCGTCTCCAAAGTCTACAAAGTACGGATGTTCTTCATAAGCTGCTTCATTACCATCCTCAAGTGTCTCAATGAGAATACCGCATGAGTTTCTTCTTGAGTATAGATTCTCGGCATAGTATTCCCTGAAATTGGACATCTCAAAGTCCAAGAAGGCTGGGTTGATGTAAATATGACGGACACCTTCGGTCACGGGAACCATGGTAGAGGAGGTAGAGATATCATCATGAACAGTGGGAATGATCGGAAGTTGAAGAGATATGTCATGTTCAACTTTAGACTCAACACTTGTTGAACCCTCAATAGCAAGAACCTTGGATGCATGTGCAAACCTTGGAAGTTTTAGGTTTTCAGGCACAGGTGTAAGCCTTTTGATCGAGTCCAGAGTCTCATCAACTGGTTCATCATGAAGGAGGCTGTTGACAAAAGAATCTTCGTCATCAGAGAAATTAAGATCATCTCCTTCTATGACAGTGTCATCATCGATTTCAAAATCGCTGTCATGCAATGGGCTTGTGGTGTCTTGAACACCAGTAGGGTCTTTACCAGCAGGAATGGTAGTAGAAGATATGGGGTCTTGAGAATTTTCACCTACACTTCTCTGATCAGATTGAGGTGGGTTTTCTGGAATTTCATTCTCCTTATCACCGGTATCATCATCTGGTTTGTCACTTAATTGTTTGCCTTCACTTGATTTGGCTAAGAAATCCTTGAGTCTTTGAATTTCAGCAGCTTGTTCAACAATGACTTGTGACTGATCATTAATCTTTTGATTTGCCACTTGCAGTGAACAGTTTAGATGGTCATTCTGACTCTGAAGGTTGATAATTTCAGCCTGAAGTTCCATCACCTTTTCAGATTCTGAAGCTGATGGGCTGGTAGCAACAATTCCAGTAATGTCAGTGGTGGTGACAACAGCTTCAGCTAGCTGCTCCAGTGGTCTCATATCCATGTCTATTCCTTCAAATTATTCAGTAGGAGATGGAGAGATAGTTGTTGCAGCTAAGGCTGTGTCCGATGGAGTGTCAGATGAACTCACCAATTCATAATCATCCTGTGTGCCGGGCTTCCTTCTGACTTTGAGCTTTTCAGTACAAGCCTAACTTCTCTCAGCTCTGATGAAGAACTCAGCGGATTTATAACTACTCCCACCAGTTTTTGTTTAAGTTTGTAAAGTAGTCTTAGGAGGATACCCGGGAGGATTATCAGTCTCATCTTCAAGGTTATATTTAAGATCGTCCACATTGAGAGACACAGAATCCTCTTCATCGTCCTGTTCATCCTGTGATGGATTATAGCTTTTATCAGAGGATGATTGTGGTGTCGTAGCTGTAGAGGCCCTGGAATAATCTCTAGTCCTTTGTCTTTTCTGAGGATGAATGCCCTCAGGTTGTGTGGGACTGTCATCAGAATCTGAGGAGTCAGACCCTTCATCATCATCATTGTCGTCTCCTTCTCCTTCTTTAGACAGATCCACCATCATAGGACTTGAGGAGCGTTCAGCAGGCTCAGAAGCTTCAGTACTTGTACCCTGGAGATTCCTAGGGTCTTCAACAGCATCAGAAGTAGCAGTAGCAGGAGCACTCCGACCAATTTGGATATCTCATAGGGTCTTCAACAGCATCAGTGTGGACTTGATCAGCCTCATTATGTTCTACTTGAGCTTCAACAGCTGCTTCACCCATTTGGATATCTCCTTCGGCATCAGCAGGAGCACTCCGACCAATTATCTCGGGAAAGAAAGGTACAACATTCCCTTGATATTTACCTTTATGGTACTTGCTGTATGTGTTGGATTTAGGTGTCCAGACCCGACTAAATCAAGTACCCGACCCGGTCAAGACCCGTAAGAGTTACACCGGAGGCAACGGGTATTCAAGACCGCTTACTTTCATAACCGGCAGATTCACAGAAAGATTAATTATGTGTTTATTAAATAGTTTAATGGATACATAATTAAT